>CM042073.1:15961030-17179488 GCA_023512825.1 Liposcelis brunnea
ATAGGTCTTCAACGGGACTATAGCTTAAGTTTGCAACCATTTTGCGGCCTTAGACCTCAAGTTACAGCTTGCAACGGCGCTAGAGACCAAAGTTAGAAATTGTAGGTGGCCTAATGCCTGTATAACTCTTCCTTTTCGAGCACAGGGCTCTGAGTTAAGTCAGAGGTATCTGGTCCGTTCTTGGGAATAAAAAGACAAGAACGATTGAAGAGGCACAGTCCGCTAAGGTAGCTAAATACCGTCTGCTGTAGCGCTCAGATGGCAGCTATATTGTTTTCATCCAATCAGAGCTCATGTTTACTTTTAACTGGATTGTATAACAAAAATGTAGTCGCCTTTTGGTTGCTTCAGCAGATGATATTCACTAGCGACCTTAGCGGATAAGTTTTTGCTAACCTTCCCATGCAAGGATTTTTATCGCTGGAGGCTCTTGTTCAGCTTCTTGTAAAACCTAAGGTTCAGGCTGCAGCCGTTTTGACTTTTGAGCCATGTTAGTAGTGCTCAAAATCCGAGACTAAATTCGATTTTATAGTATAAGTAAAATACAGATCAGGCTGATCTCTTTCACAAGTAGGCTGCTAGGCTGAAAATCTTCCCTCGGCTTCTTCAGGACTAACCCGTAATAGGGACCACTAAATTAAGACATTACTTTTCATCTTACGACAAGGACTGAGCAAACGATACACCGAAAGCGAACTTAATTCTATCATCCAATGAAATTATTAATAGACTAAAGGAATTCCCCAACACAGCGAGTCATCCGTTTATAAAAAAGCCGCCAAATGTCTGTGGTCAATAGCCGTTACAATTCACAACCAGATAAAAAAAAAAAAAAAAAAAACAACTCACTACACGGATCAATATCACCGGGTTCAATAGGCACGAGCATCAAACAATCCCGAACCGAAACCAACCTCAAGATACAAAAGCTAATTAAAGTCATAAAAAAAATGGAAAGTAATACACTAAATATGGGAGTAACACGGAAGCAAACCACAAAAAAATGTGACTTAGACGATTGTTCAAATAAACCAACGACCTTGCCCTTGAATGGCTGGTTAAAAGTCCTAAACAAATCATTAAAAATAACGAATACAATAGATGCAACCATAAATCCATATTAAAATGATGGTTTATCGCAGCGTTTAACTTATCGAAACCTCATTGGTTCTAACAAAACCTATCGATTTAATCACTCTTTCCTTTACTACCCTGCGGGCTCGAATCACATATTGATCTATTCTTTCTATTATGCTAATTTCCGAGTATATCTGTTTCAAATCTCGTTCTGTGACGTCACTGATAAGCGGATTGTAATTACTAATTTTTTCCCCTCTCGCGAAGAAAAATCAAACAAAAAATTAAACCCGATGATTTACTGTTTTTTTTATTTATTCCACGATTGATTAAACAAAAGGAGAGAGAAAAAAAACCGGTCGTATGTATACAATTGATGAATGAAGGTGGCGAAAGCATAATAAAAGAGACAATTATCACCACGTGGTTTTTAAACGTTTTAGATTTGTGGATTCCCGAAGAATACTTCTTTTTTATTATTATTCAAGTTGAGTAGGAAGGAAACGACCTTGTCTGTCTGTCACCCGTCACTGTCTCAAATGTATTATTATAACGCGGTTGCAAGTGCATTGCACCGACCCCCTTGTTTTCATCAATAAGCCTAATCATCTCACATTTTTATTTGATTATTTAAACACGTTTGTTTACGATATTGACATCCCACTTCAAATATTTGATGCTATTATAAAAGTTAATCGGGTGGTTATACAATATAATTTTTGTGTGGATTATGCTTTTTATTATTTATTTGTGTTGTAATTGAGTTGTGGTGTTGAATAAAGTTTGTAAGATGTTATAGTATTTGGGGTTGTAAGTTGTTCTATACTTGAAAGAAGTTGATTAGGAGAAGAGTGTTGGTGATGAAAGAATTGGAGAACATGATGCTACTGCAAAATCGCTTTGTAAAGTACTACGAAGGAAGGCATGCACTAGAAACCCTTGTCTGTCCACAGCCTGTGCAGTACAGCTTGGAAATCGACATTGATGCCAATATTGTGACAAATCAAGTACTGGCAATATAGATCTAAAAGTCAAGATGAGAGAGAATTGCAAAAGATCTCTCCTCTGTTTGAGTCTCGTGATTCAGACGATTTAATATCAAGAGATGTAACCAGTTGAGGTTAAATAACACCAAGGAAAAGCCTAGTGTATTCAAAGAACAGGTATTCACTCTATAGTCATCATGCTAGACTGATAAGGAGAAAAAAAGGATGTAAAGTAACAGCATTGCCCAGAAAAAAATTATCCGATATTGTTGAGGGAATATCTTGGGTAATTTTTAGAAATAGAACTATTTTGATCAAAAGATGTAAAATCTTTAAGTGTCAAATCTTCTTCGAGTGTGTAAAATCTTCAAGTGAGGAGGCTCTGAAAGACAAGTTATCGGCTGATAAGGCAGTGGTTTTACAAGATTTATCCACTACATCGGATGATGATGAAATCGATACCACTATGACCGTAGTCTTGTTGCGTCTTCAAAGAAATCCAGGATTAATTCGAACTTAATCTAAGTCATCCTACCAAAGTGTCTTCATGAATGTCGATGATGATTGTTTTTATAACTACATTAAATAAATATTATAAACTAACCTTACTTATTAACTAACCATGCTTACTAACTTAGTCATACGAAGCATTGCTTAACACGAGAGCATGACTTCAGCTCCACTAATAAAAACAAAGTTTTGTTTATTAGACGTCCAACAACTAAATTACATTGTCTCTTGCTCTTCCTCTTTTAAAAGCCTTGATGCTTGTTTAGACCGAATCACACATATGCGGTCATCGATGCACCGCATGGAACATCACCCAGTCATACTGAATTTCGACCATTTGAGTACTAGTTGTCATTGTCACATCCTAACCAGGGACCTAATACAAAGTGTGCACTTCACAGAGTCTCGTCTGCTAAATTCGAGACCGCCATTTATGATTCTGGAAGCTCCTATTTACTCGAACTGAAGGTCCGCCATGATCACGAAATGGGAGTCGCTGATGGTTAATACCTAGCTTAAGACCAAAAAACATGGCAAATCTCCAGTTCGAGAGCAAGGCAGCTTCCAAAATTGCATATCTCGATCCGTATGTAGCAGACGACTCACTGAAGTGTCCATTCCCTAGGCTCCCTAATCCTACCTCCAGGCGGCTGAAAATCACCCTTCAGCAATTTTAAGACTGTCAGTAACTCGTAAGACAAAGTCCTTTCTATCCTCATTGTTAGTCTCCATCTTGAGATTCAACTACCTTGTGAACTGTCCCTGGCTTACCGCCATTAAGTTATTTTTGATTGCATCTCAGATCCAAGCTATTCGTTTAACGGGCACGCATGCTGCATTCAAAAAAAACGTCATGTATTTATTTCACTTTGAGTGACTTTTGGCCTTAATGGCTATCTACGGCGAGCCATATTAGAATGAACTTTAGTTCAAAACTAATATCATCAATCCAATGAAGAGCACTCTTAACCTACACCCAAGCTAAAATGCAATCGAAGTAGAATTTGTTGAAACTTTAATTTAAGACCATGTACTTTAAATTTCTTTCCAAATAAGCAAACCTCATCAATATTTCTTCCAGACGCTACCTAAAGCAGGTGCTTTTACCATACTTCAAGACAGCCTAACACTCACATCTGCTCTTACTAGCAACTCCCAAAATTTTAAACTAAGGATTCATTTTAAAAAAATCTATGTACACCGTGCCAAGTTAATTACATTTAAAATTACAATTTGTCAAATACCCAAACCGAATTAAAATAATTCAAATACCAAAAATTAAAAACAAAACATTAAAGACTTTAAATTTTTTTTTCTTAAAAAATTCAACGCTCATAGGATCACTACGGGGCAATATTATGGTAAACAATTGTTGTCGATGAATTCTACAAGTTAAACACCCAATTATGTAACGATGCGATTCGTGAATGACGAGGACCTTGCGTAGGCTAATAAGTAAAACCCAGTTATCAATGAGCGTAGTAAGTCACGTTCTGACAATTTAATTGGTATCTGATTGAGCGAGTGCAATGGACAGACGTCTCTCCCGTGTCAATTCCTTCCTATTCTTCTTTCATTCTGTTCGAATCCTTTTTAATGTCGCGCGCTTTCAATTTTAAACGTGATAAGATATATTAGCAGTGTTGCTTTGGCGCGAAAATCACCACGTAAGGTGATAATTTACCTTTTCAAGCATCTGCATTGATTTTAAGTAAAGACAATCGGGGTGTAATAAATGATATTTACGACTTTAGGCTTATTATACTATAAAAACGTGTAGTAGGCTTTTACATTCATTCATAAACCAATCATCCCGATAACCGAGAATAAAATTTTCACGTTCTTTTATTGACGGTTCCCCCCTTTTTTTACCACCCACTCGTCCCATTTCCCGCGCTTCGGGGTTCTGATTTAGTCCGTGTGGAAATCAATCTCCGTTTTTTTTTTTTTTTTTGTGAAATAAGTAAAAATGCGAAGGGGAAAAAAACATATTATTTTAGGGGCAAACAAAACCCGGACGATCCTTTTTTTCTGGGTTAGGTATAAAGTCATAGGAACGTGAAGGTAGAAATAGGTATATAATCAACCGAAGATCCTCGACCCTTTTTCAATAGAGAAGGGAAAAAAATATTTATAGCATTGTAATACCTGAACCTGAACGTTCTCAGGTAGACGAATCGTTTCTTTGGGTTATCTCCCAAGTTGTTATGTTCAGATGGTAGGTTTTTTTTCCGTTCTATTTGGGGTCGTGACGTCTCACTATACAAAAATTTTTTTTTCTTTCTTTTTCTTTTTTTTGGAATTTTTCTAAAGGATTTTATAAGTTATAATGCGATTCTTTTGTAAGGGGATGGAAAAAAATTTAAATTAGGCGCCAATGATAGAAGTTAAACGGTTTTTGACCACTTGAAGGAATATGTAATTATTTTATTGGGGGTTTATTACTTGTACAAAGTGTGATGGGATAATAGATGACCTACTATCAGTAGAAGTGTGGGTGTGGGTTTAGGGTAATTTTTATGCTTTTAGCTTTTTTCGCGGTTTTACTTTTAAGAGGCTACAAAGTGTTTGCTACCTATTGCTTAAGCTGAAGGCTTTAAGGAGTTGGCACCTTATGAAGCTCATGGGGTCCTGTTAGGACTTAAGCCAATATAAAATTTGGTCCGAAAAGCATTTTTCGAAAGTCAAAATTAGGCCCTTTGAGTTTGAAAAATTTTTGGGTAATTAATTTCATCATTTTATTTATTTAAGGACCTCTTTTTTTTATTCAGAATAACACAGCATTTTCTCCATAATTGCTGTCTTTATATTCTTTTTGGGGACGTGTTTATTCTGGTCAGGCTTATTTCAACTTGTCTCATTTTATCTCTGTCAGTTCTTCCTTCACTATACAATTCGATTTATTTATAATTCATTAGTAAAGTTCCAGTGCATTGAACTTGTCGCATAGCGAGTTCGCTGCATGCACACTTTCTCGTTCTAATCTTTCGTACTTCATTTTCAGTTCATCAAAATTGGCCTTTTTTGGGAATCAATTTTTCAAATATTTATTACTTTTATAACGGACTTGTCTAAGCCATGTTTCCAGAACATAATTTTTAGTCCAAATTTCAACTCAGGTTTCTATTTGAGATGGGTGTTTTCCTCATTCATTATTTTGGGGCAAAAATTTCTCCAATATTGTTTTCCAGGTAAACATCTTTACGAGGGCTATCCAAACTTATACTTTCTTGCTCTTCAATCTATACGTTTTAAAAACGTTTAGTTACTCTATCATTTAATTGCCTTTTTCGGCTTTCGCGAAGAGCTTCATGATGCCTTTCTCACATGATTAACCCTTGCAACTTCATATTCAGCTATGTTTTGTCTTTAAGCCATTTTTCCAGCCGCACTTATCAGCTAATTTTCAGCACCAAATACCCAGCATTGGCTACATCTTGTTCACCATTACAGATTTATAAATCTTTTAGTTGTGCCACCTATTGCATAAGTTGAGTTAGGCTTTTATTTTAGGCTGAAACAAAATTCGATCTTTAAGGCGTATACCCAGAGATGAAATTAGGCTTTCTTAATTATAAATCTAAAAGTAATATCCAAAACTAACTAAGATGTCCCAAAATCATCACTTAACCATTAGCAGAAAACCGAATGTTCATAAAAAATTTTCACCCACAACAAAGGCAAAAAAAAACAAAATCCCAAATTAGACAAAGGCTTGCTCCACACAAAGTTCAAATAAAATTAAACTCTTGTAATGAAATTGACAAAAAAATTTTCTTTATTTTTTTTTGTGCTTAAGTTCAAAAACTAAAAATTTTAACACAATTACTCACAGCCCCAGAAAATTCTAAATTTCAAACCCAAAAACAAATCGTTAAAAAAATTAAAAATAAATTTAAAGTCCCACTATCCCAATTAAAAATCCCAAATAATAACCACTGCTACGCATGATTTCACAAATTTCTCCAAAAATTCCAAAAAAAATCCAAATTAAAAAAATTTTGATTTGACCCCACATAAACTGATAACCTGATAACAAATCAATATGGCGAAGATTGTTTACAAAACAAGTAAAATTTTTACGAGTCTAGATTTGACAGTAAAAATAATTGCTATATAAGCTAATAATTGATCACAGTCACCGAACAAGAACGCCCCTCCCAAATGCATGGTGCATCATCATGTGTCACAGCTCAACGGAAAAAATCATATCACAATCACAGGTGCCAATTTTTATCAATTTTCCTTTTTAAAACATTTTCTTTCCCAGTAAAAATTTCATTCTCTCAACTTTTTTTTGTAATTCTCATCTAACGGTCTTGCTCCTTCTTACGAAACGACTCGATCCGTCTTGAATCACTTTCACAAACCATACAATATGCATTTTATAACCAATCCTTGTTTAAAATTTTAAAACATTGAGTTTTCCGTTGAACTTTTTGGCAATGATTCACATTTTTTGTAATTTTTTTTAACGTTTAACATTTCCCTTATTCAACAAAGATTTTGATTATTAATCAATTTTCCCGAACGTTTGCATTACACAACACCGAATCCAAATTTTTCAAGATCTATCATTAATTTTGAAATGATTCACAAAAATTTTGTTGTTTTTAGATGATATTTAAGGATTTTTAGCTGAGGATTCAAAAAAACTCACAATTATCATTTGAAATATAAGAATAAAATAGGCTCTTGACTAATATGTCTTACGTAGCACAAGATGTGAAATTTTTTAAAACTGACGCAAAATATTTCAAAATTCCCTTAGTAATTTCTTCTAAAATTGACTCGACCATCACGTTTAGAATCATTTTTCAACGATTTAACCCCCAAATCAACTACATTTCATTAAAGAACATCTCCACTAAAAAATATTTTTAAATAAAACCAAACCAAATTATTTAACTAATTTTCAAACCAATTTACGGATTTGATTCTTACCTTTGGAATACACCACATTTTATTTCACATCAGATAAATTATTATTTTCTCGGCAAAAAGCCGGTAACACCA
Source organism: Liposcelis brunnea (assembly GCA_023512825.1). Taxonomy (NCBI): domain Eukaryota; kingdom Metazoa; phylum Arthropoda; class Insecta; order Psocodea; family Liposcelididae; genus Liposcelis; species Liposcelis brunnea. Next base: position 15,968,620 of record CM042073.1, read on the forward strand.
AAATACGAAACACATTCACGACAAAAACAAATTTCCGTAACACCAATACTCCTACAGTAAACCCTATGCGAACAAACGCCTAACTGACGAAGTCCTATTAAAAATATACTCATTTCCATTGCCCCTCGAACATTGTACGATATAAATCAGAATAGAATCCCGTTTGTTAATGCTACATCAACTAAGAAACTCGGATTTAACATTTAACCTTTCTGAAATGTGCTTGTTTTCGGATTAAAAACCACGAGAAAACGACTCGTCGCCTTTGAACAGCGTTGCCAACCTCTCCAACTTAACGTTACTCTATGGTATTGCCATCGTATTAAAATCCCTGCTTTAAACACGTTCCCCCTTTTCTATAAGCCATTTCAATATGAGACGTGATGTAAATTGCTTATGTTCCTTTACAAGGTAATTTTCAATTGTGTGAGCGTCTCGTCTATTTTAAATCCGTCGACCCTGTTTCTAACGCTGCCTCCATTTTACAGAATTCTAAGAAGGCCGCGTTAGAATTGATACAACATGGCGGAAAATTTTATCTTGAAAATACTTTCAAACGTGAAACTTTATCAATATATATTTTACAAAATTGAATGTAAGGTAAGCTAAACATGGAATGGAACCCCCTTTGCTAGATTAGAGCAAAATATAACTGGTTAGGTCGGCTGCCTACGTTATTTCCACGATACATATGAACGAATCGCCGTTGGAATGCCCTTTTGTATAATGTATACTTGGAAAATTTTACAGCACTAATCATCAATTTTCCTCTTTCCTAACTTCGAATCAACTGAATTTCTTAAAAAAATTCACTTGTTTATCATTTACTAATGGATTATCGAAATATTTTGTTGAATTTTTGCGCCCTTTTAGCAATTTTCCTATTTTAGTTATTATTTACGGATTTTTAAAAATATTAACAAGCCAAGTCGATAACGGTTTATTTATTTTAACTTTTTGTCTCTTATAATTTAAATTTGGCGGGATTTTAGTTAGAGATAAATTTAGGGGGTACTCGGTGGATGATGTTACTTAAAAAATCATCTGACATTTTTTTCCTTCAACATAACCTCTTTTTTTTAAAAAAAAAAAAAATTCAAATGCAAGGCCAAATTTTTTTAAATTAAAATTTTTTAAGTCAAGATTTTTTGTTAAAAATTTTCCTCAAAACCGAATGAGTCGCCTATAAAAGAAGTTTCTTATTTTTTAAAAAAAGAAAAAATCCTTATTTAAAATTGCGTCAGTTATAAAGAGTAGGATTCGCAAATGAACGTGGCTGGAAGGACAACAAGACGAAAGCGTCGGTCGTCGTTTTCTTTGTCGAATAAACGTGACTTCGCATTTTAGAATTTTCTAGGGGGCCCGATCGTTATTTTCTTTTTTTAAATGCCTGTAGGCTCGAATTTTGAATATTGAAACTTGTAATGATGAAAATTCGAACGTAAAAAGCTATAATATATTATTATAAAAGATTGTAGACCCCTTTATCTACTGCAACATACAGAGTAGCCGTATCTATGCACATGAAAGCTGACATTTTAGACTAAAGATTAGTGTCATATTTAAAAGTTGGCGGTATTTTCCTTTTATATGGTTAAATGGACCTCAAAGGAATATCATGGCTACATTTTGAGGAAATTCAATAATAAAATAAAATTATTTATCAGTTGCATAATTTTTTATGGTATGAAAATTAAGATTAATTTATTATTTCAATGATTTGGTTTCTATTTGAATATTTATCTTGTAGTAATATAAGCTTAAAAGTGAAAAGTCTATCGCAATCGAAAAAGGCACCTCGCAGGTTTGCAGATCTTGCAATAAAAATAATAAAAAAAGCACTACGAGGAACGACTTTTAGTGTTCTAAAATACTTTTGAGCTTCGGTACTTTCACTGTAGAACTTCCCAAACACAATCGCACTTACCCAGGCCATATATATTTATTAAATGCTGTACCATAGATTTCTTGCTCCGAGGGAAGGCAAGGGCAGCTTTACCCCCCCCCCCCGTGAAAACGTCTCATAAGCTATGGAAAAATTAACCTGGGCTTGTCCCCCACGGCCTCTCCCCGAATTTTTTGAACTCGGAGCGCCTGATTTACTACGGCTTGACTATTGGTCACTTGCTCTACTTAACCTTTCTTGGATTTCAGGTCATTAGCTTCAGCAGCAAGCCTCCAATGGTTTTTTCTTTAATGGTTTTTTTGCCAGGCTTCCCGGTCCCTTGGACCCATTTCTTGGACGCCAATGTTACTTACTCTGAGGTTTTTCTTCTTGAGATGGCCGCCATAATTGTTTTATTTGGATAAAGCCTCAAGGAACTAATTAAATGGCTTAGAAGCCTTAGAAGCCCTAGCCCTATAGAGAGGCTATTAGTTATTGAAGAAAAATTCTGGAACTTATTTATGAGTGATCTACTTATGAAGCTGGATTCTGATTGGCTTTGGCCAAATTCGTTTTCAAATTATTCTTGAAGCTGTATGCGTATTGTGCTATCAATTTACATAATTTGCGCTTGGCTATAGGGGATCAAAAAACAGTGATCGAGTAGACGACTCTCTTCCTTAAAACTTTCTTGAAAACTTACAATAAAATTTTTAGCCAACATGATCAACATTGGCTTGAGCATTTTTTCATGCCGCCATCGATTTACCTAAGTTTAGTCAACGAATGGCTTTCACGAAATTTTTTATCAAATTCAGAATGGGAGCTTGTCTAAATGCGGCCATGAGTCATCTGCACGAGCCAACTGCATGCACTTTAACAAATCTCGTGCTCATTTATTTTCTTCTTATTTCTATTGTAAGATAAATTTGAAAAATCGGGGACTGAAAATTGAAGATGAACATTTGCACCTACAAGCCAACCAGCCAACAAGTAAAGAGAAAGAGGGGATGAAATTAATGATGCAGCTAAAAAGGAAAAATTGTATTACCGCGAAGCGCGCCCCTATCTTGAACTCCCGCAACTAAAATATAAGTATTGAATTTAAAATATCCCTATTGAAACATTTACAAACGTAAAAGTTAAATAATTGATAACCTAATTGAAACCATACTATTAATCGAAATTAGATCAATTTTGTACATTTAAGGCCAACTTGGAAAAAGACACATTCGGACCTGTGAACAGTTTTGCTGACTCGAAAATGGTTTGGCCGCAACAAGTAGGACAGGTATGATTTTTAATCGGGATTCACTGGGCAAAACATCCAAAAAATATCCAAATTTTAAAAAATCGTAAGGGAGAAATAATGAGTTTTGTAACACATGCTGTGCGTAAGGATTTTCAACCACCGGTGAGAGGAAAAAAATTGAAAATCAAGCAAAAGATATGAATTATCGAAAAGAATATAATGACTGATCGGGGGAAAAGGAGAAAGACGAAAGATAGAAAGAGCGAAGAGGAGTAGGAGTAGGGTGAAAAAAAAAAGAAAGGAAGAAAAAAAATAACAGCGAAGCGGTTAATGATCGGGATGAGTTCCCTCCGATCGGATGTCGTCCGACTGGGAAAAGTTGCGTTGGGAACGAACCGCAACTCACGTGGGTCGGTACGATGGATCATGCACACAGTTTACATATGCAAGTAAATATTAAAGCACACGAAAGAGTGCTCCGTATACGGGAGAAGAGAGAATCCGGTGTCTGCGTTTCTCAACGACGTTTCCGAACAACCGAGTTCTCCGCCTTTTCAATTCTCCCAAAGAAAACGGGGAAGGAAGAACGGATTTCAATAGGAGGGAAAAAATTGCAGAAAAAAAGGCTCACGATTTCTACATTATGAGATATCGGTGTCTTTGGAGAAAATGTACTTCCAGGATAATGAAAAATTCAAATTTAAAACAGTCGTATTTTCAAACAAAACGATCAAACGTTAATTTTCAAAAATTACCTCGTCAAATCCAAATTAACGCATGCGCTCCGAAGAAAACTCGACAAAAACAAGTTTTCCATTGAAAGGAGCGCGGGAAAGTAAAACAGAGCTCTAGCGTTAAAGTCTCATGTTGGAAACCATATTACTTTAGCGCCCAGTTGAGCCATTCCAACGAGGATCCAAATATACCTTTCCCTTGACTTGAACACTCGCTATAAGCGCAGCGGTTCAATGCGCATGTCCTTTTACTAAGAAGGCAAAATTCATTTTATATAACTACACCAGCTAGTGTATTTTTACTCCTCGACTGTGATATAGCTCCGGATCATAGAAAGAAGTTTCGTTTAAGCCGCCATTTTGAACATAACCTCACTCCTACTTACGACTCGACTCATTTCCTGTTTGCCTTATTATAAGTTGATGCTCACCGCCGATCCCGGGTAAATGTTCACCCCAATCTTCTTATGTTAAGAAGCCAAAAAATCGGGTCGTTGGTAAGAAGTCAGGGATTGTAGATAATAACAATTGCTTGTTGGGACTTCTTTCATGAAACAAGTATGCCATTGCCATCTGCCCTTCATTCCGCTGTCCCCGCATTTCAGAAACAGTACTGGCACTGTTGAATTACATGATAAAATCGCCGTTGGAACGGCATTCGGTTTTATTATAGGACAAGTACTTTCCATAAAGTTATGCTGGGCTCTCTCTCACTTCTTGTCGACATCTCTCGTCTGTCGTGGAAATGACCGCCAAAACTTTTATAACTATACTAACTTTTTTCTTTTAAAGTTTTTTTTTTTTTTAAAAAACAGCATTCAAACTTACGATGCAATTTCTTGAATTATTTTATGCATTCTAATTTTCTTAGCAAATATTCTTCTCCATTTTAGTCATTTTATTCATTTCAATTTTTAAAAATTTCATGCCAAAAAATTTTTTAATTTTTTTGCTGAAATAACGAACAATTTCCTATGGATCGATTTCGAACCTTTTGAAGGATTGTATGAAAGCGAACCGTAATCTCCGCTCTCCCGCCGATGAATAACATTTTTAAATTGATATAATAATGAAAATAAAAACACGTTTACCGAATTATATTCTTTGATTGGTTTAGATTTAATGTGCGTAGCCTTTTTCCTGATCATCCAATAGAGGTTTCCACCACCTTAATTTCACCTGTTCATTTAAGGTGTTGTCATCTTTTCTTCCTCGTGTTAGGGTTTTCGGCACGCGCTATTTTTTTGTAAACAAGCTAAATAATTTCTCAAAGTCGAATAGGAGTTCTGCAGACTTGAAAAATATTTTATATCGAGTTAAATAAATACATATGGTAAGGCCAACCCTTTTCAGCCGAGTATGATGAAGTCGACTTGTCCTTTTCTATTCCAACTGACTTCTATGATTTTCTTTTGTCGGACGAGAGTAACTAGTAGGGAGTAAACACTTTGATAAGTCGTCTGCTACCTAGGGGTACGCCATTTTGAAAACTGAAAGCTGCTATGATCTAGAATTTGACTGCCGCCATTCTCGAATTGAAAAGCAAACATAGCGATTGGCAGATTTTAGGGCGTACCCTCTATGTAGCAGGCGACTCATCAAAGTGTCCACTCCTTACTAGGCTCCCTAGACGTGAGAGTTTGAGAGGGAGTAGACACTTCGATGAGTTGTATCCGACTACTGCATACGGGATCGCCATTTTCAATCCTGAAAGCTCCCATGTTCTCGTACTATGGGTCCGGCATAATTTCAAATCGGAAGTCGCCATGAAAGCTTATACTCAGCTTAGTAGCAAACATGGGGACTTCCATTTCGAGATTTTGGAGGACGCATATTTTGAGAATATGGCAGCTCCCATAATTGCAAATGGATATCCCATATAAAGCAGACGACTCATGGAAGTGTCAACTCCTTATTAAGCTCACTACCACTATAGAAAACATGCGCAATCTCTGTATTCAAGGTATTGCTTTTAGTAAGCTGCTCTAAAATTGCTGGTGTCCAAGCGAATTTCGCTGACAGTAATGTCACCGTCTAATGTCTCTTCCTTTCCTAGGAAGTCCTTCGGCATCCAAGATTCATGCTTCAGAACTTCTCTTGGTTGATACTCTGTTCCCTATCCTGTCTGTAGTCAGAATTTTGCTTACTCAGCCCTCCCCTCGAAGCCCTAACAACGCTATTTCAAAATTAACAGAAGCAGCTTAACCTGACAACCTAGAATGGGTCCTTCCTTAAACATGAAAACTTCCGAGGGTGGCCTGAATGTAAAGCGAAAATCATTCCTTTTGTATTGAAACATTTTAGAGTTTAAACTTTCATTTTAATGCCATCCACCTAAAAATATTTTTAGCGATGCAAATTCAAAATCTGAATTCAACGATTATCTTTAATTTTCAAAATTATTTCTTTCTCTGAACTTTCTTTTCCTTTATCTTGTTGCTGATATCTTCCACCTTCTATATTAGTTACGCGTTTTCAGTTCTTTTCTCAAATGAGTTTTCCAGCTAGAAGTCCGCATTTTGCATTCTCAGCCAGTCGCGACAACTTCGCATCAGCAATAAGTTCATATTTCCCTTCTATCTTGTTCTACCCCTTTCTGATCTGGGAAGAGTTCTGTTCTGATAAAATGTAGTTTTTAATTCCCAGATAATCTTTTTAGCTCAATAGCATGTAGCAAGAAATGAGTCTTGTACATTTCTTTTTTCTATCAACTCTACAACCATATCCTTTATTTACAAACTTAAAAGTGTGTTTTTGCAAAACATTGAAGCTAATTTCAACTTGAGCTTGAAAGCCCTATTATGAATTATTTACCCGACTTTCTAGTTTCTAACCTTATGCAATATCCAGATTCAGACTTAAAAGCAAATGGCAGTTTCCCCAACACACAATCTCTTCCCTTTTACAAATAAATCGCTTACGTTAATGCCCTTTTCACCAGTTTTCGAATCAGTGATCATTATATGTCCATTGGTTTCAATACGAGATTAGCATATGTCGCTTTGCCAACATTTCTCTTCGTGTATAGACGGGTGTAATTTCATGTTAAACGTTTCCGAAATTAATGCTGACGGAAGGAGGCCATCTACTATTACTAATCAATACTATGAAATCCAAATGCGTATAGTTTTAAACAACTAACATGAAATAACATAATCGGAGAGGGAAATTTTTTTCCCTAGACAGAAAAAGTAAGCGCTGGGTTAAGCTTTTTTGAACCCACGCTATTTGGGGTAACTCTTCCCTTCATTCATTTCAGGTATATCGTTACACTTTGATGTAAGTTTCGTAATAAACAATCAGGGTAGAGATTTTCGGCTAATTTCTTTTTCTTTTATTATATAAGGCTTTTGTCTGTTTTTTAAGGGGAAAAAAGGGATAAAAAATAAGCAAAGCTTATGGATTGCTTGGGAAGATATTGCGTCCAATATATTTAGCAGAAGAAACGTCCGATTCGTGATAAGGGTCTCTGTTCTTTCGAGTCGAAATTATTTAATTTTCTTTTTTTTTTCGAAATTCTAAAAAATTTTCTACAGTTTATATACAGGGTGCTCTTGAACTTTCAAATAGTGTTTGGTTAATTTTCTCTTTCATAATCTCAAAGAAACAGATGATTAAATTATAATTTAAACAATGGAGCTTTTGCAAAGTTAGGGCCTTTAACCAATAGAAAGCTGGGGAATGGGGTGACCATTGCTTAGTCTCCCAGAGAGCACAAACCATCTGAAAGTTTTGGAGATCCTGGAACGTCCAAATCTGGGACAAGCTGTTCAAGGATTCCTAGGGCACGTTGAAACAGTTGGTGCTGCTCGGGGCTCCAACAAATTTCTATAATGATCGCCAGATTTCGTTGAAAAGACATCAATAGAAGAATTTGTTTTCTGACAAATGAAGTTAGTAGAAAAGTTATACTTCATTACTGTTAACTTCTTTCTACTTCTTCAAATGCTGTCTTGAGTCAGAGACTGTCGTCTTAGCACCTTACAAAAACCCTTTATCTCCTTGCTTAATGTTCATCGATTTAGCGCCTTTTGATATTTCTCTCTCGATTGGTCCATGGGATGCGAAAAATGCAGTGGTAACTATCTAAGGCTTTACACTTAAATTCAAGTTCTTTTTCTGAGTTTTTGATGTACAATTTACGAAACGGCCTTGTTATTATCTCAGCTAATTCCATTTTTTATTTTAAAATCAAAAAAACCAACGCATCAAACTGAGAGCTAATAGATGTTATTTATTTTTCTTGATAAGCGCAACTATTTTTAAACCTTATGTCATAATTTACAATTATAATTTTCCATCAACTTTAACACTTTTTTCCTATATCCCAAAAATTTTTACAAAAGAAAAATATATTTAGACATAAGTATCGGGTAATATAACATCATTTTCCAGTTTTATACTCGACTTTCGCCTACAACTCTTTATACGACTATTTATCAATTTTTCAAAGTGATTGCTCTTTCGTTTATCAGATTGAACTTTGTTCCCCTTTAATAAAAATCATCTACGCATTTTCCTGCGTGCTTTTTATATGTTTTCTCGCTAGATGGACTCAAGCACAACCCCGCGGTTATAATTTTAAAATTAATAAAAAAAATCAGCCTCTATTAAATCTCGTATTTAAACTTTTAACAAAGTTTCCCGCCATTATACATCCTGTAAGTATAATGGAACTTAGTCCGTCAGCGAAAGAAATGAAAAAAGGTTACTGGTTACTAATGTTGCCCCCTTACTAAGAACACTTCTTAGTCAAGAAGTACAATAGTATAATGCGGGCCTGGCAACGGTTCTTATGATTGCATGCAACGACTTTATAAACATGGCCGCCTCCGATGTTTAGTTAATGCATTTAGCTGAGGTAACTTTCTTTTTTAAAAGAAAATTATTCAGCTGTTGGGAAAAAAGGGGAATACATTTTTGTAATTTTTTAAAAAAAAATAATGAGGGCTTAAAAGGAAAAATCTTTTAACTAATTTTTTGCTGATTTAAAAAAATCAAAAAGAAAAATTGATATTAGCGCAAAAAATTTTTTGTTTCGAAGATGATTTTTGTTTGATTCGAGTTATAAATTTAAATTGCGCGCTAATGTAGCAGATGACCCCCTTCACTAATCGAAAGAGAACATGAGACAAAATAACATGGCCGCAGCGTAGTACCAACTTATAGATAACAAAATTCAAGTGAGGGGTATTGTCTTGCTTGTTGCTAGGTGATGTCGATCACGCGTTGTGATAAAACTAGTTTTGAGATAAGAGAATTAATTTCAGATTCGGCTGTGGATTTCGAATTGGCTAATTATTGCAAGCTTAGATTTGGGTAGAAGTAAATAAAAAAAAGTCGGGTGTAGAAAATAAGTAACGAGAAGGAAAGGCGAATTTAAACTTGGTTCAAAGAAGCTAGAAAAAATAAAGTATTTGAAAAACAATTTCAAGTCGGAGGCATGTATTAATATTTGAAATCTTTTAGTAGTTAGCTGTCTGGAACTAGGCTAGTTTAAATGAAAGTTTTGGAAAAAGTGGAAAGACATCAGGCGGGAATATCAAATTTTTGTTGTGAGGGACTCTGGCGGAGTGATTTTGATGGTATTCGATAAAGGACTCTATTTTAATAGGGCTTCAGGTCTCATGGAGCTAATGCAGTAAATGGACTGCAGCGCCAGGAATTAAGAAAAGTAAATTGCCTAAGTGGCTGTATTGGCTAACATAGGTTTAACTTCAATGACTTACAAAAATTTTGTTAGTGCCGGCAATGTTATACTGTAACACCACTAAACCGCAGCGGCTTATCAACACTCAGTTAACAGTGACTAGCTGGTCTAATTTTATAGAAGGTCAGCTGCCCAAACATGGCCACGGTTTTCATGCGGCCTTTCTCTTATTATATTGACAGAACCTGTAAACCAATCAAGAAGCAATTCATACATACTAGAGGTACAAACCTTACCTTATCTCAATCAAAACTAGTGTGTTCGTTGATTGGTCTACGATATCCTCTTCGATACTAATAAGTGGCATTAAAGCCATGGTTAAGATAACCTTATTTTAATCTGCGGTGGTGGCGCACCTACTCCTACCTGCGCCAGCGGTGCAGAGCCCTGGTAAAGAGTGAGAAACGGAAAACTTTTCCTCCAGGATAGATCACTAGTGCATACATACTATGCTGCAGCGGTGACACTGACATTGCTGTCTTTTAATGGATTCCTCCTTATCAACTTGAGCGTTCCTTAAGCTTCACATAGGAAATACCAATACCAAAAAGATGCAATCTTTTTCTTAGGAAATATAGCATTGATACTTGTTTACTACAAATGTCATGGAATTGCAACAACTGGTCGCTAAGGCAGACGATTTTCACTAGTGGCTCCTGGCTAAATTGGAAGGTACCCGATCAGAGCAGTAAACTGGTTTTTACCCAATTTTTTACCTTTCTTCATATTGCGATTAATGTTTGTTAAGCCTAACAAACATTTGGTTGCAGCCAAAAAATATTTCAACTTTTCAAGTTATTTTCTTTGCCAAAATTCTGATTTTTCCAGCAACCTGTAAAGATTTTCTATGTCCAATTTTTTTTAAATTTGACCTTTTGGCAACTACGATCCCTTGTCACTGTAAACAATACCTCATGATTTTTTCTTACTCCTTTGCGCTGCTATATAACTCAAGGTAGCATGTTACTAACCAGGTTGTGCCCCTTTAGTCATAATCGGCACTTTTTTTCTACTAGCTGCTTGACAAAAATATCCAACATAGATTTTTTTTCTCCCTTTCATTAATTTGATAATCTTTTTCCATCTAAAACGTCTCATATTGATCAAAATAATAATCCATTAATTTCCCGCTCAAATACAAACTTTAGCAATCCAACGCATACAGTCGCCACAGACGGAATGAAAAAAATCTAACACGACAATTGGAAGTAGACAAAGTGAAAATGGATTCGTAGGCTAAGAACTTCGGGTATTCCAACGGCGATTCAATCCTATTTTGAAACCAGCGTCAGTGAGCTCGGAACCAAAGCGACCGTATTTCACATTTTTTTCCTCCTTTATTTCAAGAGTTTGGTTCGTTGGAATAAAATTGTTCTTTCTCTTCGGCTTTATTCGCCTTACTTCGGATGCTTTTATATTCACAGAATCGTATGTTTATCTTAGGAAAGTATCATTATGAAAAGAAATCTTTATTTTTATTATGAAACGTTTTTTAAGCTTCGATTCCATGTTTCCCTTACCGGCTCCGATTTTCCTTCGGTTCCAAATGTTTTATACTGTTATAAAAAAGTACAGTCAAGAATTTTTCAAGACCGTTGATCAACATTTTATTGTTCGCCATGAAATCGCCGATGCTCCACGACTTTCTTCTATCAATAACTTTTCCCGCGTAAAAGAAAAATTTCCCCGAGTCTTCCTCCACGTCTGTTTATTTTTTTTTTTTACTTCTTCCTTTGATTTTTTTTTCCGCTAAACAAATTTTGCAATATCGATCTTTTTCTTTCCAACTTTTTTTTTGCTGCTCGAGGAAAACAACCCAGATGGTTTTATAAAAGCTGTAAAGATGAACAACGCTTTTCTCCCTTGGCTTTAAATTTTTTTTTTAATTTGCAAAAATTTCATTTTTAAATTTTTTCAATAGGAATTGTAAATCAGATTTTTCGTCTCTTTCTCTCTTCTTCTCTTTTTTCTTTCCTTCCTCCTTTTTTTTTTATTCTTTTTAATCGCTGTTTCGAAGCGTCTGATGAACGGAACCCAAACAACTCCCCTATCAGGGATGGAAGGATTCTAGCGGGGGAGTGTTTACTCTTCGCATTGCAGTTTTTAAAAATTTACACTGTTAATTCAATTTTTTTAAGAGTAGCCCTCCCCTTTTTTTCTTGGAAACCGGAGGATTTCAGTTTTGATATTATTTGTTCAATTTGGTTAATCAACGGTAGCCGATTTAATGTTCATCTAGCGTAATTTAAAGAAAAAATCTCATATCCAAAATGGCGGTTGGTTAGTTGCTCCTAAGGCCTTAAGAAGTAGAAGATCTAGAACTTAGTTGAAGAGGCTTGGGCTGAAAACAGGAGAAGCGACAGAAAATGGAGGAGGCTGACGAAAAATTCATCCGTCAGGAATCGCTACTAAAAATCATCTGCTACAGGGGCCACATTTTTGTGATTCAAGGATTTTATATAAGGGTAGATCATTTCCTGAGTAAATTGGTAGTGTTACGTCTACGTAATTGGAAGGCTGAAGAAAAAACAAAGAAAATGGCGACATTGGGCACTCAATGCAAAAAAGCGACTTTTTGCTGTTGACATCCCAAAAAAATCTTTATATTAAGTCGAGACTAATGTTCTTCACACTCTTATCCTTTGCTACTGAAGAACCTTAGATAATTTACCGGGTACAATTAGATCCAGGAGCGGAGTGGCTAAGAGATCAGTTGTCAGCCTCAGCAGAAATGTGACAAAATTTGTGATCAAAATTTGTGACAAAATTTGTGATCAAAGAAAGATGATCTTATCTTACCAGGTCGTTTAATCGAAGTTTTTTTAAATTGGGCCTTTAAACAACATAATTAAAACTGGCGATGGCGGATTACTCAGATGACACTCACCCTTCGTAACTAAAGGTTCTTGTCGCTTATCAGTGAGGCAGCAGTTAAAATGGACACTCATGCTCTCATACTCGCTTTTTTATTTTAAAAAAAATTTGCTCTATTTAAAAATTTTTAAATCTAAACCTATATCAAGCTCTAATTTCATTCAAGGTCCTTTCTAAACCTAAGCTATTAGGGACAACATGGTGCAACATAAACACTTTCGACCTTGCTGAGTTTTTCCAAGTTTTAAACTTTTTCTTCATTATAAACGTGATTGTCAATGTTTGGTGAATTCGAATTCCCAAACAACTGAACATTCTAATGCTTATTTCTTTCATGTTTTACATAGCTTTTAAGTTTAAGCGGAAAACCTTATGTTTTTTTAATTGTTGGTAAAAAAAAAGGAGGAAAAAAACAAAGTGCATTCATAACCTCACACATTTCCCGCGATAGTTATTTCAAATAGCAAAAGAGGGTTATAGCCTGGAAGTTCCTTTCATTCAGGAATAAAATATTTGGTGTTACTGCCTAGAATTTTTGCAATTCGAGTATCAGTCAGTCATTCCACCTATGATTTGTCTCTTTTCTGCCACTAGTGGCAAATTTCAGTCGTTTTCAGATCCTTGCTAAGGCTTCGATAGTAATCTGTTCTATTTCTTATGTTGAATTAAATTGAAAGTAATTCTACCACTGCGGTCAGCCTGGCGATCCTCGCGGATAACTATGGAACCTTCTTCTTTTTTAATAAAGATTTTTTTCGTTCACATTTTGTCACTTCGTCTTCTTTTTGCAACTTCGTCTATTTTTACTCTATGCAAAAAGATCTATCTATCTATCTATCTGTGCAAGAGCTTTTATCAGAGTTCTCGGAGCTCGTGCTACATATACACCCTTTTCCTTTACTTAACGGGCACAGACACTTTTTTTTTTTTTTTTTTTTGCTTATTTCAAGGCAACCAAACTTCGAATTCTTCCAGCTGCTACTTGGCAACTTCCCCACTCCAGACTACCGAATACTTTCTTCATCTTCGCCTCTTTTTTAAAATCTTCTTTCAATTTTCAATGACTAAGAAGAAAGCAAAAACTGAAGAGATAATAAAAGTCCATTTCTCTCTTTTCCTGTAACTTTACTTTTCCAATATTTTCAATTTGGCAGGACTCAGTACCCCATGCTGGTTCTGATCTCATAAAGTGGCCTTTTCGCTCCATTTTCGGATAGTTTGTTTCCTCTCAGTTACTTGTAATCCCCTAACGATCTGTTGCCCGCATTGGTATTACACCGATGGCAATTTACGGGCTCTTTATAGTTTGTAAGAATTTGAAAATTATTCTTTGATTATCGCTATTTATTCTACCACGAAGCTTCGACTAAGAATTTTTATCGCAGTGTTTGCATTCCCATTTAAAATATTCAAGAATGTGCTTATATGGCCGTAGCTTTTTATCGTGCTACTGCGCAACCCCATGAATACCCATGCGCCATATTCTTAAACAAAATTAGCAGCAGAAGAGGCACCGAACACTACATTCGGTCAAAATTGGAACCGAAGACTTAGTTCTGGTATATTACGATGAACAAAGCGGGAAAACGTACAATTGCCACGAAATGAAAAATTTATCTCTGAATAAATTCAATCCTATCTTTGTTTTTTTAAAAAAACAGGAAACGGAAGAAGAAAAAAAGAATTAAAAAATTAGGAGAGAATGAAAAAAAAGAATACGTTAACACACGCAACGAGAAAAGAGATAGATCCGAGAAAAAAAAAGTGCATAGTTAAAAAGTCAGTACACGGTAAAAGCAATAGCACTCCTTTCGATTGAATGTAGATGCGTTTTCCAACTCGCCCTCACGCTCCCGCGACGTCAATGCGCGCTGACCTTTTTCAATGGAAACTTATTTCACATGCATAAATTGGCCAACCTGGAGGAATGATCGATTGTTTACGTTAAAACTCGATCGATTTCTTTCCCTTTTCTTTTCCTTTCTTCCCATTTCTTTTTAGCCTTTTCCCCGATAATCAACTTAAACATTGGGATTTTAGGCATTTGTTTTTCAAAACAACGTCCGGCAATTTGAAAAACAGAAACAAACAACTTTTGAAAGTTTTCAAGTTTTTTTGAAAAGTTGCCAAACAGTATTTTCAGAGTTTTTGTATCCTTCGTTATTGTTCGTATATTTCTTCGTTCATTTTCGTAGTTACGAGGACGTCGATCATAAATGTTCGCTTTTTCCTAAGCTAAGCGTAATGAAAAACGGATTTTCTAAAGATACATATTATGTACGTCAAATAGAAAAAGTAAATCCCAGTTTTCAACCTCTTGCCTTATATAAAAATGGGATTTAAATATGATCCTGAGAAGGGAACATTTCAAAACCCGAATGCCTTGGGCCATGACAGTATATTTTGTGCTCGGATATAAAGCGGGCTATCTTCCTTCTCTTCCAACATTGTTAAACTCAACTTTAACGTACAAACTGTAAACTCATGATGACGTTAGTAGATACCCATGTGGGTTGAACCGAGGTTGGTTTTCATAAGCGTCGCTCGAGCGTTCGCTTTATCCCAGCTACGGTGTCTTCGTTTTTTCCAACGCTTACTTTCTCACGAAATTTTTATCTTGTTTCACGGAACTTTTTTCGAATATTCTCATCTTTGTTTTTCCATTTCGAGATTTTTCTTAAAAATCCGAATCTTTTACAAAATGTGTCTTGAGTTAAGAGCACGGTGCTGAAGCGGTGGCCGGCTGACATCTGGTGGTTAATTTCACAAATTGTGAATACCGTCCTAGTTTATTTGGAATGGCAAGCCTGAACGTTTTTCATTATATAAGTTAAACATAGGACTGACTACATCCTGCTTTGTTCGGTGCTACGGTATAGTTGCGAGTACAAAGAATTCCATTCTGTTTGCTATTCAGAGTTTGATGCAGTCTACAACTTATGCCGTGTCACTTGCATCTTATTATCATATGGAACGTTCGCCCGTTCGACTTTCCTTTTCCTCAAAGGAAAAAATTCTAACCCTAAAAATTCGTTTTCAAAAAATAAATTTTTGACTTTTTCAATTTTTTTGATATTTCTCTTACTTATCCATCATCTACAAATTTTCATCCTATAAATTCCTGGCCAGTCGGATTGTCTTGTCTTGATCTTACATTTTCACAATTTTTTAGACATAGCCATATTTCAGCATTATGTTAAAATGCGTTGGTTATTGCAACATACACTCCGATTTCTTATCATAAGAAGAAGCAAGCTCTTCACTGCTCTTCCCATTATCTTCATTCTTCTTAGCTTCTTCTTTAAGAAGAAACATCCTCCCATATTTCATATAACAAAACCTTTCGTCTTTTAACATTTTCCTTGTGATTAGTCCGTTCGTTGCTCTTGGTATTTCTGCGTTGTAAACAAATTGCAAATATGGCGGCAAAAAACTTGAGTCCCTTTAATTTGATAAAACTTTATGCAATAAAGGTCTGCATTGGTTTCAGATTTTCCTCGTTAAATATAATAACCATGCTAGGTTCTTAACTTGCTTAACGACGATTATGGTGACTTTCAGGAAAAACTTTGGACAAGCGTCGTTTCATTTTGACGCAATGTAAAAAATGGCGAAATTGGAATTTTCAAAGGGAAAGTAGATATCTGTGCTAATTTTCCAGATAAAAACAAAACCTAGTTTACATGGGAAGAAACATAAAATTCTTCTTGAGTAGAACCGTAGCTCTCGCCTCGACGCGGACGGACGAATTTCCGTCGCGTCGGCTATGATGGAAATTAGGCCAAGCGCAACGGACGATAATTTTCTTTGAAGTTTACCGAGGGACGGTATAGAAGCGCAGGCCTACCCCTAATTACCGAAGTATTTAAGGTTGATATGTCTGTTTTTCTTAAAATTAGGCTTTTATGAGTTAGGATGAATTATTTTTATTAACGTAGGTGGTCCACTCTGATAAAGAGGAATACTAACTAATTTTTATAATATAACAGAATATTTTAAGGTAAAAAGATTTAGTTACAGGAAAATTGAGTGTTTTGTTGCAGCACTTCGCACTAGATGCACAAGCTTTCGGGGTTAAGGAATTTTTGGTTCAATGCTTCACAGGGGCCAAATTTTTTCATGAAGTTAAATCTGCTCAATTGGGAGTGCTTTCGCTTTTCTTTTCATTAAAATGCTATGAATTTTTATTTAAGGTAGTCTGGTAATTAAGCCCTCAAAAACCTAGTGGCTTAAAACATGAACAAATACTAAGAGACCCAGAAGCTCAAATGTCTATTCTTCCAGTGAAAATAAACTGACATCATGACGAAAGTAACAGGCGGTCGTTTAGTCTGCAAGTTCTGCTAACCCCTACAGCCGCCACTGCGCTTCAGATGCACACTGTGCAGATTTATATATGGAAAACGCTCTGAAAAAATAAAAAGCCCGCCACATACCAGAAGTTCAAATTTCCTGATTTTAAATAAAAAGCTGATAATAGGTCAATGTGCCAAAGCTTCGCTTTTGTCTACCAATTCTAATCTCAAACGAACTATAAACAATACAAGTCGAGTTTCCTAGCTGTCCCTATTTTTTTTTAGTTCTAGGACAACAATCACCTTCTCGATCTATACTGCGCAGCTAGACGATGAATCAGACTGATGAACAATACTTGTGATTTCTTGGAAAATCCTTGACTATCCGGAATAGTACGTGGAAAAATTTCCATTCCATTTTCAATGAGCTAACACAAGAAGCGTGTTTTTATAAGTTTCTGTAATGTCGACTTTGACTGAAGGGTTGAATAGCTCAAAAAGGAATTGTACGCTCATTAGAGAGAAAGTTAACGATTGTTTTAAAATGGGTCCAAATCGCATAAGTCAAATCTGCTTAAGAAGAAAAATCCAATTCTTTCTTTTACTCTTTTCCTCATAAGGTAAACACTAGCAGCGAACCGGAAACAGTTAAAACAGGGAACCGTTGTGGCCAATCTCTGTTAGGACCTCTATTACACTACTTCCCCACTCTTTAAGTGGATCAAAAAGAAAAACTTGACTTACCTTTTCATGCGAAGGCCTGGTTCAAAATCTGAAGACCGCATCTTCCATTTAACTCCCAAATCGCGGCTTTTTCAAAAGACATCTTGGACGGGTACATGATTTAATCTATCAGCTATTGGTTCTTCAATACCTAACGAAGAAAAGAAACAAAAGATAAAATAAAAAGGCCTTTTTTGAAGCTATTAAGACTCATTATGGGAATAGAGCAAAGACCGAATACTGCAGACCACTTTTCTGTTCCAGTCCAGTGATCCATAATTTATAGCCAACTTACAATTGGCTCATATTGATATGGCTACCAAAAAATTGCTAAGGTTTTCAACATCATCAAGTACAGTCGTTTGGCCAACTCATGCAAGCAAGAGGATTACATTTAAAGAAAACATTTTACATTAACTCTTCTGCAATTGGAAAGTTGGGTGCAAAACTAATGAGTATAGCATAACCACATTTTTGTAGCCAAGATCTTGCTTGGCCATCAGTAATACGTCGAGTTTTCGACTGCAGCGAATCTAACTGTAGGGTTTTGCATTTTAGTTCCTCATTCCTCACGATATCAGCATTCGCGACCCTAGTGGTTCAATTTTACAAGTGCTGTTTCAAAACCAAAAGAAAACTTTTAAAAATTAATAATCGATTTTATTCAGATTGCGTGAAATAAAGATAACTTTTAACGCCCCTGCATAAATGCAAAGAACTTCAAAACTTCAAAAAAAATGGAAATCCATCTCGCTACTACATTGCAGCGTCGATGAAAATTATACCTCTGCAACCCTTTCCGTCTGCTTTAATTAAAAAAAATCCTGTCAATGTTATTTTACTTACCTGTTAGATTTTCCACGAATATTGTCTTTTTAATAGGATAAGGGGAAAACTAACCGCAAGAATTCATTTTAAAACAAAAGCAGAATAAGGGATTAAAAATGATTAAACTCGTAACTTCAAAAATAATTTTATCATATTTTTTTATCAAGTATAAATTTTCTAAAAAAAAAAAATTAGAAGTGAAAAGTTTATCTGAAATTTTTCAGAAAACTCAGAAGCTTTAGAGGAAAACTTTTCATCATTTATAGGTGCTAAAACCTACCATATCGATTACTTCTTCCTAAAAAAAAAAAAAAAGAAGAGAGGTAATGAGATGCCCTTAAAAATTTCACAAGCCTGCTTTTACTGCCGATGGTTGTTTTATACTTACGCATAGCTCATCAAAAGTTTCATTCGAATCGCTTATGCCATCTACCTAAATCCAGCTTTGTCCATTATTCTGAAAAACATGAATTTGTTACATAGTGGAAATTTTTCGGACTGAGCCGAGTAAAGCCGAAGCCCAAACCTAGTTTTAAGCCAGCTGGGGACAAGCTGGAACTTCGCGCCGAGCAAATTTGGTGGCAGCGGTTTTCCTGCTCAAGTCCCTGAGAGCTGGCGTTTTCGATTTTTTAACATATAATACAAATACAATCTACGTATCTCTTTACTTTCTGCGATGCTGACAAACTTTCGTCAAAGATTCCCATTAAAAATATGACAAGCATTAGCCAAACCGTTTTTTAATCCAAAAAAGGAAAGAGCAAAAAAATGACTGAATCCTTTTCTTTAGTTGAAGATAAAAGCGTCAATCAATATAGAAAGACTTTTTTCTCTCTGTTTAAAAGTTTTCAAGGTTGAATTTTGAAAACTCTTCCATTTTTTCTGCATCCAATTTCTAATAAACGTATACGCAATTATTAAACAAGCTTAATCCCTGACGTTAATCAAAAGAGCCTGAATATTAATAAAATATCTACTCGTGTATTACATCTGCATGCCAATTACATCTCGATCGGCCTTATCAGTTTGAAATTTTTATGGAATCGATAGCGTATAGACAATCAGAGTGGGCTTGTAAGTTCCATTTACAAATTCTATAGAGTTCATTCATCATTAACCTTAATAATGCAAGCTTTCCATTAGCATTTCCACCTGTAGGCCATCATGTGGTGTTACTGTGCAGTGTAATATTTTTCATGATGGCTTTGTAATTTTTATTCTCGGGTTCGAATGTTTCTGAGAGGGCTTCTCTTTTTCTTTTTTTTTTTAATGAACTTCCCTATTTTTTGGATTAAAAACCTTAGGGAGTAGGTAGATGAGAAAAATCGCGGGTAAAAAAAAATTGTGGATTGTATTAAATTTCAACTTCATCAACTCCAGATACGTAGGCAAACAATATAATCCTGACGTTATACAAGGAGGATACCGCAAAGTTTTACGCTTCGTTTTTTCCGTATTTTCCTTATAACTGATTTATTCCTTTTTAAACGGTAATTCTAAATAAAAAAAAGAAGAAAGAGAACATAAGGAGAATCCGTTTCAAAATAATTCTGAGTAGTCGCTAAAAGTGCTTTTATTTTGAAATCAAAAAATGATCAGTTGAAGTTCAATATGGCGGATTCTAAAGAACTCATGACGTCATTGCTTACGTTGGGGAAACTTATTGGCTACGATTAGAGAACCAGAAAGGAGAGAGTCGCTAACTTGATGTTATTTTTGGCAATAGCCACACACAAGTTAAGTTGGCAGCAGAAGTATAATTTCCCGAAAATCAATAAAAGGAGATTGAAGACAAATTTGGCCTCAGGCAGTTGGAAAACAACATAATAAAAAGTTACACTAGTGATAAATGGAGTTGGTGACTCTCTCTTCCAAGCTCTCTGGAGATCTCTTCGCGGTCAAATCTAAAACTTTTTTGGAAGAAATTGGAATAAGATAGAGGCGGACTAACTATATGAGCTCACTAACAAGCCTGTAAACCACTGAAAAGTAGGCCTAATCTTCAGATTTTAGCCTAAAGCCCAAATGCCTAAAAGCAAAGCGAGGTAGAAATTCGGCTTAAATTCAAGAAAAGACAATGAGCGATCACAGTTTAGCTTACACTATCAGACTTTTTCCCATGTTTACAGTATGCATAGTCATGGTCCTCAGTAAGCAAAGGGCTGTGCAGTTTTAAAAATCAAACAAATCTCAGAAAAACTCTTTTCTTTTTAAAAAACTGAAAGAAAAAATTTCAGTAGCAGGAAGTGTTGCTAAATTTATCGGTAACAGGTCTCAAAACCACGACTGGCCGAAAGTAAACCTTACGATTCAAACTCAGTTTTTCTGAGAATGAGTCAGGCATGCTACCTATTGAGCCACAAGGTGGGCTTTCTTTTTCATTTTTGATTCAAAATCTAAAATTTGCAATCATCAAAATTCCTGTTAGGCCAGGAAAGGCTTTATCTCCTACATTTTTAAGATTCGACGCCTCAGTCATTTTTAAAAAAATTTGGAACAATTTTTTACCATACAGGTTTTCTCGTAACACTTTATCTTTATGACACTAAAATTTTTGCTTACCTGGCTTAATTTGAACATGGAATTCTCAGTTGGTCGTAATTCCACCAATTGCAATTTGCTGCTTTTAAACAACCTGCTTCATCTTATCACTTCTGGTCCTATCAATTTTCCCTCAATAATGCCTCCCATCTTTTCGCATTCATATTCACTAGCTCCCATCTCCTTGATCTTTGTAAATTTCTTTACCTAAAAAAAAGTATGAACCAAGTCACAAAAAAAAAAGCCAACTGATGCACATTTCCTAAAAGCATTCAATCTCGAGCAATTTTTTTAATAAATCCAAAATGCACACCATTTCAACTCTACAAATAATTTGCAGAGCCAACATCATGTGCAATGTAAATAGCTGCAACAATTAACTATTAAATCAATTAAGTTGAAAGGTTACTTACTGTAATGCATCTCCTTTGAAAGACACATATTACTCCTAATTTGAGTTTCAGTATTGACAGAATAACACTTAGCAACTATGTTTAAAATAGGCTTAACCATTCTGTTTCACTGACATTTAATCTGTCCGAAACAAACTTAAAAATGTAATTAAGAACAAAAACAACAAAATTCTTAACGTTTTTCTTCGAAAGTAAATGATGATACTGCATGAACTGTTTATAAATTCATCGTTCAATTCCAAGATTTACATTTAAATATTTTCATGTTAGTTTTGCAAATAAATGCATTATTTAAATAGTTCAAACACAAGTTTTTTTTCTAAAGAGATGTAATCATGGATCATTAACCTCAGCACATTCGTTTTTAGAACAATAAAAAAATTAAAATATTTGAATATTGCAAATCGAACATGGATTAAATGAAAATTATAAATTAGTCAATAATTGATAATCAAAATGACAATTGCTGTAATTTCATTCTTAATAATATTACAGGATTCATCATCAAACAGAATATATAATTACTTCAGATTTTTTTTCCTGGTTAAAAACATCTGACATTAGAAAACATAACCTCAAACAAGATAAGGTTATGAGTTTAAAAAAAAAAGGGGGGGAATCAGGGACTTTTTTTCTTATCCCAGAATAAACATTTGTATCTGACAATTTCCAAATTTGAATTTCCAAGTCATTTTCGTTTAAATAATAAGAAATATTGACAAAAAAAATCGCGCATGGCCGTTAAAGAAAATTGTAGGCAATTACGGGGCGCCATGTTTACTTTTAACTTGTGACATTTAAACCGTTAAAAATTTGCAATATTAAATACGTTTTCTTAATACTTTTCACAATCATCAAAAAGAATCAGGCACAGAAACTAAACAGCACGAATATAAAAAAAATTTGCAAAATTTTTTTCCCTTTCCCAGTCAACTCAATTCACATCAAAGAAGTTTAAACTGATACACAAGCAGAAGAGAATTACGAAGAATCGTTTTACAATAAACGTTATTAGAATGCTAAGATGGCGACCGTTTTCGTGAATTTACGAATGTGCAGTGGTTTCTTCTTACAGTACCGCAAACATCATGCAATTTACTTTAGAAATATACGGGTTAAAAATTACACCGAGGGTCTTTTTAGATTTAGAAGTAATCTTAGAATTTTCATACAGATGTCACATCTGCTCGATAATCACAATTTCATGGCTATCAACCTTTCTAGGTTCGCGGTATTTATTTTGAAGTTTGGTAATACATCCCACGCCAAGAAAATTATTAACATGGCTGCCACATCATTTTCAAGGTAAAGAAAAGCTAATTTGAAATTGATTTAAACACGAGGAAAAAGCCTTTATAAAATCTGGGAAGAAAATGTAATTAAACGGTTTCAAAAAAATTTTGCACGGAGATCCCCTGATTCAAGATTTTTTTCACACAGGGTGGCTTCTGCTTATAATGGCGGCTTATACCTGGACTATACCGAGATTTCATGTGCGGGTGCGATTCAAAATGGAAGAATATGATATTTTAATTGTTACTGGATCTGCCATATTGGATCGTTTGTTTTTATGTATGAGCCCAAGGATATTTTACAGAGGATATTTCATGACTACTTCAGCCAATTCCGTGGAGGGCCCGAATGACGTCACAAGAGAATAACATCGAAATCTACGGTTTGAGCCACCATGGTGTGAGCCACCATTACAATAAGCAGAGGACAAGTCTTAGCCAGTTTTTAAAATTAGAGATCTTTAGCTTAAATGTGAACAACTAAAGGTGAAAAGTAAAGAATGTGAAAAATAAAAATGACGTCATTTAAGTCCCTGGCGGGATTGGGCTGCAATGGTTGTGAACCATTTTCTATACGAAATCCTTACCTGGCTGACTTCTGACTTCGTTTAAATTTTAATAAAACAAAAACACTAATTGCATATCTTTTTAGGATAGATTGTCATTTGACGGATTGATTTCTAGGGTGGCAAAGTTCCAATCTTCCACTAGATCCGAAAAATAGAATTAATTATCAGGCAGTGCATATTGCTTAATTTTAAACCGATGGCTGGTAATTTTTTTCCTGGACGTTAAAAACGATTAAATAATTTTGCTTAAAAATGATCATTTAAAGGGAAAGAGAAAACCGCAGGGAAGTTTTGTTCATAAAGTTGGAAATTTCATTTTCGAGTTTAAACTCAGGTTTTAAGCAAACTCATGTCCACGTGGATTTTCATTTCATCTGCTGAGGCTTCCAAAGTCCCATATCATACAGTTCGGTTTTGGTCCGGTATATCTCATATTTCATTCCGATTGACTTTCAGTTCGTAGCGAAGGGTAATATTTTGGGAGATCAAGAATTTTAAGCACTTACCTTTTTTATAAGCCGAGGAAAAGTTTTGCTGTATGAGGTTGAAATGATATTTTCTTCGGATTGTTTTTCCGCTGAGGTTTATCACTTAATTTGCATCTGGAAAAAGAAACATCATTTTTTAGTGTTATGAAGCTGAAGATGTGAAAAGTTGAAATTAGCCATGGATTTAATAGCTCATGTGGTTTTGAGACGATAAATCAGTGAATGCAACAGGGTGAAATAAAATGGGTGCAAAATAGAGAAGGATAATTTTTCTTGGGGAAGTTAATCATAAAATCTTCGGGAAAGATAAGCTCCTGAACTTATGTGCAGACCCGCGGCAAGTTTTGTGGACACAGAACACCGCTTTTGCAAGTCATATTTTATATCTCCCACAAATAAAATTACTCATCTTCAGAAAACTTCTGTCAACTGGGAAATCTTATGTTAAAAAGTTCATTGATTTTGCAACAGGAGCTGTGGTTCCAGAGATGATTATAGCATGGACGATCATAGACAAGGTCAGAAGGACTGCTTTTGGATCTGGCAGTATTCCATTTCACTTGCTCCAAAACCTTCCTCCGAGACCACTGAACCCAGAGCCCAGTGTTCTTCGGTAAAGGTTAGAAAACCCACCGACACAACTGCTTTCCCCTGATTAAGCAGACAGATTCAAGTCAATTGTGGCAGTGTACCAGTAGCAAACAACTGATGCCTCGTGGTAGTTGTCACGAGCACCTTCAAGGATGGTGGGAACAATGGTTTTGTTTTGTCGCTAACGAAGTCATGGCGTCGGATGCTGGTCTTCATCCCAGCAATCCAAATGCTGGATATAGGCTCCAAAATAAGTCCAAAGCCCAGGAATCTTTACATAAAGCCTAATGACTCGGCTTATGACTCTGCAGTCGAGTGAGAGGCCAACTGATTCTCCTTTCGGGTCCTAGAATGTCTCCGATAAAATATCGATTCATGGGTGCCGCGGCTGGCTTGGCGGATCTGTCTGCTAAGAAATGCCTTAGTATCATACAGGCAGCGACAATGCGGTAGTTGCTCAATTGGTACGAGAGCCTGGCACAGTCTAGCACCAATTATAAAATAAGTCCTTTCTTCTAGGGGTGGAAGCCCTAGCGTCGGAATTATTAGTAAAGTATAAGTTATTGCTATTGTTCATTGAGCAAAAATTTAAAAAAAAATTTTTGTGATGGAAAAGTTCCCCTTTCACATTTACGGAGATATATTTCACGAAAATGTAAAAATCAAAGAGGAAAATAATTGCTGCAGTATCTGAGCAATAGTAGTGACGCCAAAATGAACTAAAAAACTATAAGCCCTCTTAAAATCATTTTAGCCTCTTTCAGCTTACTTAAAATCGACTTCAACAAGCTCGAATTTCACTTTCATTCAATTCCTGTTCCAATCTCAAAGTAGTTTCTAAAAAAATTCCCTAGCGGTTTCTAAAAATTATCTGGCCGTTCGAACTACCCACATTCAAAGTTTTATACTCTTCTCAGCTTAATATTAAACAAACCAAAATCTCTGACAACCATTACTACACTCTTGCTTCATACTAAGGACTTTCGGATATACCCCCGGGCAAAAACTCGTTACAACAAAGACGAGTTATATTCATCTTTGCTGTTTCAGCATTTGACTCTCTTTGCATGGCAAACAGGTTACACAAAACCATTAAAAAACCAAATTTATTTTTTCCTTTTATACCCCCTGAAAAAAAATAAATATCAAAAAGAATCTTTACGACTGCTCATTAATTTCTCTCTGCAGCAAAGAAATCCCCGCTTAATGAGATTCAAATAATCTTCCTCCCCCGAAATTTCGTAGCCAAAAACTTTAAATCGGAAATAGATGCACGTTTTCATGAAAAAAGATTTTTTTTTACCAAAAGGATTCGATTTTTTCCGGTTAACGAGGAAAAAAAAAGATTGGCATCAGCGAGAATGTTAAGTTGGCAAAATTGTCCCAACCAAAGTTGAAGCGGGATTTTGAAAATTCTGCCTTACTTCCCCCAACAACGGTGAACTCGCTCGATTTTATCCGAAGCAGTTGGATGCGGTCGCGTATTTATAAGACGTTCAGGATTGGGGACTCGTTCGTTTGAGAAAGGGCGTTCGGGGCGTTCGAACTGGTTTAGAAAACCGATGCGTACACCCGTCTAGTTTGAAAAATTACTAAGTCTGACGCTGCTGCGCGCTTTGTCCAATGATAAACCAGCAATGGAAAATGACCGAGGGAAAAGGAGGATTTCCCTATGGCTAAAGACCTTTCTTACGGGACGCTCGGCAAAAATTTCGTTTTGTAAAATAAAAGGAGTTCGAAAAGATTTAAAAACGGGGAAAGAGTTCTTTTAAAAATAATAATTTTAGGAAAAAGTTGGGAGAAAAACATAGCATTAGTAATCAACCAGGAAGGTTTTTCCAACAAAAAAATGGAAAAAAATCCACCTCTTCGTGATCTAAAAAGAGATTTTCAGTTCGAATAGAGCCGGGTCGGCGGCGCAGCAATCATGGAAATGCGAGCTATAACTTTCTTTTTTTTCTCCCCCTCTTCTTTTTTTTTCAGACAGAAAGCGCTTCTCTCATTTTTTTCTAAAGCCAAGAAAATTGTAATTCTACCGGAAAATTCTATCAGAAAGATTTAGTATATCGAGGATTATTTTTTTTATTTTTCAAATGAGTCGATAGTTAGTCAAAGGCGAGAAATAAAAAGATAAAGAAAGAAAAGACGCCCGGGAGGAACGAAAAAAGAATATATAAATTTTAATAAAGCCTAAAATGAATGAGAATTTCAAAAAACAAATAATGTTTGCCCGCCAAACATGATATCGCGTTAATTAAAGCAATCAATCTACAAGATGCAGAATCGCAGGTATAAAGGGAAATACCGTGTGCAAGTCCATTGACATCGTTCTCCCACATAGCAAGTTTTTTTTAAATGACGTGTCTTTTCCAACGGTTATTTCACATAAAGTCGGGTACTTAGACTCAGAGTGGATTCTATCTACATCCACTTTTTCATACGGCTAGGCCAGCTAGGCCTGATTCATATGCGACTTCTCTAATGGGTGTTTTATTTGCAATTCGAATGGAGTAGGTTTATGTTGTGCAACATTTTCCGTTAAGCTGTTAGCAAGAATTTAAATAAAATGGGTGGTGGCTGTTTAACAAAGATTCTATCTAGTGCTTCTTTCTTTTTAAGACGGATCAGAGCTATGCTAATAGGTCTTCTCTTCCGAACGCTTTCCCAGGTGGAGACTGAAGGAGAACTAAGGGTCTTGGGCCTACTTCTGAGATTAATCTCAGAAGTAGGCCCAAGACCCTTAGTTAATAGATTTTTCTTTGAAAAGAAAAATCTATTAACTGGAATAGTTTAGCCCTTCTTAAAACAGTAGAATGTTTGCTTCCCCAAGATTTTACTAAAACATTGAGGAAGTTACAGTTAAAGCACCCAATAAGCCTAGAGACCTTACATAGAAAGAGGCGAACTCGCAGCCACGAAGAAATTAAACGCCATTTTACTTCGTCTGCTGATCTCATTTTCGAAGAATTAGCTTCTGCTATCAGCAGAACTTTTATAGGCCTTTTTTGGAAGGGAAAAATAAATATTATTACGTTGGAACACATGATTATTTCCAATTTCTCTTTCGATTTTCAATATGGCGACCTCTCATGGCGTTTAAAATCGGTCGACCATCAGACTTTTAGTAGCCATTTGCCGGTCTCTTTCTATAGGGTCTCTAAATAAGCTAAGTAGCCTTTACGCACCGCAAGCTAAGCATGGTAATTTAGCGGGAGCCATGCACACCAAAATGAATTTTTTTTTTTTGTAAAAAAGCTACACCTTGTCTTGGCTTCATCTCTTATTCTAATTAGATTTAAAAAAGACTTGTTCATTTTTTTCACCACTCCATAACAAACCAATCCTATAAAAAATATTTTTATAAAAAAATCTTACCTTTTTCTTATTTAATATTTCGCACTAAGTTTTTTCCTCTTTGTCATCAAAGAGAATTGTAAAAGAGCTTTCTTCGTATTTCCCAGAGAAATCTTCAAGCCTAACCAAATATTAAAATCATCTTCATAAA
Source organism: Liposcelis brunnea (assembly GCA_023512825.1). Lineage (NCBI taxonomy): Eukaryota > Metazoa > Arthropoda > Insecta > Psocodea > Liposcelididae > Liposcelis > Liposcelis brunnea. Next base: position 15,996,320 of record CM042073.1, read on the forward strand.
ACCAGGTGACTCACCTGAAAAAAAAAAATAAATCAATTTGTAAAAGTTAACATAACTAAAAAATATTTCGCGCCAAAATTTATTTTACTTTAAATAAAAATGTTTCTTTATCTACAAAAAAAACATAAAAGCAATAAGAAAAAAAATTTTCAAATTAGCAGAGCGTGGTTTCGATCCACGGACCTCTGGGTTATGGGCCCAGCACGCTTCCACTGCGCCACTCTGCTCTCTTTGTACAGCCATTGGAATTTCTCCTACTTGAAATCAGATTGCATCAGCGCGGGAATTTTAAATTTCCATTTTATAAACAACATTTACCTTCACGCTCAAAAAAAAGAAATAATGACTCTGACAAACGTTAGAAAAAAAAAAAGATGATGCAATCGATGAAAACTTATACGTATAGCTTTCTCCTTATTGAGCTTGATAACGTATAACGCGGTGTAACTTTTTCACAAAATTAATTTCTTAGAATCGACAACTTTCTGAACCTTTTCCCGAAATTTAATATTTATCTTTTGTGGTACGTTAAATTAATAAAAATGTTCGTTCTTTAGTCTTCTCGGTACGGCTTTATAATTAAGCCTGCTTAATTACAATTTCTGGAGCTAATGCGTGGGGTTTTTAGTCAAAGTGTTCTTTGTCAGAAAAGTTATGTCATTTAAACGATTTTGTAAAAAAAAAATAAAATAAAATATGAAGGAAATCAAAAACTTTTTAAAATGTGTAATTACAATTTTCGTTTTTGAAATTGTATAAGGAAAATTGAGCTAGTTTTACAGAAATTTAAGATTTTTCAGACGGCGCCTTAAAATGAAAGATGATTGGTGAATAAGAGTAATCATCGGGAAAGAATTTATACTTATATTTTATAACGTTCTCCGGTTTTGAGTTTCTTTTCTATTGTTGAAAATTCACTGAACGGATTGCGTATCTCTGTGCAATTTGAGATGAATATGTTCGAACGACCGATTTAGCTGAATGAATGAAATCATGGTGAAGAATTGTTCGGATTCGTATTGATCCTGGACTAACAAGCACCAGGGGCAGCTTAAAACAAATTTGGTTGGGAGTCATTTTTAATCAAATGCTGGGCTTAGTAGGGAAAATAATTAGGGGTGGCTTTTGAACTTACCCCGACTTTGTACTTTCTCAGTCTCAATGTACAAGAAAGGAAGCCTAACAGGGAATGGACACTTCAATGAGTCGTCTGCTACAAGCAGGATCGCCATTTGCAATTCTGGAAGCTGCCCTCTTCTCGAAATTGGACTAATTGGAGCCGCCATGACGGCTAATATTTAGCTTACGAAGCAAAAATGGCGACTTCTATTTCTAGATCACGGCGGACCCATAGCTCGAGAACATGGCAGCTTCCAGAATAACAAATGGCGGCTCCATACACTAGAGAGACTAGATAGAGAGGGAAGGAGCACTCCAGTTGCAGCAGACGGTCATGGACTGCGTTATAATGAAAATTCGCCATGTTGCATGTTGGTTTATCGTTGAGGCTGTGGGATTATGCATAAGCTAAGTATTGGAGCTCACAGCCAGATTGATTTTTAAACATGCAGCATGGCAGTAAAATCTTAATTAATCCATAAGGCGGAGCGCGAGTGCTCCCTCCTTTTCTACGTCATGTAAACCATAGGCCTCAGATCACCTTCTTCTTCTTCTTCTTCTTCTGCCTTTTTAGAGAGATTTCGGTCTGTTTATTGGGAAGGACCATGAGTCCTTCCAGTGTTCGGGCGGGCGACCGGGGGATGGGTGCCTCGGGGTCTTCCCCTTAATGCGGTTCTTAATGCGCTTCGATACCCTGGTCCATCCTCTCTACGTGGTCCCGCCAGTGCCGCCTCCTTGTCTGCCCCCCCTTAAGACATCCTCCACTCCTCATTGCTCAGATTATATCCAGAAAAATTGAAATTCCTCATAATACAGACTTTCCGTTTTGCCAGAGGTTAAAGCAAAATAAAAGGCTTCTTTTCAGACCGCATGATATATTTTGTGGTATACCATTTTATTGGTGTTGACTTGAGGATTCAGCCTCATTGCATAATTTCTTCAGCCAGCAATTAGATAACCCCGAACCACTATAAAATTTTCTTGCATTCCCCGAATTAACTCAGCAAACGAAAAATCGTCCGGAAGTCGATTTCAGTTCATTAATTAAATTAGACTAATTGAAAAGTCAAAAGATTTTCCGCCCTGAAGGTTCTCATTCTGAAATTCATTAAAATTCATTTTTTTAGAAAAATGATTTCCGTTTCTGTTTTAAACAGGTTCCAACTTATACATATGTAATCGCATGGAATTCCCTGGCACTCTTGTGAGACAATTCTCAAAAATTTTTCTTTTTAGAACACACCGCTTTTATTCAACTATACCCCTCTAGCTTTACTAATCTTAATTTCGTATTTAGGCCACACTGTAATCTCTCCCTGTATGTTCCACTACGTGCCAAAAAGGTAAAGTAACGATCATAGCGTTATTCAATTATATTTTCAATTGAAGAGTAGATGAAGCAAAAAAATGATGAGATGCATTTCATATAACGTCTCTCAATTAAAAACTGATATCAAGAGCAAATAGACCCCACGGAAGTTAATAGCCGATGTGAATGAGATTTAATTATTTAAGAGAATTAACATTAATGCATACATACTACTATTAGTATGAAATGAAGTTCAAGGTCTTATTACATCATGGTTGCAACTTGTAATGAGGTGATCTAATCGGTTCGTGCAAAATGTTATTTATTGTCAAAAGATGCAAACATGGTTCTGGTTTGCAATAATTTTTTTGAAGAGCGGGCAGTGGTTACAGTTTTGTGGCCCAAATAGGTAAAAAAAATCTTCATAGGAAGCAGAAGAACCGATTACAATAAATTTGAATTAACAGGGGATGAGAAAACCTACTCGGTGCTAAAAGTTCCAGCCAAGGCAGGAAATGTTTAAGATGAATTTTATTGGGTCCCAGGAATCTTCCCGGAAAAGCAACATGGGGCACAAAAATATTTTAGTCAGCAAACAGGATTTTACTTGGAACAACCCTGGGGCTAAATGGCTGGCTAACAATTGATCCGGGAACATGAACCAAAAAACAAATTTCCAACTTCAAAATATTACGCCTTACCTTAAATCTCCCCTCTTTCCCTAATAAAATTCATCCCGACTTACTACAAAAAAATCTTACACGAAATTTAAGGGTTTTGGCACGTAAATGTTTTAATAACATGAATGAAATAATAGATCGAGTGTGTGTGTGTGTTATCTAAATAGAGGGGAAGATTTTGTAATAGCGAAGAAGTTAAGAAAGACTAAAGGGAAGGAGGAAGGAGGAGTTGTATGTGACATGAAATTATAAATGCGGTGCGGTTGGTGGTTTAGAGGTCAAGGTCGCCGACACCCAAATCCAATTACTACTTGACAATGCGGAAGGTCAACAATCTTTTAATCGTTTGTTTACATATTGCACTCGGTCGCAATTCTTAAACGACATGTGAGTGAAAGAAGAGGTAATTAATCATTCTTGTCCGCGGCTGGCAATCCGTTTTTTATTATTATTATTTTTTTTAATTACTACAAGTTTATGAATTGATATTAGTCATTCATTGAAATTCGTTCGTGTTGTTTTATGGTGGAATCTGTAACCCATTTTTTTTCGTGGGATATGAAGGTTACTGCAGCGTTGCTATGTTGTCCCGAGTGTTTGAAATTTTGAGGCTTTAAATAATTTATTGCACAAAGGTAAAAGTTATTGAGATAAGTTTGTGGACTATTTCATCAATAGAGTAATTCTAGGTAATGCAGACTGATAGTGTATCGAATAGATTAGGAGTGCAGCAGTAAGAGCACGTAATAGGAGTATGGTGAATAAAAATCTGAATCATATGAACCTTAAGTATGAGAATGTACTGTATGGTAAAGAAGCACAATCTAAGATTCAAAGTTGTTCTGACATAGGCCTGTTCTCTAGGGAGACCTAGACAGCCTGAAAGGAGAGAATCGCCAACTAAATTGCTGTTTTTTGATTAGCTGGGATTAGACGTTAAGTACCTAGCAGCAGGAGTCGTATGACGTCACCACCAATCAACGGAAGTCAGTTGAAAACGATTTTGGACACAGCCAATGATAAGTCAGAATTTCGATATACAGAGCTGGCGACTCTCTCCTTTAGGTTCTCTAGGGATACTGTAAAGACGTTTATATCTTAGAGACAGTGGCGTAACCAAAATTTTTGGGCCACCCCGCGAACCTCTTCGGTGGGCCCCCCTCTGATGTCCGGGGAAAAAAAAAATTTTTTTACCGTTTTTTCCTTGCAACTATATTTACTAATTTTTGCCCTCGATTGAGCCCTCCGCGCCGTGGTGCCTGCGGGGGAGTTACGCCTCTGCTTAGATACTTCACCCTCAACTCAACAAAGATTTCTAAAAAATTTGATCATCAATGGACTGAGAGGCCTCAAATTGGGTCTTTGGCAGATTAATCTACTCATCTGAGACCTCTGATGGTCACAGTTGACTCAATATATAAACGTGGTAAAGTCTAGCTAGTCCAATTCGAACCAAAAGAAACTCTGGTGTGCATGACCAGTCGAAAGCTGCAATCCCCACCACTTGTGATTGGTCAGGATCATTAACAGGCCTTCTTTTAACTGTTGGAGATTCAAAGTCCGGCCTAGCGACCATAAAACTCATTTCGGGTCAGCAAGAAAGAATATAAATTTCATTAGAATCAGTGAGCCAAGGTAAGAGAAATATTTAGAATCTTTAGTCAGTCCTAACTCAAACTAAGGTCAGGATTAGCCATGAAACTGAATAAAAGTCCTGCGCGCGCAGTGTTTGATTTAGCACAACTTGTACCGCTGACCATGGTACTTACGCTGTGGACTCATCTTTATTTTAAGAAATCTTGAAATTGGAGAATTTTTGTAAATTATAAATATACAATTATTCTTTTCATTTCTTTACACTGATACCTGTACTTATCTTATTTACATGCTGCAGACATTGTCTTGCATCTGTGCACCATCCATCCTGCATATACTTAAATCTTGAAAAATTTAGGCTTGGGCTTTGGCTAAAGATTTTTTGGGTCTGGCCTGGACTGGGCGGCGGGACCAAAAATCTCCTTCAGGACTGTGAGCCAAAGGTTATTGACCTTTAGCGCCTTTAGCTAGACGTTCTTAAATCTCATTTTTGTACAAGACCGTGCCTTAATCAACCTTACGGAAGAACTTTCCTTATGAAACAAATCCAAAATATTTTTAAACTTACAATCTACTAAATGACATCAGTCAAGCACACTAGTGTCATCATGGGCAATTGAATGACATCACAGTTCGATATTACCAGTGACGCTTTCGATAAAGGATCTTTCTATTTTTGACGATCTTAGCGAATCATCTTTACACAGGGTAGTCTATAAATATTCTATTTGGGTTAGGGATAACATGTGCTTGATAAACTAAACTCTCAAAATCTCCCTTTAAAAATCAATCATCTTGAGACGGGAAGGATAAGGAAAAGTAAAACAGAAAAAAAAAGAAACGACCCTGACTCTATTTAAAAATTAAAAAGAAAAAGACTGAGGTTACTCTCAGAACGAGCGGGAGTTGACTGAGGAATACGAGGTTATTTGCAAGGCGTATTAGAGTTGGACGACCGAAGCGTAGGTTGGTGAACCTGGGAATCTCAGGCCTGGGTACCACGTGATTGCCTATTGTAATTAATAGTTTGCATTTTGTCATTAGTTAGTCAGTCAAATACTCCAACGCCTTAACCGGCTCTGGACTGTCCCTTGGACCTTGTATTTTTTTTCCGCGGGGGGGATTTACCGGTTATTTGGATGTCTGTGTAAGAGAACTGCTCTTGCTTTAAGAGCTTCCAATGCTGTTCAGTAGATTTATTAAAAAAATACATCTTTATTTGTTTGTTCAATTATAGGCAGGACGAGCATCAAAATTTTTTTTAGGGAGCCAAGCAGGAAGACTAAAATTTTTACACGGGAAAGGAAGAAATTCGGAAGTGGTTGGAAAGGGTTACTACTAGCCTCCTTTTCTGTTGTGTGCTTAGGCAAGGCGAGAAAATACTTTCAAAATGTTTCTTGAAGCCAAAACTATAAGATCAAAAGAGAGATTCCAACCTGTCTTTACTTTCTTGGGCAAGGGTTTGATCTTCTTCACACAAAATTCAAAATTTTTCTTCCTCAGGAAAAAATTCACTTCCTGATTGATTTATTATTCAGCTGAACGTAAGATGTAAACTCATAAACGTCATCACGTTGTTTGGAAAGGTAATAATATCCATTCAACCTGTTGTGAAAATTATTTTCATGATCTAATGCGTTGCATTTGCAAATATGGGGAGGGAAAAAAAAGATGCAACTAGAAACACGGAAAACGATTTACCTTGTTATGATGGTGGCCATTTATAGATTTTCACAATCATACGTCTGCAAAAAAAGGTTGAAACAGGTGACTGTCGTTTTGGATCGTTACATGTTTTTCCTGAAACTGTGATAAATACAGGAGCACTGAATTGGAAAATTTAAAAGGGGAACTAGAACAGAACATTCTCATTTCATATTTATTCCTATGATTACTCTATGGGATTCTTTAAGCTTCATCTAATAACTTGATTTTTTGGGGAACAATGTTCCATACGTCTTTTGTCTTTAGAAATCTGACGTTTCCTAAATTGACATTTGCAGTCAACGTGGTGATAATTTGATAATTACATTAATGTATTGTCCTCAGCTATCTGCCTACCTATGTATGGCTTTACAGGGCCCGAAGTTCTACCGCCGCATTTTTGGACACTTTTTCTCTCCAACGCAGAAGCGGCCAACCCTAAAGCCTTGGACTTGTAGAGCGTCCATCACCCAGAACCTGCTTTATCATCCGCGATGGGGAAGCACGAACAGGCGCTACATGCCTCAGCCGTCGATGTCGGCGTGTTTAGATCACACTGGTTTGCAGCAACTGTCCCATGAGCCTTTGGATCTCCTTATTCAAAGGTATACTCAAAAACCCAGTCACTAGATTTACAAACTCTCTTATTCTCGAACAACCAAATTCTGTGTTTCACAGAAATAAGTGGTTGTCCTTTTCCGATTTTTATAATGGAAAAAACTTACCAGATTCGACGAGGGCTTGTTTGGCAACTCACTACTCACATTTTCCGGCTGACGATTACAGTGTGCCTTCTGCCACCAAGAAATAAATTATCTTGACCGAAAGATACAACTTTTTTTGCATCACAGATGCTAAAAATGGTGCTAATGCTACTGGTAAGGGAGTCCTGGGAAAATTTGATCAATCCACCAACGCAAAATTCTGCTGCGACTTTTGTTTTCAAAATTCATAATATTGCTGTTAAGTCGACTTTCCATATTTTTCTTTCCTGGATCTGCAGATCTTAGATAGTCCCAAATGTTCCCTCTAAAGAGTAACAAGTGGTTTATACTACCATGTTTCTTTTGACGTCATGCTCCATCTCCTTCTCCTACTTTAAGCATCCCTGTAGCCCGGTGAACATGCAGAGAAGAAGAAGATGCCGTCTTTGAAGACATTCCCTTTCAAGTGTAGTCTGGCGCCAAACAAACACTATAAGCACTTATAAAATTATTTATGGTCCTGGTTGAAGACATTGGAAGTTACTTTTGGTTTAAATTCTACAATTCTAAATTTGGTCTAGGTGCTACATGCCCGACACAAAATTTTTTGAAGTTCCATATCAATCTTCAAAAATTTTACAACTTCCCTCCATAATTTATTTTGTGATCATTTTAAAATTTTTCAGCCCTCTAAGGCTGTTTGGCCGCATGGACTGCCATTAGGTCTCCGGCTGCCACTGTCGACGATCTACCTACGACCCTGACATTTACAACAAAAAAAATTAAAAAATCCCATCGTTTCCTTTTCCTGTTTCAAATCTTTCTAAAGTACAAATTACATCAACCCCAGCTCATTTCAAAAGAAAGTCCCTGAAACTTTCTGCATTTTCTTCTCCTTCAGCTCCGGGAGAAAATGAAATCATAGATTAACGATTAATCCGGCGAATGCGATAATGCACTACTCTGATTTGACGGAACAGAAAATGAGGGAAGCAGCAGCAGAGGCAGAGCAGAGTCAGCGAGGAAGAGAAGTGAAAGAGACGGGAAGAGGAAGCTAGGTGATGGGAAAAAAATGTTACTGTTGCTTGGCAACCGTGGGAAGAGCTCGTTCCCGCGAAATTCAATATATACACAGCGCCAATATTGGGTTCCTCTACGGAATCATTGTTGTTTTTACTTAGCCAGGTTTTAAGGTTTTCTAGGGAAATTCAACTTGGCTGTTCCGTTTCTCTTTAAACTAGATAAAAGCTCAGCTTTCAGTTTATATCGAATGGAAAGTCGAAATTCATGCAGGATAATTGAAACTAGGATGAATGTAATAGTCGACGGCATTCAAATATCTCCAGACTGATCATATTTCTATGCAAAAATGCGATATTTTTATTTTAAGCAAAAAAAAGGATGACGAAAGCTTGGGGGGCACTGACGAAACGGGGCTCAACCGCGATGATATTATAATGTGAGTCATTCTTTAGATAAATTCCAAACACGCTACTAATGAGTATGACTAATCCTACGGGTGATTTCATTTTAATATTGCAAGAACAAGGCGCCTAAGATGAAAATAATAGGGGGAAAATTAACCATATCCAGGATTCGATGAAGAATAAGGAACCGAGTTAAGGGGACGTTGATCGTATCCGAGGAACGGAGCAAATAAAACAACAAACGGGGTTATGAATAATCCGCTTTCACTCGCCACTCATACCAAGCCAACCAACTACCAGGTTTTACATCATCCTCTAACTTTCACTGCCTTCTAACTAAATAACTTGGTTTCGAGACTAGAAATCTATTTTACGGAAGTACCCAACAAACCTATCTTTTTCTTTTTTTTTTTCTTTATGCAACGCTATGATGTTTTATGAGACACTGTTACGTTTTGATGGTGTGATACGAGACTTGGCCTCGAATAGTTTGTATTTTGATAGTTTTGCTGTTTGGTGATTATGCGCATGGTGGTCTTTGTTTGTAGATTTGTTAATTCTAGTCTGGGGCAGGGTTTTTTTTTGATTTTTTTCAAGGGAGGGGGAAAAACATTGTTTTGAGAATGTACTCTACAAAGAACATGCGGCCTACTGAAAAACTCTTCGAAATTTTAATACGGGACTTTAGAGATGGCAAGGAAGGTGGAAGACAGAGATCGACTTTGGGCCCGGGCAACTTCTTAAATTCATAGCTCGCCGCTTTGTTACTACAATTCCTTTTTCAAATGAAGTTGGCACTTCAGGATTAGTGATTCTGGCGAGACAAGAAATTTCTTGTCTAATCAGGATTGGGTACTTAAGCCACCCAGTGCGCAGAAAGACGTCTTCTGGCCGAAATAAAATTACTTTTTTAAGACAAAGAGGTTTTTTAGAAGTCATCTTGCATCACTGGGCAAGTCATGTGGCCAGTTCTTCGTCATGTCGATTGTTCAGCACAGAAGTTTCAATCTTAGCTTTATCTCTACTGAAGTTCTCCAGCAAATACAATTCAATGGAGGCAGTTCTAACTTCCTAAGCTCAAAGACTTAGACATAAATTCCCTACTAGTCTGGTGCCAGCACCGCATTTTCTGATCCCTAAGACGCCTTAACTTGACTAAACCGATGATAAGGGGCTGACAGGAAAGATGTCGGACCTTGGAGCTAATGTGCTCAAAGGTAATGCTGCCCAAACTGATATAGGGCCGTTAAAGACCTTTTTCCTGGCTGGACATAGTGTCAGATGTGGGTAGGTGGGTGTTAGCTGTTGAATAATTACCAGATTGTTTAGGAATCAAAAGCATGTCAGGAAACCTGTCGATGTTGTTGACTGTATCAGCCGCGAAGCAACCCCGACCGCAAGAACAGTGACGGTAGTTTTCTGCAAAGCTTCCGGTAAGGGAACTAGTTGACGTGTAAACTTACACTTACTTCATGCAAACTTACAGCAAACTACCGAGACTACCGTCACTGTTCTTGCAGTCTGGGCAAGACTTGCTCTTGCCACAAAATAGGCTTTTTACTATAAGATTTTTCTCACCAAGAAGTAAAAAAAATAGATTGAAAAACACAAAAATTGATTTTATCCTAGACGCTTTTAATCTAGTATCAGAATTTTTTTGGGAGAGTTTATCTGGGGTGGGGACGAGAAAGAGATTGGAAAAAGTATATTTCTCGAAGGCGAATAAAACCCTGGGCAGCTTACTAAGACCCTTTCCCAAGCTAATTACCATGCTTGTTAAAAAAAGCAAAAAAAAAGGCAAAAAAAAAATAAAATAAAGAAACTAGAAAGTTTTTAAATCCGGAAATTTCCCTATTATAATCCTCATTTATAAAGCTTAAAACGAAACTCTCACCTCATAGATCAAACTCTTAACCGGGTGAATGTGAAGAACTATTTTAATGAAATATATTGTGTGGAGCGTGAAAGATGGACCGGGGGATTCTGTCACGTACACAAATCACTAGAAAGTCATTTTCCCCCTTACTTCGCAATCAGATTTTCCACATTCCTTTGAAATTCGTCTTCTTCACCTTTTAAGTTTCAGTTGGAAGGAAGGGGGGGAGAATACAAGGTCAGGGATATCATCACAACAGGTGTTTCTCTGATTAACCCGTTTTTACGGTCCAGTCCATAATACAGCGTTGAAGAAAAGGGGGACAAGGAAGTCGTTTCAAAAGAAGTTAGTCAAAATGATTGATTTTCTATTTCAGTTTCTGGGTGCTCTTTTTAGTTTTTGTAAATCTGGCCAGAGTTTTTAGAATGATTCGGCTTTTAACTAGGAGGAAAAGGGGCTAGTTTTCGATTTTTGTGTATAACGGCCTATGGATTTCCAGCTAATGGCGCCCACATCAAGTTCTGCCTAGGGACGCCAGAAAGGCTCAAGACGTCCCTGCCTGGCTCTCATCGGTTCTTCAAGGCGCGACTAGCTCTTCAACTAGTTCTTAGTCTAGCTTGCTTCGGCTAATTTATAAGCCGTCACTGCAATGCATTGGAGACTCTAAATTAAAAGACTGGCAAACTGTTAGTCATTACAAAAACTGAAGCCATGTTTAAGTATCAGTAATCAAGCCAGGTTCTTTAAGTAACACAAGTAGCACAAAGAGCAATGGAACGAGCAATTTTGGGTTGGCTTAAGTGAGATTATGCAGGACATCTTGCGAGGGTAAAGGATGGTAGGTGGAACAGGAGAATCTTACAGTGAAAACCATGAACTGGACACCGAAGCAGGGGAAGACCGATAACTAGGTAGTATGATGATTTAAAGAAGACTAAGGGGTTACATCGGGTGAGAGCGGTGGAAAACCGAGACGAATGGCATGAATTGAGGAGGCCTATGTTCAGCAATGGAAGCAAAGAGGTTAAGAAAAAAAAATCCAGCCAGGAATTGAAGCCAGTAACAGTTCAGTAATCCCTCCACTTTCATGACACCTTCGACGTGCAATTATTGTAAATCATAGTTGTTAAGCAGTACTTGTACGATGAAGTTTAAGAAATAAATAAATCATGGCGACTGCTATACGAGAAGAATATTCGGCAGCCATGATGGTGAACTTGCCCCTCCAGATTCATGAAAATAGAAACTTTCACAATGATCACAAAGGCTTTGCCCAAAAATTGTCTTTAATAGAGATCGGGGTGTACCATCATGGCTGCGTAATATTCTTCTTGCGGAAGACGCCATGATCCTTAATATGGCGTTTAATTTGTATAACAGTTTGCCAGTCTCTTTTAATTTATGGTCTCTACTTTGATCTGGCATGTTTTAAATGTGCCTGAACCATACCAGCTGTTTTTACAGGAGTTACGTTTTCATAATTTCTTTAACCCTGATGTTAGAGATATGTTCTGATCAAGGCTAATTTTTCTCCAGTAATCCATTTCCGTCGCTTACAGCATTTACCCCACCAGAAAAATTTAATAAAAAAACATGAAATAGTTTTGCTTTAGAGTTTCCGATTACTCATCAATTAATTTAACAACCCGGATCCAAAATATCAAAAAACCTAAGAGCATTATTCCATAAGAAACTTAATTTTCATTCTACGAATTTTCATTCCAACAATCTTTTTTTTTTAAGAATAAAATTCTTTGACTTATAGCGAAAACCATACCGCGCACGATTTCATCCCAAAATCCGAGCAGCAAAAAAAAAAATAGAAGCGCTCGGGAAAAAAAACACCGCCGTGGGAAAATTGGAACGGGTTCAAAAACACCTAAAAGTGTGTAAACAAAATAACAGGATCTCTGTTTTGAATGGACTATGAATAAAGCATCATATGAAAGTTCCCTAAAACTGTGAACTTACGTTGACAAGGTCGTGCGTAAAATCGGAAAACATTAAAAAAAATAGTTTTACGTAGCGGCTTCGTAATAATGGTTAATCTTTTAAAAATAAACTCGGCAAGGTCGAATCAAGTGGTTTCCGTATTAGACATTTATTCTAATGTGATTTATAGTCTGCTATTTTAAAGTAAATGCCGCTTCCTAATGTTTAACATAGGGCAATGGATACATTCAACGGTGATCCCCTTCAATGTCATATCCTATGTAAATCATACCATGAGCTCCCGTTTCCCGCCAAACTTTTTTTTTTTAATTCTCTTTTTTTCGGGAAAAGGAAAACTCAACAGACCGACTTATTTCGAGTTTAGTGCCCGATTGCTTTCCTTATGGAAAAAAGCAACGAGGCGGGAAAAAATGTTCAACTAACCGTTCCTCGTATGATGAAAGGATCGTTTTTATCTAAATTAGCCGGTTCAGGTTTTTTTTTTTTTTTTTTTTTTGAATTAGGGAAAAAAAGTTCGGTTGGGAATTTTTTTTCCTTTTGCGGTAGTGGCCACGAGTATGTCGAGATCAATTTCCGCAAGACGGGGAAGAGAAAGATTGAACAAATTGAATGAAAACGAACTGAGGTAGTACGTGCACAACAAATTAATATAAATGATCGAAACTGGGTATGATTCCCAAGGGTGTTGTTGTCTAACGGGTTGAAAATCGTAAGGAAGGGACTTTTAATTTACTTTGAGTGCCGGAATATTCAGTTACACCGGTCAGCAATCAGAAGCGGATGTTACGGGAAAAAAATAAGAACTTACGTTTGGTGATAGATTGTATGGCGAATCCTCGTGATTGATTTCTTGTGCATTCTAGGCCGAAAAGTTGCATAAGCTTCAGTGTACCATGACGTCGATTTGGTCAGCTTACTCCTGATCATTCTCGGAGTCGAGGAGCTCTGTAGAACGGCCTCTGATAGATAGATACAAAGAAATTATTGATGCTCGGATTTGAGTATGGAATCCTAGAAAAACTCCTGAAAGAAAAAGAAAAAGAAAAAAGTTTTAGAGATAATTTAACAGAACTGTTTGTGTAAGGTAAATACCCCAGTTACTGACCAAGTATCAAGTAATTATTGATCAAGCCATAAGATAACCATGTTTACCATGTTGTATATGGATAATATGTTTAGCTTATAGTCGGTCAGTTACTGGGGGACTATATTTTAGTGTAAATGAGGAGTCATCAGATCTAGAGAGATTGAAGGGAGAGTTGCCAACTCTGTATACCGAAATTGAGCCTTTTCATTGGCTGTGACCAAAATCGTTTTCAATGACTTCCGTTGATTGGTTGTGACGTCATACGTCTTCTGCTGCTCGGTTCTTAACTTACGTTTGGTCACAGCCGATCAAAAAGAAGCGATTCAGTTGGCGACTCTCTCCTTTCGGGCTCTCTGATCAAATCCTGGCTCTTAATGGTTGAAAACTAACAAAATAAAAGCAACAAAGTGATGCCTTAAGTGGTGATAAGCCATTTTAAATATGAAACCCAGGCGCTAAACTCCGCTCATTCGCTAAAGTCGATAGTGAATATTGTCTGCCAGTTCTGCATGCCAATTTCGCGTGCGACAGTCATTTTTGGAACAATTATTCCCTTTGAGCTTTGAGCGACACTAGCGCCATCCGCAGTCATCTTTTTACCTTGTTACCATGTACACGTCGTTTTTGTCGTCATCATCATAAACTAATAGTTTTGCAGAACAACAATCTCCCCCTATTATTAATCATGCAAATAAGACCGCTATCAGATAAGGTTAAGAAAACAAAGTGAATTTTAGTTACATCAAAAGGTTGCAAGTAGAGTTAAAGAGACAGGCCGCTAGGGAAGTCATCTGAAAAAATAAAAAATTTCAACCACTGCAACCACTGCCACCAGGAGATATCTTCTAAATCTTGCTGCATTAATCTGAGCTATCCAAAGCTTCCGCAAAGACTACAGACTTTTGACTGTAGCACAGAATGATGTGTAAAAGGCTCTCAACATCTTACTAAAAACTAAGAGGTCCGAACAATGTCCGCCTTGATTATCGCTACCACCTCAACAATATGCCTGCAGTGACCGCTTCCGCAAATCTTACAATTTCATTTAAAAAATAATCCGATTTATTAATTCATACTGCAGCATTTTTAGAAGGATTAACCAGTGCGATTTGAGACAGTCATAGATGGTGCCGGAGTGTCGAAAAAAAATGAACGCCATTTGTGGACTCAGTCAGTGAAAACTTCCAATTCATCAGCCACAACTTTTTACTAAATTTCAATTCCATGCACACCGAACAGGAGCTCCAAGACCTGTTTCGAATTGCTTGGAAAAACCAGGCTCGGATAAGACCAGCACCCTCTGGAAAATTTTCCCTGAAATGTTTCATCTCCGGGCCGCAGGGAGGCAATTACCAAACTTCTTTCGCTCTTTCTACCTTCTTCTCCGAAAACGAGTCAAAGATACTCAAAATAGAGAAAAAAGTGAAAGAATTTAATAAAGAAAGTTGTGATTGCCAACAATTTCTCAACAAGTAACTTACAACGGCTGAAAATAAAAGTTCTAGAATAAACCTTGATTGAAAAAGCAAATACAGAACCTTAGGTAGATTTATAAGGTGTTTTTGTGTTGCCTAAGCTCGGTTTTAGCTAAATCTGTAAACTTAGTTGTTTTATTAATGAACTAACAAAAAATACCAGTTAACTAATATATCAGTCAGCTTACTATTTTTAAAGAAATCATTTTCTTTTGTTTCCTTCTCCCCCCAAAATATTTTCTTCAAAAATCAAAACCCCCCCCTAAAAAACGGAAAAGCATCCGCAATTACAATTCCTCACGAAATATTTATATCCACCCGAAAATAAAAGCGGCAAAGGATTCCCGCCATAATTTTAATTGAAAGCTAAACATAAGGATTAAAAAAAGAAAAAAACTCCCAATCAGTATTCTAAAAATTAAAATTTCCTCACGAATGCTAAACATAAAGAGCAGTAGGGGAAGATGAAAAAAAAAAAAAAGGTTATTTTCATTGGAAGAGAGGAAAAAAAATTTTCTCTGATAAGAAACGCTCAGAAATTTTTACCAGAATTTAAAAAATCGTTGAAAAACAAATGAACTCTTTTGAGATAAGGAAAGCATGGAAAATGAGAAAGCGAGATGGGTGTATATTCCCCGAGTCAAGGCAAAATTTTCCTAAAATTCTATCATTTCATGGCAAAAAACAAAGGGTTTATTCGAAAAACAAAATATCCCGCTCGGAGGCTTCAAAGTAAAAACTGGATCCGGCTACGGAGTTTTCAACTGAGGGTTATCACTGTCTCGTCCCGAATATCGATTTAGGTTGTTCCAAATGGGAGCTTGAAAATAGAGATTGGGAAGGGTACGAATACGAGGGTATGTCAGGGAGGGAACGAGGGAGAGTGAATGAAACATGAGCGATGCTACGAGGGGAAGAGGGGATGTTTTGGATGAAAATTGAGTTTCTCCGTGATGAAGGGTGGGCTTTATAATTTCAATCCGGCTTTATCAGGGGGAAACTTGTTTGCTGAGCATGAAAGCTTTAAACAAAGAATTTTTAGATTGAACTTATTCAGCCGATAATAACTTCAAAAAGCCAACGATTTTTGAAAGGAGTAGTTTTAACGCACAATGTCGTCTGCTTAGTTTCGATGGATCATTATTAAGAGCTCATCAAGCTGCTTTCAAAATTTAAGCACGAACGGCTATTTCAGATTGCTCAGTGTTTACTGTTTAGGGCTAATTATTGATCCGTTTACAGAAAAAATGACAAGCAGCGATTCTGGTGGATTACGATGAATCAAATTTGCAGCTGAATTTCGAATTTGCCTTCGTGATGAATTATTTAAACCACATGATAACGAATGAAGCCTTCCCCAGGAACCTTCTCGGAAGTTTAATCCAACACGCTTTTGAACAAGTCTCAACTTGTCTGAACTTGGCTGTGCATGCTCAGTACTTTAAAACAAGTTCGAAAATGAGTTGGAACCAACAAATTCCAAAATTTTGAAGATACTCCAGTTTCTTACGATCTAAATTTCCCATAGCTAACCAATGAGTTTACACGCATGTATTTTCTTGGTGGTGCAAGAATAAACTGCAACAATATCATTGTTTGCTTCGTGGTGGCCTCTCAAAATTTCTGTGCCCCTTAATCACGACAAAGAAATTTTTCAAATCATTTCTTTAATAAAATCCACTCCCCAATTCTAATTGTAAAAAAAAACGTAAAGAAGAAAGAAAAGCTAGTTACTGGTAAAAATTTGGCGCCAAAAATGTTTAACCAAGGCTTAGAAAGCACCGTGTAAAGTTCAATTATGAAACCCTCCATTTGATTCTCAAACCAGCAAAGACTAGAGAGGGTAATATTATTATTGGGACTGTTGGGGGGTTGGGGGTTGCTGGGGACCGTCGGGGTTTCGAAAAGGCTTCTAGCAACGGTCGATTCTACTGCACGATATTTGCTATATTCACATTTCCCATTCACGACAATGATCAATTTTATTTCTATTAAAGGGGTTTACATTTAACGGATGGTTCTTACCCTACAAAGGGGTGAAGATAACGTTCTGCACCCCGTTCGAGAACCAATACCTTCAATCTAATTAAAATTTTTTAAAAAATTTAAATATACCCCGAATTTTAATTTTTATTCTTTTTAAATTTTTTCGGGGGTGTTACTTTTGCGATTCGCACACGACTACCTTAATGACTTAACATTTTTTTCATATATTATTATCAATCCTATGCCTTCATTTATTATTAAAAACGAATTATGTGTTCAGAAATTGTGAGGATAGGTACTTTGAAAGTAACGGAGAAATCGGGAACCACCGAGTAAAATTGCAGTAGGATACAAGTAAGAAGACTTAACTTTCGGTTATTTCCCATCGCTTCGAAAGCGCCTTTTTACACAGAGTAACGGTAAAATTAAAAAAAAAAAAGAAAAAAGAGAGAGAAAAGCGCCCACTCTCGTTATCTTCGGATACTAAAGGGTAACGGACTAATTCATTCAAAATGTAAATCAACACTGCAGAATTTTCTTTTTTTTTATATATTTAGGCACAAATTCCTTTCTTAATTAATTCACATTGCAGGTATGTTATCATATCCCTGCGAAACACGCATGCGCCGGCAATTTTATTTTCCCGAATCTCCATTTTCTTTTAGAAAGCACCACGTGATGCTATTTTGGAGACGCCGAAAAAAAAAGTAATAAACAGTGCATGTTGCACGCGACTTGATGACAGGAGCACGTCACTTTTTTCACATTAACTATGATGAAATGCACTTAACAGTTCCAATTTTCCCATTTCCCAAAATGTATTTCCCTTTAGGTTAATTTTCTTCTTTTTTTTTTTTTCATTCCATAAAAGGAATTCCCTCCCATAATAAAAATAGAAAAAAAAAAAAACGAAACACGGAAATATTGAAAAATCGGGGTAAGTAGGTAAAAAGAGGGGAAAAAGGAAGTTAACAATCGTATAACGAGAAAAAGAAAAAATAAGAAAAAGATATTGCCCTTGACCTTATTGTCATTAAACATTATCAATGGGAAACCATCCAGTCATTAAAGTATTGAGTTTCCTCCTTCATCAACTGAGATCTACAGGTGGTTTCCATTTATTGTGAATAAAATATTAATGATAGGGCAGAGAAACTTTCAGAACTTTCCAAGCCACCCTCACACCCTCGTCTTCATCCCCCTTCCCCCTCCCCCCTCCATATGTAGGCCATTTACTTTCACTTTTTGAATTGTTCCCGGAACTTTAACATTAACATAATATTTATTGCTTCCGGTGTGATTTGCCAAAGTTTGAATCTTGTCCGTTTGAGGAAAAAGTTTTCCGCCAAAATTCGAATTATGTAAAGTTGTCTGAAGGAGTTCGAAAAGTTATTTTTTCTCCGGTGCAGACAGTGCAAGAAGATGCGGCTTATTATTTCCTTCCGTGATGGAAAATTTAGCGTATATCTGTATCCCCAAGGTCGTTGCTTCTCACACAACCTTCGGCGACGATTTCATTCTAACATATCTTCTCTTTAATCTCCCTATTTGCTTTTCCCAAGAGTTATTATAGGTATTAGCACCATTGCAGTTTGTGAACATGTTATTGGGCGAGGAGAATGAATTTTGATTTAATGGACACTATCTCAGCATTTTACACTGAGGTATCTTTCTAACACATTTTTCCAATTTCTGAAACATCTTTTTTCCTTTCCAGTCGCGATGACACGTATGGGCCCCAGGGGAAAATCTAGAGCCGAATAGATTTTATGTGTTCTCCACGTGCCGTACAGGGCTGAGCCCAAAACGTGCCTAATCCTTTCGAATTTTGGCGTGAAGGCTTCAGTAAAATCTTGAGACATAAGTTCCAGGATAATTTTTTTTCATATCCACAACTTTCACTCGTCTTTATTCTGTTGAGCCTGAAAATCCAGTTACCACCACTAAAATTTCCTATTTTTCTTTTCCCTTATTTATCCCAGCCAAATTCGCTCTTCGCCAATCATATGGCAATTAGCTTGCATCTTCAAGCCCAATAAGCGAAACAGGTATACCCAAATCTTGGCCATACTAGTCTTGGAGATTCTTGGGTCTTCTTTCGACCTGGTCTGAGCACACCCTCGACCTTCCCTTCCACTACTAATCGAAGGAGGCGGTACTTCTCTTTGCGGGAATATGACGCCAACTGGATTTCTTCCAACTGGAAAAAATTGGGTCTCACCTACTTTGAGAGTAGAATAATTTGAGAATTTTTTACTCCCAAAGAAAGAAATAACAGGAAAATAGCACCACTGCAAAGCATGATATCTGGATACATTATGGTCAACTTTATAAGCCAACTTAAAAAATTCTTTGACGATTTAGTTAGGGCAGAACTGAATTATCCGCTAGATCATATCAGCCGCAACCTAAAGTGAAATTTTTGAGATTTTACTATGAAAAACAAATAAAATTGAGCGAAGAAAAGATATTTGTTGCTTTGGATTTTAAGAATGTTTCATATTTTGTAAAATACAACTTCAGGAAATAAGTAAGTTAAAGCGCCATTTTCTCTTAAAATAGCCCCATATGAAAATCTCTTACCAAGCCTTTGTTCCACCAGGATTTTCCTCTAGCGCCGCTCCTGAACCTCCAATGATAGTTATTTCAAACGCCTCCAGCTTCCTTTCCAACTTCTTGAGTAGCGAATCCTTTCAATCTTCTAATTCCTGGATCCGTCCGTGTCTAAAGTCAAAACTATAAAAAAAAATATTTAGTCTCTTAAAATTTTAAAAACCGTCTTCGTGCTTAAGAAACCACCCTTCTCATATATGAATATCAAGACGATCAAAGGCAAAAAACAGCAAAGCCAGCAAGAAAGCATAGCGTGCTTGTTCGCAATCATAAACACGTCATGCAATTCAAATGCAATTTATTGAACGTGCTGGCGGCTGCTGCTCTCGCTTCCCAACTTCCAACTAACAAAAAAAAAAAAAGGTAAGTCAACTGCGTTAACATTTTAAACCGTAAATGAAAAAAGCTTTCCTGAAGAAGATAAGCAAATAGTTAAGAACGATTGTTTCCCTAAATGATAAAATTTTCACCCTTTTTCACAAAACTAAGAATGTTCCAAGCAAAAAGAAAATTAAGGGATATAAACAATCTTCAGAATTAATAACACTTGAAAAATTTAAAAGAACTCTTCTTTAAATTTGCCTTGTTTCAAGGAAAAAGGGAAAAAAAAACTTTTTCCCCAGTTTTCTGGAAAAGCTCAAACCTTTGTAAAATGAACGTTAATTCTAACGCAAATCTAAAATCGTATAATTTTAACTATTTTACCTTTTCTTTAGGATCGGGATATTAAATAAATTCCCTAAAGCAAATATACGATTATTGTAGTATCCAATGTCAGGAAATTGGAAGTAGCCAAAAGCTAAACATTAAAAATTAAACTTTATGGTGCTGAGCAAACTGTAGCAGAAGCAATAAAATCCGCAGATTACTTGTCAATACACAAAATTCTCACAAATCAATGACTATTATTAAAAATGAATTATATTCATTTAATGGTTGATTGGAATTTATGCAATATTGTGGTTCGTCCTAGACCTAGACACTGTATCTGGACTATTCACTTTCAATTAGCCATGCGTTTATTTTTTTTTTATATCTCTCTCTTTCTTTCCCGTCATTTTCATGAATGGGAGAATATTAAACTCGTTGTGATGACTGATCAGGTACGCTACAACCATTTAAGGACCATCTAATCGATTTACTTAAAAGCCGTCTCGGATTTCATTCATGCTTTGTATTTCCTTATTCGTAACACCGCCTCCATGATCTTTTAATAATTCACGGCTTTATTCTTGTTTTTTTTATGTGTGTAT
Organism: Liposcelis brunnea; assembly: GCA_023512825.1. Taxonomy (NCBI): domain Eukaryota; kingdom Metazoa; phylum Arthropoda; class Insecta; order Psocodea; family Liposcelididae; genus Liposcelis; species Liposcelis brunnea. The sequence continues at coordinate 16,017,102 of CM042073.1, forward strand.
TATGCTCACTTTTGTTTTCAATTAAGGAATTTGCAATGTTAACGGGATTTCCCTTTAGTTATGACTCATAAACGTCCCTGAATTGGGGAATATAAATTTCAGTATGTGGGGTAGAAATTGCAATAAGAAATTCCAGTCCCATAATTTTGGCAATTTTAAGCTAAATTTTTATTGCCAAATAATGCGAGGATAGGTCTCATAGCAATTGAATCCGAATCCTAAACCCCAAACCATCACACAAGCTAATCCTTAAACAACATTAACCAGTAAAGAACATCAAAGTCTTCCTTATATCACCATCCCCTAATCATAATTCCTCTTAAAATAAAATCAAGAAGAATATTTACAATATTAGTCATCTTAAATACTGCTGATAAATATGAAACGCATAGACTAAGAAACTTTCTAAGCACACGTGCTTGAAGTTTAGGGTTCCGACGTCTTCGTCGCCCAAACACCGTTCTAAATATAAAACAATTATAATAGTCATGTTTTATTTCTAGACTTCCACGATTTTTTTTCTCTCCCCAGCAACAAACTCACGTTACCATCCTGCAATTTCCGCGATTTAAAATCGTAAAACGTAGCCGGCTCAAATAAAAACAATAACAAGAAAAGTTAAAAGAAAAACAACCTGTTGAAGACGTGTAAGCATTAGCTACGATATATAAATAAAAAGTGACGATAAAGGAAAAATAATTGTCGTTTCAAAGAAATCCTCAACCCACATTATAAAATAAGACCCCGAATTGTCTACCCTTTTAGTAAAACTCCCGCTTTACAAAAAGCTTCATCTCCTTCACATGCTAAACATGTCGAAAAAAATTTATTTGATGGTTCGTATGTGTTGTGCAGCTGCAGTTTCATTTTAATCTCGTCCCCCTATTTATAATGCATCTGCTCCTCTTTCTTCATCAGCACTGCTGCCTTCTTTTTTTTTCCTTTTCCTTTCATTTAAAGCTGCTGGATTGAAAAATACGAAACTCGTGGCAGTGTTTTCGCAAGGCGAAAAAAAAAAGAAGAAAATTACACGTCAACGTTGCTTCAAATTTCACTTTTTCGATACCATCGAAATTCGTCTACGACAAACTCGTTAATCATATGAATGATATATACGATACCGTGTAAAATGTAATATTACTCGGAATGTACGTCACGAAGTTACAATCTGTTGAACGTCTCACTTAACACCTCATTTATTGCATCTTGTTCCAAGTAACTCTTGTAGTAATGGGATAGGTCAGTTCTTTTATCGGGTTTTTCGAGTCAAACCGTTTAATTAATTCTTAATAATGAAGTAAATAAATCCTCTTCGCTCTCTTCTTCTCTTTCCGACGTGATTCAGCATCTTCTTATAACGTGCTAGTCACTCTTTTTTTGTTTTTATGTTTTTATAAAACAGTTAGAGTCCGCAGTCATGCTTGGCGCCATCGACAACATTCACGGAGTCTTTAGCGAAATTAATTTAAATAATCCGCAACAGGTTTTTTGAAGTGTTCGCACGATTCTTTGGCAAGGGCGTGTGCTTCCGATTTCGAGTATCAAATTGTCTGTAGGAATCTTAAATCATTTTTTTTTCTAAAGTTCACTGCAAAGCTTTCTGCATACTAGTGTAAGTGGCCACAATTCAGCTAAACTTCGGAATTTATTTTTTACTGAGTCTTGAAATTCGCTAAAAAGCTACAATGTCCGACTATGATTTCTGGACTTGCAAAATCGGATTTAACGCGCTGCCAATCCTTAAGGGGGCCACAAAAAATTTTTCAGAATTAATTCCTGAATTTCCAGCATTTTATTTCTTCTTTTAAGCTAAGTCTCTTCACTCCTGGACTTATCGTAATGTCCATTCTCTGTTGCTTTCTCTTACTCCACTGTTATTACAGGGCTGTTCAAGCCTCCACTAAATTCTTCCACAGACCGCCATTCAAAGCCTTAATCTGCCACACTCTTTGACCCCCAAGGAAAAAGCGTCTGATGAATGTTATCGATCCACCTCACCCTGGGCCTATCCTGCTGCAGCCCATCTGCCGCCTGCCGCCGAATATATTCGAGGCTCCCAAATTATTCCAAATTAAATGCAAGACCTGAAGCTGACAATGAAAAATGTTAGTTATTATTAAAATGAGTAAGCAAAGAGCCATATATGAAAACTGAAAAACTGTAGCACTCTCGCACTTCTTTCACCAGCCCTAATAACGGCTTCTCATAGTTTTTCACCTAGTTTCATTTCCTCATTTCTACTTCTCCAGCCCTTTAGCTCGCCGATTTTTTTTTTTTCATCTAAGCTAATCTACTCCAAATTTTTCTTCCTGTTATGACCTGACTATTACCAAGCAGAGCGCTTAAAAAGAGAGTGGTACACTCAACAATAGTTTCTGTAGCTCACAAAGTTCAAATTATTCAATAATGCTTCAAAATTTATACCAACCTATTACTCTCTTTTACACTGTCACGTAGAAAATAATAATCTACCAAGCTCAACAAAATCATATAGAACATCAAGAATACTCTTACATACCAACGGAAACGATCAAAAGGATGCGGGTGAACGTAAAGTTTATCCCATGGGGAACCATTTCCCTAACGAGTGTCGTACTTTTCCCAATTAATTAATAGACTACTCTTCATTATCGATTCGAAGTTGACTTTTCCTCGTTGCCACAGCGATTTCTTAACCTAATCTTAACTCTAAAATATCCACGTTATACGATCAAGCCCTAGGTCGCTCCCAACAGGGAAAAATTAGCACCCCTCCATCAATAAGCAAAAAAAAAACCTAATCCCGATTTTCAACCTTCGGAAAAAAAAAGAAGAAAGAGAAAAGGAAATCGTAGGGGCCCTAATAATACGTTCGTAGTAAACACATAATCGTAAAACATGAGGTTGAGATTCGAGGGGATGCGCCCTTCTATGTTGCATCCACCCCAACGTCTGAAAGGACTTGAAATATATGAGTCATTCGACAGAGGGAGATGAGATGAATAGACCGAGCGTCTGCCGGCGCAGGAGTAGTAGGGAGAATGGGAAAATGGATGTCAGGAGGAAAAATGGTTATTCCGTTTTGTTAGGTTCATTTGCTGTTGGGGTTTGCTTTCTAAAACCTAGGCACCAATTTTTTTTTTAAATATTAAAGAGTAAAAAGGAGAATATAATATTTCTCCCAGTACCGAGTACGTAAGATTATCTATGTACAAATGCATATAAAACATACCAGTTCTCCATGACCTTAAAAACAAGGTACGCAGTTACTATTTAGACGGAAGAGTGGGATTCTTAAACGGACTTTAAAGTCTTATTCGATTTGAGCGGTGACATCCTTTTGGTAGAAACGTAGATTGAACAAAACTTCGGTTAATTCCTGCTGGCGACATAACGACTGTTCAATTTTGAAGATTGATCTTTCTGTAAAAGAAAAAAAAAATTAGGATAGCAGAAAAGTTTATGTAACTAGTTATGAAATTTTTAATAGGCGAATTATTACACAATGATTTTAGCTGTTTTTTGGTGGAGGTATATTTTAAAAAAATCGACGCAATCTTTATCGAAAGCTGTTGTAGGCCTAGACTTTCAAATTTTTATTAAAATATTAAAAAGTGCCGAAAGTGTTTTTTCTATTCATTTGCTATTTGGCAGCTTTTTTTTTTTGGTTGTTATAATTTTATTTCAACTAATCTGCTTATTACCGAAACATTTTTAAAATTTTAAAATACCTGGAAAATGATAAGAGAAAAAACCTAAAAAAGATTCATAAAGCAATTATGAATACCACCCGATTAAAAATGTTTTGCAGGGCAATGTAAAACTTGAAGGAGATAATAAAAAGATTCAATGACTTATTAAACTTCCATGCAAAAACAATCTTTTTATTTCAAAATTTATGTATATTAAGTTCTTTGCTTGGCTGCTGAGATTAAATGCCTTTTCATTTTTTAATTAAGAAAATTTTGCCTATGATCATAGCAAGACAGGTGAAAATAATCAAATCATTCCCAATATGAACAATGTCGATGGACAATAACAGAAAATCAAACATCAAAGGCAATCAGCGAAACATGGATAATCATCACATAAAGAAAGCACATGAAAACTTCGTCCGGTTGGTGGCACCCGTTATTAAACGTAAGAGAACAAATAAGACATCTATTTATAACCGATTGCTGACGTACGGGACAATCTAATTTTAATCAGTTTTCCTATCTTTTTTATTTATAAAATTTGAGCCAAATCGTGTATAAATTACATAGTGTGCCAATTGGAATTGATTCCAAATTGTACGGTCGAGTTGTTCGCCAAAATACTGCCTTCCTAATGAAATATTCTATAAATGACATGTTTTTTATTTTGAATATCAAAAATAACCTTTTCGTTTTGTGTAAATGCAAAACCTGACCTTCCTGAATATAAAACAACATCTACTTACGTTTTCAGATGCGTTTATTCATTTCGTGGTCCATTTGATGATAACTTGAAGATTGATACGGTAAAAGGTGTCCGTAAGGATGTGAAAATGCGTTGTCGATGCGAAGAAATGAATGAACATACATGTCGGCGTGTATTTCTTATCGTTTACAAAATACTACATTGTACAGTACAACGCGTGTAATTATGGTAATTATTCAACACTTGTCAAATATCAATCACCGGTGTCCGCCTGATTTACCGGATGTAAATAAATCATCGTAAACCAATATCAGGAATATAGCATTTTAGCGGGATGAATTGCATTGTCACTGAAAATTTTATCGTGGTGTTAGATATAATTGATATTTTGAGTTCGAAGAGGAGAAAAAAATTCGAAGATTTTCAGATTCAGATACTCTTTAAGATACTACTAATGCAAAACCGAACTTTTTTTTTATTGACAAAGATAATATAATCATTTACTTACGTTAAAAAAACGTTCAATTCTCGTCTGTGGTCCACCCAGTCGACCCAGTCCAACCAAATCATAAGCCACCATATTGGATTGATTGACTCGTTGACATGTGTTGATCAGAATCGAATCGTTTTCAACGAAAAACCCATGTGTTAATGCCAGTAGATAAATGAACGTTAACTCCTCGCAACATTGTTTTGCGTATTTTTTTGCAAAATATAAAAAAATCCGAGTAATCATAACAATTATTGAACACTCTTGTCAAAAGTCAATCAACGGCACTAAACCACAGACAAACGAGTAACGAATGTAAATCGACCAATCAGAGATCAGCATTTTGAAGTTAGTTCCACGTTAAAATTTTGTCGTGGAAAGAAGCAACCGATTTTCTCGATATTATAAGGAATGTTTCATACTTACAATATTGACAATTTTTCATTATTTCGCCGTTTTTTATGGATATTTATTACAGTGGGGCCGTAGGCCTCAGTGGAGAGACTCTTAACAATTTACCGTGGACGTAATTTTGTTGTTACTGGAGTAAGAAACCGTCTTCAAAATCGACCATTGCTAATGTTGAAAGCAGATTGAAAGACTCAATTACTCATTAAATGAAGTTCGTTTTTTAAATTCACATGCGGTTAATTAAATAAATCGCAATATTAACTGTAAAGCCTATTCTGTGAAGAGAAGCTGATTTTTTATTTTTATTTCAGAATGAAACAAAGACTATAAGAAGGGCTGAAAGAATTATCATCTGATAAAGGCAGTTATTTTGATCATCTGTCATTTGAATGAACACAGCAGCAAATTCTTGAATAATATGTGCTTGAGATAACCATGAATTTTATTAAAATCTTTCAAAATTGAATTGTAATTTTGGTAAGTATGTATTTTTTTTATCTCCTTTCTTAAATCGTATGTTTTAAATTTAGATTGCAATCAATAACTTTTTTTTTTAGCCATTCAATGTAGTTATTAAGGCTTCTAGAAGTAAATAAATGCCACCAGATATAGCAGGATGGCTTAAAAATAAATTGATGGAGCAATTTTACTGGCATGTCATTGGGAGTTGTAGTCAAGAATAAGATAGCCTAAATCGACATTCAATTAATACAGAATTTTTTTTCTTTGGACCAAGAAGAAAGCTGTAATCTCATTCAATAGGATTCCAGACCTCAAATAGCATTGCAACAATAACAATTAGTCGGGACTTCACCATTAATTTTGCTCTTCATTCAAAGCTGTTCAATTATTTTACTAAATTTAAAAAATCTTCAATTTCAAGTTTTTCTTTAGCAAAATGTTAAAATTTTTCTCCATGGATTACTAACTGATAAAATCGCATTTAAAAAAAATCGTAACCGAATTTTTCCATTTGAAATAAACGGAAACTAAAACTCCTACACAAGGAAAGCAAGGAGACTCCTTTACTTCGATACTTGAGAACGCGGACAAAACGCAATATATAGAATAAACAAAATGCATGACCCACTTTCGAACTCCACCAACTGTCGAGCTAACCGATTTATAAATGTCGTTTAACTTGTTTTATTTTTTGACTGATGATAGTATTTCTGATTCACTTGAACTTGAGTATTTAATTATCGAGTTTAATGAACCTCAAGGTCGTCACCGCATCACATATTTTAAATTTCTATTATGTTTAATTATACATTAGATTCGGTTCGGTTTGTTTATGCAATTTACCCACGTGCCAAACGTCACGCTCCTACAACTTGTTGATTTTTAATCAACTTTTTAAATTTTAAATCTCGTTAATCATTTAGTTTTGATGTTTTATTGGCTCCGTCCGTAATGTTTATTCTTCTATTTTTTTTTTTTTTTTGATTCACGATCTCTTTGAATTGACAGAACATGCCTACGTCCCTGATATACTTACTCATCATTTATCATGATCTCTTTTTTTCCCCAGTCTTGCAATTTGACAACGATCAATTAGAATTTTATGGGATAATCTTTCCTTCACACAAACTATGTACATTTTCTTCTAATATCCCAATCAGATTTATTATTTTTCAAAATGGAAGAGAAACAAATTAACGTTTGCCTAAAGCTGTGATTTCATAAAAAAACCACCCATCACGCAATTTAATGTAGGAGTAAAAATACTTTTATTTTTTTTTTCAATTTGATTTTTTTTTATAAATCCCAAGCGTGATTTTATTAAAATTAGATCCTGCAGGTAAATAATAAGACGGAAGACGATTTTGATAAAAACGATGATGCACATCTTCGCATGGCTCCTTGTACAAAGTATCGAACGCTTTAACATATCACGATTCATGAACAATATATGAATTTTTATAATTGAAAACTATAATTAAATAATAATAATTATTATAATCATTACTATTATTAAATAAATATTTTAACAATTATTTGTTACAACAAACATTTTCTTTCTGCCTTTAAACAAAAAAGCTCTCTTGAAATTCATGCAAAAATTGTCATTAAAGATTTAGTCTCATTATTCTTTTAAATTATAAAATGGAACAATTATAATTGAATGTACATTGAATAATTAATATTTGAATAAGTGAAAATTTTGATTTTTTAGGAAATAATTTTTTTTAATATTGATAGGTAACATTAAAACAAATGCAGTTGAACAATTGACAGTCTCGATTTTGGTTTTTTTTTTTTTTTAGTAAGTTGATTTTCTTAAAATTAAAAAAGGAAAAATAAAATTAAAGATTTTAAATTTTAAAAAAAAAGAAAAGGAAAACTAGATTATTTTGGTAAGCCTATTCATACCTGTACGTTTGCGATTAATTTTCTTTTTTTAAACAAAGTTCTATGGTCCCGATGTTGGTCGCCTAACGGGGCACCTATAACGATTAAAAAAAATAGGTTATTATTACACTAGTTAACGTGCTGAGGCGAATGGCAAAGTTGAAGAATAATTTCGAATGAAATATAATTAAAGAATTATATTTTTTCAAAAAAAAATGGGTAATGTTCAAGGTATTTTGCTCATTGTAATGATAAAAAGTTATAATTACATGTAATTACTTAGCAGGTTTGTGAAGTAAAGAAAATTTTAGTTTGAAATTTTTAAAAAGGAATTTTTTTGAAATTGTGTGAGAAACAAGGGTTTAATGCTCAATATCAGAAATTTTTTCAAAAAATTGTTCGGTGACACTGTGAAGGTTGCGAAGGCTTTGTTATTCATCGATCAAACTCGACTTTTCCCCAGGCTTTCAGGACTTAAGGGGAAAAATAAGAATTTTTTTATTATGAAAAATAAAATCTTTAAATAAAGAATTTTCCCAAGAATCCATTTTTAAAATATCTTATACACCTCCGGTAAAGCAAAAGACATTCCCAATGCAAACTTACATGATAAACAACTGCAGGGACTATGCTCGATTGCTCATGCTCACAAACCTGATCACATAAAAATTTTAAAATACAAAAGTTTCCCTTTCACATAAATTAAACGAACGCAACCTACCTCTACGCAGGCACTCCATGAAGGTTCATCTTATGCTTCCTCATATCAGTCCTTTGCCTAAAACCTTTCCCGCACACATCACATATATTCGGTTTCTCTCCAGTATGAATTCTTCTATGGCAAACCAGCGTGTGAGACCGTTTAAAAGCTCTACCACAAATATCGCAAGGAAATCTTCTTTCCCCGGTATGAATCATCCTATGCTGATAATAAACCTGCCCAGTCCTAAAACTCTTGTCACAATACTGACATTTATAAGGCTTTTCACCGGTATGCGTTCTTCTATGATTATCCCTATCAGATTTAATCCTAAATCTCCTTCCGCAAAAATCGCAGGAATGAGGCGTCTCGCCCGTGTGCAACAACGCATGCGTGTACATCGCCGATGTCTGCGCGAATTTTTTCCCGCACACTCCACACGAAAACGGTTTCTCCCCTGTATGCTGCCTCCTGTGAACGATCAATCTATGCCTCTCCGGGAATATTTTCTCGCAAAATTCGCATTGAAATCCTTTCGTAACTTTATGAGATTTTTTATGAGATAAAAACGAAGCCTTATCGGAAAATAAACTCGGGCAATTATCGCATTGATAAATTTTCGATTGAGGCTTCTGAGCCGTATGAACGTAGCCCGTATGAGTTTTCCTATGAACTCTAGCTTCGTATAAAGTTCTAGTTTTGACCTCGCAAATGGTGCAAACGTAGGGATGTTCATCCGGATGTAAAATTCTTCGATGCCTCGCTAATGCATTAGGACTGGGATGAGCTTCCCCGCAATATTCGCAAACGTGAGGTAAATACGCGTCGTAGCTTTTCCAATGAACCGTCCGATGTATTATCACGTCTTGTGAGGATGTAAATCTCTCCGAACATATCTTACATTGATACTGGATCAACGAAGGCATCCTTTTCATATTATTCATATCTCCGTCGTGTGAATTTTCCAAATGATACAAATAATGGGATTTTTTACTGAATTGAAGATCGCATTTCGGGCATTGGAGATTCAATTTCGGCACGGTGTCCGTAGTGTTGTTAACCCCGTGAGTTTCAACATGACTAGTCACCATTTCCAAGTCTTTAAATGTTTTATTACACAACGAACATTGATACGTTGTGAATTCATGAATTTTTTCATGTTTATCCCGATGATCTTTTAAATAAAATTTTAAATTGCAATGTTGACAACTAGGAGGCTCTTCGTTATCGTGCTGCATTAGGATATGATAGCATAAGGCCTTCTCAGTTTCATATTCGTTTTTACACAACTCGCATATCAATTTTTCAGCTCCTTCGTGATAGGACCAATGCAATTCAGCCCTTTCGTTACTTTTGAAATATTTATCGCAGGTATGACAATATAAATTATCCATATCGTTCTGCAGAACGTTTAAAATCGGTTTACTACATTTATGTAAAATAAAATCCTTTTTAGTCGTGAATTTCGTCTTGCACGCTCCGCACTCTAACAAAGGCTTGCACTGTGTCCTTTTGAAATTATTTATTTTACTTTTATGCTCTGAGAAATGAAGTTTGTATTTTTCCTCCGTGGCGAAGCTTAAACCGCACACTAAACACGGGAAATTATCCGTCGATGCGTGGATTTTGCTGTGTTCGTAGCAATCGTAAGGAGCCACGAAATTTTCTTCGCATATATCGCAATCGTACGTCATTTCGACTTTGTCTTCTTGAAGGTAGAGAGAGTCGGATATGTCGTTTTTATCGGCGGAGTCTGATAGCGGATCTTTTTCGCTTATTGCGGAATTTTCTAAATCTGAAAAATCGTCTTCGTCGCTGTAGAGATCGTTTAAGAAATCGTGGCTTGAATCTTCTGCGTCAAATTTGGTAACGGGTAAAAGGCCGGTCGGGACTTCCATTACGTCTTCGCTTGAATGTTTTTTTATGCATACGACGTTTTGGATTTTATTTTCTTCGTCGTTTCCTTGGTATTTCATTGAGCCGTCTTGGCAGAGTGGGCAGCAGTAAGATTTTTGTTTTTGTTTTTCTCCTTGAGTTGATTCTGGATCTTTTTTCAGTTGGTGAACTCTGAAATAAAAAAACGAATGACAAAGAAAAATGTTGAAGCTTGCTAGAAATTTTAAATCTTTTCTACACTTACAAAAATTTTTTAGTTAAAGCTTTTAATTTAATTTCAGCTTTAATGCAAGCTTCTGCAAAAGTATGATTAGTCTCTAGATGCTTAGTACAGCCTGAACAAATCTGTTTCGGAAGAGGATCCGTTTTCCTGACCTGCAAAAACCCCCAAGATAAAAAAATTATTATTATTATGATTTTTTAAAAAATTTCAAAAAACTTTTTATACATACAGATATAGGTAAGCAAGCATTAATTTTCTCAGCTAAACTTTTCTTTTCTCCATCTTCACTAAAAATAAATACAGAATCATTCTCTTTTAATGGGCTGGCACAAAGTCGGCATAATGTCCCTGGGTGTTCTGGTTCATCTTCATCCTCAATTTCTTCAATCTAAAAAATTTTTTTTCATCAATTAATATTTTTTATTTACATTTTTTTATTCATTCTTGTTAATACTTACCACATGCACCTCACTGGATTTCAATTCTTTTTTCTCATTAGAATTGATCCGAGATTTCCCCTCATTACATACAACTAAAATAGATTTTTTTTAAATAAAATCAAATCAAAATTATTCAAATTTTTAAATCCCTCCACCCACCTTCTTTTTCTACAGGTCCATCAAAAACCATCGGCACAGCATTCTGTTTCAATACATGACGATCCTTACTTGCAAATTGATCTTTTGAAAAATGATTAGCACATAAAGCAAGATGATGACTTAGGTAACCAATTGACTGATTGAATAGATCTTCACGACGGGCAGCTTGAAGCCATTGCTGACACCTACATGAAGCAAATTAATTTTAATACTAAATAAAATGTTTGCAAGAATCGTAAATAACTATTTAATACCTTTTCTTTTGAGCCGGAAATCGAAATAATGGAATATCTGGTGTATCGAATTTGTTAGATGTACAACCAGCAGCAGCACAAAATAACCCTGAAGTAACAGTTTCAAATTTTGGCTTATCACCTGCAGTCTCGACTGACAGTAGAACAGATGACATGCCTGACGTTTCAGGTAAGATGAATTCAGCATTTTCAATAACTTCCATTTCTTCATCATTTTTTTCATTTGAATTATCTTGATCATCATCTTCATATGAATTTATTTCTGAAAAAAATTCAGACTGGTCAATTAAATTCTCACAAAAGCATTTATATAAAAAAATTGGCGGTTGCAAACCTGACGAAAAATACTCCAAGATATTTGTATCATCATTAAAAGTCTTCCCCTCTATTTTAATTTGATCAAAATCTAATGGAATGCCAGTTTGAGATTCTATTCGTTCTTTTAGGTCCTTTACTGTGTCTTCAGGATATACTTCAACACTTATCGACTCTCCACTGGCATCTTTCAGGACAATTATAAAACTCTTGTTCTCCTCCTCCATTCTGCAATAAAGCAACATATTAATTATGTTGAATTATGGTTATTAATTCATAACTTAATTACTCAATAATGAACTCCATCTTGAGCCCAACAGCAATTTCTTCATTAATGGATTAACAGGGAAGCTGGGAGAGAAAGCATCAAGATAAGGTTAGATTTTTCATACCACTTAGTTATAGAAATATTAGCATTGTAAGAGAGATTGTTTGATAAATATGTCAATCCCATATCAAGTACTGGGTATTCATCTGACATGTTGGAAAACACCCTTTTCTCTGGTATAAAAAATGGCGAAGTCAATATCAGAGAAATCGTGCATTTCTGAATTGAGCCTAATGGTGAGTTTTAGCTTCCAGTAAAGCTATTAAACATTACAAATCAGGTTTTAGATTCGTTTTTTACGGGATAATGTAGAAGGAAGCCTGATTTACCAAATTAAGGGCCTTCTAATATGAATTAAATTTAACTTACGTTCTGTGACGCCTTCGTGAAAAGACGAGAAGCGATCGGCGCAGGATTACACCGGAAATGGATGAGTTCAGAAAACAAATGTCATAACTTCCGGTTCTTGTTAAAAAATTTAAACACTTTCCCATCATTTTTTTATTAAATTAGTTTTTTTCCCTTTGTATATTATGCTTTTAATTTTTTTATTTATAATAATTTAAATAGGGATTTCATTTAAATACGATTCTGATGAGTACATTAAGAATAAGTAGATTTTTTCCCGTAATGGAGATAGTACGTTTTTAGATTTTGATATGAAGGAGCGGGAAATTTACATAGCAGAAGACAAATTGAATTTACTTATTTTTCGTGATGGCTTTTCTTGTTCGAATATTGCGGTATAAGCAAGTTTTAGGTAAAGTTTTTACTATGGCAAATGCTAATATAGGTACGACATCCAAGGCATATGAAAAAGCGTTGGAAGAATTAAAAAATAATCCGTATTTTGATAAGTATGCTGAAAAAATAGCAGTTTTACAACAAATTTCACCTGAGGAGTTCAAATCCAGGCTTGAAAGTCAGCAAGAGAAAAAGAAAACGAAACCTACTAAAGAACCAAAAGAAAGAGGGTTCTCAGTTGTATCTCAGCACGGAAAACCTGATATTACAAATAATCCATTCACAAAACCGAAATTGTTAAATGATGTCATGAAAGTTGATTTACTACAAGATAAAAGCAGTGATGAAATTAAGAAGATTTGGTTAGATTACCATAAGGATAAGGATGTGATTGTAAGTGTGGTACCAAAAGACACTTATGAAATATTACATCAAAAAGGCTTAGAATTTTCAACTTTTGTTTTACCTGTTCCAAGAAGTCAAGGATACGAATTTATTATGTGTCAGTTTTTATCGAATGAAGTCCATTTCACACCTTTAATAGCTTTTCAAACTCATAAAGAAAATGCGCCGGAATGTTTGACTATTACTTTTTATCCAGATTTACAAGAATCAAAAGGGATTGTTCTTATGAAAGGAGAATATGATCCTGATATTTTAAATGGTCAAGAAGCACAATGCTTAGCAAATGAACTTCAGTTATATTATGCTCAAAATAACGAGAAAAGACTAAAATTATTGCAAAAGTTTACTTATTCACCCAATGAATTCGATCATAAGGATTTGATATCTGAATTAGAACAATTATCATTGTAAAGTTACTGGGTAACATAGCAAATAATAACGTTTTAGTTATTTGTAGCCATTTTAAATGAAATCATTTCAAATAATCACACAAAATGAAGTTATATCTACAGTTTTATTTGTATCCATACAAATGTAAAAAATTTTTTTTTAAAAATCTATATTAAATAAGCAACACTATACTTAAATCTTATTAATATCACAGTCATTTTTTTTTTTATTCCCTTAAATTTACTCAGTGTTACAATTATCCTCACTTTCCTAATTCTTGACCTTGTTTTTCCACTCTTGTCACACCTTTAAACTCTCGCCCTAACAAATAAATCTCAGCCGATTCACCTTGAGTTGCATTCGGTTTCACATAATTCATTAAGTTAAAAAACCTTCTTATTTCAGTGGCTATTTTCATATGTTGTCCTTCCCACATTTTAATTAACAACCCTCCATTAGGTTTTAAATGTTCAAGAGAAAACACCAAAGCTGACAATGCTAAACTAAATGACTTTTCTTGATCAAGGCATTTTACTCCAGTTGCAGCTGGTGACATATCACTTACTATATTATCAGGTTGGCTACCATTCAGTGCTTCTAATATTTTTTCTTGTGATGATTTTAATGTAAAATCCATTCCAGATAATAATTTTGCTCCTTCTATAGCATTCATCGGTGAAAGATCAATAGACACTACATTACCAATCTTTGTTTTTGGATCTAGAAATAAATCATTTAAAAATGTTTTGAAAAAAAGACAAGAAGACAATCAATTTTTAAAATTTATACTTACTGAATCCATCAGAATTGGTTCTTTTAACTAAAACTTGCGTCCAAGAGCCAGGAGCTGCGCCTAAATCAACTACGGTTTGTCCTGCTTTTAAAAACTTAAACTTGTCATCTATTTCTATCAATTTAAAAGCACTTCTACATCTGCAAAAAAATTTAGTAGTTTTGTATCCTTTTTGGTCTAACATAAGTTTTAACCTAACCTTAATAAAAAATTCGAAATTTGAAGTTATTTAAAACTAACCTGTAATTTTCTTTTTTTGCTTTTTCTACGTACGGATCCTTTTGTCTTCTCTCGAGCCAAGCATGTGAACTCAAGCTCTTATTTCTTAATATTAAAATTGTTTTAGAAAAAATTTTACTGTGCTTTAAATGCGAAAATGAAGTTGACGCAGCCATTTTTATTAATATTCTTATTCTTCTGCTTTTTTCGGCGGGCATTTTTTATTGAGAATAAAAAACAAAAACATAACCTAAATTTTGGTCTTCGGTCATAGTGATCTTTTTAGTATTTTGTGTATTTTTACTAAAAATGGGCGATGTAATAGACAATTTAATCGACAAATTATCACCGAGAATAATAAATATTATCGATAAATACGAACCAGAAGATAATTCAACCCGATATTTTAGTCATAAACTTGAGAATACATTGAAAGAGTTAGAAAGTATTAAGACAAAACGTTACATTAGAGAAGTCAAAACAAAAACAAGTTTCTTAGAGGAAAAAACTTCAAAATGTAAAGCGAAATTAGTAATATATAAAAAAGAGCTAGATCGGATCGAAGAATTAATGAAAGGTACTCAAAATATTGAAAAAAATGAGATTTATGCACAAAAAATAAGAGACTTACAGGTTGGTATCTGATGATCGTGTTCAAACATTTAATGGCAGGTATATTATAGTCACTAATACTTAATTTCAGAGTCAACTGTTAAGTCTAATGAAAGATACAAGCAGTTCGAATCCTATTGATTTATTTGATGACATAAATCAACTTCATGAGGAAATAAAGGGTTTAGAAAGTAAATGTAAAGCATTAGAAGAAAAAATGAAGGTTTATGAAGGTTTACCTGCTAATCTACATGATGCGACCAACTGCTTTGCAGAAATGAAAGGAAGGATCAAAGACAAAGAATTATTTCTAGAAAAAAGTATTTTTATGAATTTGTGATTATATTTTTGGCTTGTGCTTGGTGCAAATAGATTAACAACAGTGTTATTAGATAGAGGAAACAATGGGAGGAAAAACGAAGCAGTTAAAAATTGATACAGTCCAACATTCATTTTATTTTTTTGTTTATTAACCATTCAAAGACAATTCTTTCCCTAATATTCTTTTATTTAATTTAATTTACAACTTTCCTGAGAGGTTTGTATTAAAAAAAATTTAAATAATTCATGGAGGAAAATTTAATTTGATTATAAATTTCAAGTTGTAAGAATTTTTCTGCCTAATCATTTTCTCACGATATAAGCGTTTTTCGTTTCCTTCAAATCAAAAAAAAAATAAATGAAACACAAAAAAGTTCAAACGCTAACACTTTTCCTGTCTTTTCTCTCACATTCCGAAAAAAAATTAATCAATAATAATATAAAATATTAATAAGAGATTTTATTTAATTTTTATTTAAAATCTCGACTAAATAACATCAACAAGCATCAACTGAATTATTTCATGAGCCATCTTACTAAAAACTAAATAAAATTAAAAAATAATATAATCAAAAATAAATTTTTTTTCTAGTTAAAGTTGAAGAAAAATAAAATGATAGTTAAAAAAATAAATGTTCATTCCTGCCATCAGGAAAAGGTTACCGTTCATGAACTTTCAATATAATGATTGTTCATGAAAAAAAATGGCTAATTTTAATTAAAAATATACACTGAAGTAAATTGATTATCATTCGTTTCAACTTATGCCCTTAATTATTTTAGAATAAGGCATCGTAGATAAAATGGTGTTTCAGCTTCATCAAGCGTAATAAGAAGGAGGAACGATTAAGTCGTTTAATACTTCTAATTGTCTCTCGGTAAATTTTAATTGATGAATTTCCCAGCTATCATGATGTGTTCTTTTGAAATCGTTCAGTGTTTTTCTAATAGTGCTCTGAAAAAAAATGGAAATAAAATAGGATTAGTTCAAAATAAGTCCTCAAGATGGCGTGTAAGTTGTAAATACTTACGGGTATAGGTTGCGGATCGTTTAGATGATTTCCCAGAACGAAAAATATTTCAGGAACGCAGTCTGGTACGTCATAAGGAGACGAATTTATAAAAGCGCATAATCCTAATATCCCACAATGGCGAATTCGGATATTTTCAGCAAGCTTAGGATCATTTTTCTTAATTTTTATGTTTGATTTCTTCTTAAAATCGACCTAAAAAAAATTTGGATTTAAAAAATTATAAAATAGCCAGATAAGTTATACGAAAGATCTTTTTTTTGGCTTAATATAGTCAAATTATTAAACTCACGAGATGTTTTTCTGTATCCGTGATAAAATCACAATGAAGCAAACCCCCGAGAACTTCAGCAGCTTTTTCTCTTACTTCCAATCGTTCATCTTCTAACATTTTTAATACGATATCCGTCGTTTCTTCTACCCAAACTGGGTTGCTTAGAACTAGTGACATATTGTGAAATGTAAATACTTGAAGGAAATCGACGACGGAGGATCTTGCCCACCACGATCCGCTTTGAGCAACCTGAAAATATAATATAATCAACCAAAAAATTTTTCAGCCATCTTTTTTAAAAACTAAATTTACCTTTCTGATTGACGAAAATACGATAGGAATAAACTGAGGAGCTGTAGTGCATTGTGCAAGCGCGGCTAACGTCATCGAACAAAGCTTTCCTAATTCCTCATCTTGATCGTAACTTTCCAATAAACAAATTAACGGGAAAACCGTATAAAATTCAGGTAATGCGCCGCATTGGGATCGAGATAAGCTGCCGGTGATCCATTTACAAACTAAAATAAAAAAAAAAATAATTTTCAAAAACTGGTTTTGAAAATGATGACCAAAAATTAATTTAAAAACACTTACTCGTTTTGAATAACCTTAAAGCTACTTCTTTCTCTGACGATATTCTTTTTTCTATTGATTGATCTAAACCATTAATTAACCCGTCTCCCTTATCACTAATTTGAACGGTATCTAATTTGTTCGCAATTTCATTAACGACTACATGATTAGCAGTTTCGTCTTCTGGAATTAAAAAAAAAAAGGCAATTAAAAAAATTAATAAAAAATGTTTTTAAAATTTAAATAAAATAATACACTTACTCTTACGCTGTGAATCTTTCGTAAATGTTAAAGAATATAAAACATCCAATTGAGCTGTGATTTCAACCATGAAATCTTTAACATGTGGCCCTAATGTTTTCCCACCGGGGATTTTAATATCAGGTTGGAAAATATTAGTCAAAACGCTGAAAAACCAAAAAATGATGAAATTTTCACAAACAGCGACCTTTTAAAAATTCTTAGGAATAAAAATTAAAGCCGAATCCGGTTTTTCTAAAAAATAATTTTGGAAAAAATTATTTACTCTTACCTAGCAACTCTTTCCCTGACGTTTTGAAAAGAATGATTTAAAAATGGCCTAAAATATTCTAATAATCTCGTATAAAGCTCTGCGACCCTCCATTCTTGTTGATTTAAAGCCCCTTGAAGAGCGTACAGACGGCTGGAAGTAAAATTTTAGCAATTTAATCAACTGCCGATTTTTTCTTTCAAAAAAATATGTATCAAATCAAAAATCTACTCACCCACAGCCTAAGTAAGAAGATCCATCACGTAACGGATCTTCCATAAGAACTTCTAACAACCAATGATTTCTATTCGGATCCCTATTCTCAGATGCGGTAGCAAAACAAATCCCCCAATCAGGAACAGTTTCTTCAGTCATATTAGCTAATGCTGTTCGGATCAAAGGCCCTAAGAATTGCCATAACGAAGCCATTTTTTCAAACGGCCAATGCTTGCTTCCTCGAATAATACCTAATGAAAAAAAAAACAAAATTATTTTCATTAGTGTGATAAGTAAAAATCCGAGGGAGCTGACAGGATTTGGCTACTTAATCTTGAAATTTTCTGGCGATAGATCCATTAAAATATTTTTTTTTAAAAAAATTACCTGCGATGATTTCAGCTGCGCATCTTTGACTGCTTTCATGTTTATCAACGACCAACCTCTCCAAGTGAGGTTTAAAAATATCTAAAAACGTATCTCCATGATTTCTAAACAATCCTTTAAACATTAAAAACTTAAATCCGTTGAATTTATCTTTCCCTTTTTTTTCTTCCAATGAAAAATATTCGATAAGTTTAGCTACGTTAACCGGATTTGAAAAAAAATTGTGGACTTCTTTTTCTTCGGGTTTTAATTCGCTTTCGTTTCTGTCTAAAGGCGGTTGTTCGTCTGAAGGAGCGTAAAGTTTAAGTTCCCTGAAAAATTTTAAAACCAGAATTAGTGCCATAACAGAGTTTATTTTTTGGATCAAGCCAATGCAAAACTAATATTTTTACCTTGGCCACTGAAAATATCCAATCGTAGGCTTATGCAAATATCTCGGTTTTTCCCACTCTTCAGCATTCACAGGCAGAGATTCTGCTTTATACTGCAGCCACATATTATCAGGTCGTATACCTGGGGTTAATTTTTCCGGCAAAGGCTCGTTTGTTAAACTTTCAACGTCCACAACTATTTTTTTATGGGATCTTTTTTGCTGCTTCAATAAATGAACTGTACTTCTGATGGCAATCTGAAAATAAATTAAATTTTTTAAATTTCTCGAAGTCGAAGCTAATAATTTTTTTTAAAAAAAATTTTCAAGTCTTTTTATAATTTTTTTTTGGTTGAACACTCAATCACGCTTACCTTTCTTAACTCTAAAGAATCATTAATAAGAGTATACAAAAACGTCTTAACGATCCTAGCTGGATAAGGCAAGTCTGGATGAACTAAATCCCGGATGAAACAGAGTGCCGTGGAATGATAACGCCAGTGCCTAAAAAATTTAAATATTTTTTTTTACAACAAAAAGCAACAAATTTTTTTTTATTTTTTAATATATACTTACAAATTGTTTTCTTCTATCGCGTCCATTAAAGAATCCAAAAGAGACAAGTACAAGTCTAAATTGTGCTTATTTCTCTCTTCTAACAATCTCTTCCCTTCTTCGATTTCAGAATCAGTAGCCGTAGGCCCATCCGGTAACGGTTCCGATTTCCAAAGTAATTTAGCTCTTTCAATGCAACTATCAGGAATACTAAGACTAATAGTTATCGTAGGAAAATGCTTATGTACATTTTTAACTAAACTGTCTAATAATTTAACAACGGAAAGTTTTTCAGACGGTTTGGCTTTAACAATCGCAGGCCACATTTTTAATAACATTTCCCAATCGTGGCGTGTTACGACTGGGGTTTGCTTCGGTCCTAATAGCACGTACAGAGAACCCTGAAAAAAAAGACAAAAATTAGTGAAAATTGCAGTGAAGTGCTAAAAATTTTAAATCAAACTCTGTTCACATTTATCAAAAAGATTTGAAAAATTTTTGAGTTTTCACTAAACAAAATTTTCTTGATTTTTTCTCATTGAACAAAAATTTTCCAAATCCATTTATAAAATCAAATTTTTTTAAATTTTTTCCTTTTCCTTTAGCAAAAAGATTTATTAAACGCACCTTAAATCGTTCGTGATGCTCTATCGTATCCATCTGTAAATTTTGAACTAATTGCGGAATTAATACAGTATACGAATATGAAAAATAATTCAATCCTTGATGCAACACAGCTTGAGCCTTTGTTCTAGTCTCACTATAATGACTACAGCTAAGCTCTAACAAATTAAGCATAATCATCTTATGTGTATTCGTTAAAATAGCTAAAGCTTTCTCACTTCTCGATTCGTGTTGCAAAACCGTTCGTTCGATTAAAAGAGCTCTCATATGTCTTTTCTTCCCGACGAGACGATTTTCTAAAACTTTTTTGACCATTTGATAATGCTTCCAGCGCCCTTCAAAATTTTGTTGGCCTCTTAATTGATTTAATAATAAAAGCTCGTAGATTTGAATCATCGAAAAAAGGGATCTGGTATCATCTTCAGCGCATTGAAAAATTTTTTTCTGCAATTGATTCATCGTGTGGGCTAAAACGTATCGAATGTTGGACCCGTCGGGCATGTTCACTTTTCCGTTGACTCCTAACGTGATTTGAAAAGGTGTTGTTCTCAAAGCGCTGTTCAATCTAAAAAAAAAAAATTGTTTTATAAAAACGAATTAAAGAAAATTTTTTTTGAAATAAAAATATTTACAGCGTTAAAGGTTCTTCTTCCCATAATGGCAACACGAATCTAGCACCTAATGCTCCTAAAATAATATTTAACGAGCGTAGTAATTCTTCTCTAGTTAAAGGTTTTTCATCGTTAATGTGTTTTTGGATTTTGATTAATTCCGCAGGGAGATATTTTGTGACGATTTCCTGAACGCATTTGATTTCATCATTATTTGGTACGTGCCATTTAAGATTTAAATTGTAAATGTTGCCTGGTTTCCCCCAATCCTGAAAAATTAAATAAAATTATAGTAAAAAGTTTAAAAAAATTAAAAAGTGAGATCTTACCCGGATAGGCAAATAATTCTTCACGTGTTTATCGTAGGAATGATTCAAACTTCGAAGTTCTAACGGCCTCACCCAAGTAAGAGAAAGCAAGAGGTGATTTAAAAGTTTGGCAGCTATAGAATATCCTTCCCGGCAGGTGAGATGTAATGTCCTGTCGAGAACTTCGACGATTTGAGGGACGTATGGCAGTAGCCCTGAAAGTCCGTCCACAACCTAAAAAAAAATTAAGAAAGAATAATTAAAAATTGAAGTTTTGAACAAATTACATTGAGAATAATTTTACTGCTTATATTTTTTCTTTAAAAAATCTTTAAAAAATCAAGACACAAACCTCTGACAAAATCAACAAATTATACAGCAGTTCATCGCCTAAAATTTCCTCTTTCTGCACATCTTCCGATTCAGTCAACGTTAAAATCGTACTACACAAATGTGGCACCAAACATTTTAAAGTTTCATCAGGATTAACCCTCGCAAAAACTCTGCACAAGCTGGCTATGAAATGTCCGGCTACTTTCGTCTCCAAAATCCTCTCGGTAGCAAACGTATGCAACTTCTTCAACGCAATCTAAAAAAAAAATTCAATGCATTATTTTTTGAAACGATTCACCAAAAAAAGAAAAAAAAATTATCTCAACCGTACCTTAAAAATTTCAGACGAACATTGAGACAAAACCGAAAAACAAACTGACGTCAGAGCTCCTTCTGCCAAATTTTCAATTTTACTCCTTTTCTCCATGTCTTTTTCCATTCTGGTTGTTTCGAGGGAACTGCTTTCAACGAAATTAAGAACTCGATCGAAAAATTGAGCAACAAAATCTTCGAAATTAGCAGTAGCAGCGCATATAACCTCCTCTTCCTAAAAAAATTTTCTTTTAAAATCAGAAACATTTAAAAAAAAAAAAAATTATTAAAAATATTGAAATAACTCACTTCTGTTAAATCGGTGTAATATTCACTAGCCTTGGACGAATCAACAATTGGTATTAAAGTAACGAATATTGAAATAAATTGAAAAGTTACAAAACATTTTCTAAAATCATTAGGATCGATTCCTGGAAGGGTTGACATGAGCAAAGGAATAACGTGAGTTGGTCCTTCTGGATAACCTGAGCGAGCACCTTCTACTAAAGGCCTTGCTACAGCTACAACGCATTGCATCACTGAGGTTAATTTATGGGGCTCTGTTACCGAATCTAAAGTAGTATACATTCTAAAAAAGGAAAAAAAAATTAGCCACATGCAGAAAAAAATTTACTCCGCATCAAAAATTACATCTTACCTTTCAATTAGCATGGGAATAATCATTTTAGGCCGTAACGTTGCTAAATGTTGAAGAGCTACTGAGACATCACTACAACCGAGCTTTGAAAACATAGCTTGCATGGCTACACCTCTAATACTTTCAACGAATCTATCAATATCTTCTTCTGTTAATTTATGGGAATCTGGGATTGGTGTTTCCCAAGTTAATTTATGGTACCGTTCACTAAAAATTAAAAAATTAATAAATTCCTAATAACTTTGGGGAAATGTCTAAAAAGAAAAACATACCTGTGTAATCTTTGAATGAAATACTGAGGTAATTTTCTAAGCAACTCTTTTAGTTTTAAGAGCCACACGCCAAAATTGGCTGGATGAAAATATGATTCGATTGTCTTTAAAAATTTATCTAAGTATTTTTGACAAGAGCTTCCTCCTCCCTAAAAAAAAAATGAAAAAATATATTGGTTTCACAAAAAATGTTCCCCTTGATTCATTTATTGTTCAACTTACTAAAACTGATACAATCCATATTGAAATAGCAGAAGTCTCTATCTTATGATGTTTTGGAGCTTGATATTGCTTATAAATTACTGGAAGATTAAAAGATCGCAAAAATCTAGTAAACATAATCGGAATGTAAGGCTCCCAGTCGATGTAACCTATATTATTGCCAGCAGCATTAGCCATAAGCCACATAACCTCCTAAAATTTAAATAAAATTTTTTTAACAGCAACCTAACCTCAAACGCACATTTCCAGAATGCAAACAAAACAAAACATACTGTTTCCCATGCTGGAGCATTATTACACGTAGCCCACAACTCCATAATATCAGTAAACCATAATTTATATCCAAGATGTGATTTTTCAGGCGGCAAAGCAACAGGAAGAAACCACTCCAATAATTCCATTGTTTCGGGTGGACTTGTAAGAGGACTTAACTGCGGTTTAAATTCATCTAATATTTCTTGCGTAGCAGTCACAGGAAAATAACTGAAATTATGAATTTTAAATTATAGATATAAACTTGTTTGAGTTATAGTTTAAAAAAAATTAACATACAATCGGGCTGCATGTACTAAGGCATCTAAAGTGTGTTCCAATGATGAAAAATAACGATACATTCCTAATTGGGCATGGCTTGAATCCATTATCCTTTTACATAATTCATATAAAGGTCTCCATTCTAAAACAATTTCATCTGGCGAAAGCAAATGTTTTTTCCTATAATAAAAAAAAGAACAATGAATTTCGATATGATTTGGCATGAAAACTAAAAATACATCAGCGACTGTTTTAAAAATAAGTCCCTTTTGAAAGGACTGACTTTGAACTAGTTTTCCTGTTTGGAAGGCATGCCAAAGTATTAATTACAATGAGCTTGTGGCTTATTCGCCAATAAATTTTTCTTTTTATTTAATTAAAATAATTTTTGATTGTATAATACTTACTTTAAAAGTATCATTAATGTTTGAGCAAATTTATTAACTAAATAAGGCTCCAAATTTGGAATGGTGAGGACTTCATAAATGAGGTTTACAAGAATGATATGGTCTTCTTTAGAAAATTTTAGGCCATATAATTTTGTATATCTGTAAGAAAAAAAATGAATGAGTAATCCTAGTAAATGCATCTTATGCAATCATATTGCATATCAACATAATTATATAAATGAGATTTTGACATTTACATTGTCTAAGATATAAGCTGATTGTTTAAGAGGAAAACCTAAATCAGTTATATAAAATGGCTGTTTTTAAAAAAAATGACTAAACTTTCATATTTCTCAATATTGCACTTTCTCCAGTTTTGTTTTCATTTTAATATGGGAATGAAAATTTGAAGATTGTACAAACTTACCTCACTAATCTAGCAGACCACATTCCGCATGCAGGTCTCATTTCCCTCAGCATCACAGCTTTTCCAAGATTCGCCTTAATTTCGGTAAACATTTTCCTTGATTCTTCATCGAGCTGATCAGCATAGGGAAGCAATCGGTTGTATATAATCTCTTTTTGGGGTTTAAAACCCAATTGTTTAATCCTTTCACTCTTGACTTCATTTACGTCTTCTTCCTCCATGATGTCTTTCAATAAATTGAAACACTTTTAATTTATTACTATCTCGTACCACACATGAGTGACATGTAACTTATTCAATAACAAGATTCATAACGACTTGCTATTTCTTCTAATTACGAGTCATCTCATCAGCCATCTTGTAAAATTAAAGGATGTGGTGAAACGATTAATCGATTGTCATTGTTTCCGGTTGAGCGAGTGTCGTCTGAAAAAAAGTTTTACCGCGAAGACAGCTAAATTAAGACTTCTAATTTATTAAATCGGGAGTATTATGGTTTTTCATGTGATTTGTAGGGATTTAAACAAAGTAAACGGCTTAAAAAGTATTGTTCTTAATGATTACTTTGGTTTGATGTTTAACGGACACTGGCTGGGGGCCATTTTGAAATGACAGCAGCTAATTTAAATTAGTTTTAATTTCGACGGCTATGTTAGTTACTCTTTTTAAAAAGAGTTAAATTGCTCTTTAAAAGTTTTAGTTTGTACTTATATTAAACTACTTTAGGGGATAATGCAGCTACGATTAAACCTCGGATTACCAGGAATATGGCCGTTTTCCATGAAGTGCTTGTGCCAACGTTATTACCACGTCTTTAATTAATTGCTGGGTAAAGGACACCTCTAAACGAACAACAATTACAGTATTTATATGTACAATTTATATTTATGAGCAAATAATAAAATGACTCAAAATATTTGTTGCTAAAAAATTTAAAATCAACTTAACTATATTTTCTTTATTGCTCTCGTCTTTCCACTTATTTATAATTGCTACCTTTCTCCGCCAATTATTTTTTCATTTAAGAATTGAATACCTGAAGCTCCCATTTTAGCTAAGCTATCTGCTTTTACATTTCCTTTAACACCGGAATGTCCAGGAACCCAAATAATTCTAACATGAGCTTTTTCAGAAAGTCTTTTCAAAATTTTCCTACATTTCATAATGCGTTCTGTACTCATAGGCATATAATTCGAAAGGTAAGAGATTGACAATCGAGAGTCCGTTAAAATATTTACAACAGTCTTTACATTATTGAAATTTCCATTCTCAACATATGCATATGCTTCTTGAGCACAAACTGCAATCGATTCAATTTCAGCTTCTGAACTTGTGCCCTCAACATCTAAATAATTGCTAATTTCTAGTTCTCTTTCCGGACAATAGACCCCTGATCCGATTCCGCTATCTTTTTTTGAACCGTCTGTGTACCAAACATGCCCGTCTATAGCTGATAAAGCGTTACATGACCAATTATTTTCATCATCGGTTATAACAAAATCTATTTTTTTATCGTCTAAAAGAAAAGGGTCAGGGTTGTACGGGAGCAGAACTGGTTCGTCAAGCGAAATCTTACTCGTCGGTTGATTATTTAAAAAAATAAATTTTTCTTTTATTTGCTTCCATACGCATTGTCCTTTTTCTGAGAGTGAAAGCTTTTCACCTAACTCATAATCAAAAACGCAAACGATCAAAGGATGACCCAGTTCCTTCAGAACATTAAATTTTAAAATATGTCTCCCTAGGCAAAAAAAATCTTTTGCAACTCGAGGAGGTCTGTGAAAGTTGGCTATGAGAACTCTAAAAATTAAAAGAAAGCAATAATTAACAAAAGTGAAATGTTTTTAAAACAAAACGGAAGTACTTACAATTTATAATCCTTAGGTAGACATATGTCTTCAATATAAAGAATGCCGCCAGTTTTTTTTATGTGAGCTAAACTAAGGGGTTCTCCATTTTGGTTTAAAGCCATGACCTGATCTAAATTTGATATAATTTGATAAAATTTATTTAAACTAATAATATAAATAAAAGCTAGAATGAAATATTTTATTTACCAATAATTTCTCCATGCTTTGACCAGCAACAGGTAAGTACACAATCTTTGATCCCAACAGCAGATTCTATCAATTCCTTAATTCTTTCGGCCCAAAAAATATACACTGGTTCTAGATTTTTCTGCGCATGTTCTATAAGGAGAAGGCGAATTTCTTCAGATAAAAAAGGCCCGACGTAAGTTGGATTCCAAGCCAAGAGAGCGTGGTTCATAAGAAGCACTGTCAAACCTAAAAGGAAAAAAAGATGTGTTTCTTTGCTTTTTAAAATAAAAGTAATCGAGCTTACAGCTTTCTCCTTTTTTGACTAAAATGTCCTCTTTGGTAAATTTTTTAGATAATAGTTCAAAAACTTCATTATCAAAAAGGCCAGCTCCGGCACAAATCACAGAATAAGCGAACAATTTTTTTTCGTTATCCTAAAAAAAATTGCAAAAAATTTGGTAATGTAATAAATTTGGCCACTAAATTAAAATTTTTATTACAAAATATTTTTACCCAATTCGTTAAATCTTTACGAGACGTGAAAAGGCTCTCCCATTCCATTTTTCTAAAATAGCTACCGCAATCCGTCACAGTTTTTGTTAATGTAAATAACTGTTGTTCATTTAGTACATCAGGATCCTTTATTGCTGTTTCTACCAAATTTTCTATAAAGCCTGCATGATTAAATTTCTAAAAGAAAAATAAAATTTTAAAACAAAGACTTCAACTATTTTTTGAAAAAATTATTTCCAATAATTATTAATAATTACTTACAAATACATTTAATGCATCACAAATAATCATTTTATCATCAAACGACAAATTATACTTTACTACATTATCTAAAATGCAGTTAAATAAATGACTTCTGTACTCTAATTTCCTATAAGCAACCATAAACACAAATGTTGAGATGAATTTAGGTACAGTCCTTATAAATTCACTATCATTAACACATTCTTGTAAGATATCTAATAATCTATTTTGTATGAATTCAAATTCAGGAAAATCCTTATGAACATAACTAAGCAAATTTAAAAATGAATATGCAATATCATATTGGCACCAGTTTTCTCTTCCAAGATCTAAAAAGAAAAAAAAAACAATATTTTAAAAAATTTTAATTTTGCTGATTTGCAGCTATACATAAATACTTAATATACAAACCTAACATCAATTTCAAAATCTCTACCTTCATTTCATTCGGCATTGGAAACATTAAAGATTTAGATAAAACTTCTACTTTATCCTCAATTAAATAACTTTTTAATTTTTCTTTAGCCTCCAATAAAATTAAAAATTCTAACTCAGACTTTGTATCACTGGATATATCACTATCAGAAAAATAGTGTTTATATAGAAAAAGTTTTTGATGAAAATTCAGTTCATCTATTTTTTTATTTATTTTGATAGTTACTTTGTCTATATCCAGTAATTTATAAGGCAATTGAAAGGTTTTACAGAAAAAAAATATGTTCCATAAATCATTGACATCCTCAGTTTTTTGGATTCCTGTTTCTAAAATTAGAATCAGTTTTGAAAAAGCAGGAGTGTTCATCAAGTTTTTTTTAGTTAATTTTGTTCTGAAAAAAAAATTTCAATAAAATTACAATGGCTTGTTAATGTCAGTTCATGCATATGAAATAAAATCTTACTTGTTTTGAGCCCGTAGATCAAGTAAACGATTTAAAATTAATATTACATTGGAAAGTGGCAAAGAAGTTAAATTTTGCTTATTAATCATTTTTAACAATTCTTCCACAGTCTCTAGAGATTGAACATTGCTTTTCAACAACTGTTCTTTACCCTTATCACTTAATTTCTGGTTACTGGTTTCTAATCTTTCTAGAGAGATTTTTACTTCCGTATGTGTATTTAATCTTCTAGGAATGCTGCATATATGAGGTAGTACTGAAAAAAAAAAGGTTTACTGTTTTGAAGAAAAAGGCAAATCGAAAAACGTGCGAAATAATTTCAAATTCGTAGTTGATATTTTTACCTTTGGCTTGTAAAGCATTAGATGCTAACCAAGTTTGGTTAAGACAGACACATTTCACTGAATTAAATAAATTAAATTTGGTAAAAAATATTTTACTTCTACCGAAAATCATGTCGGTGTTTGATTAACAGTATTTATAAATTAAATTTCATTTAATAATCGTTAAAAATAAAAAATGTAGATCGGTATGCGAGTTTTCGACATTAAAAAAATTTTAATCTAGTTCCACGACGAATTGCAACACACGTGAACAAGTTGCACGTTAAACTTAAATCAACGATTATTTTTTGATTATAAATTTATAATCAAAAAATAATTATTATTTCTTTTAAGAAAATTTATTTATTCCTTCTCTATTCATTTAAGAGACCAAAGCATCGAGATGCCGTTTTAAAATGCTTGCAGCTGAATAAATTTGAGTAATATACGAGTTTTTCTCTCCGTTATTTTATTTCGATTGTGTTAGGTAATTTTTGATCATTTCGGCAGCTCCTTTAAAAAAAATATTGCAAAAATATTCTGTATAGCGAATTTCTAATTTTATTTGAAAAAGGAAATCCAATTTTTTTTTTTTTTAATATATATATTTATATGACTATCGGCTTTCACCTTTTGCCAACATACAACGTATAATTATTTTTCAAAGTTTTAATCGTAATCCATATCATGTAACCTTTTTCTTTGCTAAATCTGGTATTTGCAGTTGTATTTAGTGTTTGTATAATTAAATTCAATCAAATATAAAATACTTCACTATTGATTTTAGATTTATTTATTGATTACTCCTATAAATACAATTTTTATCTATACCTAAAAAAATTACTACTTCCAGTTATTTTTTGGACGCTAGCACTAATACTATCCTTAATTTTCTCCTTTGCTGCGGTAACTTTATCTACTATCGATGGGCCTGACTTCCAAGAATCAGGAATTTTTTCTTCTATGCATTTCCATAAATACGGTCCTCTTTCTCTTTCGTCTAATTCAAACCATTCATCTTCTAAAATCGGGATTACTAAAAATCCTCTGGCTTCTAATGCTTTCACCGTTACAGATGCAAGTGAATAAAGTTTACGGGTGTTCACACTGTAAGATTTTCTTCCATAATTTAACATAAGTACTCTGTCAACAAAAATTGAGCATTTTTAAAATAATACAAAAAATTACGATTTAAATAATTTACTTATAAGCCAACTTACAATTTTTTAGTTTGTAGGATTGACTGAAGATTTTCAATAGACATAGGTCCTTTGCATAGGTCCTTTAGTAAAGCAGTTGGTGACATAGGTTTGTTTTCGTTATTCAAAACCATTACTTCCTCTATAAAAAAAAGAATTTTAAAAATATTTTAACTTCGTACCAATTTTATAGGGAAATAATTTAAAACTTATGCTTACGGATTAAACATCCTTGCGTGTAACAATTTATAAATATAGAATCTTTAACACCTGTTGCAAGCTCTAAAAAAGTTTTTACTTCCAAA
Organism: Liposcelis brunnea; assembly: GCA_023512825.1. Classification (NCBI taxonomy): domain Eukaryota; kingdom Metazoa; phylum Arthropoda; class Insecta; order Psocodea; family Liposcelididae; genus Liposcelis; species Liposcelis brunnea. The sequence goes on from CM042073.1 coordinate 16,046,662, forward strand.
GGCCACCTCTTTTCTCCCGCTAGCTTTTCCTTATAGAACTGAACAATCAGCTCAACTGTACTTTTAGATAGTACTGGCTCATCAAAATGAGGGTGCCATAAATTTACAGCTTGATTTATGGCAACTAGAATTTTAACTGGAAAAAAAATTATTTTACTCAAAAGAAAAAAAAATGTGGCTTCACATGAAGAAAAAAAACTCACTTTTAATCCAATCTTCTTTTACAATATTTTTATTATCATACTTTCTTTGCAAGGCTTGAAGAATATAATCTGGGAAAATGTCTAACCCTATTAAATCAATGGCCAAATCCGATACAATAAAATTGGTCCACAGTGATTCCTATAAATTAAAATAATTGATTAGTAACTAATAATTTAAATTTTTCAATAGTTTTACGAAAGTCGCCTTTGCAAAAGTATCGGATTCCTTTACATCTCTTTTCGTGCAGAGACAAAAATTAAATTTTTTCGCAGTGCGATTGGAGTTACCAACGAAGTTGGAACTGTCATAAAGAAAACTTCCTAAAAAAAATCCATAGTCTCACTCTCTAATCAAGCTTTTTGCAGAATTTGAAAAATCGAAAAAATTTTGCCGGACCTCGTTTGGAAAACTGACTTATAAAATATTAACAGCACATTATATCTTACATCTTTTAAAACTGGTAGATCCTCTATTATAGGCTTTAATTTTTCCCATTTCTCTTTTCTTAAATTTTTAAAATTTGTATTAAATAAAAATTTGATAAATTCATGAACGCTACTATGATTCATTATTAATTTAGGATCTTCTATTACTAAATCTGCAAAATAATCTGCAATTTCAATTTGATTATGTCTCTGAAATGACAAAAAACAAAAAGATTAAACATCTATGAAGTTTTCCAAAAAATTTGCTCCTTCAAATGTAAAATAATTCTTACCATGTTAGTCATTCCATGCAACATAACTAATTTTTTAAATGCTGGTACATTACTTTCTATAACTTTTTCCCCTAATTTGTCAACAACAATCTCATCGTACTCCATATGCATACCAGTAACTAAATAAGCATAATGAATCAAGACACTGTCCATTCTTTTACTAGGAAGATCCATTAACGCAATCTTCTTTACAATGTTGAAGCTCATTAATGACAATTTTTGATATCTTGGGTCATTTTTATCAACAAATTTTAGTCCTTTCAGCAAAAGGTGTATTACCGCCAAACTAAACTCATCACCTTTTGATTCACCTGAAAATTAAAATATATTAATTTGTAATTTGTAATTTTCAAATATCACTTTCTTTATAATGAAAATCCCTGAAAGATTTACTAACAAATATTAATAACAGCATCGCAAATTTCCATAGCACATGGAGAAAGCACTTGAGGAGATTCACATAAGAAAAAAAGAGCATTCTTCACTTCCTTTTCATTGTCTCTATCAAAAGTTTCTTTAAACTTTAAAGGTAATGCTTCCTGAAGAGCTATTTTAATTGCACTAGCATCACTATTCCTATTTAATTTTTTTACATAACGATACAAATTATAAGCTTGACTGAAACTTAAATTATTAAAATCCTGCTTTAATAATCTTAGGGTTTGTAACATGATAACAGCGTTATCTGGTACATTTAATTTTTCTAAATTTATCAAGATTTCAGCCAAATGATCTGGGTGCCCTGTTCCAATTTGCTTTTGGTATGTTTTCAATAATAAAAAAAATTCTGAAGAATTTAGGATCTCATTTAATGATAAATTCGTTCTGAAAAAAAAAATAGACATATTAGCATTGTAGTATCCTATTAATTTTAAAAATGAATTACCACGAGCGTACTTATTGTTCTTATAATAATGAACTATGCTCCTTAAATAATACAGACAATTGTTAACAGCTAAATTATCTTTTTCCATTTGAATCTGGTTTAATACTCCTTCAACGCTTTCTTCTTGTTCAGTAACTTCAACAAGAGATGAAGATGGATCTGTCAGTGCACCAGAATTACTGTTCTCTTGGTTTTTCAATGGATTTTCAGAATTACTGTTCTCCTCGAGAGGTTTTTCAGTATATTCCGAAATTTCAGAACTATGATTGAGTTTCAACGTGGGATTCATTCTTCCTCTAACATTTCTAGAAATTACTTTTGAAGTAACAGATGGTGTTAAGTTAACATTTACGAGATTACAAGTAGAATGATGTCTAACATTATTAGCAACAGCTAGTCTAAATAAAAATCTGCAGCTCCTAGTACACGCCATTGTTTCTGTAACTGATTAAAAACCGGTGAAAGATTTCAAAACAACGAGTGCTTTCACTGAAAATCTACGCCATTTTTTTTCTAAATACACGATCATCGTAAAAAATAATTCTATGACCACGATTTTTAGGCGTTGGCGTCTTCAATTTTAACTTTTTGAGGTTATGTCTCTTCAATTAGTAAAGGAAATTGATTGCTTTCATGATTATCCTTGCAAGAAATAAAATTAAGGCAAATTGTCTTCACTTATGACAATGTTACCTTGAAAATAAAACATAAGTCCTCGCAGCGAAGCCAAAAATGCATTTCCTGTTTATTAACTTATTTTATGTCCCCCTTGAAAAATGTATATTAAATCAAAATCATGACCAAAAATATTTATAAATAACTTCATATCCAAGACCTTTTCCAAGATTGACACAAAATGACCTTACAATCCGATGTAAGAAAAGTTCTTGATTCAGTGCCATTAAAAACTATCAAAAATGTTTCTCCTTGTTTTTTAAGTTCAAAAATATAACTTTTCATAAATTCATGTTCCCTATTTTTTATTTCCTTTCCTCAACCTTCTTGAGTTCATAGAATGAAAATAAATTTTCATATTTTTGTTTTGCAAGGATTTGTATTTTGGATAGGAGTTACAAGGATTTGAAATACACAAAATTTAAATTCTTGACAAAATTCTATTGTTAATTAAGCATCCGGTTAAAATAAAAAAACCAATACATGAAAAATTTGATCGGCATATGGATAATTAGGAAAAAGATGAGGAAATTAAAAAACTTTCAGGTCATTATTAAAAAAAATTTTAAACACTTAAAATCCACCACGAAGACGTAAGACCAAGTGGAGGGTAGATTCCTTCTGAATATTGTAATCTGACAATGTTCGACCATCTTCCAATTGTTTACCAGCAAAAATAAGACGTTGCTGGTCTGGAGGAATTCCTTCCTTGTCCTGAATCTTAGCCTTGACGTTCTCAATGGTATCGGAAGCTTCAACTTCGAGGGTGATGGTTTTGCCAGTCAAAGTCTTAACGAAAATTTGCATACCACCTCGAAGACGTAATACCAAGTGAAGAGTAGATTCTTTTTGAATATTGTAGTCTGATAAAGTTCGGCCATCTTCCAATTGTTTCCCAGCGAAAATAAGACGCTGCTGGTCGGGTGGAATTCCTTCCTTATCCTGAATTTTAGCCTTCACGTTTTCAATCGTGTCAGAAGCTTCGACTTCCAAAGTAATAGTTTTTCCTGTCAAGGTCTTTACGAAGATCTGCATGCCACCTCGGAGTCGAAGAACCAAATGCAGAGTTGATTCCTTTTGAATATTGTAATCGGATAATGTTCTACCATCCTCCAACTGTTTTCCGGCGAAGATGAGACGTTGCTGATCCGGAGGAATTCCTTCCTTATCCTGAATCTTAGCCTTGACGTTCTCGATCGTATCTGAAGCTTCTACTTCGAGGGTGATAGTTTTACCTGTCAAGGTCTTTACGAAAATTTGCATTCCTCCTCTGAGTCGAAGAACCAAGTGAAGAGTCGACTCTTTCTGAATATTGTAATCAGATAATGTTCTTCCATCTTCTAATTGTTTGCCAGCAAAAATAAGACGCTGCTGGTCTGGAGGAATTCCTTCCTTATCCTGAATTTTAGCCTTGACGTTTTCGATGGTATCAGAAGCTTCAACTTCAAGAGTGATGGTTTTACCAGTCAAAGTCTTTACGAAAATTTGCATGCCACCTCGAAGACGCAAGACCAAGTGAAGGGTTGATTCCTTTTGAATATTATAATCGGATAATGTTCTTCCATCTTCTAATTGTTTTCCAGCAAAAATAAGACGCTGCTGATCAGGCGGAATTCCCTCTTTATCTTGAATCTTAGCTTTAACATTCTCAATCGTATCTGAAGCTTCAACCTCGAGAGTGATCGTTTTCCCAGTCAATGTCTTAACAAAAATCTGCATTCCACCTCTGAGTCGAAGAACCAAATGCAGAGTTGATTCCTTTTGAATATTGTAATCAGATAATGTCCTTCCATCTTCTAACTGTTTTCCTGCGAAAATCAATCGCTGTTGGTCTGGGGGAATGCCTTCTTTGTCCTGGATCTTTGCCTTGACGTTTTCAATAGTATCCGAAGCTTCGACCTCCAAAGTAATAGTTTTCCCGGTCAATGTTTTCACGAAGATCTGCATCCCTCCTCTTAAACGCAAAACCAAATGAAGAGTTGATTCCTTTTGAATATTATAGTCAGATAACGTTCTTCCGTCTTCTAATTGTTTCCCAGCAAAAATTAAACGTTGCTGATCCGGAGGAATACCTTCCTTATCCTGAATTTTGGCTTTAACGTTCTCGATCGTATCAGACGCTTCGACTTCAAGGGTGATGGTTTTTCCGGTTAATGTTTTGACGAAGATTTGCATCCCTCCTCTTAAACGCAAAACCAAATGCAAAGTAGATTCCTTCTGAATATTGTAATCAGACAAAGTTCTTCCGTCTTCCAATTGTTTGCCAGCAAAAATTAAACGTTGCTGATCAGGAGGAATTCCTTCCTTGTCCTGAATTTTAGCTTTGACGTTCTCAATAGTATCAGAAGCCTCGACCTCCAAAGTAATCGTTTTTCCGGTCAACGTCTTGACGAAAATCTGCATTCCTCCTCTGAGACGCAAAACTAAATGAAGCGTAGATTCTTTCTGAATATTGTAATCAGACAAAGTTCTTCCGTCTTCCAATTGTTTGCCAGCAAAAATTAAACGTTGTTGGTCTGGCGGGATGCCCTCTTTGTCTTGGATCTTTGCCTTGACGTTCTCAATCGTATCGGAAGCTTCAACCTCAAGGGTAATGGTTTTCCCGGTCAATGTCTTGACGAAAATTTGCATTCCTCCTCTTAATCGCAAAACCAAATGAAGGGTAGATTCTTTTTGAATGTTATAATCTGACAAAGTTCTTCCGTCTTCTAATTGTTTGCCAGCGAAAATAAGACGCTGTTGATCTGGCGGAATCCCTTCCTTATCCTGGATCTTGGCTTTGACGTTTTCAATCGTATCAGAAGCTTCAACTTCAAGGGTGATGGTTTTACCGGTTAAGGTTTTAACGAAGATTTGCATCTTGTACCTAAAACAAAAAAAAAATTCATTAAAATTTAAGCTTGAAAAAAGCAGATATTCATCTGACATCAATAGCATTTTTTAAAATCAAAATTTCTGTTCCTTATTATAAAAAATAAACAGTTTTAAAAACATACAAAGCTTTGAATGAAATCAATAAACCAACAAATAAAATCGAGTAATAAAATTTCAAAAATCAAAGAGGTAAAGTTGGATGCTCAAAAATGTTAAGCACTAACCTTGACATAATGATAAGTAGAACAATTAAAGGGCAGAACTAAGGCAAAAAAGTAATTAATTTTAAAAAAATAGGACAGTAAAAATTGCATTGCATGTAATTTTCCAAGGAAGTTGAGTCACAGGAAACTATTTGTTCATGACTTCGATTTCTAGAATGTTCTAGACTAACAGACAATGACTAAAATGAATGAACAATGAATCACAATAGCATAGTACCACCTGCTCAAAACCATTTTTTTTTTTTTTTTAATCTCAAAGGGAACAAGAATCATAAAATGAATTACGAAAAGAAATTCTGGTATAAGCAAGATTTGAATGCAAAATAATACCCTACCAAAATTAGCACTTTTTTTTCTTAATGACCTCCACTGATGTCTCACAAGATGGTAGATGAAGACGTATTACACTTTCAAAAAACTAATTATGGACTACTTTCCTTTCACTCACGTTAGATTCACAAATGTTTAATAGAACCAAACAACTGTATTTCTTTAGCTTGAATGATCCTACAACTAATTACTTCTGCCTTTATATTTGGTTCACACGAGTTCAAAATTCATAAAAAACTGCATGGCAACGAAGGATATTGATTTCTTCCTATTGCGTTTTATTGCATCATTCGCAGTAAAAACGCCTCAAGAGCCAAAGTTCAACATCCTGCGTCATATTCACGGGACAAGTGAAGCCTTTCCTGTAGAATCTACGTCATCAGCGTAATTCCAATTATGCAAGTCATGCATGATATCGAGCATTTCAATTCAATAATTCCCGATAAAACTTTTAAAAAAGAGATATCGATTTTTCTAGAATTTCCTCGATCACATGATCTTCGCACCTTGCACAACTTCCTATATCGTTGCAAGAACAAAGGATTTTACGACAGGCCTAAACATGTTGCGTCATTACTCGAACAAGGAAGCGTTTTCAAGAAAATATCGATTAAAGCCAAATTTTTCAATACAGAAACGCTAAACAAACGTTTAAAACAATTTTTATGATAACAAGAAGTATTTTTGATGAATAAAATCGAAATAGAACAAAGCATCGCAAAATGGCGTATGATGCTACGTCTCCACACCCTTTTGCAATAGGCCTAAATTTTCAATAGTTGTTTTCTCATATAAATCAATAAAATATTTAAATAAAATTATTAAAAAAAGAAATAATAGATATTTACCTTTCAGATATCAACTGATTTACTTCTGAAAAGACTTGAAATTTTTTTTACAGCTGCAGAGCTAGGAAATAAGAGACACTTTTTTTACGACTTTTCTGTTTGCCACTAGAAACTCGACTGACTCGACTGGCAACTGTTCACTCGTTTCCTCATTGGCTGGAGTGGAAGGGGAACTTGTCGCCACTTTAAAATGTTCAACTGGCGACAATTCTGGAATCTCGAAAAAAATACTAAGTTTTTGATTAAATCTTTAAATTTTAGTAAAATGAATGGTGCGGGGATTAAACGGGGAGCTTTTATAGTCTTTGAGGGATGTGATAAATCCGGTAAATCAACACAATGCAGAAAATTAGTGGAAAGACTTTGGGAATTAGGTTTTACTGCGCAATTATTACAGTTCCCAGGTAACCAAGTTAGGTTATGTAATGCAAATTTAGATTTCGAACCAGCAGAAATAATTTTTTCTACTTTGCTTTAATTATTTATTTTTTGATCATTATTTTCAGACAGATCAACAGCTACTGGTAGGATAATTAATAATTATCTGGCGCAAAAGGAAGAATTACCAGATCAAGCGATACATTTATTGTTTTCAGCTAATCGATGGGAAAGCGAGTGAGTAAAGAATGTTAATTTATTTTTTTTAATGCCTATAATATATTAAAGGATTAATAAAACCTGGTTCTCTTGTTTTAGACCAAAAATGAAGCAGCTTTTAAATGAAGGTGTAACATTAGTAGTAGATCGATATTCATTTTCTGGAGTTGCATATTCAGCAGCAAAACCGAATTTAGATTTCGAATGGTGCTGTAAACCTGATACTGGCTTACCCAAACCAGATTTAGTATTTTTATTAAATTTAAGTCCAGATGCATTAATTAAAAGAGCTGGGTTTGGAGGGGAAAGATATGAAAGGGATGAATTTCAACAAACAGTCTATAAAAATTATTTAAAAATGAAGGATGATTCATGGAGATTAATAGATGCAGATAAAGATATCGAGGAATTACATGAAGAAATCACAGCTCATACACAAGATGCAATAAAAAAAGTGCAAGCCAGTGAGCTGAAAACGCTGTGGTAAAAGATAGAACCTTAATATCATTCCAAAATGAATCTTTGACACATTTTACCATGATGACTAATTTTTAAAACTGGAATATTTTTTTATATATTGGCTTTTTTAGAATAGGTTGTTAATGTAATTTACCATAGAATTTTTAGCACCATATTTTTTACATATTTAGAACAGAGATAGACATTCTAATCAAATGAAATTCTAGAAAGCATAATTGACTATAATTTTATCTCAGAGATAATTTAAATTGCCATGACTTTTGTTTTAAAATTCTATGTGAAAAATGTAAAATTTGGAGCAGTATTAGAGTCTCTAGTACAGAGAGGAAAAAGTAGTTATTCCATACTTAAATTTTTAGTTCCTAGAAACAGATATTGAAAAATGATTTTGCCTTTACTGATTTGATATTAATCTCATTTTCTTGGAACATTCCAGGCAATACAATTTTTTCACTTATTTTGAAGAATTTTAACTTTAATTTAACGGAAAGACTTAACCCAAAAAAATCATGAATAGTGATGCAACAAGTAGTTTTTATTTTTTTAAATAGCACAAAATTTTTTACAGTTAAGTCGTTCCTTTATAATATTTCTATATTATTTTCTTTCTTTGAAATTTTTTGAAATTTTTTACTCTGGCTCAATGAATTTAAAAAAAAAAAATAGTTTTAGCAGCAGCAACACCATCTCTTGGGAGATTGCCTTATTTCCCATTTTACGTACTAAGTTGCATCACTAATTTTAACTGTGAATGAACTTGCCCATTAGATACTAAATATCTATTTATATTTCTTTCGGAATCTCAATGAATCATCGAGAAAAATTTCCTTGGTATCATCATTTATTTTTTTATAAAATATTTTAAGGCCAGTTGCATATATAATCATTATTATTAAATATATTGTGCAATTTTTAAAAGGCTATTTTCTTTAACCTCTTTTCGACTTTTTCAATTAGGTAATAGATAATTAAAGGAAATAATTTTTAAAAAAATTCCCAATTAGTATATGAAAAATTTTATTTCCAATTATGCGAAAAGATTTCAACGACCTTTTTAAATCAGCAAGCCCTTTCTACACAAATTAAAGATCTTTATCCCTGTATTATGAAAAGTATTTTTATCAAAGCGTTAAATTAATGCAGAAGCAATTCATAATCAAATTACATAAATAAAAACTTAACGGCTTTCCTACAAATGACTTCAAGAAAAAAAATCTTTTGACGTGCCAAGTTACCGTGATAAAATAAAATAAGTTATTTCTGTACTGTCTTGAATCTAATTTAACGTTTCTGCATAAATATACGCTACTTATGGCCACGCATTGAGGCTGCTGGAACATGATTTTGGACCGACATTTTTGATCCTTTAACAGGAGTCCCTGGTGCTTTTTTTTGGAGGTTAGGATTAGGTTTGTTATGTAACATTGTTGCACACTTTGGTATGTGTCGCTCAGCTGCGCTTTGATTGAATTTCCTTCCGCAATGTGGGCATGGAACATAATCCGAGTAGTCTGACGGTGGCGGGGGTGGTAAATCTGATAATTTTCCACCTTTTTTTAAATGTGCTTGCATTTCTTTGGCTGCCCTAATGCTGTTTATAAACTCTTCATGTTTCTTTCTCCAATTAGTCTGCATAAATGCTTTCGGCTTCTGAAAATTTTAAAAAATTTTAATAATTATTGTTAATACGTTTTGCAAGTTGAAAAAACTATTTTTAATTATTTACCCCTGGTAATGAGGAAGATTGCTTAGCACCTTTTTTAACATATTTCTCAGCTTCTGTCCCTTTTACCCTTTGTTCTAATATATTAAAAACTTTTCTTTTGGCATTAGCTGATTTTTGACATATTGATTCATGTTTTGCGACTCTATCAGGTGCAAAGTGTCTTCCACATGTTCTGCAGTCAACTAAATCAGGATTTGCTGTGGTACGTGATTGGCCATTTGCTGTTGATGACTTGGGTGTGTTCTTTATGGGCATTTTGGTGGAGGTTGTTCTTTGTAAATTTGATGGAGGTCGAGGAACTAAAATGCGATTTGTGGGGACTGGAGGCGTTGCCTGCAAAAAAACCAAAACACTGATTAGCTATAACCTAACAACTATAAATCTAAATTACATTGAATAAATAAAAGATAATCAACAAATTCCATGATTATAGTGAATTACCTCATTGAGTCAAAAGCAACCACATAAAAATTTAGACTTAAAAAATTTTCTAAGAAAAAAAGTTATCTTGGTGTATTTTCCTGAAGGTTTTTAAATCAACTAAACAAAAGCTATCTCATGTTCCTTTAATTGAATTCAAACCTAAATAAGGAATTCTTGGAAAGTAGATTATGGAACAAATTTGAGGTTCTTTTTCTCCTTATTTCCTTAAAAAAAGAAATAATTTGCTTTGAATTTGGTTGCTTCATCTTCTCAAGTCTTCCTATGGTCGTATCACTTCGGTCTATTCCTAAACTTAAAACGTAAAAAATACCGACACGTAAAAGTAAGCACTTGCTAATTATTTATAAAATCAACATATGAATTTTTGTAAAGTAAACAAAGATAACTGATTTTCAAATGTATGGGCCCCTGAATAGTTGATCTTCATTGGTGGAAAAATAAAAAGGGATTTATTTGCAATTAAAATTGAAATCATCATCGGATAAACTGTGCATGAACTGCTAATGTTATAATTTAGTAACTAGAACTTATTATAAATGACGAATAGTTAACAGCTATCAAAATATATTAAATTCCATGAATAACTATTTTAAGCGCCAAAATGGCGGATTCAAATTATGGAATGCACCGACTTCTCTCTTTATTTCAATAATATCTTTTTTAGAAAGGGATGTGTAACTAATTGTAATCCAAGCAGGCTTAAGAAAGTATTTTTTGAACATTCATGCAAGAAGACGTCAAAATAAATTTGAATTAGTAGTGAACATTAATTTTCAAAATATTATAAGGCCCCAGCTACTTTAGATTTTGGAACGCGCCTCTGGTGGTGAAAAACGACAAATGTTTGTTTCTGAACGTACTCGAGTGAGTGAAGTGAAGTGAAGATGACCAAACAGTTTGGTATTTGTTACTCTTGTCATTTTCAGGGGAAAAATCGCGATTTAGTAAGAAAACGAAACAGATAAATAATAAATGGTACAGGTCAGTTTTATTAGTAAAGTGTAAATGTAATAGTGATTGTGAGTTGTGTTAGATAGTGGTCAGTAGTGCTTTACAAAAAAATGAAAAATGCCTCGTGCAATGCTTGTAATGGCGGCTTCTATCAAAGGGATGGAGGAGTAATTGCGTCATCCATCAATTTTGTAAGTACATTTTTTTAAAAATCAAAATTAAGTTTTTTTTGGTTAATTGTGCAAATGATTTGTTATTATCGAGATGAAGGCACAGCTTAGCTAATAGAAGGGGATAAGTATAGGGCTATTGCCTGAAATATTAACGTGTGTGCTCATGCTGTGTTTAATTTTTTTTTTGCAATACAACGTGTGAACTTGAAAATAATCTGAATTAGTACAAGTGCATTAGAAGAGTTTTGCACGGTTTTTTTATCATTTTCTGCATTTATAGTAGATGCCATTTTTCGAATTTGTAATGATATTAGAAAATAATTAAGACTTGGTGGTTTATGATGATGCAACTCTAAACCTAAATCTGGAGCTCCGAGGTAAAGGGAGACTAGTATCTTTTGTTTACATAAGGTAAACACCGAAACAAAAGCCAACTAAGAACCCTTTACCTCGGAGCTCCAGAAATGCATTTCTTGCAAGCTAATTATCATTAAATCCTAGATTTCATTGATGAGGTTATGTTTTTTTTTTTTTTATGAAGCATCCATTTTTTTTAAAACTGGTTGAAGGTTGATTATCTTGATTACTTTTAATTCTTGTTATTTATAGTTTCAGCAAGTTTAAATAATTCTGTTGGTGTAACTTGTTATTTAATATTAAAAATTGAGATTCAGTGGTCATGGCACATTTGAAAAAAATATTGGATGCAAAAGAGATGGTTAATTTCAGTAGCAGGCAGAATCATGCCGATTATTATGTAAGTACCTGTAGGCCCGTAGCCAGAGGTAGGTCAGGGAGGGCTCACTCCCCCTCCCTCCTCCTGGAAAATTTTTTGGCCCATATTCCCTATCCTCCATGTTAAAATAAGTCATTTCAAGCGCCTCCTAACCTGGTTCTCTAGCTACGGGCCTGCCTCCAACTCAATGTCTACCACAACATCAAAATGTCAAATTTTGTTTCACTTTCCGTCATATAAAACGATGAAATGATTCATGATCGTTATTAGTTCAAGGAAGTCTTATACAGGAGTAAATCCAAACCGGTAGACGATGACTCCGTTGAAGGTCTTTTGTACTATACCGCTAAATAAACATGTTACGACTTGCCTACATACTAACATAATTTAAAACCATTATTCTATTAAGTTTCTAACTTTTTATTAAAGCTCATACCTCTGAATTAGAATCTCTCCTAAAAGAATTATTTATTTTTCGAATTCCATTCTGTATGAAATGCTGCGGTGGAGTAACAGCCGCAGGCATGGGTGTTGCTTTCCTAACGGGCGATTTCAAACTTCCGTTCAATTGTTTTGATGTTTTCGAAACGGCCTCTTTAGCGCCATTCATTTGACGCAACGGCAATCCACTTTTTCCTTGGATCGTCCCGTTTCTCAAGTTCGTCCGATTAATATTAATATTATTCCCATTTCCGGAGACGTAATTTTTATACTTTCCGGGAGTATTGGTTTCCGGTTTTTGATTCATTCTAAAGGAAGTGCTTAAACCGACGTTTGGTAATTTTTTAAAAACTCCAGGATTGTTTACTGGATCATCGTTTACCGCCGAAGAGCGATTCTCGTAAAATTGTCTTTTGTTATTAAAACTAGCTATGAAATAATCTTCATCATTCTCACTGTTATTATTTTTATGATTATTTAATTCGTAATGATCGTCAATCACGTGAAAACTTTGACCGAAATCCAACTCGTCAGAGAATGTTAAATCGTTTTGACTTCCGCCGAAATATAAACAAGGTTTCCTGGTGTCACCCCGCACTTGACTTTGAGTCCGCCTTAAACCGATTTTTTGAGTAGACACTCGATTACCTAATTCGGCGTTTTCTTCGAAGTTTTTATAATCTTCGAAATATTTTGCTAGCACGTTATCGTCATCAGTCCTGTCAAGGCTCGTTCCCCGTCGGCGGAAAGACGCGTTCGCCCAAGATGAAGGATGCTTGGGCTGGATGAACCGTTGATTCGAATTCGTATCGAAACTTTTGGTACGCGTAGGTATGGTATGTTTCACGATCGGTTCCAATGGATAACTTTTATCACGGCCGGTGATCGCAACGCCAAGTCTCGCTTCACTGTTTCCTCGTCTGGATTGGAACATGTGTCGTACCTTGCCTACTCCCACGGAAGATGTTGAGGACACCGAGCTCCCTCCACTTTGCACCCGGCTTCCTACGCGTTGCATCGCACGCTCTTGTTGCTGTTCGTATAATTTGAGTAATTTCTCTTCTTTTTCTTGGAGTTGCTTTTGTTGAAATCTTGCCTGGAAGGTAAAAAACGAACATGATTAATGGGGTTTATCTTTTTTTGTATTTGGTGTCATGTAAAGTAAATAAATAATGATACATGATTGGGTTCAGGCTTTGTTGCAGTTTTGAAATATTTCTTTGGAGTTTTTTTTTAAAAATGATATGTCGGTGTGTGGGATAGCAAAGACTTGAAATTTTTTGAGGGAAGCCTTCTTGAAATAAAAATTGGTTTTGGGTGAGGTTTTTGCGACAAGCGGAGGGGGATATTTCTTTTGCCTCCTGTGGCCAAGATCAGAATTTAAATGACAACTTCCGTTCGCCCTTGAAGAGACCATGGCTCATCTCAATGGCCGGTGCATTTACAAGAGAACAAGACCATAGGAGATCTATTAATCAGACCTGGAAGAAGGTAGGACGAAGAGGAAGAGAAGAGGACGGAGCGAAGGGGACGAGTGAAAGTAAAAGGTTTCTCCCTCTTCCTTTTACAAGTGCCGGGGCTTAGAAGGGAAAGTTACTCCATTGGTGCTGAATATTGTAAGCGATTTTTTGGAACCTTTTTTGTGTTCGCTTCAAATTTTTTGCATGGTCAAAAGATTGTGAAAAAATTTTTTTAGACCAAGATTTTTTAAAACTTTTTTTTATGCTCTACAACTATTGCACAAGTTTAGACATGAACATTTTTCTTGACTACAGAAATTTTTAAGAATATTTTTTCTAAAAATTTTCTTTTAGCCAATTATTTTCTTTTGTAATTCTTCTGCTGAACATTTTGCGACATCAATATTAAAGGGTTCCATCTCCACTGCTCAGGTCGACTCCAGCTAATCATAAGCTAAACATATGATCTTGGTGTCAACCTCCGCACTGGAGATGAAACCTTCTAGTTAGCAACTATTGACGTTTAGGTTTCATAATTTGTGGCCTCTAATGAGTGTTCTTCGGCCATGTGTTGCGCAATGAAAAATACCGGCCATCAACTTGTCGACAGAATATTGTGGGTTGTCGTTAAAAATTGTAAAGGCAAAAAGTTTTAATGCTTTCTATTTTGCGGGGGGGGGGGGGGGGGGAGCTAAAAAGCCGACTAATATTTGTAATAAGAAGAAGAAAAACAGTCAAAAGTCGAGTAATTGAATAAATAAAATGCTTTTCCCGTGAACTATGACATTTAGTGCTCGTCGAGGTCGGAATGTGAAACAAAATAATTGCTTTTTCCTTACGATGTTCCCAATTGAATTTCTATAGATTCTGGAGGCAGTGTCATGGCTAAAGAATTAATGTCAATTTGTGGAAGTGTGAACGGGTTTTCCGGAAAGCGCATTTTAACCACTTTTTATTTTCATTTAATCAATTGCCGTTTTAATATTACCTTACAGCTGGATTTCACGGAGTTGGTAAACTCTCTCGTTTCTTGCATTTAACTCACGTTAAAAAAACTCACTGGGAAGTAATTTGTAAATAATTTAAATGTACGAGGCGAGCGAATTTACGAACTGTGCAAAATCCGGCTGTTATTGAAGCAGTCTTCCAATTTCAAAATTTTATTTTTTAACATCTATTTTTTCCTGTCGTTCAGAAAACAATATCTTTCACTTGTGTTTAGAAAAATTTGTCAAAAAAATTTTTACCCAAGGCCTAGACTTCAAAACAACTTTCAAGAATTTTTCTTCCGACAGACGCTATTGTGCTGGTTTTATAGCTGTGGCGAATGAACTTCGTTCAAGTGCCCTTCTCGCTTTTTTTTCCTGCAAACTTTGCGCCAAATTTTTGCATTTATATTTTTTCTTTAAAGGTCCGAAAAAATCCTTAACGTCTTTAAAAAAAATTTAAAAACGCAATCGCTTCACCCACTTTCCTTTTTCTGGCCTGACCCCTTCAATGCGTTATGGAAAATTCCCTTTCACCCCTTCATTGAAGGTTTTCTAATTAATTACCCCTGACGCTAAATTGACATTTATTAAAATATTAACCATGACAAAGTGCGATTTTTTATCATCAGTTCATCCAACACAAACACGTCAATATGACAGCAACGGTCAATTATATTTTTGATGTGTTGCTCGAATATTAAAAAGGATATCTTCAAAATTAATTTACCCCGAATCTTTTCATTCAAAAAAACTCTCCACTTGATTTCTGTGAAAGAACCTGTGGAAAAAATAAGAATCTCCCCCTTGATAGCTTTTTTTTAAAAATCCGATTTTTTTTTCTTTATTGCCACGTGGGCTGTCGAAAAAATACCGACTTTTATCGTATCGCTATTAAACACTTGTTTTTACCTTTAATAACGTAAGTGGGATATATTTTTAAAAAATACCGTCTCTTGTTTTTTTTTATTGGTTTGCAAAAACTTTTTTTTTCTCTTGTTTTCTCAGTTGAAGAAGAAATAACGTAGTCCTCCCATCAAAAATTAATTTCACAGAGTTTGTTTACGACTTCCAACTTTTTTTTATATTTTCTTTTTTTACGGCATCTGTCATTTTTATGAGTACTGTTAACATTATTCCCTACCCCACTCTATCTTAAATACCATCGACATATATCAGGAGAATAACGCGCTATGCATCTCAGGAATATAAATTTTCTTTTGTATTAAGCTTTAAACCACAAAAATGAAAATATTTTTAGCGGGGGGGATTGTTGAATAAAAAAATTCATGAAGCGAATGCACGGATCGTCATCCTCGGATAACGAGATAAAAATCACTCTCATTATGTTTTTCTAAAAAAAAAATGTTTTTTATAATCCGTTAGGGGAACGTGTCAATTCGTGTGGATGTTTTTAATTAATATTTTCATCAAGTTTTAATCAATCCATGTGTCATCATATCCGCGGTGTGTGATGGCTTGTATGAAGAATTTATAATGAATGATTTAATTCCGATTTTTATTTTCATTATGAGAAATTTATGAATTGGATTTTTTTTTTTAATAACCTGAGGGTGACAGAACGCCATTGTAATATAAGGTAGATACCTTTAATTTTTCCTCGAGGGATGAAATATCTTCTTTCAGGTTTTCTGTTGCTCTTTCGGCTATTATTAGGATATGGCAGGGGCGTCGTTTCAGCTCCAGCTTGGGGGGGGGGGCAAAAATAAAAATTCTTGGGGGGGGACAAGAAAAAAATTTTTGAGGAGAGCAAAAACTTTTTTTTTAATGTACTTCGTTATGGGGATCTCAGAATCTTGGGGAGGGAAACTGCCCCTGCCAGCCCCTCCCCAAACGACGCCCCTGGGATATGGTTTGGAAAAATATTTTGTTAGCTAGAGTTTTAATAATTCTTGGCATGTTCTTGAATGGCTGCAGGGCTGTAGACTTAGAAAATGCTTTTGGTTTGTCTAATTAGGTTGGTTTAGTACTTTATTTTAATCTCAAGTGCTTGCCAGGCTGAAACAGATGGTCAAATCAGGTCGGTACTGGCATTGACTTGGTTCAGACTGCGACTATGACCGGTCGCAGTCTGGACCAAATTATTACCAGTACCGAACTAATTTGACCATCTGTTTCAGCTACATTCCAACTCCGAAAACCTCTGACCTTAAATTACCTTTAAAATAAAATACTCATAAACGGATCCCATCTTATATTTTAAAAAAATTAACCGCAAAACAAAACCACAATACCCGAGTAGGAAAATGAAACTAAAAGAGGATCACATACATTTTCGAGGATCATTAATTTTTTTGAATATCATAAGAAGATTTAGGCGCAGTCGCTATGTAATATTTTATTGCATAAATAACGATCATTAATTTCATTTTGATTGTAATTGGAGTGAATAAACTGATTAAGCTATTATCTTCTTGTTTGATCTCCTTAACTTCTGCCAGTTTTTTTTTAAAATAATGAGTAGGAGTTGAAACAACTACCGAACTACAGATTTTTTTTATTTCCCCGTCGGGGATAAACCCGCGTGGGCACTTTTTCCTTTGGTAATTTTGCGAAAATGCCGTTACCATTCTCGATCAGTGAACCTCATAGACAGAGGGTAGGCGCGCTTGCGCGCATTAATTATATACAAACCCGTACCTGTGATTAAAGGGAAATTAAAGTTGCAATTAAGTGAAGGCGGGGATTTATGCCCACCATCTTGCCTTGAAACCAAAATTGTCGGTAAATGATATTTGGAAAAAAATTAAAAAAAAAAAAAAATACCGGAAAGGTCATGCGGAGAAAAAGGTAAACTCCCATGTTAACTGCTGGAAAATGGATTAAACTTGACATTTAGAAATCTTGAAATTTAAAAAAAAAATGGAGCACACTCCCAGAAATGAAGGATCAATCAAGAGTAATTTCTTTAGTGACGCATTCCTGGCGCTACGTATATGATTATTATGTAGTAGGAGGTTGTTTGGAATGAATCATTATTTAATTTTGGTGCTTAAACTAAATAGGGAGAAGATCGTTTCGTTATGGTGAGATTAATATCGGATCAATAGCGATGGAGCTATTAGGAAATATCTTATTAAATTGTATTTTAAACGGGTGTTGATGATTTCATTTTGCAACTGAGGATTCGCCTGAAGGTTTTCAATTTAATTTGAATTTCTTTTGTGGGTTATATTTTAATTTGTTGCGGTTTGGTTTTAAGTTGATGGGATCTTAAAGGTTTATAAACGACTGTTGAAATGTTTATAGGATGATGTGAATTGAAGTTAGTGTCTGTGAGAGTCTGCTCGCTCAGAGTTTTGGACCGAATGCCAGGGTTATCACCGGCAGAGCTTTTGGGTTCAACATACTTCTGTTTTCGAAGAAACAGATCAACAAGTCTTATGACGAATTATTGATAGCAACGATAGAACGGTTTTATGGAACTTCAGAAGTAACAGTTAAACGCTGGAAAAAGACAGAGGAATATTGGCTGAAAGAAACTCAAAAAGAAAAATTTTCAACGGAGTCGGTTGAAGTCACGGTTTTTCAGGTTTTGGGGTTTGTGTTGTGACTCCGATTTGGAATACGAAAATATTTTATGGTCCATCGCTAGATGGTGCGAGTATCGTAGCAGCTCACAAGCTGGAATATTCCCAAATAATGTAGGTTATTACTAATGGGTCTCTAGAATGATGAATTTTATTGGTCGGCCGCTGGTACACTAGTATAATCTGCATGAACTAAAATCATATTCAATTTTGGATCGGCGTTGCCATGGAGATCAACAAGAGTTTCAAGACCTGGAAGACCGTGGTTAAAGTTAACTTCCATCACATCATTTATTATTACTTCTTGCCACCAACTAGATTACTTGCGAAAAGGATCATTTGTTATGTCCATACATGCACAATAATAATCGTCTTCATCTAGAAAATCAGGTCGCTCAAATCCACATGGAAATTGTCATCATTTCTCGGATAGAGGTATCATTCGATTTGTCTTGGTTTTGAGACCTGAAAGAGAAACAAAACATTTCGAAGTCGTCTTCCTATATCAGCTTTCACCTTACACCAATGAGAATGGTATCGGAAAGATGAACGGCAAAGTTAACAATGCTCCAGAGGTGAGGGAAGAAGTTAAAAACCGATTATTCTATACTACAAGCACAAGCTATCCGAACTGATAGTGAAACATTATCACGAAGAAGATCTTCACCAAGGGAGGGAGTTCACCGTAAATTGGATTATTTATACGGAGAAGCATTAGGCAGAAAGATTTTGTCCAAATGCACATTATGCAGATATCAAAGACCAAGTCCTCGAGTTTCAGAAATGGTACGAATCCCAGAATCTCGATTAGCCGCATACGGACGACTCTTCACACACACTGGCCTAGACTATTTTGGTCCAAACTTCTTTTGGTGTAAAGAAAAATTGGCTCAAGAAAGCTTTTGGTTTTAGTAAACCCTTAAAAAGTTCTTATTTTTTCCCTCAGGAGATCCTGAAATCCTGAAAATTCAAAATCGAGTTCTGTTTGCAACACATCCTTATTGACCTCCCTCCCCTGAACCTATGCTCTTTTACTATGCCTTTTTGGGGCAAAAATCTTGAAGCCTCATTTTCTTGTTTTGCTCACCGAATTACTCTGATCTACATCGCCGCAAAAATAATAAGATACTTTATTCAAATGATTTTTGCCTAAATTATTATCTGAGCTGAACTTTGTTATGTAGGTTGCTCAGTTTTACATGAATAAATTACGACTTCCCAGAAGAAATGAAGAACGACTTTGGTAATGACCATAAATCGTTTAGCATGTTTCTTGCGTCCCAGAAAAAAAATCTTTCACATGCTTTCCCACACGACCTCAATATCGCCATCAATTTAAAAAAAAAATCATCATTTTCCTGTATCATGCTTAAAATCTCCGCACGCATGGTCAAATTCAAATAAAATTAATTTTCTCTCAACTTTTTTAAATTAATCGTCTCTCTCATTTTTTAAAAATTTCCTCTTTTATGTGAAATAATATATATGGACGTTTAGGAAATGGAAACAAAAGTTTAAATTTAAAAAATCCGAAGCCAACGATTTAAGAGATGATGCTAGCGTCCCCTTGTGGCCAAGTCCAAAGCTACTCCCGAGAGTTATTCGTTTCTCGCTTGCGATAAATATTACTCTTTCAAAAGGAAGAAAAAAAAACCTCTAAAGAGTATTTATGGCTCTGCAATTTTTGGGAAAGGGAGAAAAAATTCGCATTAATCTAAAAAGTTCGGTCTAACCTTGTATTAATCGTTAAATGCCGGTTGGAAGGAGCTAGGTGTCATGGCATCGTATAATTTGGCATCATCAGTTAATGATAAATGTACCGGCCCCACCCAGAAGAAGTTCATCGAGTAAGAAATACCCATTTATAAATATAAAATATGGAAGGCGCGTTCACTGTAAATTTAAATTGATATGGATCTTTGTCAATGAATTTAAACTGCCTAAGATGTTAATACGAACCTTGCGGTAGGACTGTCTACGCTGTATGAATTAAATCGTGGGAAAATATAATTGAAAATATCGCGAAGATTGTTTTTGATGATATTTTAAAACGATGAAAATTTCCTTTTGTGATGATTATTTTAAAACGATTTTTCACGAGCTGTTAATGAAAATTCAATCCTACGATTGTAGCCGATTCGAATTTGGCGAAAAGTAGGAGGATTCTTGAAGGTGTAGGAAAAGTTGAATTGTGTAGTAGATCTCAACAAGTATTGTTTTTAGATATGTCCGCGGTTTAAAATTTACATATTTATTTCCACATAAATGCCAAAGTGTGAGGATATTAATGTTGGAAATATTTGGCAGGTTCAGGCTTGTGGTGTATGATTAGCGTATTGTATTTCATTTAAATGGGTTGAGTTGGAACTCAATATGGAATTTTGTAGGTTTTTAAACCAGCAGAAGTGTTTTTATTTTTATGATTAGTTGTCCTAATGATTATGGATCATAATGCTGAATGGGAATTCGATGCCACATGCGATGGTGTAGTGGTTAGCACCCTCAACTGGAAATGGAGAGTGCGTGGTTTAACTCTTGTTTTTGTGGGCTCAATTTTCGTCTCAGCTGTATTCTGTTCTATCGTTTTTACTATCATTTGATTCATTTTTCTTGTGGCGGGAGGCGGAATTTCGCCTAGTGATGTGCAATTTTTTTGATTTGTTGCTTCAGTATAAGTAATATTGTTGCTTCAGATTCATGCAGTCAGCTAATACGGCACGCAGCCCTCCGATCAGCGCGGGACTTCAAGAACGGAAGACCGGCGACAAATAAAATAAACTTGCGACCTACGGTAACACCGGAACAGCAAGGGCATACATCAGACTTTGAACGGAAACAGGGCCACCGAGCTCTTGAGTACAAGTACGGTCTGAGATTTGCATTCCTCGAAAAACTCAACACTGGCAGCGGACAGCATCGGAAGCAGACCCAGGAACCGAAGGAATTGACGACGGAAGGAAAAATCAAGGAAACGTCGGATAGATTGGAAATTTTATTAACTTTGGAAAGTTAATACAATTTCCAATCTATCCCTATGTCTTCCAGGCAGACCACCGGAACGATGGGCCGATAGTTGGGTGTCCTCGTTAGACACGCCATAGCAGTCCATAAAATTGCGTGAAGAAAAACAGGCGAAAGCCTTCTATAAGAGGAAGAAGAATTTTTTTACCCAAAATTTTGTTAAGCGGAACCTGCTTATTTTATTTACAGAAAAATGCAACAACTTTCCGAAATTTCAGTTTTTAAATAAAAAAATTTTAGCCGCATTCTAAGAAGACAGGGCGCTTATGGAGTAGTCAATAATTCACCCCGTCTTTTTAAAGTCCTCACCGAATTTTTTTTTACAAATGATTAAAATCAGCTTTTTTTGGAATTTTGTAGTCACCTTAAAGCGCCGCTTCCGACAATTTCTCCCTTTTGAAGATCCGTCCATGCCTGCTTCTTTTACTACCCAGAAACAAACTAAAGGAAAACCGCCTTCATCCCCAATTTTTTACCTAAAACCCACTTTGATATAAATAATTAACCTCAAAGGAAAAACATTAAAAAAATATTTTGCCTTCTGACGACAGGATGTTGTTTATGACGTACTTTCTTTGATTTAGATGGGATAAAAGTGATATATTGTCAATAACATTCGATCTCTCCTCAACTAATTAAAATCTTTAAAAAAAAAAAATACACTCGATAAATCTTTTTTATGACTGTCAGGATTTGCGAAGAAAAATGGGGGAAATCAGGACGCGTGTAAAATTTTACCTTATAGCATCATTAATGCTGCGGGTTGCATGAATAACTTCCAACGCTTTCGGAGTTTGCGGTAAATGAGAACGTGTAAGAGAGTATAAAGAGATTAAAAGTGAAGTCTTCCTTATTAGTTTTTAGTAGTATTACGCTGAGTGCACTTAATATTATGTTTACGCACCCTTTCTCCTTGGCACGAGAGACAATAAAACTAAGATTGCGTTTTATGTTCTCGCAGTCCATTGAGATTCTTTACAGTAGGGATTTTTAGAGGAAAAATTATATCAAGTCGATCCGGTCGTTTTCTTCTGAAAAAAAGTATTTTGAGTACGGTTTTTGGATTAAGTTCCATCAGATTTTTTCAGCTGTCAGTCTCTGAATAGACCGAAGAAATAACTGGACTAGCCACAGAGTAATAAATTTATTAAATGTTTAATTAAAAATTTTTTAATTACTAACGTTACGCTCTAAAAATTTTTGTCTGGGAACTTTTGATTTCTACTGGTTTATGTTTTTAATTTAATATTTTTATTGAATAAATGGCCACTATCAATGTCATATGTTAAAATTTTAGTTTTTTCAACTTCTATGGTTGATGTTTGTGCTTTGCAAGATTTTATTCCCTGGCGCTCATTTTAAATGAGGTTTGCTTATAGATTTGGATTTTGAGATGTCAACTGAAATCTTACGAATGAAGAGAAGCAAAAGCTTTGACTTAAGAAGTAAAAGCTTTTTGCTTTGAAGTGAGAACATTTGGTTTGAAGTGAAAGTGTTTGCTTCATATTTTTATGACTCCTTGAGTCGAATTCTTGGGATTTCGTAGTGTTCGTTTCTAATATTTAGAGAGAAATTAACCAGCTTAATTTTATATTTATAGCGGTATGTGTAGCACTCATTAGGATTTAATTAATTTTTGGTTGGATGATTTCGTTTTTTGCGTGGCTACTGCCTTGGGGAAATTCTGTCCAAAACATGAGTAAGATTGAACTCTTTCCTCTCATTTCAGGTCGCAGCGCCTCTATCGACCTCATTCTCAATTAAAATTTGGCAAACTGGTTGAGACAGTGTTTTTTTTTGGAGCTCGAGTTTCCAGACCTGTTTATTAGACCGTGTTTCGTGCGACAAAGCTGTCATTGGCAACGACATCAAACGGCCATTCCAAGAACTTCAGTCATCTATTCGGGAGTGCAGAACAATAGAATAAAAAACAAAAGAATGATGTTGATGTCACGATTTTTTTGTTTTTGCGAAAAATGTAAAAGAAATGTTGGATTTAACAATTTTAAAGGTTTAACCGGTGTAAGGGTAACCGGTGAGGCATGTTTTGTCTTGCTCAAGGAATGGCGTCCTTGCCCTGTGGTGAGCTCCCTTCTCAGGGTTATTGGAGGGCAGCAGCTTCGCTAATACTGGCCTAGGGCTGAAGATGGTAGTAATCGGCAAGGCCTAGGCTCAGATACCGGGAGGCAGAGTTGGATCAATGGTATGGCTCCCGTACTGCGATGTGGAAGATTAGGAAAGTCACCACATTATTTGATATTCCTAGTAAAATCATCAATGGCTGGCCATGATGATCGCCAATCTCCGACGAGGAGCGGGCATTTAAAGAAGAAGAAGAAAGGTTTAACATTTATTGAAGCTATTGACAATAATCTGCAATAGTGCCATGTTACACTAACGCTAACTACTGGACATTTCTAGAGCTATTAAGTCTCTATTGTTTTTTAAACTCTACAAAAAGTTTGGCTCAGATCAGTTTAATAAAGTAAGAAGTTAAGTTTATAAAATAATGCGTAGAATGTGCTTTCGGTTCTTTTTATTTTACCAAGAAAAACCTCGTCAGTGTCAAAAACGACGGATGCTATTTTTTCGCTAATGCATTTCACAACCTGCAAACATCCGATTGATGACAAATAAGTTGTAGTTAATGGTATTTGCGATTAAGTCTATAAGTTGATTTTTTCCCCTTCTTTATTTTTCGTCTGAAGGAAAAGCTTTCGCTCGCGGAGTACAATTCTGGAATGACAATGTGTGCTCTCATCCGGATTGTTTCCAAAAGGCAATCAATCATTTTGAAAGACGCCGTCCCAAGCATCAACGCCTGTCTTGTTAATTTTTTTTTCTTTTGTTACATTGATCTGTTAGGTTGAAGCTTATATATTTTTATACACCGCTCTCTTATTTCTTTTTCCATCAATTATAATTATATTGCGAAATTTCGCTTATAGTCCTCCCCCGCGCGCACGAGGAAAGGTTTGAATCTGATCCTTGTGCAGCTTTCAATAATGGGTATTTTTCTTTTCTTTTCTTGTGTGTTTTTTTTTAGGTCAATGTTTATCGTTTTGAGACGGGGAGGAAAAGGCTCCAGCTTGAATTTCTTTATTTTATTGTATTGAATTTTATTGCTTTTGTTTTATTGCGAAGAACCATTTATAAAAATACAACAGATTGTCCCTTGCACGTGAATCGGTTCAGTAAAATGTCGGGTTTATGTCCCTTTTAGAAAATAAAAAGAATAATTTCCGTATCATTATTAGTCACGATTATTATTTTGTTTCATCGGCACGACATCAAATCATCATTTAGAGTTCGATGTGCTTTTTGTGTCAATTTTTGTTGCGTAATATGCTGCAAGGCAAAAACGCGAAAACTTTTTTAAAAGATTTTTTCTTACCCTTTCTTGCCTGAAGGAATAGGCTGGATCCCAACTCTTTGCGGCCCATGACGTATTTAAATCCAGTGACACGGCATTAAGACTGGAAGATAAATAATGGTTTTCCATGTCGCACATTTTTATATATGTTCACTTTGTTTTTACCGATTCGGAAAATTTTTTCCTTGAATGCTTTTCACATTAGTTATTTGCTGAATAGAGTTTTATAATAGAACTTTTGAATATTTTTCTGGGAGCGTTGGAACAGTTTTTTTTGTGGATTGAAATTTGAGCAGCATGGGCAGTGGCGTAACAATATTTTGCCCTCCCCCCGCTGATTCAATACATCAGGCTTCCGTTGAAGATTTAAAAAATTTCCTGGGAAGAATGAATTATGCCGGGGGCCTCCCCGCAAGAGGGAACCAGCGTGCCCCGTTGTTACGCCACTGATGATGGGCTTTGTTTTTGGGAAATATAGTAAGGAAAAATATCTAATTAATTTTGGTTATATAACAAAATTTTAAAAGGTTAAAGTTTTTTTTTAAAGGAAATTGTTGTGTGTGGTTGTTAGTCAATTAAAGGAAAGTGCTCTTCTAGAGAAATCGAATGAATCGTAACGTTCTAGCGACATTTAAGAGATTAGAAAATTTTTGCAGGGGAAAAAAATTTCAGCCGTTATAAGGTTTTCTTAGTTGGAAAATTGAACTCTTTAGTTGTTTTCAATGTTTGTTTGATCGTTTTTATAGGTAAATAATTATTTTTTTTCATTGAATGGTCATAAAAGCGGGGTCTGTAAATTGCGCCGATGGTCAGATTTTTTCCGAACCCCACATGTAAATTGCGCCGATCAAAATTTGTTTATTATTTTATTGCTATGTAAATTGCGCCGAGCGTCATTTAACCACCCCTTTAGTAAACAGGTATATTGCGCCGTTACTAAATTAGGATTTTTCGATTTAGAGATTTATTCATTTACATTTATTTATGAAGTACTTAAGAATCACTGAATTTCACTGAATTGATGACATACAATTTTCACAAACTAAAGTCTGCTAATTTCCTTTTTTTTTTAAGCTTATTAATCTTTTTTTGGATAAATACAAGTTTCGAATTTTGCTTTTTTCTTAAAATTTTTACTTTGTTTTTTTAAAAGGAATTTATTTTCAACTATGTTTCTGTCTGCTCGTTAAACAAAAATTGAATTTAAGAAAAAATCGGAGGACGAGGAAAGTAAAAAAATTCGTTTAAGCGGGAATGGAAAGCCTCACAATTATTTGTTGTTTTGAGAGCAATGGCTTCCATTGAGGCCCAAATGCGAGGGGGAAAACTTGATTCAGGCAAAGTATATGTATCTACTAAATAGTCGCAAAATAAATTCAGCTTTTAATTTTTTGGTTTCACAGCTTCTTGATCAAAACTAAAACCGTCGTCCACTTCTTCAGGCTTTAGAAACATTAAACCATATATCCATTTTACCCAATGACCAATTTTATTATTTTACTCCGCAAGCGCAATTTACATGTTTACGATTTAAACATTAAAATGACCATCGGCGCAATTTACGTGTGGGGGAAAAAGAAATTATTTTTTACCCGGATTAAAAGTGACCGTTCGGCGCAACTTACATACCATCCATAAAAGATCCTTAACTGTGAGGACCAGGAGTTCTCTTCACGTTGTGTAGGGTAAAAGTCCGATCAAAGTTTAGATTGAGTCTGAAATAGATGTTAGATCGAATGGAATCCAATGGAAGCTTTGATGGCCATTGCTGGGTTAGTTAGAGCCCTCAACAAAACAAACTAAGAATGCTAGTCTTTGGCCGGTATTGGCTGGTTGATCTCTGCTGAGTCCTGGACGGCATAAAAATTTCAGATCCAAACTTGGAATGTTTCGAATTGCAAATCCTCAACCCAGTTCGATTCCGAAAAAAATTTGAATATTATCAAGAAGCACAAGTGCAAAAAAACTGACTATGGACCGTCCAACGGTTGTGGTTTTTTTTTATCAGGCCGAAACATAACGAAGAAATGGGGAAAATATGGAGTAATAAGAAAAAATTGCATCGTGATCATTTTTAAAGTTAAAAATATTGAGAAGTAAACCAGAATCGAGTAAATATATCTTCTGTATGTCTTAGCCTGAGCTTTGCCTGTGCAAGGCCCTTCAGCAATAACGTCTACTAGGCTTTTGGGCTTTCTTCAGTCACTGGAAATAATTGTTTAAAAATACCGAGACTCCCGCTAATTTATTCACTGGCCTCTGCTATTCTCATGCCATTCATTAAAGCATTCGCAACAAATATGATTGTCACTCTCAGATCTTCTTATAGTGTTTGCTATCTACAAAAAAAAACTGATGTACAGTTGCACAAGCTGATAATGAAAACAAAGAGCCATCAAAAAATGAAAGGAAAATTCAAATTAGTTTGTCAGCGAAACGTGAAGGACTTTTAAAGTCAAAAAATAATTTTTTGCAGAGCTGAATCAGCATTTTTAAGTTTAAAATATGAAAAAAAAACTCGACTCTTTATCATATGTTAAAATATATATGTGCTTTTCATTTTTTCATACCAAAAAAAAAATTCTAGATCGGTAAAGGGTTCGTATTTTGGCCTAATTAGGAAAACTGTTCCAACCATCTTCCCACGTGGTTCCCAAATTATTGCGACTTATTAGGAAATCTCACTACTTCTTATACACCCAACCACATGCTTCTCAGCATTCGTCACTTTTGTTTCCGGAAGACAACATTACACAATAACGTCGACACGTTTAAATAATCCGCCCCAGTTCCACATTTCACATGCCAAACAATCACATGTCACTAAAGTCGATCTCTTAGTTTACCTAACTAAGGGGATCCGAAGGGGAAATACGGGAGGAAAAAAAATGCAAGTAATTTCAACGGCCGTCACCATCACAACGTTTTGAATAATTTATGGCTTCAATTCAGATTCAGAACCGTCTATATCAATTTGTTCCGATGATTGATGAGGGGTTTTTTTACTTACGGAGCTTACGTTCCGCTTGCATGTCTTTCCCCCTTCTCCCCTCCGAAAGAGTAGCGAGGAGATTTGAATGAAATTTCCAAAAAAAAAAATATGGGACGCGGAAAAATGTTTTTTTTGAAATATAACAATTGAGGCGTCACCATAAAATTTTTTAACTCACGTTCTAATTATTTATTAACTCTTCATTTGAATGTGTTACCCGGTTTTGGTATTTCCTCGTAAATTGAGAAGGAAAAAATTTTTTTTTCAAAGTGGGAATAACACAATTAGAAAGCGCATGATCCGAATTGGAAGGTGAAATCACTTGGGAATATTTCGTTTCCACGACAAAAACATGCAAATAAACCAAAAGAAACAAGATTCGTTCGAATCACTTAGAAAAGCTAGAGCCTTTATAAAGACGTTTCCGCGGGGAACTCTGTCGATTTTTGACACGAATTCACCCGGATTATTCTCACCGGCCTGGGGATTTTCTCTTATCCCGTTTTTTTTTTTTTTTTTGCTGAGCGGATGTTCACAAATAAGGAAATTACCATTTTAACAAGAAAAAGTCCTTAATGACCCGACTTTATACCTTGTAAAATGAAAATTTCAACGAGGATTACCTTTCCCCTCCTCGACATGTATCTTATAAAAGTCGCCTTTTAACATTCTCTTCAATTACTTTCCGCACGTATTTATACATCCATCAAATTAAGGTTTTTTTAGTTTTTTTGATTAAGATAAAATTTTTCGTGCGAAAAGTGGGGCATAAATGAGCGTTCACCTTTTGCTCCCGTTTTTTTAAAGTTGCATAACAATTTCATCGATTTTTTTTATGTAACGGGGATGAGATGGGGGGAGGTTTATCTGATTACGTTTCTGGAAATAATGGCATGGGGTAGTGCCCTAATAAACAAAGGAATTTTCGAAAAAAAAAGCCGTTAATATCGACTTATTAATGTTGCGAAAGCCGATTGGTTTTTCTGCGATTGTTCCGACTTATCAATCACTTTTCATGCCGGATTTAATCAATTGAAAATCGCTGATGAGACGAAAAAGTGATAGGAATCGTATAAAATTTCGAAGCCATTGATTTAGAAAATTAAATGCTGTGAATATAAATGCTGGTTCGTAGGAAATTTATATTCATTAGATCATTTTGAAAAGGAATAGTAAAACGGGTTTGATTTCTTTTTTGTTTGGGCCATGAAATTTGATTTTTGGAAGAGTGATACTTGTAAGCGGAATCCGACGTGATGTACACGTCAGGTCCTTGACGGTCCAGACCTCAGGCTTCGATGGGAGGATAACGTGTCGAAGGATGCGGGTCGGCTTGGAGTTCCTGCAGTCCTGCCTGGAGGGAGTCATGCCGGGACAGGATCGCCTGGCGTACTACAAGCAAGCAGTAGGGCCTCGAGCCCTGTAAAGGCCGTAGTTAGTTAGTTAATGTAGTCATATCGGGGTCTAGCCGATGTCACTCAAATAAGAAGAGCGGGGATAAAATTTGAAATACGAGTTGATTAACAGAAATTATTAAAAAAATATAATCTCAATTCTTCTGTGGGTCGGCTCGGGTAGGGCTTCTCTATGGGATCGCTCCGTTCTCCGCTAAGGGTCGGTGGATCTTCCTTCTGTAGCTTGAGGGTTTCGGCATCCCGGTTTTCCTTGGCTTCATGAGAGTTGAATTAACCGTTCAGAAAGGCACGGCGGGCCCGGAGGGGATTGATGTGATTAACCGTTTTCCTTGGGTACGGTAACGCGGAGTATATTCTTCTTCAACCGCTTTCCTGAGGGTACGGTTCACCCAGAGTTAGTTGATTCGATTGCTTCGAGAGCTGGGGATCGAATGACTTGCTACCGCCCTCCATCGATTGTTGGACGCGATCGTCGTCTGGAAGAAACGTCTGGAAATTTCTAGATGTTCCGGAGTTGACAAGTATTTTGGCGCGTATCAATCCACCGCCTTGTACCCGAATCCCGATCTTGCCACGATGGAATAGAGACCCTAAATTAGAAGAGACTGGCAAACTGTTGGCCATTAAAAAGTTTGAACGCCATGTTGAGTAACATGGCGAACATAAGGGGAAAACTCCACTGATCTCCTCTGGATACGGTAACTGGAAGAATTTTGTGAAACTGTGCAACTAGCGACATCTGTGTTTGTACCGTTAACTACCATAAGCTAAGTACAGAGAGATAGGCATTCGTTCAAGAGTTTCAACTGTACCAACAAGAGATGCCGCTAGATTCGATTTTTCAAGTTACCGATCCAGAGGAGATCAGTGGAAAATTCGGCAGCCCTGACAGGGAGCGTAGCCTTCCAGATCCATAAAAAAGTGGATTTTCACAGTGATTAGGAAGGCATCGTTCAGGAAAGCAGAAGAATAATGCTTATGATAAGTAATGAAGCTTCGATTATAAAATACTTCCCGAGCAATTAATTATTTCTTTTTCTTTTTTTACATTCAAATCTTTTACTGTTTCTCTCATGCCTATACTTTTGCTCCCCATTTCCATCTTACGCTTTCTTCTTACTGCTTCCTTAGCCCTCAGCCCTCCCTTAGCCCTTATGGCATGATAGGAGCCATGAGGTATCACTGCTGTAGGGGGCCAAAGCTACGCTATGGCTACGCTCCCTGACATGGCTGCTGAATTTTCCCCTGATGTAGTTCACCATGTTGCTCAGTTTGCCAGTCTCTTCTAATTTAGGGTATCTACGACGGAATGGCGGTCGGGTTCCATTGTTTATGTTTACAAAACGGGGGTACCAGAATCTCACTACATTAATTTTTCGACATGATTGCGTTTCCTGTTACAAAATTCTTGGTAACATGTCCACCCCACACGGATAAAATAATCCGAAATGTGCATGTAATTTGTCTTGTTTTTGGCTACCAATTCTGCAATTCGAATAGTATTTTTCTGGATTTCTGATCAAACAAGCTTTAGCAAGTCAGTATTCGCAATAACTAGTCACATCGTATTTTCTTTCCCCGCTAGATTTATGTTATAAGCTGGAAATTAATAAATAAAAATCGTGACACAATTCGCAACCGTGGGCTTATGAATAAAACTCCAAAGCTGATCCTATTATCATTATTAGTACTTTTATTTGAATCCCTGAGTTATTTTTTCTCTCAAAATTTATTGCAGGGGAAAACGTGGGTTATACGCATCAAACAAAGCTTGTTAAAACTTTCATCTCAAACACAGATGCATATTTCGATTTGAAAATCCATTTAAGTTTTAACAAAAGCTCTCCAAACACAACAAAAAAAACTCTATTTTATTTATTTCATTTTTTTTTTTTTTTGCGGATAGTTCAACGGTGATGCTATATCATGTTCATTTTCAGGCCAACTGAAGTAAGATATTACCTGAGCCGTAAAATGATATTTAATGAAGCCATGGGCGGCTGTTGTACAGTGATTCACGGTCTGTAAACTAAGAGGATTATACATCGCTCCATTACTATGTATCGAATTCGGAATCATCTAATGTAATCCTAATTCCTTCGGAACCTTCCTTAATATAACGGGGGAGATAATCTCCTACTCATTTTACTTTCTCATTCACGGGATCTTGTTTTCTTCGATTATGGGAAACGTTGTTAGCTTTTAAGGATTAAGAGGGCAGTTCGATAAGGAATAAGGAGAGTCGGGTTTATAGTTTGTAAAGTTTCTCCGTGTGGGGGTAAATTAATTAATTTATTTCGTGAGGAAGGAAAATACCGTTAATGCATTCTGCAGTGGGTGATGAGACAACGTGCAAAATTGCACCCTTGAGCTATTTTAATCATCTGCACGTTAGATTGTAATATTATTTTAACGGGTGTGTTTATTGCCTTGAGGCCTATTCAAATCTGTGCATCACCCGCTAAAAGTTCAAATGTGGAATTCGAGTTTGAGATTGTTTTAAACGGGTTTGAAAGTTGCATCGCTATTAACAAAAGGTTTGAAACGTTTTAGCGACTTGTCGAAACTTGCACGAATTTAACAGGGTGACTCAAAATATTGACTTTGTAATCGCCGGCAAGAGGGCCGTTGATTCTCAGATATTAATAACTGGTGACGATGTCAAGCGGGTGGTCGCCTTATAAATTCCTTGGCTGAATGATACGTTAGGCTGTTGCCAGGAAATGAAACTTTGAAGCCAAAAGTGACAAAAGAATCTTCATGATAGCCCAAAGTATTTTCATGAATCTAGTGCCATCTTCGCCAAGTACAGGCTGCTGCAGATCATCATGCAAAAGAAGGTCGAGGGTAAAAGATGACTTGGCTTTGGACTGGAGCTGAATAAGGGGAAAACAGAATTCCTACAGATGTAAAGGATTAGGCAAGATGTGACTCCTCTGGAGGTGGAAGATATGAGGTTCAAAAATGAAACGAATTTCTGCATCTTGGATCTCTCATCATAAGCGACAATGATATCAACAGAGAGGTCGCAACCCGGATCCAGAGTGGAGACTGTTGTCTATTAGCTTTGAGCCATATTCTCCGGAGTATAGTCCTCTCGGTCCGAGCAAAGCTCACCGTAATGCAGTCATACGCCCAACTGTTGCTTATGGCTGTGAATCATGGAATCTGACCGTCCGTGCTTAGGAAAGGTTGTTGGTCTTTTAAAATAAGGTATCGCGTCGATATTTGGGACAAAGAGAAATCTACGATGCGGCGATAGAGCTGTAGGCTCTGTAAAGCCATAGATAGATATTGCCATCAAGACCAGGATGCGTATTGTAAGGTATTTGCTCTCCTGGTTCCTTATTTTAAACTTGAGGAGTGCACAATTGGCAGAATCAGAATTTTATTATTTTAATATCTTAAACGATCTTTTTTTAAAAAATTATTTATTGCAGTGACCGTAAAACTTATGAAATCGTACTTCATTTATTCCCACATTCATAAATTTCAGATAAAAAGCTTAAACGTGACAAATTTAAATGATTAATAATGAAATTAATTATCATGATTCAAAATTTGATTTGATTTTACTTCCATGCATGGCTGATTTTCATTATTACTTATCATTCCATTGAGCTTTCGATGGATTTTGATGTTATTCATATTTAAACCGATTCTCTTTCACGTTGTTGCATCGAACTCATAAGCCTCGTATTAAAGAAGGGAAACAGCATGCGTTGCTAAGCGACTCAGCAATTTTTTTTTTCCTCTCGGGAACGGGACGTGATTCCTCTGGCTGGACATAACTGAATGCCTGCACGTAATGGTCTATCGTGGGCTTTTCTCTTAACGGAATTCTGTCATTCATGTAAGGTCATATTATTCATGATTCTCCGTGTCTTCACGCAGCTATAAATTTTTCACTAGAAAAAAAATTCTCAATGGAGGAAGTAGTCGACTTTTACCGACGTTAATATCGTAGAAAGAAAAAAAAAAAGGAAAAGAAAAAAACGTTTTCTACTTTCGAGGAAAAAAGGATAGAAATTTCATTCATACTTGAAATGATATAAAATTTTTAAGTCTCAAGGGGAGCGGAAAGAGAAAAAGTGACGAAGAGAAGAAGGATAGAGCCGAAGCGAAAATTCTGGGTTTGTAGACTTATTCAACATAATGGAAGGCCCGCATCTGAAAGATATTGAAATCGCGAATAGTTTTCTTACTTTCCGAAATGATTTTCTTCTTCTTCTTCTTCCACTTTAAGGGTGAGAAAATTTTAAACGGGGAAATCGATTAAATTTACTTTTATCGAAAATTTATTTTCTAATCTTGAGGGAATCTCGAGAGTGAGAGTGAGCTTCCTCGTTTTCGGAAAATCGGATCGTGATTGCGATTTAAGTTTAAAATTGGGTTGAAATGTAGCGTTTAATCGGAAGGAAGAAGAAAAAAAATTATCGACAATATCCGCCCAAGAAATGACAGTAAGGCGGATAAAGTGTGACATCCAAGGCGTAACCAATGTGGATCCGATTTGACAAGGACAACTGTAAATAATTACTGAAGGAGACGTAAATTCAGACTGTCTTGAATCTGACTCGGGAGTTTGCGTGTGGATCTTAATTTCGTTTTTGCAGTTATTTGTTTGCTTTTCTGTTGGAAAGTTTTTATAAAAGTTTCTAGCGATTCCTCTTTATGTGATATATAAAATTTTCAGGCTTGAATGAGTTAGAATCGGTTGCATTTCAGTTCGCTTCTGACTTGCGCTATTGACGAATTTTCGTTGAGAGTTGATCTAAAATTCATCTTGAGTTTTGATAAGGGAAATGAATCATCAAAAGATGTTAGTCCTTGAAAAATATGACAATAATCGACCTACTCCAGTTCGATTTGATTTTTTTATGGAAGTGATCCTATCAACCTTGCCAGCCCACTATAATGATTCTGACTCATTGTTTTGTCTGCTCTGCTTAAAAGATATTAAAAGTTACATGCACCGCGTTTTATAATTTATTGCCAATTTTTTGACGTGCAACTATAATAATCCTTCCTTGTCGAGCACCATGGACCCATATAATTATGCAGAAAAAAATTAACTCCTTTTCAATCCACGAAAATTGCAAAGGAGTTAATTTTTGTATAATGTACAACTATATATTTTAAGGGCCTCAGCCATTAGCTCTCCATCTGCTCCCAAAGTTGTGTTGCAGGCAATTTCTAACTGGGATCACAAGGGTAATGAGTTTGGGATTTAATTTTTTTTAAATCTCTTTCACAATTTTGATTTTTTTCTTTTAATTTTTTTAGTTTTTCCTCATAATTTTTTTGGTTGCCTTCCATGATCAGGAACTTATTCTGCATCTCTTGCATTTCTGCTTTTATACTTGACTTAACCTCATCGATGTTGGTTAGAAAATTATGACCTCGAGCTAGTAGCCATGATGGCCTACTAGCAAGCTTATGCGGCAATATGGTGACGTCTACTTCGAGAACATGGCAGCCTCGTGTAGCAGACGACTCATCAAAGACTCCCAAAGGCATATTATTTTAAGATTTTTTTTAAAACAGCAACTGAGTGGAGAAGGGTTTGGCTCTAATAACGGAAAATAAATTCTCTAAACAGTCCTGTGTAAATCTGGCTGTAAAAATTTGAAAAAAAGGAAACCGGAAGTGGTCGAGTTTTGAAAAACCGAAAAGGGGTCATGGCTCATCTTTTTTTAGATCTCTCACTATTTAAACAGAATCTTACCTGGAGTATAATAAGCCTCGACACAGGCGGCTTATCTTTTGAAAAATTAATAGACGAGTTGCTCCTTCTTGCTCGATTATATTCCCTTTGGACGAGAGCCATTTCACTTCACCTAAAGATCAAAAACGAAACACAATTTAGACCCACACAACAACAATTATCGAAGTTTCATGCTCCCGTGCTTTTTGACTTCCCTATCACTCTTTAATGCGTACTAAATATCTAAACAAATAAAACATGGCACGAGACTTGAATAAATCTCCGCGTTTCCGTGTAAATGGAAATCCGTTTGTTTTAATCTGACCGAAAATATTTAATTAGAATTTACGAGGAATAAGGATAAAAACAAAACGGGGGTTGGTTGGATAGAGTGAGAAGGAGTAAAAGGAAACGGTTTTATTTTGGTATTATAAATTAAGGAAGAGGGAAAAGGGAAAAGAAGAGTGATTGAATCGCCGAATGATTCGATTCTTAACCCACAGGTCAAAGTTTTCGAATTAGGAAAGATCCGGTTGGGGATTCTTATCCCCAAGCTTAAAGCCTGGAGCAATCGTCTTGATCATCCATTTGGGATTCAGGAAAAAGAAGTTTGATAACTTTTCTTTTTGAAGAAAAGGTTTAAGGTTGTTCTCATCTCATCATTATGTGAGAACGTTTTCGACTGAGTTATTTTTCGTTTTAGCATGTTCGTGATTTAACATGGGCGACCTCTGTAAGTAGCTGCAAGGAGGGTTTTGTATTTGGTTTTATGGAAACAGTCATTTCGTCCAACAATTTTTTGGCCATTAAAATTTTTGTCCATTGAAGACTATAAATGGTCATCAGAGTAAGTTGTTGACGAATTCTAAGGTAAATAAGACACGATGCACTCAGGATTCAAAAATTTATTTGAGCCTCTGATCTAGGGCTGCTGGTGACGCAGGGGCATTGATCAAATATTAAAATCAGATAAATTAGACCAACTCATCTCCAGACCCTCGTCTCCAAACAAGTTATTTGGAGACCAAAAAAAAATTATAGAAGGATGTGATGAGCCCCTTAAAGGCATGTCCCCTCTCCTCAGAAAAAAGAATGCCAAATCGGGTCCGTTACCCATAAAGCTCTAGGATGACTTTAAAAAGTCAACGATATTATATCTCTTTTTTTCCAGAAAACAGAGAAAAAAAAATTGTAACCGAACACGAGAGAAAAGTTTTTTAAAAAAAGCTTTACCGGTAACTAATTTGAACAAATCTTCAGCAATTCAAATTACCCAGAGTCGTAATTTAATTTCCCTTGTATCAGAGTCTTTACTTCTCGTTTTATAATTAAAAAAATTTTTCGGCGTTTGAGTTTTCGGTCGAGTTTCATTATTCAAAACCCGGTTCGGGATTTAAAAAAAGAAATTTAAATTATGGGACCCCGTGACATGTCTCATGAACGTTTCACGAGACTCATATTACCTCTTTTATTCTCTGAACGCTCGCTTTCCCTCTGAAACATTTTAACTTTTTTTTTTTTTCTTTAATTTTTAATGAGTTTTAACCTCAAAAAGGATTAGAGGGAGATCGGTTTTTTGAGAAATTTATCCGCTTTTAATAATTAAAATTGAAAAGGAGTTTGTCTCATGACGGGAAGTGATTTTAGGTCTTTTTCAAAAGAGAAAATGGGTTCAGTATGTTGAAATATTAATTTTTTTTTTTTACTAGAAAAAATTGTTGGCGGTTGAAAGATTCAAAAGTGAAAAGGGCAAAATTTTGATTAGAGTTTTTTTTTTTTTGCTATCAATCCTTTTTCCTGACAATCTATTGTGTTTTTCATTTATTCATGAGAAGAGCAAAATACGACAAAGGATGGTACAAGCAATATATTTTCGTTGAAATTTGAATTTTGAATGAAGTTTGCAATTTACAGCGTTTGGCTTTTTAAGTGAGGAATTAGTTGGATTTCCTGGAAAATGATGAAATGAGAAATGTTAGGTTTGGGTGGAGATCAAAATAGGAAGAATGATTTCGATTGGATTCTTTGTTGAGAAAAATTTTGATTTATGGAAAAATACTTGTTGCGCGTGTTTAAAAAAAAAAAGAGGAAGATGGAACTGAAGCTACTAAAATTGGTCCCAGACGCTTTGTTAATTTTTTTGCTTTAGCGCGACATAAAGGAACGCTAAAGCTTGGCAATCGTGCAGAAATTCAACTTTTTTGTTTTTCCGAATTTCGAAGTTTTCCGGATAGCTTACACCGAGCACTCAGCCTGTCTGTCTGTCCGTGCCAAACGTATGTCTCAAGTTTTCTCTGGAACGGTGAAAGCTTGGAAAGCCTAGAGAGCCTAAAAGAGAGGCGACACGACCTTAGACTTCCGGTACTTGTTCGACTACTTCCTTTTTTTTTCTATTTCCTTTTCCGTTGTTTTTGAATTTCGCGGTTACCTTTGAGAAATCTTTAAAATGGCTGCCAAAACAAAACGATTGGTTTTCTTAAGGAGAGATAAAGGAGCAGGTGTTGGATTAGCGGACTCATTAATGCGCTCTAATTTTTGTCTTTTCGCTTGCGGACTATGGCATAAAAAAGCCAAAATAAAAATTAATTAAAAAAATATTTTCAAGGAAAATGTAAATTAAGAATATTGAAAGACATTTTTACCTGTAATTCCTAAAATTATTCATGTCTAATCTTAAATAAAAAGATTTTATTTTTTAAAAAAATAAACAAAACAGACTGTTTTGTATTGGCAGCCATTTTAAAGATTTCTCAAAGGTAACCGCGAAATTCAAAAACAACTGAAAAGGAAATAGAAAAAAAAAGGAAGTAGTCGAACAAGTACCGGAAGTCTAAGGTCGTGTCGCCTCTCTTTTAGGCTCTCTAGGAAAGCCAAATTAGGTATGGAGGTAGGCTTTGGCAAGCTCTTGAAGCCCAGTGAGTTTTTAGCGATTTCCGATCAACAGTTCGAAAACTGTGCTAGCAAAAGTGTTAAAAATCACCATTTATGGCTGACTTTATTTCCGAATCAACAATGTAGGGTATTGAAGCTTGGAGTGTAGGCCTATTTCATCAAGGCGTAGGCCCAAAAGGAGCTCTCCCCCTAAAAGGGCCCTTGCTGTTTTTTGAAATTTATAATAACATAACGTGTCCAGATGGTTTTAAGAAGGTCTTTTTCAAAAGATTTGAGGTTGACTCTCCCTCCACAGTTAAATTCTTTTTTAAACTTTTCGGTATTGGAGGAGAAAAATAAACTAACAACTAATTAAATAAACTAACTTTTTCAAAAGGTCCCTGTTGGATTTGTACTTAATATATTTTATTTACATGCTCCATCTTTCATTATTCGAATACATCAACAAACATAATAACAATAATACCAACACAACCTCCACCGCCTCCTACAGTCCCCTTTGAGCATATCATCACAGAAGCTTATTTGTGAGCTCTGCTTGATGTCTCCAAATAATTATGTAAAACAGCACTCCCCCCTCCTATGCCCCTCCTTGGGCCACCTTCGAAAAGAAGTGGATTGCATAGAAAAAGGTAAAGCCCGAACCAGTGGTTCCAATTTTTTTGGTCCAATTCATTCATGTCCCAAAAAAAATGTTCACTTGGTTACATTTTGTAGGGCCCTCCCTAATCGCTCCTGCCGCCGTGGATAGGGACCCTATTAAGAAAGAGACTGGTGGATGGCTACTGAGAATCTCATTGGTAGACCGATTTTGAACGCCATGACAGGTCGCCATATTGGAAATTGAAAGAAAAATTGGAGAAAATCATGTGTGCCAACGTACGAATATTCGGGTTTCCCTCCAAAAAAGGCCCACAAAAGCTCTGATTTCCGCTGACAGCAGAAGCGAATTCTTCAAAAATGAGAACAGCAGACGAATTAAAATGGCGTTCAATTTCTTAATGGCTGCGAGTTGTCCAGTCTCTTCGGTATAGGGTCTCTAGCCTGGAACCTCTCACATGTACGTTCTGTCTATATAATTTCGCTAGTTCTCATAAATCAGGGTCATTTTTTAAATTTAGGAAAACCGCTTCTAAGTCGTCTTCGGCAATGAAGGGCAGCGCCATTAGCAAGCGCTCATCATCGCGCATTAAACAATTGTTTCACCACTAAAATTTTTATTAATGGTGACCCTTATTCAATTTCTTATAACTTCTTCGTAAACATAAACCTTGTCAGAGCTTAGCTCGTAGGATTGGAAATCCTACTCCTTTATCAACTCTCTTTTCACCTCATTGAATAAAATTCAATTATCAAATAAAATACAGTAAGTAAATTAAAATGAAACACAATGGGTTATCTAATTTTAAATCGCAAATAAGTTAACTCTGTGATTAATTCTCTTATTCATCCCAGTCAAGGTCAAGTAAATTAAAACAATAAACGATGACAAGATGATGAGATCGGGGAATGACGTATATGACATCTCATGGGATAACTTCTCTCGCTCTATATAATCTAATACTGATAACTTCTCTTCCGGTTTCTCAGAAATCCTAAATGAAAAATTTTTCGACGAGAGAAAAACAAAGAGAGCGCTTTTACATGAATAATCTTTTAACGTTGAAAATTCTACGAATCAAAAAAAAAAAAAGGACAAAAGAAGATTTCATACTCTCATGGAGAAAAAAACCTGGGATTCCTTTTTTTAAAAAAAAGAAGATTCATGCAGCCGATGTAATCTACATGGACATTATAAATGTTATGGTTTTTTATGGGGTGAAATGTTAATAGCCTTTAATAAAACGTGGATGGAATATAAAAAATCCTTTTTTTTTTTTTTTTGAATCGAGGAAAAGCTATTCATTAGAAGTGTTATCTGTTTGAATGGCTTAGCTTTTCAGGATAGGATTTTCTTTCCTTATAACGGAAAATCCGTTACGTACAGTACTTAGTATTTGTTCCAGTCAAATTCGTGTTTAATTAACCAATATTGCACTTTTTTTTGTTGCACTGTGATTAACGTTTCTTTTAAATGTAGGTTTGGTTAAGTAGTCTTGTTATTTATGGAAATAATTAATCGGTCTGTTGTGTACGGAAGTGGTCTGGTTTGGATCGGAATGAATGAAATTGTTAAGGCTTGCAGAGGACATGACAAGACATGTGGAAGAATGGTTAACAAGATGATAATTTTCAAAACAAGGTAAATCCAAAGGTTCAATTGGGAATTTTTGGTCATGAGTGTGATCTAAACATGCCGATTAGAATGTTTGGGGCTCTTGATGGATGCTGTGCTGGTCAAACCCCTGGGAGTACCTCAGATTTTTTGCTGAGAGAATAGTGTTTTGGCGAATGAGGGTCAGTTAGGAGTTCTGTTTGGTGAGTTACCTGCCAGGAAAGAACTATTTGGCTTAATCGTTGTGTGGTAATGGGTTTTGGTGCCATTTAAAGCCAAATGAGAGGAGTGATTATTCATTACAAGAACTCGAAAGTAAGTTAAGAAAAGAAACTCGGTTTTCTTCAAAACAATGGCACCGTTCGCTTTGACGAAATCAAAGTTGTCGGCTATGATGATGAGCTGCTCTGCGTGTGCCACTTCTAGTTGCGGATCCAGGGCTTTAATGAACGCCGGGAGGACGGAGTAACTCAGGACATTCAGTCGGAGAGGTGAAAGTTTGGCAGAGCGGACCACCGTCATGGCAATGAATGGGAAGGTGAATTTTGTGTGGTCGATGCGGAAGTCTAGGAAATGAGGCCGAAAAATTTGCCCAGCACTTAGGAGTTGGAAACAGGGGGAGGACTGCTTTGACGGCACAGTATGCCGGTTCCACCGTGCGGAACTAGGAACAGATGATCGAGAGATCAACTTTGAAGACCTAATAGAGATGGATCCTGATGCGTGAAGTCGTAGAACAAAAGAGAAGTAAGGCCGTGGTTACATTACTCCGAAATTCGGGTCGAAAACCTTCGAAATACTTTCAAAAGTCTCAATCTATGCGGTGATCAGCTACCAAATTCTTCCTACAATCTAGAACAACCCTTATGACGTCATATAGTCCATCATAAAACAGTGCAACACCTTCGAAAACTTGCGAAACCTTCGAATTTCGGAGTAATGTAACCACTGCCTAACTCAAAAGGAAAGTCTTTTTTTGTACCAGTTTTTTCCAGTATGAAAACAGTTTTCAAGCTTTGGCGAGTTTTTCTTCATATATCTCTTTGTGCCTTAGCAATTTCTCCGGAATTGTACAGGACTACAATTTAATCCCTTTAAGTGGCTGTTCTGAGAATTTTTACCACTCACGAACTGGTTTTTGCTTTTCAAAGAAAACTGCCTTTTTTTTTTTAAAACCGTGCTCGCTCCAAAATCCTCAAATGAAGTTCATGTATGACTTAAATAATGTCGGTCAGATGAAAAACCCGGATCGTACAGTGGACTCTGCCAGGAAATTCCCCAAGTGTTACTCGTGTATTCACTGAACCACGAGGCTTGCTCGTGAATGTAACTTGAGGATATTTCAGGTGTCCAAAATTTATAATTAAGTTTCTACTTTACTTTGCTAAGTGGACAATTGATTACTGTTTCCATGCAAATCTCATTCCAAAGTAAAGTCGAAACTTTCTACATAAAATTAACGGGGAACTGTCTTTTCGGATGCGGATTAAGATACGAACTTTCCCGATTTGCCTGTAAGATTTCATCGACGCGATTATATTTCTTCCGAAAATATAAAATTACGTCTAAGATTTTCTGCAGAAGCTAATATAAAACTTACACTCCTTCCTTTTACCATTTTAGTGAAAACTTAGAAATGCAAATAATTCATCGATTTGTTTAACTTTCTCGAGTTCAAACATTAGAGTTTTATATTTATGCAAAACAGATAATGAAAAATAATCCAGGAAAATATTTGAATATTTTTCTTTTTTAGTTTTAACTTTTCTCGAAAGTTTAAAGTATTAATGAAAATCTTGAGAAACGTCATTATTTTTTAAGACAAAGATTAAAGTACTTTTTTAAAGTCTTACAAAAAAGAATAAAGAAAATGCTCTTACCATTAATTTTTTTTTCTTAGCCACAACTTTTGAAAAACCCGAAAAATTTTTTACCGCATTTTTTAATTAATACTCGCGAGGGAAAATTTTTTAAAGACAACTATCACCACCGATGTGTATAAATAACTAAAATATAAGATATGAGCGGTTTACGTTATTTTTTTTTTCTTCTTTTGCTTTGATGAACCCGTTAAAATGTTCCAAGCCGGTGAGTTCGTTAATACCGCTTAGTTTCTAACCTCCCCGTACGGAGCGTTAAAATCGCGTCAATCATGCAAATTGCCTTTTGTGTTCCTTTATTTTAACACTTAGCTTTTCGAATTTTCTTAATTTCTAATTGTTTGTTTTGTTTCTTGGAGGATACGATACAGTAAGTCAGTGTACGTACTCCCTTTTTCCTGCAATCAATTCTTTCGTGTCTTCCTATCTTCTTTTCTACTCCTTCTTTTTTTTTTTTGATTTACGGCTTTTCCGCCTTTGCGTAATTTTAGGGTTTGATGTTACCGCGTTTTGTTGGTTTAGAATTTGAATAAAGTTGTCGTCCTTTAACATTATACAGCTATGTTTACGCTTTTTTCAATTTTTTTTTTTGAGTTCGCTAGGGAGAAGAATAGTTTTTTTGCTTGTCAAATTTTATTCGATTTGATCTCATCGAATGTTTTTGCAATTCAAAAACTGGGAACAAATTCGAACTGCAAAGTATCTCATGGGAGTTACTCGGATTTAGAAATAGTGTTTGATTTCAAGTTAGATGTATGACTGAAAAAGGTATAGTCTTTTGCGAGGGAGTTTAGGCAAAGGAAAAATGTGAAACTTTGAATTAGAACGTTCACGAAGAGGAAGGTTTTAAAAATAAGGTGCAGGTCAGGTCCTTGACGGAAGGCCTGCAAGTCCCAGGCCTCAAGGGAGACCACGGCTTCGATGGGAGGATAACGTTTCAATGGCTCGGAGTTCCTGATTGGAGAATTTCATGCCAGGACAGGTCCGCCTGGCGAATGCTGCAACAGGGCTTCAGGCCCTGTAAATACCATAGTTTAGATTTATCGAATTTCAAACAACATTGGGGAACCATTGACCTTTTTTTGGATTGTTTGGATTAAGAAATATAAGAAATTCATTATATTAATTTTTTTAGTGGACTGTATCTTAATTCACGTTATTTACAATATGGTAGAGGTCTGCATGGGCCGGGCCTGGCCCGCAAGCCCGCGGCGGGCCCGGCCCGAGAAATGATTTGCCTTTTTGCGGGCTGGGCCGGGCCGGGCCTAACCAAATGTAAGACCTTTTTTTTTTTTTTTTTGGTTTCCAAATTTCCAAAAATATTAAATAGTAAAATAGTATATCTTTTTACCCGGCCTTCTAGAAACTGTAGGACCGCCATTATTTCAAAAAGTCTATATTTATTCTCTGTACTTTCTCTATTTATTCGTTACCGCAAAAAGCAAAAAAAAAAAAAAAAAAGGCTTTTTTTAAAATGCGGGTTGCGGCGGGCTGGGCCCCCGAAAACGGTATACGGTAACGGTAAACGGGCCTATTAAAAGTCAGTGCGGGCCCGCGCGGGCCGGAAAATTTCGGCCCACGCAGACCTCTACAATATGGCTCGTCCTTATTCTTCCTTTGTTTCTGTCGTTCCCGAACACTAATTTCGCACACATTTAACACATCTCGAATTTTCTTCTTTATCTGCAAATATATTATCCCAAAATCTAATTCCATCAAATAATGACATTATGAAAATTTCTGTGGCGTTTTTACTCAGTATTTTGGATAACAAAGTAAAAAATCGACCATTTTCTTCATTCTTATCTCTAATCCAAAGCTTTAATACGAAACCCATTTTCTTCAGAGAAAAAAATGTCTACAAGATAGCTTTCGCATATATTCACTCCCTTACTTTAAAAATATATATCGCTGGAGGATTGATTATGTTCCCATTTTCCTTAACAAAATCAAATTCTTTTATGCCGAGATAAAAAAAAATGAGGCAAAGAAGGGGAATTCTCCTCATCAATTTGTATCACTGTTTCTTCAAAATGGAACAAACATAACTTGATTTATGAAACTTCTTCGTTCGTGAAAGCTTTTAAAAGACTTTTACGTTAATAATTGCCAGTCACATCACGCTCTTTCCTCTTTAGGATGTGCCCTATATTTCTGTCTCGATTGTTTATGTCGAGGAGAGAAATTCCTAATTGCATTGCCATGTTATTATCGCTAGTTGCTGTCATTTAAATTTCTTGTCACATTAATTATGTAAGTACATGGCTTGAATGTTGTTTTTATTATAGTACGTCTATTTCCCGTTATTCGCACCCTTATCCTTACGGCCTTCCCCTTTCCTCTCCCCCGCGTTGGTTTTCTCTTTGAAGGATGGATCAACAAGCTGAAACTTGTTCGATTGCTTTCAAAGTTTTTTTTTTTTTTTTTTTTCAGATTTCTTTCCTCTTTTTTTCTCCTTAAAGGATCTGGCGTGAAAGTGGAAAGAGAAAGAAAAAATGTCCAGCTTTCATTTAAAGAGCCTTTCGCACCAAAAACCTTCGGTTTCTAGTTATTGGATTTCTTTTCTTACGTTATCAATGATGTTGATCATTTCCAGGAAATAACATTCCTTTTTTCACTATTATTTTCTAAGAAGAACGTTTGAGATACTTTCGCACGCAGTTTTATTGCGCTCTTAAGGGTTGAGAATTTTGCAGCTTTGAAGATATCTTTGGAATTATAACTCA
This sequence comes from Liposcelis brunnea, assembly GCA_023512825.1. Classification (NCBI taxonomy): domain Eukaryota; kingdom Metazoa; phylum Arthropoda; class Insecta; order Psocodea; family Liposcelididae; genus Liposcelis; species Liposcelis brunnea. Next base: position 16,091,187 of record CM042073.1, read on the forward strand.
TCGAGAGCGATTCGAATCAGAGCCGTATTTTTTTTTTTTAATTCTCGGAAGTTCATCTTGGAGCTTTTGGAATTAAGGGATTAGGAAGTAATCCTTCTCCTCCTGCGCCTCTTCGGTGAACAAATTGCTACTGCGCTACGCGTTGCTTAAAATACCCATTCGCACTGAAGCTTGAAGTCTGTCAATAACAGCCTTGACCGTCCTAAAAATTGAGAACCCAGAACTGCATTGATGACTTTTTCAGTTTGGCTCATCGTAAACTTATACTTTTTATGGCGTTCTCATCACGTCTCGCTTACCAAAGCCATTTTAGCTGAAGCTGAAGTGGTATTTCCTTCGTCGCTCAGTAAACCTTCTTAAGGAAATCTCAAATTCAAGAAAACATCGATCTTTTCTTTTTAATAAACTCTTAACCCTATGAATAAAATCTCAAGGCTAATTAGCTTGGCGAAAATCGTATTACAGGCACTTTCCGGAGAATATATCAAAGACAAGAGCGTCTTATATTTCGCTAAACGTGATTAAGAGCTGATTACATGCAAACATCGGTTCTTAAACTAAGCTGAAAATTTTCCGGGCTCGGGAGGTGTGTATATTTTACCAGGAAAACGCTTGAATGAGAAGCGGTAATAAATTTATGAAACCGGAAGAATAGTTGAATATTCTAAACTGTAACTATGCTTATGTGATTAATTAACTTCATTTTATACGGAGAGTGTTTAAATGGGAAAATGTTTATTTTTCCTTTTTAATTTATTGAGATTTTCAAGTTGCTCGAAGAAAATTTATGAATAGCAAAATAGGAAAGGTATCGTGTCTCTGAAAATTTAGCCCACGCGCGATGCTGTCGTTGTTTTTTAAAGAGATCCAGTATTATATTGCAAAGGACTGGTCAATAACTTTTTTAAAGCTTCTTGTGGTAAAGGTTCTTCTGCTAATGGTTCTTGTGTAGAGGTTCTTCTGCTAATGGTTTTCGTGTAAAGGTTCTTCTACTTATGGTTCTTGGTCCAGACAAAGAAAGATTCTTCTTCTTTTTATGAAAGATTCTTCTTCTGGAGGTTCACGGTGAACATTTACTTTTGAGACTAATCAAGAATTTGAAGCTACATGAATATGCTGTCGCGGATCGAAAATTTCCAGTCTCTTAAACGCCTTGAGGTGTTACATATGGTCAAGTCTTCTTTACGACTGCGGAACTTGGACGCTGAAGGTTGCCGTGATGAATCATCTGGAAGCGTCCGAAATGTTGTGTTGCCGAAGAATCCTTCAAATATTCTGGGCCCAGCATATGACTAGCGAAGAAACCTTACGTCGGTTGCAAAAGGACCGTGAACTACTTGCGACCGTAAAGCGCAGAAAGTTGGATTATCTTGGGAACACGTTGCGGGGACTCAAGTATAGGCTGCTGGAGACCATCTTGCAAGGCAATGTCGAGGATGAATGAAGGCTTGGGCGTAAAAATCTCTCCTGGTTGCGGAATATCCAGAATTTGACCGGGTTAACCTTAAAGGGCCAGCCTCGTGGCGCAGTGGATAACGTACCCGACTCACAATGGGGGAGTCTAAAGGTCGTATCCACCTTTCGGTCCGGATTTTTTTTGACCGAAATGCACCTCACCATCAATATGTGGTCATGTGAACATAAGTCAAAGACTTTGAACGACTCGTGCACTGTCGTTTAGACTTTGTGCCCATTGCAAGCTTATGGCGAGCCAGCAAGTGGTAACATGTCTAGTACAGCCTCTCTAACTTGTTTGTATCTGTGCATTACATTAGCGCATCACACAGATACGTGCAGAGAGGTCGCCAATTAAAGAAGAACCTTAAAGGAGTTACTCCGCAAGGCCGCCGGTCGTGAAAGATTAGATCGCCTAAGCTCGTGTGCGAGCAGGGCACTCAAAAAAAAAAAAAAAGAATATGTACCAGCGTCTTCAGGACGTTCATTTTGAATCTCTAAATTATATCCTTCGATCATGTTAATTCGCGGCATCAATATTTTTTTACAATTTTTTGGCTCTCTCCCCAGAAACTTTTACGTTTTCTACATTCAAAAATTTTCCTGGGATACAAGTGTTTGAAAAAATTAAAAAACAAATAAAACCTTCCAAAGAATGTAGTAAATACTTACTTCAGATAAATCATCAAACAATGCCGAGTTTCCAAACCGATATCATTTCCGTTATTAATAAAAAAAAAATACTTCGCCCATTTTACACCGAAAACGAAATAAAGTTACAACAGGATATTCAATTCCAGGTAGAACCCTTTAAATCAATTACTTTACATAAACCAAATTGTTACATACCCTTTTTCGAACAAAAAAAGATTCGGTAATTACCTTTTTTTAAATTGAAATTACCAAAGCGAATGGATTGCGAAACATTTCCGTAACAAGAATGGCACAAAAAACAACAACAAAAAAAAAAGAATAATTATATTTTTCTAAACGGGTGCACCAATAAAAAAACCGGAAACAAATCACTTTTCGAAAAGTCTTCTCCTTCATTACTTACAATTTAAAAGGAGAAAAAAAAACGGTGGAAAAAAAAGATAAAAAGAAAAACGGAAGTAATAATATCGAGAAAAAAAATTTTTATTCATAGAAGAAAAACGAGATCGAAAGGAAATGAAAAGAAGAAACAATGAAATAAGGTTTTGAAATATTAAAATTTATAGCTGAAAGTGGAATAACTCGTTGCCTGGTGAAACGGATAGGAAAATATTTGATTAAATTGTGCTGCTGTTGTGACATGAAGAACGCGCTCATATTTCTTCCTTTTTTTCGTCTTGAATTAAGAAGCCTCTTTACCTGTTGCCCAAAAAAAAAAAAAAACAATATCCCCAAAATCGCCTTTTTGTTTTTCATTCGGTTAAATAACATTTTACGGGGGAAAAAATTGTTAAGATAAAAGCTTTGAAAGGGTTGTAAATTTAATTTTTCTTCGAAGACATACTTGTCACAAGAAAATTGGCTTTTTAGTGAGTAATACGATTTTTTTTCGAAGCGTAAAAGGAAAAGGGAGATCGATACTTTATTTTCTGCAATTTGGAAACAACCTCGACGATGTAAAATAGTTAATTAAAAAAAAAGAAAGGGGAAAAAGTGTCATGTAAACGGGGTTTCTCTTCCCGGAATATCAGCGTAAAATCATTTGGTTAAAGCAATATTGTTGAAAACGGATCAGTGGTATGTTTCATCCGACAGCCAAACGCATCCGAAACTCATAAATCGTGTCAGCTACTAATTACATCTACACTTCGAAACTGGCTGTTATGTCACTAATTCAAAACCCTTTTGTCCTGAGTAACGAGGTTGTCGATTTTTCCTCGTGATTACGTTTTTATTTTTAAAATTCGGAAGTTATGTTTGTGAGCCGGTTTCACGTTTTAGCATAAGGTCTGTTATTGCAATCCAGCTGGAGTTTTATAAAAATTTCCAGCCAGAGAATACAGTCGAACTCGGTTATAACGAATTTCAAGGGACCGGAAAAATTGTTTCGTTATAACAGGGTTTCGTTAAATCCGGACCTGCAATTTTTTTTTCAAATTTTTGAATTTTTGGGCTTACTTTATTGTGGTAGCTCCGCGGGTTAGACGAAACCCTGTTATAACGAAACAATTTTTCCGGTCCCTTGAAATTCGTTATAACCGAGTTCGACTGTATTTATTTTTAAGAAAAAAAGCAAGTTTAAACTTCGGTCACTTGAAAAAATTCATTAAATAGGTATAAAAATGACATTTTTTCGTTATATCAGGGTCGGATTTAGGTAGTTTTGTTTCGTTACAGCCGGGTTTTCGTTATAACCGGATTCGTTATAAGCGAGAAATTTTAACATGGATAAGATAGCGGGCCAACCAAATTCTAAAAAATTTTTCGTTACAACCGGGTTTTCGTTATATCCGAGGTCGTTATAACCGAGTTCGACTGTAATTCTATTTAATGGATATGTTTTTCAGATTACTTCAATCTTCATGCATAAATCTTGAAATGTTAAAACTAGGCAACGCTCATACTTATCAGTTTTATGAAATTTAAGAACTCGTTCATAAGTTTATTAAAATTTGCAAGTATTGCGCAATTTTCAAAATCAAATATTTAAAACCTTATGCGGGTCATTCTCAAAAAAAAGGGCAAAACGATGTCAGCATCCTTATAACATTTTTGTTGGTTTGATTTTGTACAAGCCAATGTTTTCTGTGGCATTAAAACTTATCAAGAGACTTTTTCTTACTATATTATTCACTTTCTTACGTCAAAATCATCACTAAACCGCCGCTTTTCAAAAAAATCAACTCACGGAGATTAAAAAAATGGCTGTCCTTTTGCCGGGTTTCATATCTCAATACTCGCTTTTACAGTTAAATATATTCAAAGACAAAAATTTTTTCACATGAATTTGTTCAGATAGAAGCAAAAATTCAAAATAATGCCCTACTTTCAGTCGCCAGTACTGATTTTCCAAAAAAAATTATTTATTAAGCTTGTCCTCAGGAAAAACTCCTTTCTGTTACTCCTAACTGTTAATGCTTTAATTATATTTATAATTATTCGTTTAAAAACCTTTTTCCCATCAAATCGTTTTCTTATTTAAGGCAGTATGTCAATTCAAAATCAATTTTTAAAAAGAAACAGAGAGGACTTAATTACTAGCATATTTTTAATCGATGGTGCCTCATCGAAACGAAAAACCATTTCAATTTCCTCTCTGTTACTGGAAAAAATTAATATAAAAATAAAGCGACAGCTAATGCATCTCTAATCTATTGTAATAACTTGCCTGTTCGCTTTTGTTTGACGACGAAATCGTTTCCTAGCTTTTACAAAACTAGTAAATATTAATTTTTTATTAAATAAATTTTCCATTCTGTTACTCCTTTCTGTTACTTTAAAAAAAAAATAACAAATATGTTTACATTTTTCAAAATTGTCAGCAATGTTTTTTCGTTTCGCGACAAATTCAAATTAAATTTTATTCTAGAACGAATGCGAATTTTGAAAGTTAAGTTTCGCAAATGAAATGAAAAAGTGAAATAGTAGGATACGAATTTAGCCGAATGGCGAACGGGCGTCCCCTTGTCGACGCCCCTTGTCCCTCCATTGCTGTCTTTTCTTTTCAGCCTGCGACTTAGGCAAATCATTTATAGAAATTTTCTTATATCTAAAAATATCGAAAAGTTTGGAAAACTAAAAGCTTAAAGATTAGAATGACGATTGAAAACTTGTAAAAATTTAATTTGACTACCTCTGTCGATCCTTTCTTCGGTTTTCTTCTTCCTTCTCCTCATTTAACTTCCTTCTTTCCCTATATAATTTTTGCTTTTCAGCATTGCTTAATTTTTCATTATTATTTTTATTTTCCATTTTCATAAACAAAGCAGACAAGTTTATATTTTTTTTAAATTCGACATCCGACATTGACGCCAAATTTTTAAAAACATGCGAATCTGCCAACTTGATTTGATGTAAACAAATAAAATCAATTAAAATAATTTAAAAACTACAATAACGGGTTACCCGGCACTAATTTTGTTTTAAATTGATGCCTAGTTATCTTTCGCAGCCTTAAAAATACATAAATGTTTAAAGTTATTAGTTGGACATTTCAAGTATAAAAAGTGCCCGATAGTTTGAGAATGACCCATGCCAGAGAAAACGGTTTCCTCGCCTATTATGAAAAATTGCTCAATATAAAATTACGCAGTACGCCTCTGTATAAAATTACGAAAGCCGTTCCTTTTTTATAGTCGACATAAAAAAAAAAGGTTAGCACGAGAGGGGGGGGGGGGGGAAAGTTGTGCGATACGAGAAAATCTGAAACGCACTCCAGTCACCTATATTTTAGAACCAATTTACTTTATGAAATGAAAGAATGCCTTGATGGTTTTTAGCCGCAGCATATTGAAAGTCTTTCGCATCGTTTAATTAACTTCCGGCGGAGGAATTTCAAAACTAATGGATTTACATGTTTTTACCGCATGGAAGATGTATCAGAGGGAAAGAGGAAATATTATTACCTACAATTTTTTTTTCCTTTTAGAAGAGGATCAATCCTTTGAAATTGGTTTCGCGCGCGCGGGAAGGAAAAAAAAAGAGCGTATATTGACTCGAATCTGTTGCTGACACATCTTCCACAGGCGGTATTGATTGAATGACAGTAGAGGCAATGTTAGAATGAGGTATGTCGATTACACAATGGTATGAAATCCATTTGAAAAGGCAAAGCTTTACACGTATGGGGTTGATGTGCTGATTCTTAATAAATTTCGGCGGGTTGTTTGATGGGGTCCCATGTTTCCAAATCATTTCCTACGATTTATTTACTTTTTTTTTCACTTCGGTTGAGAATCCTCTTTCCATCTTTTTTTTTTTCTACTCTCAAAGCTCTTTATGTCACGCATCGTTTAAAGTTTCAAGTGACAAACACAGTTAACTGAATTGGTTTCCGTCAGTATGCTTTTGTTAATGAAATTACACAGTCGACACCATTCCTCGTTGATAGTCATTGAATTGCTTAACGGTGAGAAGAGGTTGTTTTGAACTCTGTCGGTCGGTTTTCGAACCGAGGACTTCAGTACCAATTTTCTTCATTTTCTCTTTTGTTCGGATTCGGATTTTGCATATTCGGATTAATAATCGAGAGATTTGAGCGTTCAAAATTCTAATCCCCCCTTTCTCTTCGTTTTGGTAATTCAAAACCTTTTCCGCAATAATTACGAAAGATCGTTTTGAGGGATCATTATATTCCTTTTCGGATTGGTTTAGTTAGTTTTTTTTAATGATGCGGATGATTAAAAGTTTTTTGGGGGGAATTTTTTTTTTACGACTTACCTTAATAGAAATCGATGATGTTGTCCATTACGAAAAGTGTCACGTCTGGTAAAGTCACTTAAAACTTCTAAGTCAATTTCGTAGTTAATGAAACGGAGACTGTCATTCAATCCAGTCGTATTTTCGTCGACGTTTAGGAGTCGATCGTCGATTATTTAATTAAAAATGGAGTAGGTAGATGGGATTCCGCCTTTAGAGCTGTTTTTTTTAGACTTTGAAATCCGTGCCGTAGATGTGATGTTAAAATACGGTTTAATTTTAAGTTTAAGCTCAGGTTCGAGCAGAGCACTCAAAGATGAGAAGGTGCTGGCTGGAACCGTTAATCACTAGAGTGATTAAATCGTTCAGGCTTTGGTGTACGGGACATACAGCTCGTGTGCGGGCACGCAGAATGCATGTCAGGTTCTGTATGGTAGTCCTTGCAAGTCGCAGACTTCATGGCAGGCTGCTGCTTCGATGAGACGACGAAGAGCAAAAGAATACTGATCGGCTCGTAATTTTAGATTGGAAGTGAGCAAGCAAGGTTAGGACCTTCTGGGATCTGCAGGCTATGCAACTCTAGGACTTAGAGTTCAGACCGCTGTTAGTTATGATTTTAACATTTTGAAGACTAGATCTCAAAACTTCACTTTTCAAGAAGCTAAATCTGAAAAACACTAAAGCATGAACCTCCGATTTTTGATTTGAACTCCAGAGCTGAACTTACCCCCGTAATCTTTTAAAAGTCACCCCACGGAGTAAATCGTTCAATACGCATCAGGCAAAAAATCGTGGAAATAGCGAACAAATATAATTCAATAAATCATTCAACCCGGAGTGCCGTTGAAAATATAAAAAAAAAAAAAAGTACGAAATAAAACCACTCCAGAGGAACTGATTTTTCTCTCATAGAAAACGATAAAAAGTCCTCGTTCATTTTCCTAACTTGAAACAAAAGTTATATCGGGATAAAAAGAGCTTTTGACTCTATTAAAGAAAAAAAAATTATTCGGTTCACTTTCCTTTTTAATCTGAAGACGGATAAGTTTCCAAAAAGAAACTCGGGGAAAATTGCGACGGGATAAATAAAATAAACAGCATACGATTTACAACTCTTTTAAAAAGAATTTTTTTTTATTCTAAACATTTTCTTCGGTTTTTTTTTTTTTTCCTCTTTTTTTCATTTTCTTATTTTTTTTTTTTTTTTAAATAATTACAACTAATCACTTTGACAGTAACCGGAAGAAAGGTTATAAGTTATGAATACGTGTAGCACTTATTTCAACAAATTTTGTGTTCTTGTCTTACGTGTGAGTAACCAACTATACATAACGATTGTTGGTTAAGAAATTGTTTATATCGAAAAACCTTGCTTCCGAAGAATATACAAACATCATAATTAAAAAAAAATATATAAATAGAGATCTTTTTCAGAGATACATCAAAAGGTTTTTTTTTTCCTTTTAGAAAAAGATTGTTATCTATGAGGAAAAAACAAATTTTTTTTTAAAAAAGAAAACTCGACATGGTCATCATTTTTCTAGGAAAAAAAAAATGGCTTGTGATTTTAATGCGTATCTTTCCAGTTCGAACATGTCGTAAAAGATTATTAGTGCTGTAGGCTGGAAATGAAAAATGTCAAAAATATCAACTCGATAATAAAAAAAATATATGATGTAAAGAGAAAAAACGTTGACATTGGTTTTTCATCTGATGTTGTCGAACTATTGAAGATCTCTTTTTAAAAATTTTGCATTTTTAAGAAGCAAAGTATTTTCGTAGTTTAACTAAAAATAATTAATAAGGTAGACATTAATTTTTTTTAAAATAAGATTTACTACATAAGGTATAATATCTATAAGATATGATTACACTTAGGTCCCTGAGCCATATGCTAAAAACATTTTTTTTTAAAAATGATTGATTCAGTGGTCATAATTTTAGATATTTTAAAGAAGGAAAAAAGAAAGAGGGAAATAATTTTTTAAATGTCAAATTATAGCGATGCTGGGGGATTTTCCTTCATCCTGTCGTAAAATGTTAACCGAAAGTTAAAATAACAAACTGACATGGTTTTTCTTATATTCCGAATTATGAGATTATAATGTTGTAATCTAATTTTGAAACAAATGTAAATGATTGTTCTGTAGAACCACTCACATGTTTTCAATGTTTAAACTGTATATTTTAACCCTTACCACATGTCACGTTTTAATTAATTGTGTCAGTGGCTACGAAATAGATTTCATTCATTTTGGAGTACGAAAAAAGAAAATTATTTTGAAAGCGTGGTCAATGAGCCATACGGGTTAAAAGTAGATTAAAATTTTTTCCTCACTCCGTGAAGGAAAGACGGTTTTCCCTCACGGGGGAGTTTTTTTTAAACGGAAATTTAAGGCTTCCTCGTGAGAAAAAATATCTAACTGTGCAAGAAACGCAAAAGACTTGCCCGTCTCAACCTTTTTAAGGCCCTTGCCTTCGGCTCGGGCCTCAAACCCGGTCTCGACGGGCAATTTTGTCTTTTGCGTCACTTGTATAGTTATATACTATAGTTTTGACTTAAAAGCAGAGATGCTTAAATCTTTTACTCAGACTTCGGACAAAACTTTTTGGCTTCTTGAAAAAAGCTTGAAACTTAAAGCCAATGGATATTTAATTTTTTTATGTCTAAATTTAAGTTCAAATCTTAAACTTTGACTTCAACTTAAGAGTCAAAGCTTTTGCTGCTATTTATTCATATGACTCAATTCACGCCAGATTTTTCTTGAAAAAATTCAAAGTTTCAAAATCCGTGGGAAAAAAATCCTATAATTTTTTTTTTCAAATCAAAAAAGTAATTGGGAAAATTTATATGACAAGAAAAGTAATGCAGTTTAACTCTGTGAGTAATTACATTTGTTATAATTTTTCCGCTCTTTTATTACAAAAATATTCACGGGTCTAAAATGGAATAGCCAATGAGAGTTGAATAAACGAATGCGGTTGAATGAAATGCAAGTTTGATTACCGTCATAAGCTTTTCATATTTCTTTCTTTTTTGTTTTATATTACGTTGTAAAATCAAATGATGATATAAAATGGATAAATGAATCTAGCACCAGGCAACGACTCACTCCCGCATTTAAACATCAATTAATATTCACATAGTCCATTCATACTTAATGTCAATTTTTTTTGTTTAAACAAGAGATCTCACACACTAAGCTAGTATAATTAAGCAATCGTCGAATTTAAGATTAGAGTTTGGTGATTTTTTTTACTTTTTTTACAATGGGAATTTTTTCTGTTTAGGAAGAGTGTCTCCTTTTTTTGGAAGGGGTGGAGGCCATGAAGGTGTGGAATGGCGATTGTACAATTTTGGAAAAAAGTTCGGTGAGCTTGAAATTAAAAAATTGCCTATTAAATTTCTTTTCTGTGATTATATGAGCCTCCGGTGTGATTCAGCTTGTTTAAATTGCTAATCCGTTAACAAGTTAGGGTTAAGCAGAATCGTGACAGCATTAGAAAAATATTTTATTAGATGAGGTTTCAGCATCCAAATTTGTTTTTGTTTATTTCCATCGTGCAAGCATACAAGTTTTTTCCGTAAAATGAATACCTAGAATTTCCACAATTAGAAGAATTGTCTGGTTCAAAAATTTTTTTGAAGAAAAAGACAGCGACAGTTGATTTGGAAAAAATTCTGTTGAGTTGTTTACGATTTTAATTGATTTTTTTTCTGTCTTTGAAATCCCGTAATATGTTTAATGTGGATGAAAATTCATGACTTATTGATTTTGCTTTGCTGACTAATGAACTTGATAACTTTCAGTGCACTCATGGTCTTTTGTAAAAGATTTGTTATGGAATAAACAAAACAGAATCTTGATTCACACTGGAAAATCGTTTCACCATTTGACCGTAGAGATTGCGCCACGTTCAAAATTTCAATCTGTTTCAAATTTTTTTTTGAACTTTTTAAAAAGAAATTTTAGATTTTTACGATGGGCAAAGCGTAGAAGAAATACCCGCTCACTAAATAAACAACTTTGACGTTTTAATCTCGAATGTAAGAAGACACTCCCTTTTTAATAATTCAACTCTTCCATCAACGTAATCTTAAATTCGAAGAACAATTTATTTTGTTTTAATTGATTAATTTCAAGCTTGTAAATGTTAAATGGTCAATATAAAATTCTCTTCTTCCGATTACTGTCTACTCGGATTCCGTTTCATTTTTTTTTAAATTTTCTTTTTAACTCTAAATTCTAATGTGCCGACAAAACATTAAATCATACATTTATTTATTTATTTATTTTACTCTTTAATTTTTTTGTTTTCTTTATCGAATTTTTTCTATCTTTTCACCCACGAAACTTTTTTTCCCCCTCAGCTATCTTTACCAAAAAGTTCGATAAAGGGTTGACACATTAAAAATTACAAATCAGTGGGTTAATCGAAGACAGAAGTGGGCAATATATTTTTTTTTTTAAACAAAAATTCTTTTGCCCACCTCTGGCCAAGGAACACTTTAGGTCTTTGGTATACAATGACTATGACAAACAACTAAATATAAGCTTTTTCTTTTATATTTCAAAAATCGCAACCGGATAACCAAGTTATCTACTGAACACTTAATGCCTTTCCTGACACAATCCATAATTTTTTTTAAAATTTTATTTTCTTTATAGAAAAATTCTAACATTTTATTTATTTATTTTTTTTTTTTTTCAGGGATTCTATAACGAATTTTGGTCCAGGAAAATTTTGATGGATTCGCAGGAATGATTTCGATAAGGTAATTTGTTTTTTCTTTTTAATTAAAGCGACTGTAAAAAAAATCATAAAAAGGGGAATTCGAGTTAAAAAGGAAGGACGGAATAAGAACTATACGCAGGAAATATCTTGCGACATTTGTAAAACTTCTTATTGGGATGTAAATTTTATTTTTATTAGACTTCAAGGGAATAATGAGTTCTTTTTCTTTAAGTTCTCCTTCCTTTCTCGTGATAACTTTTCCCGGAAATCACGCGCGAACAATCTTATTTCCTATTTTACATCATCAAACGGGATTTGTTGTCAAATAAATTTAATGCCGGATTCGATGACTCGGAATGCGATCTCTTCCGTTTCTTTTTTTCCGAAAAAAAAAATAAAAAAAAGATTGTGCTTATGATTTTTTTTTAGCCGCGAATTTCTTGACGAAATAATTTAAATTTTACATTCTCTCGAGTTTGCTTTTTTTTTTTTGCTTACAAAAAATGAATGTAAAGGGCCACACTCTATATATCACATAAAATTTTGTAATATCTATTTCACAACACACCGACATCATTAGTATAATATCCACTAATACACCGATTGTTTTTTTTTTTTAATATTTCTTTTTTTAATTAATTAATAACACAAATATATTTTTTTAATATTTTTTTTTAATAATCTAAAAATTAAAAAAAAAAAAAGATCTTGACAGATTACGAGACGAGAGAATTTATTTGAGAAATCGCTTTCGCTTTTCGCGATGAAATAAATTGATATGTTCTTTTTTTTTCATTAAAAAAGAAAATAATGTTGAAAAACCGAGTTTAATATTAAAGGGCCAAACCACGTGATCTACTACGATTGAAGGAAATGAAATTTTTTTTTCTGAAGTATTCTCAAGTCTCTTAAGAGTCAAGGGTTTCGTTGGCAGTTTTTTTTTAATACGTTGAAAATGATTTTTTCATGATTTTTTTTTTTTTTAATATAAAAAGAATGAAGACGTTACCTATATGTTGCAAGCTGATTCGAAATATTTATCGAGATTTTATGCTGTAGGATGGTTAATTAAGACTGAAAACGTGCCATACACGGATATTAAAATCTTAGGGAATGGTAAGTTTTCTTGAGAGCGTTGGAATTAGAAAAGGAATTCATCCTTACGAGCATGTGAGTGAAAATCGTGTATTGGTGACCGTTGCTTATTGATAATGCATGCTTCATTAAGTATGAAAAGGTATCCGGTAGGATGTTGCAAGATAATGTACTTGGAATATTTCGAAGCATCAGATTGACGGGAGAAAAGTAGGAAGGGGATATTTGTGGATTTTGGAATTTTTGGGGTTTGTTTAGATGTTCGTTGTGCTCAAGAGATGAATTTAAATTTTGTCTTGAGAGGTGGATTAAAATTTTAAAGCATAGGTGAAAGCTATGAGTTACTTATTGATCTGACTTTCTTGCTGCAAATTTCATTTGTTTGGTGATCGCTAAAAATAGTAAAGCGATAATCTCATTCGTCGCTAAAATAAATCAGCCGGACTCAAATCGATGCCGAACTAGCTTGGACGCATTCCTATTTGGGTTATTATCTGTTTATGGTTAAAAATATGCTTAGCTTATTAAAAGTGAAAAACCTAAATTGAAAATTCTATACATAAGCTGAAAATGATTTTAACCGAAAGAGTTAACAACCGTAAATCTTATATCTGTTGTATAGTTAAAGCCTTTGGCGGCTTGTTCAGCTTTGCTTAAGTTCAATTTATCTTGCCTGTATTTCGACTAATATGCCATGTTGCATGTTTCGTATCTCAGTCAAGCTGAAAATTATTTTTAGGAACCATGTTTGTTTTTGTCTTGCTTGTAAATTTCAGGTGGATGACTGTTTGGTTTCCAGCGTTAAAAAGTTTCAGCTCATCGAAATGTGGACTTAGGCTGCCTAAATTCTTATTAGATTCTCAAGAAAAATTTGGATTTTCTTATTTTATAATCAACAACAACAATGCAGGCAAAATTATTTACAGGCTTAACGATATACAAACATGTCACATGGTTGAATTTTTGCATAACACATATCTCTCTGCGGCACCTCAAGTGCTCTCCTTCTCTTTATCTTGTAAGTATCTATTTAGTATCTCTGGAAATTCATTTTGTATGCAATTGGCTGGCGAGATTCCTAGATTAAGATTTTTGGACTCTCAAAAATCAGGGCTGCGAATCTGATTAAATTATGATTGGAATCAGAATCGGAATCGGCGTCAAGCTATTTAAAAACATCGGAATCAGAATCGGCATCGCATTAATGGTTGCGCCTATGTTTAACTTATGCAAGGGCTTTCCTCTGCAATCGGAATCGGATTCGGAATCAGCATCAAGCATTCAAAAAGTATCGGAATCGGATTCGCAGCCCTGTCAAAAATAGGCTTTCACAGTATTCGGGTGCTCGCGCAAAAGAGAAACACTTGGGATTTGTTACATAGTTTGTTTTGGTAAACGAACCCATAAATCAAACATTCGGCTGCTTATGAAAACAAGGTATGCGTCAAATGCCAACGAATTCTTTTTTATTTGATGTACGTTTGTATTTTATTCCCGGGATATTATATTCCTAAAAACTCTACTCGAAAAATACCTTAACTTTTCCAGTAATTTGCTGTATTTACCGAAAATGGAAATCAATCCCCAAAAATAATGATCTTGAAAAAATTCTGGTTCTTGCTTTTATGACGTTTTTTTCTTCCGAGAACAAAGATTTATCCCTAAAAAATTTGTAGGAGTAGCACAATCTCCACTGACATCTGGACTCAGCCTGATAAAGCCATTTAGTTCCTTTTTATTTTGGCGTCCGGTGAATATAAACGACAACATCTTAGCAAATGGCGGGTCGTATGGGAATTAAATATCCGTCCATTTTTTATCCGCTCTCGTGGAAAAGGACCGACGTTCGACTCTTTTCCATTTTTGATCCAGATTTTTGTAAAAGGGTCGACACTGAAAAGGACCGACGGGAAAAGGATCGAAAAAAATTTTCGGCCCTTTTCAATTTCGGCCCTTTTCATAACTCCCAATATAAACGACAACATCTTAGCAAATGGCGGGTCGTATGGGAATTAAATATCCGTTAATTTTTCAGTCTCATCCCATCATACTAAATCTTCAAAAATTCTTAATTACCCATCCTATTAATTCCAGTTCATAAAATTCTTTTTAAAACACAGAGAAAAGGGTTTATAAAAACTGAAGCTAAAATTTCTTCGTCCTTTTTTTCCATTTTCTTAAAAATTTAATTTTAAAAAAAATTTTTTGATAACGCGCCCGAAAATTCGTTAAATTGAAAATTTTTGCCTAATCGAAATGAAATTAGAATCTCGGGAAAACTGATTGATTCATTCTAACAACGAGAAAAAAATGAACCAGGCCGTAAAGAAAATCATTTTATCGCATTTTTTTTTCCTTTTCAAAAAACGTATTAGCTTTACTGCTAAAGCATAAAAAAATATCGTGGGCTTTTTACTTAAAATCCGAAAGGAAATAACAGTTAAACAAGAGAAACGAATGACCAGCATTCATTCCTATATATTTTTTTTTAAAAGTGCTTTTGCAATTACTATTTTTTTTTTTTTAATAATACCGAGGGCGGGGAGAATTCGATCGCCAAATGGCTAAGGTTAATTTTCATCGGTAACAATTTCCTGTAACATTCAACGTTATTAACTCTAGATACGCGTGAAATATGAAAATTGGAAAATCAAACGCTTATCTCTCATATAGGCGGATTACAGAAAATTTAAATCCAACACTTTTAATAAATCTTCATTTAATCTTAAGCCACGTCGAATTTTTACATATACTCAACGCATAAGCACTTTTAAATGAACGTACAACGACCCCCTTTTTACGGGCCAATAAAACACTGATAATTTTTTTTTGTTGGTTGATAATACCCGAAGGCGTGTAAATTTCAAACGGGAAATCTTTTTACACTGGAAGCGACTTTAAAATTCATTTTTAAAGACGGACGGACAGACGCTTGAGAAAGGTTTTTATAAAATAAATACGGGAGGCCGTAATGATAGATGATGATTGTGCAGGCGAAAACTGTTAAAATACTAATTAAATCGTTTTAACCGATTCAAAATCCGAAATCCCCGCTACAATCCATTCCGTAATCACCGTCACCGAATTCTAAGTCACCGTAATCATCGCATGAGTAGTGATGGGAGTCATGATGATTGACATTTGTATTGTGAATATCGTAATGGTGGTTGATATTGATGTCAGCATGATCGTGGTTATAATAACCTGTACCACAGCCAAAACTGTTATTCCAACCCCAGCCGTGTCCCCAATTATTTAGGGCCGCCCCCATTAGGACGCCTGCGGTGTAATCCCCGACACCGCTACCGCGATCGCGTACCAGTATTGTCGTATTTGTTGGCTGGATGTATGTCGTTTCTGGGTATATGGCTCCTAGGTGATTTGTTGAGTGGATCATGTTGTATCTTGGCAATGAATCACCTGGCACCCCAGCTGAAACAAAAAGAAAACAGGATTAAAGAGTGGCTTGTTGCAGACTTCGTGGTTTGATTGTGTAAGCAATGACGAGGTCACGGTGGACGAGGTCTTGAATCGGACGGAGAGGGAAATGGAGGTCCTATACAATACTGAGTGTTGAAAACTAGAATATTTTAGGTACAACGTTGCCTTTTGCAACGTGCTCTTCGAGATCAAGAGGCGAAGGCTTGAATATTTCGGCCATATTATTCGTAACAGAAAGTGTCGCCTTCTGCAGCTGGTGACGTAGACCGGGTCGGAGGAAAACATCCTGGCTCAAGAATCTAAGAGACTGGTACGGTTAAAATTCGGTATCCCTTTTTCGTTCGGCAGCCTCCAAAGTTAGGATCGCCATGATGATCGCCAATCTCCGACGAGGAGCGGGCATTTAAAGAAGAAGAAAAGTTGCCTTTTGCAACTTGTGTTGATGAAGATGGAGAGTAAGCTCAGAC
Organism: Liposcelis brunnea; assembly: GCA_023512825.1. Classification (NCBI taxonomy): domain Eukaryota; kingdom Metazoa; phylum Arthropoda; class Insecta; order Psocodea; family Liposcelididae; genus Liposcelis; species Liposcelis brunnea. The sequence continues at coordinate 16,107,734 of CM042073.1, forward strand.
CTGATCGGAAAAAGCCGCTTGGCTAAGATTCGATTTAAAGCAGTGGGCCGTTTTTCTTCCCTACTAAGTTTCTATTCCAAATTGACAAGCTATAATTCCGTTCTGCACCGCGTCGCTGGCCTTTGAGAATTAGATGATGAAAAAGCTGATGAGGATACTGGGGCCATAGCTATACATATAGATCTTGTACGATAATCCAATAATAAATAAAAAGATCTGAAAGTATGAAATAATCCGAAATGATGAATAAAAAGATCCATGATTCGCTTCCGAACATAATAGATGGCGGTGCCTTCTATTATGTTGGAGTGGACGATGGAGTTTTTAAGAAAAGTGAAAGGCTGTTCATTACTAGATCAGATCCGAAATGACGATATTAGAGAAGAGCTTAATATCTTTGTCTAAACCAGAAGATCCAAGATAATAAGAGGCACTGGATGGATAGACCATATAGATCGAATGGAGGGATCCCTTGTAAAGCAAGCAGTTCAGTACCGTCCGCAAGGGCGTCGTGACATAGGAAGACCGATGAAACGTTGGAATGATTAAATTAGTCATTTTAAATTTTAGCCATCAATAAATTTTAGATTTTAAAGATCAATTTTTTAAACCTGTGAAGACGGAACAGGCTAATAGCCTAATCCGTGTAGTGAAGAAGAAGAAGATCAAGAAGAAGATCCAAAAGCTCATGGTCCAGATCTCACTAAAAAGAATGAGCTATGCTACATCTAAGTGGGTCCCGATATCTGCATAAACTATTGGCCATTTAAAGATTCAGCTATAGACCAACCAGACTTGGTTGGTTACGGGGCAAAGAGTGCGCACTGGGAATATGGCCAACGGTTTGCATTAATATCTTAATTCCCTCCCTCCTCAAATGTTGAATTAGGGACAGAAACACCTTGGATCATGGCATCCACATGTCAGTGACTGCAGTCACTCTTCGCCCGAGGGTTTCAAAAATTACGCCTCAAAGAATGGCCTAGTAGTAATATTACTGTTACTATTACTGTCTGAATTTTAATATTTTAATCAAATGTAAAACATTTAATGTTACACCTTTTAAACTTTTAAAAGTAGGCTTTTTATATAATAATAACTTTCCAGTTTTCACAAAGTAATTTATGTTTCTGACAGGCAAGAAAATCATTATATTAAAACACGTTTTCATCATAAACAGAATAAAATTCTTAAAACTTTTTACCCAAATAAGATTTTCAAAAAATTACGATCCCGTTTCCCTCGAAAAAAAGAAAAACAAATATCTCCCGCACACAATATTTATTGACTTAGACACTTATTTTAATCAGATTTTTCCTTGGGAAAAAAAACAACGATACGTGCCTGTTGAAATTTCTCCCTGCAGAAAGCAAAGATTCAGCCAACAAAAACTCAAATTCATCTTCTCTGCCACGCTGATTTAAAATCGCACATTGGATCTGTGCCAGTCGGAGGGACATTATATTGTCTCTCGAGTCTTTTATTGAAACGAAAGCTCCGGTTCACTATTATGGAGATAGAACAATATCGCAAAACATTGATGCAGATTACTTGCGCTGTAAAAATCTTTTGAAAAAACCGACCGGAATTCTAATAAGAAGAACTCCATTTTGGTTTCTTATCGCGCCGATTTAAGGCTTTTACGGCCCGTTCGACCATCAAAAAGTTGTTATTTTCACGATATCGTCGTCCATGTTATGTTCATTCGAGACGTATAAGATTTCCAGGGTTGAAAATCGGTGTCTTTTTTTTTTTTAATGAATTTCGAGTTGGAGGTAAAAGTCTGAGCACTATTTTGAGTTCCTTTTCTTCTTTTTATTTCCTATCGATTTTCTTTTTTTTTTATGAAGCTACCCAAGCGTAGTTTATCGTTATAACTGGTCAAAGGAAACGATTCTCAATATATAAGCGATTTTTCTATCAGTCGAGGGGGAAAAAAAATGAAAATCGCGTTTCCATTAAAAGATGATTTCACATTTGAAATTGGTTTCGATTAGCTATACATGAATGATTTTAAAGCTTTCGAGTTTATTAGAATTTCCTCCCCTCTCCAAATCTCTTCAGAGGTTTTTTTAATATATCAATTTGGAATTTTGCACACATTTCGAGGATTTTTTTTTGTAAAGGGAAGCGAGAGAATGCTATTGAGTGTATTGACACTGATAAATGATGTTGAAGGCTGTGTGTGGATTAGGTATAGGTTAATTCGTGAGAAGGTTCGAATCTTAAGAAATAGAATCCTTTGAGGGATTCTTTTTTTTGAAAATGATTTAGTTGCTTTAGATGTTTTCGAGATGGGAAAACAAATAGCATGGCAATATTGAAAAGGAAACTCAAGATTTTGAAAAGGGCAAGTCGGGTCAGGGTTACTTGGCCCTGTGATTTATACTGCTTCATTATGTATTCTGCTTCCCAACCATTAGATATTTAAATTCTGAGGAAGGAACAATGTGCTTACTTACACTTGTAACGAACTTTTGTCCTAGAATTAAAATTAATGATTTAATCTTTTGAAATTTTCCGATTGATGACAAAAGGTATTTGTATTGTATTGAATCCTTATTTAATTTTGGAAAGCGCTTGTACTACATACATGATGACCCTTTCAATGAGGTTCGAGTAATGGCGTAAGAAGTCGAAGAGATCAAATTTAGGGATGGACGGCGAGACTTTCGAGAAATTTTTGAGAAATCGTTTTAATTTCGGCATTCGATCTGAAAACACCCAAGGATTCCAAATAAAAGTTTTTCTCGCCACTAGAAATTTCTCGAGAAATCGAAATGCCGCAAAATTTTCAGCCTTTTGCCACGAATTTCCTTAAGGGGCCATAATCACGATCGAAAAAATGTGGAGAGGCGTTGGAATACAGCAACGCAATAAAAATTTTCGCCCCGTTTTATCCGAACAATGTGGAACAAGTACATCGAGCTAAATGCCGATCAACTGACTGACAAAAGCAGCTGGAAATAAACTGGCTTCATGCCTACTCTCTTGAAACTTTCCCAAACTAACAATTTTAAGGTGAAAGAAGAACAAGATTATATTTTGATGACGCAATCGATAAACATTTCATCGATAACCAATATAGCTTGCATTATTATCAAAAATTTAAATAATTATCGATGTTTTTGTTATAAAGTATCAAGTTCCGCGTGGTAATGGATTTTTAATGCGAAATTAAAAATGAAAGAGAAAATCGCTCTCAACTCCTCATATTTTTTCTACATTAATTTCGTTCGCGTTAGTTCTCCGTGTTTAAAAATTTGAGGCGGCACCATCACTGTGCATCGATCGCTGAAACAACTAAAGCGATGCTCGCGCCTCACGACTATTTCATAAACTAAGTCGATGCTAGCGCCTTCTTTTGTCAACTATTTTTATTATGAAATCTTTTACTTACGATAATACGGTACGGGAGGCAGTCGCGGGTTGACCGGATCCAAAGGTGGCGTTGTCGTGGCTTTGTCATCGGGCGGCTTTAAAGGTTGAGGCGGCGGTGGTAACTGCAACAAAAAAAATAATTTTTGATTTTTAAAAATGAGCAAAACGTGAGTTTTTTTCGCGAGAAAGAATTACCACAAAAAGGGAAACAATTTGTAAATGAAAGAGGGTGAAAAAAAAAGAGAAAACCATTCATCTAAAAACACCAGAAAGAAAAGTGTATACATTTTACTTGAGTTACGACGATCATTAATCCTAAACCAAGATTAAAAAGTAACTAGTTTAATCATCTGTTGCCGCCTGGAGGCGTGTCAAGGAAGCTTTTACCTTCATCTGGATTATTTTATTTTAACGTAATGCCTCGAGATCGTTAATCATGATTTTATTAATTAATCAAGTATCTTCGGGGATTTTTTTTTATTAGCTAATCATTTTGCAAGACTTGTTAAAAGAAAAAGGGTTAGGTCGAGCAAGACACTTAATATTTTTGAAATGAGATGTAGAAGTGCCGCATGTTTTAATTTGTCATTTTTTTAACGGTGACTAGTTTATAAAAATTAGAATTATGATGAAATTGATTGTTTTGTTTGAGAACTAAACGATGAGATTACAACGGGAATATTTGTATAGTTGATATACGCAAAAGGAGAAACATAAATAATTGCGGTTGCAGAAACAACATTCAGCTTAAAATTTTACAAGTTTAGTTGTTTTGTTAGATATCAATGCAATATAAATTACTCTCTCTAAAACTTTTCCTGAAAGTTTTAAAACAACATTTTGCACACAATTCGAGAGCTTTGAATATAATTGCGCATCCGCCTAACTCATCCTTTGTTTTATCTCTTTAATGTTTTTGGAGTGATGGAAATCTTGAATTTTTATTTTGATAGAAGCCTTTTCCTCGTTTAGTTTTTATTTCAATCCGAAAGTTCAAGAGAAGCTTAACCTAAGTCCTTCAGTCAGCCTCGTGGCGTAATGTGCAAGTCCGAGAGTCGGAATGTTGGGATCGAGTCCGCCATGTTTGTAATTTTGTCTCTGGCCAGTTTTTTTCTAAAGAACAAAAACAGTAACTTGCTGAGGACAGGTTCTTTTTGTGATTTGAACTGAAGGTTTTATGTATCTTTAGACTTGTATTTAGACTAAAAGATTTATACAGAACACCAACCAGGCTCATATCTTTGTCATGCTCAGTAGAGCCCTGGACCGGGCCGGACTATTTTGGGTGGTAGTCGGACCGGGCCGGACTCGGGCCTGGATTATGCACTAAGATCATCGGGCCGCGCCGGACTCGGGCTTGACTACTTTTTTTACATTACTCTCTGGGCTATTCTCAGCCCAGAAACAGTTGATTCAATTCTGTTTTTACATGGGCGATGAACTTCATCGGATGAAGTTGGGTTGATTTGTATGAATACTTTAATATTAATATACAATGAAAAAATATAAAAATTTAAAGTCGGACTCGGACCGGACTCGGGCTGAGAATTTGGAAACCACCGTCGGACTCGGGCCACATTGTTGTCGGGCCGGGCCGGGCCGGACACACGTGGGGTACCGGGCCGGGCCTAGAATTTTAGAGTCGGGCCGGACTCTGGCCTGAAAATTTCGACCAGTGCAGGGCTCTAATGCTCAATTCTTATTTAAAGGCTGTATCGAAATGTTAGTATTCATTCATTTCTTCTTGACCTTTTACCTTTAGTCTTATTCTAATAAGAAAAATCTTTAATTTTTTTGAGGTGTAAATCACCAAGAAGAGAGAGTCAAGTTTTTATCCCTCAGTCGGTTTTTATTTCAGCCCGCAAATAAAAAAGCTGAAATTAAAAGGAAAGCAAATACAAAACTTGAAATTGGTTTTTTACTTCTGGGGTAATTCTTATTCTCGTCCCCCCCTCGCTCCCCGCACTTTCTCACATTTATTTTTTAATTTGAAGTTAGGTAAAGAAAAAGGGAAACCCATCGGAAGTTTTCATCTGCTGTTTTCTTTTACCCGCGCGCTATGAAAAGGGGTAAAGTGCGAGATAAAAGCTTGGCAAAAAGGAAAATGCCATGGGAAATGGTTCTCGCAGGTAAAGAAAGAGGATTAAATCACATGCAGAAAATCTCATCCGTTCTTCATCATGTTCATTCTTTCGCGTATTTTTTTTTTTTTTCGAGTATGGATGGAAAAGAAAAATTGGCTTTTTGTAAAATAAAAAAGAAAATTGAATTATTATAGCGCAGCGCGGAATCATTTCCTTTTGTGTTGTACATAATGAGGATGGAAAAAAGTGGGGATGATCGTAGAAGGGAATTTTCAAAGAATGAAAAAGTGTGAATGATATTTCCTTGGGATTTGATTAGAATGTAACTACGGTTTTTAAAAGCGGGAAATATGATGTCGGGAAATGGATTGTACGTTTATGTGAAGCTAATATGGCACGTTTTTGATGTGATGTAATTCCGCATGAGGTAGTATTTTTTTTCGTTACAGGGGGTACGATTATTTTGCGATTAGGATGAATCAGTAAAAGATGGAACAAATGGCAGAAATAAAGCCAGTCTCCAGCAGTCATATGGTAACCTAATTTTGACGGTGAAAGAGCTTTATGAATATGCAAAATAAATAAAGAGGGGAAATTGGCAGGATTTGAAATGTGATTTTACCGCCGCATCCCGTGGACTGATGAAGTGAGAAATACCGAGTTGATGTGAGCCAGTCCACCTCTAAGCCATGAGGCTGACTAAGACACTGTAACTACTTCATTTCTCTCTTACTCTCTGCCTCTAGGACCTGACCATCGAAAAATGGAGATCTAAGTTAAGCCCTGATTCGATGCTTTTGTATTTGGCGTTTCTTTTTTTCAGATGATTTAATTTTTTGATCACCCCCTGGGCTAGACCTTTAAATATCTAACTGTGAATCTTCCACTCCGCCTCAAAGTCTTTTCCCTGAAACCCCTTCGAAATTCACAATATCGCAGATTCGGATTTACATTACAACTTCAAACTTCAGCTGGCCGGGCTCGGTCGGATAGATTTCCTTGAAACGTTTTCCTCTTAATAGAAAAAGCCGTCGTTCTAAATTACTACGGCGCACTGTACAATTCTCTTGCCTTTTTCGCAGTGTTCGAAGCAACCTTTTTTAGCTATGCTAAATATTTAATCAACACAAAGCCCACTTCTCTATTACAACCATAGTTTACAACTCCCTTCGTGTTCCTAACCCATTAGGATTATTCGCCATAGTTACCCAGTTTATAGCCGTCTCCATATAAACTTTTCGAAATCGACTCAAAAACATTTTATTTGTCTTGTAGGTTAAATACAACAGTAATGATACAGTAAAGTTAGCAAAACTTTCTCCCCTATCCAAGAAATGTTTCCCTCAGGCTAACAAAAGAGAAGACATTGATCGAACCCGATTCACTGAAAAGAAAAATATGAATTTACCATCTCATGTATGAAAAGCACAGCTTGAAATCCTGTCCAACTACGGTTTTGCTTTTGTCAGATTTTACTTATTACTGACGTCAGTATGCAAAATATATTTCACTGGAAATATTTCATCAGCAAATGGAATTAAATTATTTCCAAGCGATTAAGGATATTATTATTAGACGTAATCAGTTGTTTGGAAAAGAAAATAAGAGGAAATGTTGATAAATCGTCAATAAAAGTTGTATACTTGTCAGTTGAATATGACTTTAAACTAAAAAATGTTTTTTTTTTTTTCTGAGGAAAATAAACGTATTTTATTTTGCGTTAAAATCCCTCCAAGACGGGATGATTTATTTTCATTAGGCGGATATCCATCTAATTAGTTTACCTTTAGTCTCCAGTAGAAAACGTATATTAATTTCACAAGGTTAATCAAGTTATAAACACCCGAACTACAGTTCTCATTTCCCCGTGGTTGCTGGTAATAGTTTATACAGCGGAGGAGTAAAATCTTTTACGAATTTTCCAAATTTGTGATTAATTTAAACTGGAAAGTTTTCTCTCCTCCCTGAAATTTACAAAGCTTTCTTGATAACAAACTCGAAACTCGGTAAAAGGGGACAAGTTAGATGAGATTTCAGACCAGCCGTGGAATGAGATAGGTAATGAATGTCGTTTACTTTCTTATGACCTTTTCTCTTCTGTTATCAGCTTTTAGTTGACCTACATTTTGTTTTCGTGTGTCAGTGCTGGCGGCGAATATCTTTTTTCGGTTTTTTTTTTTTTTTTGTTGGTTGGAGTGTAAACACGGATATGCGGCAAATTAAGAAGTTTTTCTTGGCGCTGCGAAAGTTGGAATGGAAAAAATTTTAAGATTGAAGGATGGAACGGAGATATATCATAAAATTTAAATTTTTCCCCCCCTAAGAATGACATTTGAGTGAGTGACACATGGGATAACGTTTTGGTATAAAATCGATTGAAAAATCTTCTTATTCAGCCGTCAATATCGGAATTGTTTTACTTTCGGGCTCGGTATTTTTTTGGTTATGTAGTGAAAATAGAAGCGCGAATTCAAAGCCGAATTTTTGGAAAGTTGCGGTGCGCACAAGAGCAAGACGTATACAATACAAGACAAGAACAAGGTCTGAAACAAGATATGACTGAAATTTTTTATTTTGCTTTCTGAATATCGAAGACGCTAAAAACAAGCATTTTTTTCTGCAGGAGGGGGGGGGGGGGGGGGGGGGGAAGCATGTAAGAGATCCACCTCAGTCTTAGTTTTTTTTGTTGTAAAAATGGGTAGACTTTTTTTCTCTTTCTTCTCTAAATTCTAGCAAATAAAATTTTGTCAAAAGAAATTTTTGTGAAATTTTCTCTTTAAAAAAAGTTTTTGAGCAATTCTTTTTTAATCAAAACCCTCGAAAAAATTTTTTGGCAACAGAAAACTTAAAGAAATTGTTATGAAAAAATCTTTGATCTCTAGAATGTGGAGGAAAATTTGTAACCAAGAAAAATACTACAAATATTTCTGACAATCGCCAGTCAAGAGTTTTTATTGCAGTTTCCTGCTGAAAAATTTTTATGCCGACTCCTTGACAAATAAAGTTTCTGAAAGAATTTCTTGCCGAAAAAAATACTCCCCCTCTTCTCTCAAAAATAAATAGCTAAAAAAAATTCTAGAAAGATTGGTTCGTCAAGAGAAGGATTCTAGAAAAAACTTTTAGAGAAATTTTCTCACCACAGAAAAATTGTGATAAAATTAAGGGACCCCACTTTCTACTTGCAGTGGAGCCCACAAAATATTGCTACGCCACTGCGATAATTTTTGACTGAGAAATCGCTGAGAAATGCAAGCCTGCACTTGAATCGATTTGAAAAAATATGAGATTTAGTTTATCAAAATATTCTTTGTTGCATGTTTCAACCTGCTGAAACTTGTACGAGTTTGTCAAAATTCCATCAAAATCAATGAATAACTATTGCCAACTATGATGATAATGCTACGTTCTCGTGTGCTTGAAATTTTACATTATTATGTAACAATGGGGATCCCTGATTGGAGGGTTTCGTGCCAGGATAGGTCCGCCTGGCGAACGATCTCGGATGCGGCAATAGGGCTTCAGGCCCTGTAAATGCCATAGTTTTTAGTTTTTATGTAACAAAAATTCTCGTTAACTTACCGTATTACTGATGGCAGTCATCCAGTCACTGCAGCATGAAAAGAAAAGAACAAAAAAAAAACGTAAAAATGCGGGAATAACACTGCACTTGATAAAAACTGTGGGGATCATGTATATCTATATTTTTTCCCGCGAACAAAGGATCCGGTTGTGATTATTTAAAAAAAAAAAAAAAAGCTTTTTTCGTGGATAACAAAAAAGGCGGTATCGTCATTGTAAATAACAATACCAGTAATAATATGACCGTCGTTCGAGGTTAACCGAACAAGTCCAAACGAAGAGATTTTTTTGGCGAATTAAAAAAAAACACGTTTTGCGTTCACATCGAAAACAGATGCTTCCTTTCTCCTTCGTCGGAGAGAATAATTACATGGTGTCAGTTTCATTGTGTTTCTTAGCTGAGTTTGTTAGTCCTGTTGCAATTTTTTTCCCCGAAATGAGTTTTCGTTTTGTTAAGTTGAGTTTTTGACTTGACAATGTTTCAAAAACTGTTGGTAAACTGTTAGGGGATGTTTGTGTGAGGTAGTCAATATTTTTACTATGAATTATTTATTTAGGTCTTGTTTGTTTTTGACGACTTGGCGAAAAGGAGAATGAAGATTTAAAAGGTCCAGATAATAATGGCTAGTTTGGGATTTAAATTTGAGGAAGTATTCACTGAGTGGTGATTTATTATGGAAGATAAATGAAATATTAAATTACTGGAGTTTGTCTTAGTACGGTCATTAACACCCGGGTTAATCCTCAGCAAACAATTTCTTTTTTACAGACAAAAAGAGATTACCTTCTTATTTTTTTTTTTTTTATTATTTTGACAAGAAAATAGATAACTTAACGAAAGGATCGAGTCAATGAAACATAAAGATAAACGGGTTTAAAGCTTTACTAAGTAAACAGTCGTGAAATAAATGTAAAATTCCAGGATAATTTGCTGAGCAAACTCTGGGAGGGAGAAAAAAAAAGAGACGTTTTCGTTGTATATATAGCAGCGTTATCCTTATTTCTGGGAATTTAATTTTTCCAAATGATTTCCACTTTTTCTCGTTTAAACTTGTGTAATCCGGGTTGTTGTAAAGGGAAAAGAAGAGACGTGTTGACCCATATTTTAATTAAAACCTCGGTTTCCCACATTTTCTTCTCTTGTTTTCCTTCCCGAAAATAAAAACAAATGTTTTTTTTAAAATAATCGAAACGCTGTTCGTGTTTTTTATTGTTGCCTGATCCGATAATTGATTTAAAAAATAAATTTGTTTTTTTTTATATATCGGGCTAATTGCTTAATCGGTAAAGAGCTGTGAATAATCGAATAATACTCACTTGACTTCTTCTTCGCTTTTCGCTAACAACCAATGAACTTTATCTCTTCTTTTGTTGCCAAAGGCCATTAATTGAACGATATAACATCCCGATGGAATTTCCGGTCTTCCAGGTATTCGTAGAGTCCACTGTCCGACAGCCATCATTTCCGGGGCTTCTTTGATCAAGATGGATCCTTCCGGTTCCTCTCTTTCTTTTTCTTTAAACCATGCTATTGTCGAATCGTCATATAATGTAACCCATTCCTCTCGCCAGGCCTTGCCGAATAGTCGTTCTGCAAAAAAATATGAACGATACCTTTTCATTATAATTTCAAATTAGCTTTGCTTAAAATTACGGTTCAGTAAGTTTTATTTCAAATCTTTAATTATTTTTCTCTCGAAAGTAGTAAATTAATTAAAAAAATCCTTTTTTTTAATGAATTGATATTTCCCAACGAATCTCTTTATTTATTGAAGCGGGGATGGAAAAAATAGGCATCTTCTTAAAATCTCAACGACCTGGAAATAATAAATCCGTGTTCCTTAAAAAAGGGAGAAATTTTGAAATTTTCATTTTTCGTTGTTTTCGAAGCTCTAATTATACAGATTTTAAATTTTCACTGATGAAGTGCCGTATTGTAAATGAGAGTCGGGTGATTAGTTTAGAAATGGAAATGTATCGACCTGTTCTTATATTTTTAATCTCTCTTCTCCTGTTGATTAAATGGAAATTCTTTTCAGAATTTTTTTTATTAAAAGGAGGCGCAAAGTTTGTAGAGAATTTACAACTGAATAGTTTTAGCTTTAGCTTTAAATTTGCAAAGCCCAAGATTTCAAGGACGATGTTGTAAGTCGACACGTGTTTATTGCTTTAAATTTACATGATATGAACAATAAGCTTTCGTCGCAATTAAAAACCACAGGCAAAGCTATTTCCCACTCACGTTCCGATACACAGATGTAAACTATAAGGGAAGAGATGTGTGCTCCGAACAAAACCATTTTATTTCCACCCTGAAATTATCATTTACAGATCGATCACCGTAATTTACACGTTTCTCGAGGGCTTTTCAGCTCATACATATGAGGAATTTATCCGACAGTGTTTTTGACGTGATAAAACTCAAGACATTATTACATTTTTTTCTTCTTCCCTGAGTTAAGGAAAAAAGTTTAACAAAATGGAACAAAATAAAAGAATTATCTCTCAAGAGACTAGTTTTATGAAAGCTGAAAGAACTATATGACGTCTCCGTGTATTATTTCTTGGAGACCGTGATTTTTTTTTCTCCCTCCTGGTTATTGTTTTTTTATGTGTGTGTGTCCTTTTCGGGTTTAAATTCAAAATAAGTTTCTGAGTTATAAAATAAAAAGATGAAAAGGTAAATTAAATTTTCAATGCCGAGAAAATGTCACTGCTAATCATTTTTGATCGCCTATTTTTATTTTGTCGCTTTTCACTACTTTGCCCTATGTTCTTTCGCCCTTTTAAGATTTCTTTTGAACTTTAGAAAAGTTTCCGCTTTTGTTTAGTCGAGGAACAAAAGTTGAAGGGAAGGATATTGACAATGATAATGATAACAATAATGACAAGTTTATTTTTTGAAATTTTTCAATGGAAATGGCCGTTGATAAGAGGGTCGGGCGCAACAGCTGATTCTTTTAATCAAGTTGTGAGGTTGGGAATTTCGGAGAAAAGAAGTCGGGTTGAGGAATGGGGGAAAAACATTCGAGATTGGGGAAAACCATCTGGTTAAAGAGTGTGTCAGTTTTTTGTTCCGTCAAACTTGTAGCTTCGTGAAATTGGAAAATTCGAGTCAACAGTCAACGACAAATTCGAAAATGTGACACCATGAGCTAAACGAGTAGACTATAAAAGATTAGTTGAGCTCACTGTTTTTACCGTTGGCCCGACCCATCAAGCACATTCCACTTCTGCAAAGTTCTCATAAGATTCCGACGCTTTCAAGCTTATTGGAACGTAACTGAGAGATTTTTTATGTCGTGGAGTATTTAATATATTGATAAAATCAAACAATGAATTTTATATTCATTATAAAGTCATATAGTGATCGTGGTTATGTACATACTGCTATATCAACCGTGCTTAAGTTTTATATTTTTTCACGTGGTAGAACTGCGAATAGCGGGATGGTTTTTTAACCGGGTTGTCAATTTTTTGACCATCCCACTGTGCAAGATGACGTCTAGAACTCGTAGTGGTCCTTAATTGTCCTAAAAAGGACGTCTTCGAGATGGCTTTTTGACGTCTTATTTGGGACAATTCTGGTGTGTTTTTAAGACGTCATCTTGCACACTGGGATGTGTCATCGTGATTTAGATCATATTGTTTGGAAGGGATGTTTTTGTGAAAACAATTATATAAACAACTGTTCGAATGCCATCTAGAAGTATCGTGGAGACTTCTACAAGAAGAATATCGGCAGCCGTGGTGGTGAACTTGCCCATCCTGATTCATGAAACTAGGAACTTTCACAGCAATCACGGGGGCTTTGTTGAAGTTGCAGAAAGCAAAATTCTTGCCCCGCTATCTACTAAAGAAAATTTTCGGGCAAAACCTCCATGGTCGCTGTCAAAGTTCCTGGTTTTATGAATCTGGATGGGCAAGTTTTTACCAGTATGGCTGCTAAATACTCTTCTTGTGGATGTCGCCATGATACTTAATATGGCGCTCAATTTTCGTAAAGGCTGACAGTTTTGATGTAGGGTCTTTACATCTAAACGTTCCTTTGAAATGCGTCGCAAGTACCGCTTTTGAAACCTTTGAAAAATTGAAAATTTGTCTGTGACGTTCTTTAAACGTCGCAGAAACGTTGCTTAGAAACGGTTTTAAAAATTAGGACATAGTTTCAGGGTTTGTAATACAGTTTCAGTAGGACAGCAGAAACGGAATATGCTTATTGGGAATCGAGCTTTTGTTTTTATAAAGGAAAATTTTACATAATGATCCATCTCATAATTCAATAATGCAGGGAAAGTTCCCCTATTTCAGAAAAAAATTGATTTGCTACCTCTTTATCGTACACAAACCTAATTAACTTGCCTTTATCGCATACTTGATTTACATTTCAATGACGATGCTTTTGTTTTTGCTATGATATACCAGTGAGCAAGTGCATAGCACCCATAAAACGAACTCACTTGTTTATTCATGCAAATTACAAAATTATCACAAACAAATGAGTCTGTTCACCTTCGTGAAAAAGAGAGAAAGAAAAAAGAAATCGACAGGGAAATTTTTCATTCTTTACAATTCTTTTTTTGTGTTCAAAAGGTTACGTTTTCCTCCCGAACCACATTGAATGATTCTTTTTTCCCCTATCGGCGCCGCAGCAAAAGGTCGGGCCTTCAGAAAAAAAATAAAAGGCTCGAACTTAATGAAAGCGAACACGATACGGAGTTAATGAAATTGGAAATAAAACGAAAAGTCTTTCCATGCTTGATTACCTCTGATAAAAATATTAAAACGAAATGGAAATGGTGAACTGCATTCAGATCAGATTCGTGTCACAAATTTTTTAAATTCGATTAAACCCTCCTCTACATTTTTTTTCCCTTCTACATTTCAACCTTCAAAACTCATTCACGCTTATATTAATCATAATGAAAAAAGAGTATCATCTGGATTCCATGCTTAAAACCCTTAAAGCTTACTGTGCGGGTATTCTCAAGAGAATATATGAGGTTTTCAGGCACGTATCGATTCCCGCGTGCTTTATTTTCCGAGGAGAAGATTAAGTGAAATTGAACCGCAAGGCTTTTCTTGACCCATGTTTAGAGCTTTCTCGTTTCGGCGAGTGGCTGCATTGCCATCGGTTTTCTTCTGCTTGAGTTTTTCTTGCAGGCGAGGAAATACATCCGGAAACTGAATTCGTTGAGGTGTTGCTATCACGAATTCCTGGTTACTAATTTTTTAAAAAAAAATAGAGCGGAAAGTAATTTACCGTGAAAATTTATTTTCATAATGTCACTTTTGAATATTGTCTCTATGAAAAAAAAAACCCTGTTTTCGGTCGTAAATTTCAGGAGAAACGATTTTTGGATTTTTTATCTTTTTTTTTTCCTCCCGGGCTTTTGAAATATGGAGACGGGGATAGTGTGTCGTTATGTGATGAATTGAAGTGAAAAGACTTTATTTATCGATCGGTCTAATTAGGGATGATGTTTATGAGGCTTTGTTCATTGCTCTTGCGAATTCATTTTTCCGGTTTATCTTTTTCCGCTTTAACAGGAAGAGGAATCCGGAGATAATTTTTCAGAATGAATGAAGTTTCTTTTTTGTCTCTTGAGAGAATTAATTTAATAGTAACGGTGTTATAGTCACAGCAGAGTGGGAATAAAGGTTTTTATTTTGAGTTTGACGTCAAAAGAAAAATTGGAATGTGTAATCGCTTAAAAAAAATTTTAGTTCAGAGAGTCGATGATCTTTCCGTCTTAGACCGGCTAAAATTTTGATGCAGCAAGACTATTTAAACCGTGGTTGTATGAGGAAAATTTTTCACGGTTCTCTGGTGAAGAGAATAGTTTTTGAGAGCTTGCAATTGGTAGCCTTAAATTAGCGTACACTAAAGGGGCCATTCAAATATTACGTCAGCACGATTTCGGCTATTTTTTTACCCCCTCCCCCCCTTTTTCAGCTAGAATAAGCATTTGTAAGACCCCCTCCCCCCTATATGACGTAAGCTTTCAGGTCCCACCCCCCGTCAGGATCACCGATTTCGTGTTTACGTCAGCATTCGAAATACCCCCTCCCTCCCCTTGTCATCAAGAATAAGCATTTTGAAGACTCCCTCCCCCCCCCTAACGTGCTGACGTAATATTTGAACGGCCCCAAAGCGAAAAACCCTGGCTGGTCGGATATACCTAACATTTGGTTGTAGAGAAGGTTTATGAGATATGCGGGATGGAGCCACCTGTCAAAAAGAGCCTATAAGGAGAGAGTCGCCAACTCTATCCAAATCCTGGCTTCTCATTGGCTGAGACCAAAATCGTTTTCAACTGGCACCCGTTAATTCGTCGTACGACTTCTGCTACTCGGTACTTAACTTACGTTTGGTCACAGCCAATCAAAAAACAGCAATTTAATTGGCGACTTTCCTTCTACCAGTCAGGGGAGAACCGCCTGGAGGAAAATCTGTGTATTTAAGATTTTGTTTTAGAACAATTTTGCAAGTCTCATATTCTGCATTATCTATTATGCGTATAATAGCTTCTTGTCTTTTTCCTAAGTTGGCTCTAACTAGGGTCTTTACATACTGTCAGCATTTAAATGAAAAAAAGTCGTGTGGCCGAAACTGGTTGTATTTCTCGTATTTGTAGTCCTGATGAAGTGACAAATATAATTCACGAAACGTCGACTTAAACCAAAATCTTTTGATTTAATGTGCATCCGTTTCCATCAACCAAGATTCCATTCCATCAGTATTATTAAGGGAACGAGAGGTAACAAGCTAAGAAACTGGTTGTATTTTTTTCTTTCAGAATGGAGCTAACGAAGAACCAAAGCAGTCATTAAGTTTCGGCAGCAGTTCCGGTAAGTTCTTTGAATATTCTAATCAGGGCTGCGAATCTGATTAAATTATAATTGGAATCAGAATCGGAATCAAGCTATTTAAAAACATCGAAATCAGAATCGACATCGCATTTATGGTTGCGCCTATGTTTAACTTATGCATGAACTTTCCTTTGCAATCGGAATCAGATTCGGAATCGGATTCGCAGCCCTGATTCTAACTTCATTTGAAGGAGATTAGCCAACTGTGTACTCAATAGCCCTTAAAATAGGCTAGATACTATATTTTCTAAAGACTTAGTGGTGGAGAGTTTTTCGAACCAGCATTTGGTCTTTTCTATTGTTTTATTATTTCCCTTTATTCGGATGTTTCTATGTAAATTCCATCTTGTTTTCTTGTTACTTGTTTTGTTTATGAAATATACCTCCCAAGTCCCTCAGCATTAACATATATAGTCGGATTTGCTTCACGTGGGTTTTTCTATTTTTGTTATCTTTGGTATTTTTGTCCCTCAGTATTGATTCTGTTCTAAAATTCACTTTCGATTTCAATTAACCTTGCCATTGTACTTACTTTTGTATCGTAGTAAATATCCACCTTTGACCGGCTTCGCCATGCCTGGAAAAAAGAGGAGAAAGTTATTATTAAAAAGATTAACTGTGATCTACGGACATATTTTCTTAAAGGACAGGGATATATGGAATTGGCATTGCAATAGATCAAATTTTACAAACTTATGTAATTTTTTTTTTTTTTTGAAATTCAGTTGATAGATATCATAAATCACTCCCCCCATGAATTACAATTTTTCCAATGCTTCACAGATTAAAATCGGAGATCATTCGATTGAAAAAATATTTTACTTCCATTTTTTGAAATATGAGAAGATTGAATCGCCCCGGAACTGATCAGATTTCGCATCGGTCTCCGAATTAACGTTTCCAGCCAATCAAAATGAACTCTCTTCCCTTCGTCATCCCTTCCCCGTCCTTCTTTTTTTTTTCGCAGGGCTCACGATTAATGACGGGTTGATCTTTTTTCCCCGTAGATTTCATCCAAAAAATCATGACTCCCGTCAAAAAATTTGACAAGTTCAGGGGAATTAATCATATCGAAGGAAAGTCCTCTCTAAATGCGTTTCATTATTTTTTTTTCCTGGTAGCCCTTAACGGAAATATGTTTACGCGACAAAGACGTCGAAAATATTTTTGTTAACAAATTTTCTCCCCCTCATCCCCTCGGACGGACTGACCCTTTCCCCGCTTCCTTTTATGGATTTCCTGGTATCGTAGCTCGAGTTTACGATGTCGGGAATTAATTCGGCAAAAAGATGGATCGAGGACTTGGGTAATAAGACCTTCGACATTAAATTGAATATCCTGGAAATTGTGTTGGGGTCAAAATAAGACGGAGAGTCTTGGGAATGGCTAAGCAAATGAATTTGATAAGAAACTGGGATATCGATTTCGATCCAAGGGATTTTTTTTTTTTAATCATTTAATTTTGTTTAGGTAAAATCCGTAGTTTACCTCCGGAAGGATAGGATTTAGGGAAGCTATAAAAAATAAAAGATTGCATCCGTTACCGTGTCTTTATAATAGGGCACATGTGGTTTTAGCTAATGTTTAATTAAAAAATATAAGAATAAACGAAACGGGGTGTAAGTTATAAGAGATGTGGTAATTTTTTTTTTTTAAATGGAATTTGAATTTTGGAAGGCTTTTGTGTTTGTCTTTGCAACTTCAGTCGAGGATTGTTGAACTATCAGCAATTGATGCTTTTTCTTAAAGTAATGGAAGAGTCTTTTAAAGATGCGAAAACGCAATTTTAGGGAGCCTAGTAGGGAGTGGACACTGGACACTGATGATTCTTCTGCTATATGGAGGTGTACGCTATTTTAAAAACTGGAAGCGGTCATAGGTCTTGAATTGGGCGGCCGCCATCCTCGAATTGGAAAATGTGCCACTTAATATTAGTGTTAAGGTGCAAGCTCATACAAACTCTAAGGTCAATTATGGTCTATTAGTGTTGGGGCCACCGGAATTATTGATGCGGATTAGTGATATTAGTGCGGATGCGATACCAAACTTTCTCGGTGCTTCAAATAAATTAAAGTTTGTTTAAAAAATAATATAATAATAGGAATCTACTCTAATTCACTTTAGATTCCAAGCTTTGGAAGTTCTAATCTTCGTTTTTTGAACTTTTGACTCCTCTATGAAAAATCTACTTCTTGTACTGTAATATGCTATAGTGTTGCCACTTCTGAGTCATGACGTCACCATGAGTTTTTGACGTCACTTCTGAACCATGACGCCTAATTGGAGTAGTGACGTCACCATTGGCTCATGACGTCATTTTAGAGTCATGACGTCACCATGGGGTCATAAAGTTATCTTGGGGAGCATGATATTACTTTGGATTAATAACTTCAGTTTTCCGCCAAAATCGAGAAATTGTGACGTCGTTTACGTCACTGAACACAGACACACGTCATAAAACACGAACATTGTTTTTTTTATACGTACAAGTTGTTTTTCGATACTCACAGCCTCGGCCTGAATTTCCTCACTGGTTATGTGGTATTTTTTGAAGGAAGATTATAAGCTCTATCAGGAAATACCCTAGACCATTCTCTCCGAAAACATTGCAGCGAAATATATGGAATTAAAGGGGTTGAGATCGCCGCGCGACTGCAATATTTTCTCACTTCGCTCGAAAGTAGCTGGACGGATGAAAACAAACCTGCACTACTCAAACAATTTTACCCCTTTTTCTTTTTCCTTTAGGCCTATACCAACTGTAATCATATTATAAATAATATACGCACTGACTATATTCCTGGAAATCATCTTTTATCAATCCCTCATCACCGGAAAAATCCTTCATTTCAAAATTAGATATCATCATCATCATTGAGTGAAATAATCATCCGACTCCTGTCAATTTTGATATCTCATTACGCATATCGTGATACGATTCCTGTTTTTGTTTTTCCTCTTTCGTAGTAAACTTCCAGTTCTCGACATTTCCCAGAAAATCCATATGAAACATTTTCAAAGTCATAACCGGACTTGCATGATGTAAATGACGCTGACCGTTCGGGTTTTGTAAAATGAGATAAAAGAGAGAGGAAAAAGCCCTATTACGACCGACCGCAAATGTAAATCAAACTAAGGAATGAAAGATTTTAGGAAGACAAGAACGACTCAACTTCGGGAGGGACAATACGAATTTTGATGACCCTATAAAAGCAAAAGCAGTTTTACAACTAAACTAAAATTTCAATGGAATTGAAAAACATTTTCGGATCGGAGGCGAACAAACAAACCGGAGATAGAGCGAGAAAGAGAAGTTTGTTTCAACTGAGATTACTTTTTAGTCGGGATTAGCTCGAAATTCATGAATAACTGCACAGAGGTCTCTCAAAAAGTTTTCGCGTTTAAACGTATTTCGGATTCAAAAAGCACACGAACTCGGAAAAGTTTATCTGGGAGAGAAAACTTTTTAAAAGAGAATTAGTATAAAGTTTCTCGGTTTTGACTAAAAAAAAAAAAAATGATTTTAAACAGATGCATGATGGCAATCGAATTAACAAGTAAATTACCGTTGGTTTTTGAGTCACTTTACCCGGATGAGGTCGTAAAACGGCAGAGATAAAAAAAAAAAAGAAAAGAAAAAAGGGAGCGATACAAGATTGAAGAGAGTTTGCGTGTAGGATATTGCCCGACCTTTTGTTAAATTACGCCTCAGGGAAAATCTCCACGCGCTTTTTTCTTTTTTTTATTTAATTTTTCCACCATGCAAAAGAAAAAAAGAAATATTATCGGTAGAAAAAATATGTAAGGCGAGTTCGAGATAAGTGACCTTCGACGGGGGGTTAAATACGTCCTTGCCAAGTGACATAGACTTTCGTCCTTTCATCGGCCTCGAGATATTCGATTTCCATTAAAGGCAAATGTTAATCCTGTCAACCTTTATGTTCCTTATACTTGATGCATGGATTCAACTTTCAACTTAAAGAGATGCTGGGAGGTATATAGGGAAAAGCCAAACACAAATTCCAATATTCTCCTTTTTTGAAAGTATTTACTTTTCCAAGATAACAATCCCGTCATGAGGAAAATGTCAAGGGAAAATCCTAGTTTATGATCACGTATTGGCTAGGTAATCATACTACTTGTTCTTCACGTCATCGAAGCACGTATATATTTTGTCAGTGAGTAAGAAGAAGAAAAAAAAAAAAGTAAATCAGCGACTTTTTTTTCCCGATATGAGATTTTTCTTTCTATCTTTTTTGATAAAGGAAAGAAGCACTTTAATGGGATTGTTGTTGGTTTGGAATGGAATTTGATGAATTATACAGCACATTAAAAAAAATTGAGAGTTTTTTTTTGTGGTTAAAAGGTCTTAAGTCGTTCATTTGTGCTACCCCGTAAGTCCTTAAATTATAGAAACATCAATATTAAAATGAAAAAAAGAAAAAAAGATTTTCTTTATTTCTTCATTCATTCATTCATTTTTGTTTTTTCGAAGCATCATTATTGTTTTTAATAGAGCTTTTATAAATGTGGTTGTAATATAATCCACTCTTGCGGGATAGACGAGTGGAATTAATTATTTTTCAATATTTTCTCGGACTGCATCTACAGTTTTTTTAAAAATTGAAATATTTGAAAGCTATTAGGTTGCAAAAATGCAAAGAATAATTGGCATAAGATTGTTAAAGTGAGTTGGTTGCAAGAGCAATGCAACAAAGGAGGAGAAAACCACGTGGAGCGGTCTTTTCATGAGAAACTTCATGAGCCTTTTTATAAAAACTACTTCTAAAACTGATTTTAATTATTGCTGTTAACTTCGTCCACATGCGAATCGGAGAGCATTGCGAATAGCATAAAAAACTCTTTATTAACCTTCCTAGGATCTGTATAAGGGCTTTTCGTAAACAATTAAATTCAGGCTTTATTTTTCAACCGCTTTTTATACAAATTTAGGTATTTTTGAGCGTAGATTTCGAGTATCAGTCAGAATTCCCCAAAAAATCGAGATTTAAGATGGCAGAAAATTATTTTCTTCCCAACACAACTTAATTTCTTGTTTATAAATTAATTTCTGTGCCTCTTTGCATTCGAATTAATAATTTACAAAGCGTACCACTTTTGCCAAGATTTTCTAAAAACTGGCCCCTCAGAATTCAGCTATGCCGCCAGCGATGCGTACAAATCTACATATTGCATACTCATTTAATTAAATTTTTTATAAATAAACCACGTTATCAGGCTTGTTGAAATTTTACGCTCTTATTTGGTAACCGACCCCTAAAACTTCTTGGAATGAAGAAAAGTCCAGCCCTAATAATTTTATGTAGTTACTGGCAATGTATATGCAGTCATGTATGGCATTTTGCATATCCCTGATAAAGAAGTCTCAGTATTTCTGGCGAATTATCAGGCCTAGCACTTCACAGTGCGGATATTTGTATATCAAAATGAAAATTCAGCAATTTAAGAGTGGGAAAAATCGTAGCAAAGGGTTTTAATGCAATCCTCAAGGGATTAAAAGAATTGCAATCGGCGCAACGATTTTAATCGTTTGAGCAATGACCTACATGCGCCAATATGCTGGACATAACCTGAGGCATCGGATGTTTTTGTGTGCCAATTATCCTTACATAAATCAACAATCCATATCAACAACGCACCCCCCCCCCCCCCCCCCCAAAAAAAAAACCGCAGATGTTTATTATAGAAAAACGTTAAAAGAATTTAAACAATAACAGTGACACAAAAACGAAGGCTTTGAAGTTATTTAATTATCATTTTACCTTTGTGTCACTGTTATTTCAAACGTTTTATACTTGTACAGTAAACCTCCCTCAGGTGTTGCTCCCAGTTAACTGCGTCATTACATTTCCTTCATTACGTCACAACGCATGTCATTTCACCGAATAATAATTTTCTTTCATTGACCTCATTTCCGTGATTAGAAAATGTTTTTTAAAAAAAAAAATTAACCAGGAAGCCGCAGAATAAGATTTTCAATTTCCCCCCAAAATCAAGGTCGTATCATTGGAAATGAATCCTTTGTGAAAAGCCCGTAGGCGTATCAGCTCTTGATTTTGAAAAAAATGACTCCTTTATTAAAATAAAATCTTTTGTTCTCCGTTGAAAAAATATCCGCTACGAAAAAGTAAAATCTACTTTCAAGGTTTTATCAGCTAGAAGCTGAATGATTACGAAAAAAAAAGACGGAGGGATAGCGTTCTTGATTTATATTTTAAAAAGGATGGCTTTATTTTTCCTGTTTTAGAAGAATAACATTTTTTTAATGCATTTTTTTAATAAGGATTTCAAACGGGAAGAGTTTTTAGAAAACGGTGACAGAGTAAAATAAATTTTAGGGGGGAAAATTAAAAAGGAAAGAAAAATTGAAAGCCACCCCGCATTTCTCATCGCATCCGCCTCCGAAACCTTCGCATGACGCGAAATTCCAATTTAGCAACAGTTTTTTCTAAAATTAATACATATCTTGAGGGCAGTCGTAAATTCCGATTACAATCTAATAATAGGTACCATGAGATTCGAATTCGCGGAAGTTAGACGGAAATATAACACCGTAAGCGTGGGATTTAAGTAGTGATGAAATTAAAGAAAAGATTTAAGCCCCCACTACTCGAGTTTCAAGCTTTCCCACCGCAGATACCGTTATTTATAGAAATCGTTATCTTTAAGCTTCTATTTGTTAGCATTAAGATGGAATCTTGAATATAAATGATCAGAGGTAAGCCACAAAGTAAAATGAAACTTTTTGACTGATATAGTCTATTGGGACGCCTTCGATTATACTTCTTTCGAATAATGTAATGCCAATTTTAATGGCTAACGGTCTTCTTCATCGTTTTACTCACATCCTACCCTCCATTGTCTTTTTACTTTCGAGCGACACAAGGAGTGAAGGAAGTATTGTAATCGTCGAAAAATTGACTTTCCGTAATTTCAAATTTTTCCAAGATTTTTCAATTCGGAAATCCGTTTCAGGTGTTGAAGAGCAAACGTCCGTCAGTCGTTCCGTCCGATTTTCTCCAAAACGGCTCCAACGATTTTTCTTAAATTTTGCACAACCACACTAGAGGCTTTGACAATGAACACCCCGGCGGCGGTTTGGCTGGCAAAATTCGAGTTTGGCCGCAATCGGCCCAACTTTGGCCTAAATTTAAAAAATTTCGAATTTGTTGATCATAGGTGTTATTTGGGATCAAAATATGTTCAATAATGCTCAGATGTGGCGCATCCGCCTATTTTGGCCATTTTTAGGGCAAAATCATGACTTGCGAACGGACGGACGGATTTCGATCCGATTTGGTTCAGAGGCTTGTGGGGCAGCTCTAAAAAAGGTATCCATAAAAAAATTGTCATAGGCGGCCCCGAAAATCCGTTTTTGGCCATTTTCGGGCTAAACCATAATTTTGAAATAGCTCAACGGATTCCTCAAATACGGTAAAACCCTTTGTCAAGTGACAGTAAAAAAATGTAAGCAGCCGTTTTCGGCCAGAAAAGCGGCTCTTTTACACGCACCCGACACGGTTAACGCAAGGAGCGAGAAAGTTTGTACAGGGTGCGTGCGCCCTTACCATCTATCCACTGTGCATATACCCGGACTGAGGGACCCCTAGTTATGTTTATCTTTCTTTTTGTTTTCACGCTTGCGTTATCTTTCTGCCCTAGCTCCTTCGCCATATTGATTTCATCTTCTTCCTATGAAGTTCAGCATGAAAAACCTCCTGCAACCGGCGACGTAGGTTTCTCTATAAGAATCATATCATTCCTTGTCCTCGGCCATGTAACGATAAATTTAAATTACGGTTTTCTTCAGATTCCACTCAACAATCATCAAGCCGATTCACGCCATAAAATCCTTTAATTATAAGCTTTTCCAGCGAAAGCTATAAATCACATTTTAAAATGAAGTTACAACTAGGAGAAATTTAACAATTTAATCGTCTAGAATCAGCCTCAGTACCTTTAACAAGCCGCAACCTCCGTCATTCAAGTTTCAGGCTGACCCAACTTCATCTTGTGGTTTTTTCAAGTGAATAGAAACCGGGTTTTACCTTTTCAATAAAGCTCTTCCACCATTTTCAACTATAGTCAAAAGGAAAAAATGTTGATCAAGGAAAACAGCCATAGTAAATTACAATCCTAAAATCTAATAATATGTCCGCATCAACCGCCTCACTCACTCCGCTTTTGAAAATAATAAAAGGGTTGAGAATTTTAACCTTTGATTCGTTATTTATCTAAAAAGCTCATCCTTTTGAAATCCGGGATCTTCACCGTTGAACCACAAAGTAATTTAGATCAGGTGCTCTTGAAAAGTTTTAACTTCAATGTGAGGTTTACGAGTTTTTCGAAGGTTACTTCTTTTACCTGCTGAGACTTGAAATTTTTTTATGAAGTTTTAGATTTTACTTTTTTATTTCTGCAAATCTGTTTATTTCTTTATTTGATTTAATTTAAGAAATAAGGATATTAAATCAAAGCGAAAGATTTTTAATGGAATTTTTCAATTAAGTGGAAAAATTTTAATTTGATTTTCTTAAGGGGAAAAATGGTAAATTTTGCTTGGAAGTAGGAGGTCGGCTAGAGGCTTGGAAGAATCGTCAAGCTCAGGTTCGAGACCAATATTGTAGACTTTATAGTTGCAGTTGCACTTCTCAGTGCAGATCAGGGTTGTAAAGTTGCAGCGGCTGCAGCGGACAGGACATGTGGTGTGGACGCCGGCGGAGCGTGTCCTCTTTTTGTAATGGTGATGAACAGAAAGGTGAAAACGGCGCGTTGGTCGTAAAACGTGAAGGAGGATGTCCAACGCCTGGGGTAGGATATTGGCAAAGGGTGACTCTCAATCGTCCCGTTTGGAGGGCGGCGATTGCTGCAGCAGTAAGGCTTCAAGTTTTGTTGAGCCATCAGAAAGAGAAGAAACTTTTAGTTGCGCTTTTTCCAAACTTGCTTGAGCTAATCATACTAGTGCTTGGATATTCACTGGACAGTTTTTTGTATAAAGATTACTGAAGCAAAAAATGGAGGCTAAAGTAAAAAATGGAGGCTAGAGTAAAGAATGGAGGCCAAAGAAATAAAATGGAGGCCAAAGCAAAAAATGGAGACTCAAGTAAATTGTGGAGGCCAAAACAAAAAATGGAGGCTATAGTAAAAAATGGAGGCTATAGTAAAAAATGGAGGCTATAGTAAAAAATGGAGGCTAGAGTAAAGAATGGAGGCCAAAGCAAAAAATGGAGGCTAGAGTAAAGAATGGAGGCCAAAGCAAAAAATGGAAGCGAAAGCAGAAAATGGAGGCCAAAGTAAATTGTGCGGGCTAAAGTAAAAAATGGAGGCTAAAGGAAAAAATAAAGGCCAAAGCAAGGAACGGAAGCTATTGCAAAGATTGGTGGCTGAAGCATATGGACGCTGAAAAAATATTATTGTTACCCTTTCATCCGTTTAGAAATGATTCATTTCATGTTTCGACTGCGAATATTATCTGAATCAGAAAAACGAATTAGGCATTAGCAATCGCAAGAGACTCCAGATTTCTCGCTGATAAACAACAGCTACTACCCTCACCCACCAGTGTACATTACCTATCTTGAATTTCTTATCTTACCTAACATACTACGTTGGCAATGACTTTCCAAACTTACTCCTACACTTACCAAACTTATTCTTCTTCTTATCTTCACCTTCTTGCTAGCTTTACAAATTTTAAATGTTTGCCGACCCATGCAAATTCAGGTTCTGGCTACCAACCTCTAAAAACTGACTCCAGAGAAGAACAATAGAACCGTTTCAAATTTTATTAATTAAATGTGAACCCACTGGTTAAAGGGGACCAACATTAATTTAGCATTTAGCGATATATTGCTTATAATTAAAGCCCTGCGTCGGCTTAATTTTCTCATTTAAAAGGGGTAATTTTTTCATGAGCTTAATTTGTTTGTGCCTCTCCAAAAAGATCAGGCACGGAAGCCGGCGACAGTTCAAATTTTTTAAAAAAATGAGTGGCGACCCTAAAAAGATTTAAAAAAGATCGACGGCGGCGACGGCGCAAGGCTCTACTTATACGAAAACACAGCTCAAAGTTCATACATTTTAAAGTTAAAATGGAAAAACATATCAATAAGAATATTGCGAAAAGGAGTTACGTTACTAAGGCTATAAATTAAGCATTACAATGAAAAGTTGAAATGTATACTTAAAATTAAATTCCCAAGAACTTCTCATATTACTTAACCTGTTAACTAAAATCTCAACTTTCCTTAAATATGTTAATACCTTTGAAAACTTTTTGACGTCTGCTTCTAATGCCATTGGAATTATGCAAATTCATTTCCTATCTGGTTTAGTTCCCGCCTAATCATATCCACTATGCTGCCTATTCATCCGTATTCAAGTCACGACTTTCCCTTTTTTCTTAAAATCAGCCATAAATAAAAAAAATCGATTCCTCTTCCCGAAAAAAAATCAGAAAGGAAAAAAGGAAAAGTTTTTTGTTACCTTGAAATCTATCTCTTATATCGATTCGAAAGTATCAGGGAGCTAAACGGGGAGAGGAGAAAAGGAAACGGGAAAAAAATGCTATTAATCGACGCTGATACGAGTTTGAACAAGTTCGGCGACTATAAACCAAAACTTTTTAAGAAACTTGAGAACTAATAAATACATCTGTCAAATGTTAGGTAAAAAATTGTTTCTCCAAACATCGTCTGGAAAATATCAAGGCTCCTGTTTTGCCTTTCTGTATAAATTTGATTCGCCCTTTTTTTTTTTCTACTTCACCCTGTTTTCGCATAAATTCATGCGAAAGTTTTTAACATTTCCCTTCCTAAACTTGAAAGTTTACTTTGCCATCTTTTTTAGTCCTCCCTTTTCAGCTCCCTTATTATTTTCCTTTTTTTCCAGAAGTAAATTAAATTAAATACTCGGTTGGGCACCTCTTTCGAGAGAATTTTAATATAATTTTTTTCATGATTTAAACATGTTACTTCATTCAACATTGTTCTTTAGCAGGGAAAAAATTCTCATTTTAGCTCGTGGTCGAAATTCAAGTGAATTTTTTTTTGAGAGTAATGAATTGTAGCGGGAGGGGGAATAATTTTGTGGAAATAATAGCTAGAATGCAACTATTTAAGTTTTCGGTTCTCTAGGGCTGGAAATCTGAGGAAGGGGCCTAAGGTCAGTGAAGTTACAACTGCTGTCCTTTTCCCAGCTATCTTCTTCCAAGGGGGCAACAGTTTGTGCTCGTAGGGACCTTCAAAAGATTTTACAAAAATTTTTAGAAATCTATTTTTTTTTTTAAATTTTATTCAAAAAATCAACTTTGCTTTTACTAAAAAAACATCCACTTAATCATAATTATTTTTTCTAATAAAATTATTCATCTCCGTTAAAGCGTCACGCTTCAATCCAGTGTCTTTAATCTTAATCTTTCAAACCGAAACAATTTTCCACGACGTCAGAGAGTAATTAGTAATCGGTATAAGGAGACAAATGAATCCCAAAAGTTATGGAAGTTTGATTAGGCTTAGACCGTGAGGTTGTTTATAAATGACTTCTCGCCCTGCTGAAAATTTCATTACAACTTTGGTTTATTTCCCTACATCTGCTGGGAAACCCAAGTTATAAACGGGAAGGAATATCTCCCAATCTGGAAACTAACGGCGAGGCTATACAATCCCTCATGGAGATTAAATATTACTTTATATATTTCCTCTAGGCGGCAAATTAAAAGCGAAAAGGAAAAATAATGAATATGTATAGGAAAAGAAAGAAAAACCAGGGAAAAATAATTAGATTATCAAGAGAGCGCTAGATTCCTCTCTTATTTGCTTACGATGACAAAAAGCAGACGAAACGCTGACTATGTAATATTTTTCAAGAAAAGAAAAACTTAAGAATGAGAAAAAAAAGAACGATACGATTTGAATTATATTCGTTTGCTTTTCAAGAAGAGAAAAGTTTTTTTTTATCAATAGAAAATGTTTTTTTTTCCTGCAACTTGTCAATGAATTCTATTTTCAGAAGTTAAAAAAAAAATGAGAAAAGAAAGAAATCTAAAGGATAAAAATAATGCGCGGATTTTCGTTCGATTCCTCATTGCTATTTAAAAGAAAAAGTTTTTTTTTTGCTTTAAATTTTTCAAGAGAAAAACCGTTTTCGTAAAACGGTCATTAACCAGCATAAAAAATCGAAGTATATAGCGTTTTTCCTTAAGCTCGGAGTGGGAAAAGCTAAAAAGATAAATGTTAATGGTACCCTCTGAGCTCAGCATTTAAAAGAATTATGATAACGAGTTAATGACTTGTACCAAGATTTTCTAAAAAAAAAAATCTAAAAAGTGAAATAGAAAAGTAATCTTCCGAAAACGAAGAGAGGCGGATTCGATTAACCCATTTAAACGATCCCTTTTTTTTTACTGACTAATGTTCAAGTGAATCGTTTCGCACCTTAGCAGTCATAAACTTTGAAGAGGTGGAAAGAGTATAAATGGATTATTTTATTCTTATCTTTTTTTTTTTTTAAATTAGTAAATTTTAAACCAAATGAAATTTTTATCTTCGTAAATTGGACAAAAGAAAAGGTTTTAGTTTTATTGTCGCAATCTTGAAATTTTGCCCAAAGCCAATTGTCCGGCTGTTTCGTCGAGATTGTAGAAAGTTTGGATTGGAGATTCGTGGTTTGATGCACTGAGAGATTGTCTAGACGAGAAACCCTCAAGAACTGATTTGAAAGCTAAGAAGATTTACTTAAACAGTAAATCCCGTGACTGAGTTACAACGCCTACACGAAAGCAAGACAACCCTAAACAATGAAAACTAGAAGAAGAAGCCAAAGTTGAACATACAATATTTTCTTCTACTTAATTAAAAACGTCCAGAGATAGTGACAAACAATAAATAAAAAAGGATGACAAAATCAAGGGATGAAACTTTCCAGGAAACTTTTTTTTCCTCTCCCTCCCTTCAGGTAAACGTTTAATGTTTACTTAAAAATTCCTTCGGGAACGAGGAGATCGATAAAACAATAGTAGGATTGCCCGGGCTTCTGCGGGTTCGGGATGAGAAAAATATACAGGTTACAATTCCTGTAATATTCCATGTCGAAACTTCGTTTCCCGAAGGCGTGAACTGAATCTCGTGGTCCGCATTATTCCCCACGTGTTACCTTTGGCATTTCTGGGATTTCAAAAACGCGGTTTTGCAAATTTCGACCTTCGAAATTTAACATCTTCTGTAAAAAAAAAAAAAAAACTACGGCAACTTGCGTTTTTGTTTTTAAGATATCACTTATGAGGAAATAAATGAGGTGTGAAAATTTTAAACAAACTTTCTTGTTAAAATAAAACTTTATTTAATAGTGTAGAATGACTTTCGTCTTCGTTGAAACTGGGTAAAAATTGCATGTGCGTGTTTGTTTCCGCAGAAAAAAAAGAGAAATGAGTTTTTTTGTTGGATAAAGTCTCATTTACATGTCTTTGTACTTGGATCCTGCTCCCACGAAGCTTTATTTGCTTATGTTTACTTTCTCGAGCGGTTTTATATACTTTTATAATTCTCGTTTAATACCTCAATCGTATAAATCCTTAATTGAATTTTTTCAAACCTCCCGAGGGGATAACGGGAAGAGAAGGGGGTGGTATCGTAAAATAATAGGATCAACAAGTGAGGGGATTAGGAATCGTGATTTTCGTCCATTTGTAAACTTAATCGAATTGAGGGAAAAATTTCCAGGGTTTAGCACGAAAAATTATTCACTAAGAAGTCGTTACATTAGCTAGCACGGGATTCGCCAGATTACTCTAAAGAATCCAGGCCCGTAGCCAGAGAACCAGGTTAGGAGGGGCATAAAATCTACTAGGAGGAGCGCTAAATGACCCCTTATAACATGGATGATAAGGAAAACACATGGGCCAAAAAATTTTCCAGGGGGGGCCAAGGTTCAGCCAGGGGGGGCTGGGATTCTTTCAGGCCCGTAGCCGGGGGGCTGCCCCCCCCGGCTACGGGCCTGAAAAAATCCTCGGTGGTATTCATTGGCCTATAGTGTTTTCTTTTTTTTTCTTTTTTTTTTTCAAGCTGCGAGGTGAACTGTACGATATTGCATGCTCATGCTCATTCTCCATCCAGTCCTAAAATTGCGCACTAGGAGGCGGTGAATGTTTTGATAGATACTAACTACTACTACTATGGCTTTGCAGGACCTGTAGCATTATTAATCGCATAATATATTATTCTAAACAAATGTACAAATCGGCAAAACGGTTATTGGGTTTTTTTTTCTTTGATAGAGAATTCTATTCACGGTCGCACCGAAATTGCTGTCGCTCATTGAAAACTCATTGAATATTTACAACCACCGCTGAAAAATTAATAACAAAATGGATTTTTTAACGAAATAAGAGCAAATCAATATTTTCGATGAAATATTACCTTTGATTGCGTCGATCTTATTTTTCGGCAAGGCCGGTTTCTGTTCGGCATTCACATTTATTTTACTTCCCCCCCCCCCCCCCCCCCCCCCTGTAATTACAGGTTCGCAACTCTCGTTCGGTAAATATTCCCTCCATTAACAAGGACATCATTGTCCGAGGGCTCCTTGCTTTTTTGGAGAGGTGGTAAGAAGGTAGTAGAAGGGACAAAAACTTTGCTCCCTTCCGCATCGCATCACAGGAGCCATACCGTTAGTCCTCAATTTTGCCTCCTGCTTTCTGGACTTAAGCCTAGCCAACTTTTACCTTCTTCAGCCTTAAGCCGCAGTACTGGTAGGACGTCCAGATTGCAACTTACCGGGTCAGAAGGAATCTGGGAGCTCGTCAAGGGCAGGTGCACCAAACCTGAAGTAGGACTGTCAAAGTTCCCACCAACTACACTAGGAATCGTATGAGATATCTGAAATATACAGTTTTTGCATACACCAGCTTATCACCTTACACCACCACATAAAAAATATTCCAACTTTCGCCACTCTTGTGTCCTATAGCACCTTCATCTCTTTACTTCTACCTTTTAGCACTTGGGGGTTTACCCGAGAAGCCAGATAAAATCTACAACGCCCTTACATTCCTGCAGCTCCGCAAAACATTTTTAGCAAGAGACTCGATTTTCCTCATTAAGTTCCTCTCCCAAACTCACACTTCCCCGTTTCTAAAGATTTCCAACAAGGAGTTAATAACAATTTCATTAACAATCTCGGTTTCCTTTGAATTCAAAAGACGACGTATGGAAAACCTTAGATAAGCGTTATGGATTTGTTTCATCTTAACGCGCACATGTTAGCTAGAGGGGTTGTATCGTTTTCTAATGAAAGAAAACCCACGGGCTGAGAAAGGGGAAGGGATTTGAAGCCTAAGAAACGAGCCCCTTTAAATATGTTTCTCTTTATTGGAATGGAAAATTATTCGCAAGAGGACGCCGCCGTATAGTTTACCGTATCATAAATTAATTATCTAAATGGACAAGTTCAATAAAGTACTAAGCGTACGATCATGTGTTAGGTTTTTTTTTTCGGGGTCGAGGAGACCCCAAACGTGACTTCAATAATAATCATTCAACTCGAAACTTAAAAAACTTTTTCGGAGTCAAACAATAAAGAACTCGAAAATGTTTTTAACTTTTTCCAGGAGATTTTTTTTTTTAACTTCGCTTCTTTTTTTGTAGGGAAGGAATTTTTTTTTGCTTTTTCTCGGAATGAAGTGAATTTCGTATTTCCATTTTGTTAATTATGTTTTCTTTAAGAAATTGGTGCCGTAGGATTGTGGATATAGTGCTTGAAGGTAAATGAAGGCTCGGTAGAGCTTTTGGTGAAGGATTTTAAGGATCGGAACTAGCAGCATTGTTGCGAGCAGTAGCACTGAAAGGGGTAGTCGAGAAAACGGAGTACGGGTGTCTTGAAACAAGAAGGACGATAACAACTGGATGCTGAGCGTCGGAGAGGTTGAGGTTATTAAACCAAAACCAACTTCAGATACTTGGGACAGCAGTTTATTGGTGATAACGTTATGTCGAACAAAGATCGCAGCGAGGCTTCAGTGCGGGTGTCACTTTCTCGGTTGGTTTCTCGAAAGACAAAGTTATGATTATGAATCTATAACTAATATTCAACGAGGAGACTTCACCATCATTATTCACATGAACATTCTCAAGTCCATCGTCGAAATTGTTACTGTCGCCCTAGAGAGCCTGAAACGAGAGAGTGTTAACTAAATTGCTGCTTTTTGATTGGCTGTGACCAAACTTAAGTTGAGAAGTAAGCAACAGAAGATGTATGACGTCACCATCAATCAACGGAAGTCGTTGGAAACGATTTTGGTCACAGCCAAAGAGAAGCCAGGATTTTGAAATACATGGTGACTCTCTCCTTTCAGGCTCTCTACGTCGCCCTCGTCACGTTCATTTTCATCTTCATCATCGAGGCGGACATTCTTCCATCACAAGACGTGATGAGGGCACCAGTGGGACCGCAGAGTGGAACCGCTAGCACCAGTAGGCAGCGGGCACCAGTGGACCGCTTTTATGACAATGAACAGGAGGGTAGATGCTGTGAAAAAGGAACAAGGATTTGGAAGGAAGCAAGGAGAACAGTTGCTTTTTCAAAGATTTAAATTTTCATATGCTAAAAATGAATAAATTTTTGACCACCTTCTTTCAAAGGCCAAGCGTGTTTGCTTCCCCTGTTCCCTTAAGGTCTCAGTAAAATGGCACCTCTGGCTGTAAGACCAATAGGAAGGCCGAGGAATCAGTGAGCTTACAACTTCAAGGAGAATGCCCAAGGCAATGGAGTAGGAGACCCCCCCTCTCCAAAGGCCGAGAATGTTTGCAATGGGATCAGTGAAAAGAAGTTAGTGAACGTACAGCGTCAAAAAGAATGCCCATCGCATTGTAGTTGGAGACTAACAAAAAAAAATGGCCTTCAGTCGAGTCGACTTGAAATCTGCAGTAACTGCGGCAGTAAGAAAGACTTCCGGTTCTGTATAATTACTAGAGTAAAGGACTGGATAAACCCTCGAATGAGGCATGCTCATCAAAAGAGAGTCGAATAATGTTACTTTCATCCATTATGTAACCGCAACTACTGAATATTCAATATTTTTCTTTGCTTGATAACACGTAAAGCACTAATCGATTGATTAACACATTAATTAATTCAAAAAATTAACTCTCCCGTTACTTGTTTAAGTCAAAGGGAATATTAAATAACGTTATTTCATTGTAAAATCCCTGCAATAACTTTTGCTTATTGCTAACTGAATTAATTATGCGATGTAAAGGGAATAAAATATTCAGTGTTTTTCGGATAAAGAGAGGGAGAGGAATTTATATTTAAATGAGAACCAATACTGACCTCGAATTAGTATTTCAAAAGGCTTTTCCGTTTTAATAAAAGAGTCAACGTCGGTAAAATTCAAATGTTTATTCTTACCTGACTGAGAAGAGGAACGATGAAGGCTGTCTGAACAGCTGGCCGCTCCAGTCAGCCGCATGCAGGAGTCCTTAAAGGGACCCGTGGTTGGAGTTGGACACCCGAGATTTTATTGCATTATTACGCGAGAATGATTAATGGAATGAGGAGTAAAGCAGCTTTACTCATCTCGCTATTTAAATACGGATTTTATTTTTAATTATGAATATGTCGCCAGAATGTCGAAATTTTTTATGTTTTTATTTAATTGTTTTCTAGGTCATTTGCCTGGAAATAAAAAAAAATTAGAATTGAAAAATAGGTCGAGGATAAGTGCGATTTTTCGCAGCAGTCAGATTGTTTCGATGTTTTTTTGAGTTAAGATTTCATTTTTATTGATTTTTGTAATCTATGATGAAAAATGTCGAGATGTGCATGATTTTTCATTCGTGCAGTTCATTAGTTCGTGACTTTCATAGTTATGGGCGTCACAGACACTGCCAAGCCCACGATTCGGTCCCTTTTGCCCTTATTGCGACTCCCCCTTTATCACCCTTAGCGTTTCCTTGACCTTTTTTTTCGGGTGGAAAATCTCGCGAAACGTTTTTTTTTTTTTGCTTCCGGGCGGACACTCCGTAAATATAATCTGCAATCTTATACGTGAGATTCTGAATCCGCGGCTTTGTTTTCAAAATCGTTGTCATGGAGACGTAAGGTAAAATATATCCAGATCAGAATTTCATGCTCTACATAGCTGAGACAGGCCGGGACGCGGAAACACCTTACAAGTCTCCTACACCTATCCCCCCGTTTGCTCGATGAATATCCGTTTCCGTTATTTCCGTTAAATATGTTTTAATATATTCGATGGGGAAAACCTTCCTTTACCGGTTAGTTATGTACATTGAGGAACCAAACGCGAGAAAATCAGATTTTGGCTAAGTGGTTGATATATCGTTCGAAAATTTTCTTGTAATTTTAAACGGAAAAGGCATCGCAACTAATTTATATCATCCGCTTTAATTTTAATGAAATGTTAAATTACCTTTAATTACTAGTTTAGGTAACTCATTTCCTTTTCTCTACCAAAGTTTAACTGTGAAATTTTAAATGGTTTAATTTTGTTGAGGGTTTTCATAATAAGTTTGGAGGGGATTTTTTGTTTTAGGTTTTTTGGTTTCAGTTTGGGGATGTGTTGTTGTAAAAAAGGGCAAGGGAAACTGATTATTCGAATTTCGAAGGAGAAGTTTGAGAAAAAGTGGTTTTCCAATGACGGTCTGTCTCGAATTTAGTAGCCACAGTAATGTTGGGAATGGGTTGAATTTCAGTGAGGAGAATTTAGTTGCTCGCCTTATCAAAAGCGATGCTTCATTTATATGTCATCGAAACAACGATTGAAAATGCTTTTAGAGAATATCATGGCCACGGGATTATAGTGCTTCGCATGGGACTTTATCTTTCATGCCTCCCAGTCAGTGGCGCAGCAACCCTTGCGGTCAAGGGGGCCCCCAATTTTTCAGCAGGAAATTAATTTTGCACTAGATAAAAAGATGTAAAAAATTGAGGGAGAGGCCTTGAGTAAATCTTCTGCGGGGGGCCTCTCCTAACATTGCTTCGCCACTGCTCTCAATAAACTCACCAGACGTGCAATACGAGAACAGGAAGTTGGTTGTAAAAATGATTGCGAGACAAGTACTTTTTTCGCAAGAACTGCAAGAGTCTTTCGGTTAACTGAGTCATTTTATAGTGCAGCTACTGGGAAGCCATAAGGAGGAACGGTAATAGCAAAAATCCAAAATAAGACAAGAACTTAAGCAATGAGAAGCAATACGAGAACAAGAAGACGGTTGCAGAAACGACTGCGAGACAAGAACCTTTTTTTACAAGAAAAAAGTCTTGCGGTCAGGGGCGTCGTTTGGTGGGGGGGAGGCTGGCAGGGGCAGTTGCCCCCCCCCCCCAAGATTCTGAGATCCCCATAACGAAGTATATTAAAAAAAAGTTTTTGCTCTCCTCAAAAATTTTTTTCTTGTCCCCCCCCAAGAATTTTTATGTTTGCCCCCCCCCCCAGCTGGAGCTGCAACGACGCCCCTGCTTGCGGTCCTTTCTAATTTCGTTTTTGTTGTGAAATTAAGAGTTTTCGTTTTTATGCAGTTTTAATAGTGATGGACGAGACCGGAAGAATGAGTCTTGTCTTGTCTTGCAAAAGCGAGACAAGACCAGAATAAGACTTAAGTCTTTTTACTGCAAGACGAGACAAGACTAACTTTTTTTAACAGAATGCAAGAAAAAGTCTTGCGATTTTGCATTGTTTTTGAAGCAAGAAAATGCAATTTTTTATTGCAAAACAAGACAAGAACAAGATTTAAGTTTTGCAAGACAAGAACAAGAACCATGCATTTCTTGTCTTGTCTTGTCTTGCGTCCGTCTCTAAATTTGACCTTCAGGAATTTTATAGTAATTTTTCTTTCATAATGAGTGGAAAAAAAGTAAATCGTTTGTGAACACAAGAAATAATTGAAATGGTTCAACGAGTTTCAAAAAAAGCAAAGAAAAGTAAAAAAAGGTTAGAACCTAAATCAAGACAACAAGACATTGCGAGAAATGCAAGACAAGACAACATCAGGTAAGAGACAATGCGAAACAAGACTTCTCCTAATGCAAGATCAGGCAAGTCAAGACTCGCAATTCAAAAAATTGTGCAAGACAAAAACAAGAAATAGTCATTTCTTGTATTGTTTTGTCTTGTCTTGCGTTCATCACTACCGCATCCACAATTTTATTCTAGAATATAGAAATTCAAATAATCCAATATTATTCATTTTTCTTTTCTTTTTTTCCCCTGAAATGTTAAAGCGCAAACTTATTTTCATTGCTGTCATTTGAAAACACGACGGTGTCATCTTTTACCGTAAAATAAATTAAATGAAACGCTTTTTGTATATCCCTCTGTGCAATATTTACATTTTTCTCGGTTAACGCTTCGAAATAAAAAAAAAAATAAAAGAGATATGAACAGAATGACGAAAAAAAAAAAAATTATGATGAAATTAACGTTAGAAAATTTCTTTTTTGGTAATGGCCGCTTCAAAACCTACCTTTTCACGAGAAACTTTTTCTTTTGTTATGGAAATTCATGATTTACATTCAGCTACATGTAGACATTACATGCTGCCACGTTTTTTTTTTTTGTATTATTTATTCTCTTTTTTGGACTAAAGGTTTCGTGAGGGATAATCTGAACGCGATCTGTGAAGGGTTAAAAACGCAAACCTGGAAAGATAAGGTTCATGCAATGGATGAGTTTGAAAAAATAAAGAATTAGCTATGGGTTCGATGTAGGGTATCGATCGTGGAAGAAGAAGGGTAGATCATCCTTATCCGTTATTAGCTGCGATAAAACTCATTGAGGATTCACAGGAGGAAATAGGTTCTCTATTCTAAAGTTTACTACGAGATTGAATGAGAATGAAAAGCATTCATCAGTTCATCAATGAAAAGGGTCGATCGAAAACAATCCGTCATTATTATTCAATTCATACGGCAATCCTACCGATGATTGGGGAGGTTGATTTATACCATTTCGACCTCGTAATCAAATAATAGGATTTACCTTCAGGAGCGATGGATAAAAAAAAACCTCTTCTAGTTTTTTATCGCTTTTTTCGTCCTCCCCCGCGCTTTTTTCTTTTTTATCGGAGATTTTTTTTTTGTGATATTCGCAAATGCGCGATGGGCATCATAGATCAATTGAATGGGAAGTGAAAGAGGTATTTTTCGATTTGGGTTGCAGGATGAATTCTAGTAAAATGAATATTGTGCGTGATGCTGATGAGCTCAGCAATGAAAATGAAAGGCGAAATACTCAGAAAGTTGTTTTATCTGGAGTGGAGAAAATTCAGGATTCTGAGAATTTGAGATAAGGCGAAATATTCGAATCACGCGTCCCATCCTGATGAGATTTATTAAACTTTGGTAGGATCGGAATATTACATGGAACGTCGAACGGGAATTTGCCTCGACAATGCGCTCTCGTTCTTAGTGTCCTTTTACGCGTTCTTAACCTGAAATTCGAAATATTTTAGCGGAAAAGGAGACAGGAATTTTTTAAATCGAATTCAACATAAAAAGATGCGTCCGAATTGTCACGATAGTTGTATCAATACTCAGGTAGACAATGTTTTAAGTCGCCCAGTGGCGATGCCAAATAGTGTTGCTAAAGAAGATTCAAGAAGAAGGACGTCCATGGAGATTCCATCTTTAGTTTGATCGTTGACATCATCTTGTAAGCAATCGAATTTGAAAATTTTTTCAAAATGGGATTGAAATATTAATTTTTGTTCAAAGTCGTGCTTTTTTTGGGTGCCATACTCGTTTTCGAGCGTAGGCGACCTCTCTGCATATAGCTGGTTTGTGTGTTTCGAGTTGACACAGCTGTATGCGACCTACAGTTTTATGCCCGTTCCGAACTGCTAAATAGAGAGGCTGTTCTAAGCAAGTTACTACCTGCTGGTTTGCCATTGCCTTGCAGATGGGGGATGAGACCGAGCGACAACGCACATTAATCGCTTTTTCGGAATCCCCAAATCCTCGAATTAAGTTCACATGACGCAGATGACAGTGGTCAGAGGTGAAATACGGTGGGAAAAAATCCGAACCGTATAAAGTGGAATCGAACCCATAAACTCCCGAGTGTGAGTCGTGCTCGCTAACCACTAAGCCACGAGGCTGGCTCAAAATAAGAAATAAAGCTCAAGTTCTCACTTTCAAAGCCCCAAAGGTCATGGGTTTGTTCCCTACAAGCGATGCCACTTGTCTCGACAAAGCTAGGAATAAAATCTTCATAATCAATTGATGTCTTTATTCTCTCGTCAATACATAATCGCATCTAATAGACGCAAATGGCTTCTTAGTTTACACTCATTTGTTTTTTTCTCGAATCTTGACCGTTTCGAATTCTAACCGTTTTTAAAAGGGACCTATAAATAAAGGTATTGTGGCTGGCCGCCATTTTTAATTTTCCTAAACCAATGATCTCTATAATTTTCACTTCATCATGACAAATTACACCGCAACTTAATTGTGACAAAACCGCATACATCAAAATTCCCTCTCACGTGTAAAAAATGATGCAAACTCCCGAGAAAAAAAAAGCCTACCTATTTTATACATAATTATGTGGCTAAATTGGCGGAATGGAATCATGTATTTTTATGCTTTTTTAGTAAATTTTTAAGTATTTATTTATAAAAAAAAAAAATTAACGACCCAAAATTTAATATTTTTTTATTAAATTATCAGCAAAAATAGATAAAACTCATTTAAAAATACATAATTCCATTCCGCCAATTTAGATACATAATTATGTATTTCCTTTTTTTCACGGGACTTTATGAAAAACTTGTAAAAAAAATTTAAAATTTTCATTTTGATATGACGTTAAAGACATTTGATACTTTTTTTTTTTTTTTAAAAAAAGAGAGATTTAAAACTTAACGAAGTATACTAAAATAAACAAAAGCAATCTCTCATCATAAAAAACTCAAGAAAATATTGTTTTTTCAATCCTCCGACAATGATTAATTTCACAATAAACTGATTAAAACGATCCATCATCGTCCTATGTTAAAGAAAAGTGAAAGACAATACGCGGAAAGACTTGTTTTTGAAAAAGAACGTGCTTACATACGCGAAGAGGGAATAAAAAAATTTTTTATTCTATATACGCTTCCCCAAGTAAAATGAAAAACGCCTGTATTATTCCTGATTAGACTTTTTTATTACGCCCCATTGTATACGGCTCTATTTTAACTAAACGCCATTTCTAAGGCGGCGGTTTTTAAGTATTCGCCCCGTCGCGTTTTAATGATAAAATCCAATCTCGAGCTCAAAACCTCCTACTCACACGAGAGCGAAGCTAAAGGATGATTCCGGACTGTTCGAGGTTAATTACAACATAGCATGATTTCAATCTCTTCGAAAATCAAAGCAAGTTTATCCGCCATCAAGTTCATAGGAAAAATGAAGGGGGGAAAGGGAAGGATAATGCAAAGTCACGAATTCGCTCGAATTAAGGAATTTTAGGAAAACCTCCGTTAAACGAAACTTTTTTATTAAGCCCGAAAAAATTTCGAAAAAGCTCTAGTATCTTATAATTAACTCGTGTATTTTTGTTTCGGGGAAGGATTAGGATGAAAAACGTGTTTAAATTATTTAGAGTTTGTTCCGGATTCGCCCCTGATTCATCAGTCAGTGAGCGAAGTACTAAGACATGTCACTTCACTCACCTCGAATCAATCAGTCCACGTAAATCTGTTCACGCATAACCTCGGTAAGATTCGATCATCTTTTATCGTAATTATCAAAATCTTTAAGCTATCGAAACATGGTCCTTCGAGCCGGATCTTACCGTCGCGTCGCGGGGTAAAATCATCGTTTTACCCAGGGACCGGAAAATAATCATTAATCATCAAAAAATTAAAAGGTTCGCGAATTCGTGGTCATAGTGAAATCCCGGTAGTTCGGACAATCGTCATTGAGTCTCGGGATTTATCTTTGATTAAATATCAAACACGTGCTCGGTTAATCGACGAGTTTCGTTATAAAATCATCGTTAGCCATCGGCTTATCAAAAAAAAATAATCGTTTGCAGTTAGCTAATTGTCAATTCGCTAACAGCTTTTTTCGGTAAAAGCGTCGCAATTTATCGGAAAACCAAAATTTCCACGCAGGGATCATCCGCGCAGGAATCAACTATCGTTAACGAAATTAAATTCGCTATCGTTCTATCCATCGATCGTTTCGGGCTCCGTGAAAAATCAAATTTGTGGAAATCCGAGCAGGAAAAGAATTAAACCCGGTCCGAGAATCGTGGACATATCGGGTTCTGCGTTAGAACCGTATCGGACTCAACGTGTCGCGCGGGAACTTGCAGTGACTGTGGCTAGGTTTTATTGTTTTCATTTCGGTGACCTAGTTATCGACAATTCGGAAGTATTTTCAAATTCTTTAGAAAATATTTGTTCGTATCGTTTAATTTCGAATTAATTTTTTAATTTCCGAATTAAAATCATTCCGAATCCGGGAAATTCGTCGTTATCAAAATGGCCGGAAACGGGCCGGCTCTCGTCGCGAAGCGCGCGCGTGTTTTCGCGGATCTAACATCGTTATGTTCATTCTTTATGGATATCTCTGGGAAGAAGGAACATGAGATCGAGGCTAAATTCACGCGGATCGAAGCGCTCGAGGAGCATTTTATCAACATTCAGTTTCAGTTGGAAGAGTACAATTCCGGGCAGACCGACCCAAAGGCGACACTCTCTATCGACTCTGAGAATACGGCGACGCTGGATCTAATCGACACAATTAGAGGAAGCTACTTGAAGTTCAAGTTGGATCAACAGAAGGCGAAGGAGAAGAAAGAGGCAGAAGATAAGGCTGCCGCAGCGCAAGCAGCAGCCGACGCCGCAGCCGCCGCAGTGCAAGCTGCAGCCGCAGCCGCCGCCGCAAATCCCCCGCCGGTGCAACCTAATCAGTCATCCATTCTGCCGAGGTTATCTTTGCCGAAATTTGCCGGAAACTACCGAGATTGGACACCTTTTAAGGAGATGTTCGAATCGATAATCTCGACCAAGCCGAACTTGACTAAAACCGTGAAATTTCATTATCTAAAAAGTTGCTTGGAAGGGGAGGCATCAAACCTCATCCGGAATCTGGCCGTGACAGACGCAAATTTCGACGAAGCGTGGAGGATCCTCGTCTCAAGGTATGAAAACAAACGGTATCTCATCAATCAGCACCTCGAAGCATTATTCTCGGTTAAAGCCTCGCCCAAGGAATCGTCCAAGGAGCTGAAGAAGATCCATGACAAATCGGTGGAATCTGTAGCAGCACTCAGAGCCTTAGGATGCCCTACTGATCAATGGGGAGACTTACTCGCTCATCTAATGCTAAGGAAATTGGATTTCCAGACTCGGAAAGATTGGGAAACGACCAGTGCCGCCTCACCAACCGCAAAATATGAGGATCTGCTCTCATTCATCGAGAAAAGGGTCTTCGCTCTGGAAGCCATGGAGAGCCAGAATCAGCCAGCATCGACTGTTAGTAAGAGTCCGGCGCCACCAGCCAAAACCGCCGTGATGAATAAATCGACAGCGTCGCTCAATGGCGTGTCCATGGAGACGCCGAGGAGCAAGGGCACAAGGGATAAGAGGAGCAAAGCATCAAAATCAGCGTGCAGCTTCTGCAAAGGTCATCATTATCTAGCCTTTTGTCCAGAATTTAGGGGGCAGACTACGGCTACCCGGAAAACCTTCGTCCGTGAGAAGGATCTGTGCTCAAACTGCCTCGGGCCACATCAACTTAAGGATTGCTTCTGCAAAAAGTCTTGTTTCGTTTGCCAGGCGCGGCATCACACGCTCCTTCATGACGAGGGATCGGGTCATCGACCTGCCGCAGGACCGCCACCAGCATCTACGACGGCCGCAGATCAGCCAGAAACAACGATTTCAAGCTCAGCGGTGAGCAATCGGCCGCCGCCGAGGACGGTGGTGTTAGCCACTGCCCGAATCTTCATCCAATCGTCGACTGGCGAGAATCATCTTGTACGCGCTCTGCTGGATCAGGGCTCCGAGGATTCCTATATGTCAGAATCCTTAGCTCAACGGTTGAGATTAAGGCGTCGAGCTACGACCGTTTCCGTGGTCGGCATCGGCGGAGTAACCACGACCCCAGTTCGGGGAGTTGTGGAATCAACAATCGTATCGCGCATCGCGCCCTATCGGGCACACTCTTCGAGCTTCTTAATCTTACCGAAGGTGACGTCATATGTGCCACCAGTCACGGAAATCATCAATCAATCGGAAGTCTTTGCCGGACTGGAACTGGCAGATGATTACCTGCTAGACTCCCGACGAAGTGATATCGAATTAATCCTCGGCAATCAAGTCTACGCCGAAGTATTGGAAGCCGGAATTCGGAAAACGTCTGACGGTAAATGCCTACTTCAGAAAACGACCTTAGGGTGGATCTTATCAGGGCTTATCGGCCACAGCACCCCTAAGGTGGCATCGCCACGAATCAGTTCGAGCTGTCAAGCTATCCTGCAAGACTTGGACGATCAACTGCGCAAGTTCTGGGAACAGGAGGAGCCTTTTCAGCCCGCCAAGTTGCTCACGCCAGAGGAACAGGAGTGCGAGAACCATTATCAGGCCACCCACTCAAGGCTCCCTGACGGCAAGTATCAGGTCAGGCTCTGCTTCAAAGAGGGCCCGGAGACTTTGGGCGAATCTAAATCGACTGCCCTGGCCATGTATCAGCGAATGAAGAGGAGACTCGACCGAGAACCAGCTTTCGGGGAATTGTATCGCGATTTCCTGGAGCAGTATCAGGACTTGGGTCACATGTCGGAGCGCGCGCAGCCGCCGCCAGGATTCATCCTGCCGCATCATGGCGTCTACCGGGAATCAAGCTCCACAACCAAATTGAGAGTCGTGTTCAACGCCTCGGCCAAGTCCACATCTGGTAAATCGCTCAACGATTTACTTCATATCGGGCCGCAATTGCTGCCGCATCTGATCGACGTCATTCTGCGATGGCGAAAGCATCCTGTCGTCTTCGCGGCAGACATCGAGAAAATGTATCGACAAATCTGGGTCCACCCGGACGATCGGAAATTCCAGTGCATCCTCTGGGAAAATCGACAATCAAAAGAGTTAACCGTTTTCGAGCTCAATACGGTAACCTACGGGCTCGCCATCGCTCCCTTCCTGGCCATCCGCACGATTCGGCAGTTGGCCAAGGATGAAGCCAACAATTTCCCAGACGGGAGTGTTGTCCTCACAACTGACGTCTATATGGATGACATCCTGTCCGGGGCGGGCAGCCTAGCAGAGGCCAAGGAACTGCAAAAGGAAGTTCTAAAAATCTTGGAGTCCGGAGGGTTTCCAGCCAGAAAATGGGCTTCAAATCAGCAAGAGGTGTTAGCCGATCTGCCTTCGGATCTGTTGGCTACGGCTAAGGAAATCACCTTGGAGGACAAGGCGACGCTATCAATGCTGGGTTTGAAGTGGAAGCCAGCTTCCGACGACTTCATCTTCGAAATAAGGATTCCAGAATTATCTCCGAGAGTAACCAAGAGGGAAGCGCTCTCAAAAATATCGCAGCTCTTCGATCCACTGGGTCTCTTAGCGCCCATAGTCGTAGCTGCCAAAATCTTTCTACAATCACTCTGGCTTCTGAAGCTTGGATGGGATGACACCCTGCCAAGCGCCCAAGAATCGTACTTCCGAAGCTGGCATCAAGAGCTATCTTCGGTGAATCAGATCAGGGTTCCCAGGTGGCTGGGATACCAAGCCAGCGCATCATGTGAGGTGCACGGATTCGCAGACGCTTCAGAACGAGCCTACGCCGCCGTCGTGTACCTTAAGGTCAAATCAAGAGAGGACGTCAGAGTCACGCTAGTAGCAGCCAAGAGTCGGGTCGCGCCGCTGAAGCAGATCAGCCTGCCTCGTTTAGAATTGAACGCCGCTTTTCTGTTGGCCAAGCTGGTCGCGCAGATCTTAGAGGTGACGCAGCTGACCCGAGACTCGACTCCAATCCACTTATGGTCAGACTCTACCATCGTTCTGGCTTGGCTGAGCGACCATCCAAGTCGGTGGAAGACCTTCGTGGCAAATCGAGTGTCAATGGTGCAAACGGAGCTACCGGAGGCACATTGGCGCCACGTCCCAACAGAAGCAAATCCCGCGGACATCGCATCACGGGGAAT
Organism: Liposcelis brunnea; assembly: GCA_023512825.1. Classification (NCBI taxonomy): domain Eukaryota; kingdom Metazoa; phylum Arthropoda; class Insecta; order Psocodea; family Liposcelididae; genus Liposcelis; species Liposcelis brunnea. The sequence goes on from CM042073.1 coordinate 16,151,819, forward strand.
ATCACCCGCGGGGCTTATCGATCATCCTCTGTGGTGGCAGGGGCCAGAATGGCTAAAGCTGGATTCCGACAGTTGGCCGGAGCAGCCGTCATCCCCACAGACGGTTCCTGAGCAAAGGAAGCCGAAAAAATGCGCTCTAGTCGCGCTTGAGACACAAGCCGACTTAGCCACAACGTTAATCACGAGCTTCTCGAACTTCAAGCGGCTGATCAGAGCCGTAGCCTGGATCACGCGACTCTTTCGCTATCATTATCGGAAGGAAAAGTTCGACCAAGTTATCTCTCCAAAGGAGCTGCAAGCTGCCGAATCAAAGGTGGTGCGATACTGTCAAGCTCAAGCCTTTTCCGAGGAACTCAAGCTCCTATCCTTAAGTAAACCCTTATCAAAATCAAGTAAGCTTTATCAGCTGAAACCGTTTCTGGATCAGGAGAATTTACTCCGAGTTGGCGGTCGCCTCAAGCATTCCTTACTGAGCTACGACCAGAAACACCCGGTTATCCTGCCGCAAAAGGCGCACCTGACTCAGCTCATAATCGAAAACGAGCACATGAAGTTGTTGCACGCCGGGACGCGACTCACTTTAACGAGCTTGCGTCAGAAGTTTTGGATCATTAACGGCCGGAATGCCGTCAAAACAGCTATCCGGAAGTGTCTCACCTGCAAAAGATTCTCGGAATCAACCGAATATCAGCAGATGGGAGATCTACCCGCGGCTAGGGTGAAACCAGCTCGACCGTTCGCGCAGTGCGGGGTCGACTACGCCGGACCATTCGCCATTCGAGCCTCAAGAGGACGAGGTCTCAAGACGTTCAAGGGATTTATCTCTATATTTATCTGCCTAGCATCGCGAGCAGTCCATATAGAACTCGTCTCTGACTATTCTTCAAAGGCATTCCTCAGCGCCTTCCGACGGCTCGTCTCCCGTCGCGGGCTTCCGGCAGTTGTATTCAGCGATCAAGGAACAACCTTTGTAGGCGCCGATCGGGAACTTAAAGAGTTGTTCTCTCAAGCCTCAGAAGAAGTTCGTCGCATCGCGACTGACCTCGCCAATCAAGGTGTTTCCTGGAAGTTTAACCCTCCAGGTGCCCCGCACTTCGGCGGGATCTGGGAGGCTGCTGTTAAATCAGCGAAACATCATCTAAAACGAGTCATCGGAGAGACCGCCCTCACCTTCGAGGAAATGACAACTCTCCTTTGCCAAATTGAGGCTTGCCTCAATTCAAGACCGTTGATCCCGCTGACGGACGACCCAGAAGACTTGGACGTCCTGACGCCATTCAAGATCCTCATCGGGGATAGCTCGACGGCAGTTCCCGAACCGGATCTTCAAGATCAGAAGATTCCGGTCGGTGACAGATATCGAATGATTCAGAAGCTAAAGGATGACTTCTGGCGGAGATGGTCCACAGAGTATCTCCAAATTCTCCAAGCTCGGAAAAAATGGGCTTCGGAACAGGAATCAGTTGCCGTGGGGGACCTAGTACTTATCAAGAGCGAGAACACTCCGCCTACGAGATGGCCTCTTGCGCGCGTAATCGAAACTCATCCGGGATCGGATAAGCTAGTCCGAGTCGTGACTCTAAAAACCGCGTCGGGCACGCTAAAACGACCTATCGCTAAGGTTATCGTGCTCCGTAAGGCTGACGAGTTGTCGGATCGCCCGGCAAGCCGCGTCTAATCATTAAATTAAACAATCGTTAAGGGATATCGAAAAAGTTATCCGCGTCTAACTATTAAGGACAATCGAATCTCGCGAAAGTGCGCGATCGCGAAACGCGCGCAGCGTTTATCATTATCAATTATCAGCATCACGAAGCTGCGATGCTACAGTTGCCATCCTGGCAACGGGGGCCGGCATGTTCCGGATTCGCCCCTGATTCATCAGTCAGTGAGCGAAGTACTAAGACATGTCACTTCACTCACCTCGAATCAATCAGTCCACGTAAATCTGTTCACGCATAACCTCGGTAAGATTCGATCATCTTTTATCGTAATTATCAAAATCTTTAAGCTATCGAAACAGAGTTATTCTTACATTCTTTTAGCTTTCGCCTTTGTTGAATGAGAGGGAAATGAGAGCCGTGTGGATTTTTTAAAGAGCTTAAAAAATGTTTTTTCATTTACTTGTATACCTTGAAACTTGAATAAATGCGAAACGATAAAAGTAAATTTTGCATGAAGCTTGGTATAAAAGAAATTTTAAAAAAAAGTTTTCCTCGCCCTTTTTTTTTTCTTATTAAAACTTATTATTAAAAGAATCGTATTTCATAATTAATAACCCATTAGCGCATCGCTAATATTTACAAAAGTCTTCGGTTGAAGTAAAAAGCTTGGTGTTTACATTCGTCTCAATCATCGTTTACTTAGATGTCAAATGTCATTAAAACAATCGGGGATTTTTACAGTTCGGTTTGCTTTTTCAAATCAAAGTAGCTTAATTTTTTTTTGAATAAAAATATTTTTTTCCCAGTTTGAGCTGAATATTGAAGCAGGAGAGTAGCTAGGAAATCGAGAAACATAGTAATTCTAAAACCGGTTGTCTCGACCTGGAATTGAGTATCAGTCTTTCGAGCCTTTCAGCCACTGAAACGATTATAGCGCCGTTTAACGGTCATTTCATGAGCTAAAACGATTCTTAAAATAATAATACACAAAACTGAAACGACTCTTTCATGAACTAGCACTACTCCAGCGCCATCTAAATATTATTTTATTAGCTAAAGCGACATTACGACGATCATTTTACGAACTAGAACAAGCCTGGCGCTATATTTAATCGTTTTGTGAACTAAAACAACTCTAATATCCTTACAACGATAATTTTACAAACTAAACCTGTTTTGGTGCTCACAAAAATATGAGTTGCACAAGCGGCAATTTCATGAACTAGAACGATCGTGGCGCTTTCAAACGATCATTTAATGAACCAAATCAACTCTAGCGCTCTTATAACAAGATTTTTTCTTAATAAAGCAATTATTTTCAAGACTAAAACTACCCTAGCGCCATTTAACTGTCATTTTATGAACTCCAATGATTCTGGCGCTATTTAAACGATTTTCCCAGACACTAAAACTATTTTAGCGCAATCGAGTGAACATTTTATGAACTCAAATGATTCTGGCGCCCTTCAAACGACTTTTTTGGACACTAAAACCACTCTAGCGCTCTTACAACGGTCATTTTGTGAACTAAAAACAACTTGAGCGCCCTTTAAACGATCATTTTAAAATTAAAACGACTTTAGCGCCATCAAACGATTACATCATGAACTAAGACGCTACGAAACCGGTCATACCTCAAACTAAAATGACTCTAGCATTAACATAAAATTATTTTACGACCGAAAACAATTCCAGCGTGAAGCAATTATGTTTAAACTAAACAACTCTGTCCTCATTAAATGAATTTTTAAAAAATTAAAATGACTAGATTGACAAAAAGTGAAACTTTATGAAATTTAAGCTTAATGTAATAATATCGACATTCTTTTGACCAAATATTGGTATTTTCATGTGTTATTGCACGGAATTCTTGTAACTGGGGAGAGAGAGAGTTTCAGCAATTCTCCCTCCTCAACTGCGTGCCTGTGCTAAGGCGTGGGCTTGCAACTTAATGAGCTAAATTTGATAATGTCGATAACACCGTTAATAGTAGAGAGAGATGAATTTTTTATATTTGCGATAATTTACGGACGATTATATATCAATTAGTAAATGACGTCATGATGGGCACAAAACTGGGTGAATATAGTTTCATAAGGAACATAATAGTTAGTTGATGGAAAATTAATGTATTAATTGTCGACGCCAGGGGGTAGGGCGTCGGTTTATTAACTTCATTCATTATCGGTTTTCGCTATTGAGAAAAGGGAGTTTTCACCTGGTAAAGAGCAGCGTAAGGGTGGAAAGAAGGAAATATTTCTTCGTTAAAATGTAAACTTTTGAACTTTACACTTATCAGTCGATGCATTATTTTTTTTTGTTTCCGACTATGTCGGAAAAAGAAAGAGTAATAGAGAAGAGCTTAGGATAAGTTTTAGGCTCGATACGATGAAGCCAGGGAGACTAGATTGGGTTTGTAAATTACGAACCAGACCAAATAGATATAGGAGGCAGAAAGTACGCTAGAGAGAGCTCTTAGTGACGGTGAAGAGAATTTTTGATCAAAATAGAGAAAATTGTTTAGAATTGACTAATCACAAATTTTAAAAAATGTATTTGTCAAAGGGGGAAAATTAAAAGGGAGAAGGGAAAGAATGACAGAAAAAAATTTCCATGGAAATGTAGTTTTGAAGGGAGTAGTTGCCCCCCCGAAAGTTCGATCCAAGGCTTTCATCGTCGTCTTCGTCAATGGCAATGAGCATTCGTGTGGTAAAAATATCATGGCCTAATATGCAGTCCTTATAAGAGATAAGGAGTTATGTGGAGGAAGGGCACTTTTTTAATGTTTAACTTATGGTAAAAGTGCCCTTTTTGCACATAACTCCTCAATGTTCCCGGACTACTGCAAATAGTTTGGCTTTAAAGATTTTGTTGATACAGTCATCTCGCTCTACGAATTGTGAGGTGAGATATTTTTGGTTATTGGAGGCATCGAAATAAATCTAAAAATTTCTACGCCTCCAATAACCAAAAATATTACAATCTTTTAAAAGACTTTGCACTGGTCTGATTCTGGGCACACAGAAGAACTTCATACGTTTCCACCCAAAACTTGGCTCTTCTTAGAACTTAAAATCGCTCTCGGCACATGAAAAATGAGTCCATCCATCCATCCCTCATTCAGATTAAAATTTCAATAAAAAATCAAAAGAGACATGACATTGAACAATGAATTAATCACACCTCGAGGCCATTTTTTTATGAACAAACTAAACCCGAACCTTTTCTTTTACGTATGTAAATATGTGCTTTAAATTACATCCAGCGTATTAAAAATTTTGTATGTAATTTATTCTTTGAAAACTCCATTTTTACGGGAAACAGAAAACCCATCCCTTTTTTAAAAATTATTATACTCGAAAACATTTCGCGGACGTCAGTCCAGGAACTTTAAAAAAAAATAGTCCTCCAGCCCCGGTAATAAATCAACATGACGAGAGGGTGTAAAAATTGTCTCTGGCATTCGAAACACGACGACCTGGTTCAAGGGTAATAAACTTGTCCTGGATTTTCATCCACCCATCATATCTCTTGTCAAAATGGCCCTTCGGTGTTAAATGCTCCTCATACTCGACCTAAAACCGTCGAAAGTCGATTGCCCTACCCATCAAAGCTCTATTCGTGTAAACAAACGAAACAATCTGACCTTCATTATCTGTCTGACCTCTAAAATCAGAATAATCAATTTTAATTATATCCCGGTTATTTAGTTTTTTTTTTTTTTTTAAATCACCTTATCCGTTTAGCACCGTGCCGGTTTTTTCCCGATTTCCGTTTTCAATTACTTCGCCCGGTTGCACTTTACCGAAAAAAGATTGCAACTATTATAAACCGGTCATTTTTTTTTAAAGAAAGAAAAATATTAATCGAAGTTTTTTTTTTTTATTAATACAAATCGATTTCCGATTTAAATTTTTTTTAAAAAAAATTTAACACGGGTGTATTTTCAAATTGAATTTTCCTCTTCCTGGGTGAAAACCAGAAAAGCACTCTTGACACCGACGTCACGGGAAAAACTCCGACGACGCCTACGAAACCAGCACCGCTCTGTGGAAACTAGAACACTAAACCATAGGATGCTGAACGAAAGTCGAAAACGTTTTCTCTGGGATGGGTTTATATTCACTAAATATGAGCAACCGATGGGCGATATTCTTTCAGCTATACGGGATGTTGGGGAAACTTTGATTTTCGAATTCTGGGTTCTCTTATAAACCTTTAAAAAAAAAAGAGAATGAAAAAAAAAAAAAAAAAATAAAGGGGAAAATAAAATCAAAGCTTCGTCACTTTCTTCTTTTTCACCTTTTTTTTTTTTTATATTCCTCTCCTCTTTTCTTTTTTATTTTATTTCTTAACAATTTCTCTATTGTGTTTGTTTAAGGATGTTTGAAGTCATTAGATTGAGAAAAAAAAATGTAGAAGGGCCATGAAAGAGAGAGAAGAAAGTTGACATTTTCACGATCGATTAGCTCGCGAAATTCGAATCACGAAGAATGTTATTGTCTAATGAAATTCTTTAAAATTGTTGTTTTTTTTCTGATTTTGGAAAGTAAACAAGTTTAGTGGGTGATTTTGAAAAAATATTTGGGAAATTTCGATTATATTGTTTAGGTTCATATGACACGTGTTTAAAATATAAGGAATTTAGCTTCGTGGTCCTTAGCTTGTAAGTGTGCCTCAATTCAGGAGAAAGTCCTCTTCATTTCATGCTTTAGACTAAAGTCCTTTTGCGTTTTCAAAGAATTCGTTTGGCTATTTGTTATTTTTAAAGCAGATTGCCGCCCATTTACAATGTCAGAATTCATTGAGATGAATAAAATCCTATAAGTTGTTTTATCTCTTGTCTTGTTTCCATATGAATAATCCATTACATGTTAAATAAAATAGTGCCTGATGAGTTTGCAGTGGCTCCAAATTCTGGCTATAGATCCAAAGTCAAAGACAACACAGCACTCGCATTGTTAAAAGTTTTGATTGTCAACAAGACTAAATCTAAATTGGCTTCTTTCCATAGGCCAGCAGCTCCGCATTTATGAAGAATTGAGAAAAAGTTTGTTGTCATTGATGGAATTTCATTTTTATTTTTAATGCTTTGGAGATTGTACTAAGCTTTTCATAGAGACATCGGAGAGAAACGGGAGATGGAAAAGAACGCTCAAACAAGAAGCAAATATTTCCAAACCCAACACAAATACCAACAACCAACATATAATATTGGAGATTTGGTATTAGTAAAAACCCCAAGATACGATGATAGATGACACAACACATGCGGCAAATTTGAACACATATTTATCGGGCCCTACAAAATTGAAAAAAAGATTGGAAGGCGCACATACGAGATGAAACCCCTCAACAGACAAGGGCCTATCCAACAACATTACACAGACAGCTTTAAAAAGTAGGGTAGGGTGGGGTAAAAATGAGACGGGGTAAAAATGAGACACCCTTTTCCGGAGTTTCTAGACTGAGGTCTCTTCAAAAATGCCGTTGTCTCATTTTTACCCCGTCTCATTTTTACCCCACCCTACCGTACTATATGCAAGACACAACGATCAAAGACATCGAGAAACCATCTTTAAAGCGACCCCTATAAAAATAATAATAGATAGACCAAAGCACAAAAAAAAAATTGAATAGATGTATTGGAAAAAAAAATCAAATCAAATCGAATCAAATCAAATTAATTAATTGAGGGTCTGAACTTCGTCATCATCTTCTGCTTCATTTACCACGACTTCAGCCGCGGGCAACTCGTTTTCCACAACTGCCCCCTCCAATTGAGTTATACGCGTCACCAGTCCGAGCAACATCAGTTGTCTGCGACCAAGTTGAGCCTCCACTGCCGCCAGCTCTACACGAAGTTGCGTTAGATCTCGGATCATCACTTCTTCGTTGGCCCTAATGCCATCCCTTGCAACGCTCAACTGTTCTATTCCGGTCGTCCTATGTCACGACGCCCTCAACTCTTTACGTGAAAAAGTAATTCCATACTACATAGAAAGCTGTAAGAAATTAAGAAAGGGCACTTGAGTAAAAAACGTCCAGTAGGGGAGCTTCTTTTAATATTGCTGCGTCACTGTGAGAAGAACCGAAGGGTTACAGGTTAGTTGTTGATCACCAAAGTTGTCAATAAGGAGCGTCGACTTCAGTGATCAGGGCATGTAGCTCTCAATCCCCTGCTGCAAACGATGAGAAAGATTCGGGACGGACGACCTACAAGTCTGCAAGGCCTCAGGGGAGACCTTGAATGCATTAAAGGGACCATGTATCCAAAAAATGCGGTTCGGTTAGGTTTTGGTGCCAGTAGTTTTCTTCCAAAAGTCGAGTTAGATTCATCTTCTGCTGAAGACAGTAAAAGTACATAAGGAAGTAAATGTCAAAAGGTGTAAAAGTGGAAGGATCAATATAAGCTTGCGTATTTCTCTCAAGCACATTTCTTCTTGACACCCCAAAATCTCGCATATCAAGACGATTTAACGCCATTCAACAAGGCATTAGTCACATTTAGCACACAACACAATCCCAACTTTTCGTGGAACACTCTGCCCACTAAAGTAATTTGATCCATAACCAACAAGCTGAAGTAAAAGTTTTTTTTAAACTAGAAAAACCAGCCTAACAGAAGATTAGGTGAAAAAGATTTAAAAAGCGAACGTTGAAATAAAATATAAAAACACCGGGCGAGTCTAAATTCTCAGAAAAAGCTCCTTTAATTGGCGATGACGTCACTTCGTTATTAAATAATTATTTCTCTGTAATTTTAAAGAGTTTTTCCTTGGGTTTAATTTTCTCTTTCCTCTCAATTTTTCACCAAGTAAGCTCGAAGGATGCCAACGATTCTTGGCTTTCCTTTTTTTTTTTCCAACGGGGAAAGAGAAAGAGAGAAAACCAACCTAATGACCTGATTCGAAAGGGAAAGGGTTATAAACGAAAAAGGGTAGGGAGAGAAAGAGGTCAAATTCGATCTTTGACGACCTTTTCAAACGATAAATGGCGGGAACCAAAGTGAATCGAACGGTTTTGGTTGACTATAAAAGCGTTCATTCTAGTATGTGTAGAGATACTTAGTCAGAGAAAAGCTACACATCAAAAGCATAGCTTTTAACCTTTAAAAGTGCTTCTTTGTTAAACAGAAACATAACTATTCAAAACTCCTTTAGGAAAGGTATATATGGGTAGTTGTAGTCACAATGACAAGTTTCGCTACAAACTTTTAATGCCCCTGGAGAATGAATGGGGAAAACAAGTCACGACTTCATACAATCGATCAATGACTTCATAGGTTTCATTCCATTTCCACGTGTTCTTGAATGTTTCGCGTAGAGGGAAACAAGCCCTTTGCCCAAGATGATTTTTTTAAAAAAAAGAAAAAAGTTTATTGGAGTTTTGGGGAAATTTATGAAACATTCTTTATGTGCGAAAGATTTTTTTTAAAAGGAAAGATCGTTGTTTCAGTCGGAAGAAAATTGATGGGGTTGAATGAGTGGAACGCGAAAGAAAATGAAAAGAAAATAGCCGATCGATTTTCTTTTTTGCTTCATTTTTCTGTTTTTCTTATAGCCATAAGGAAGAAGAAAATGCCGCGAGGGGAGCATTCCAAATATATAAAGTAAATTCATTATGTCTGATTCAAATGGCAGCATGCGGATGGGAAACCCGTTGCCACATGAGCATTGAATCGGTGAGCAGAAGAAAATTTCATTCATTCTTGACAAGTATAAGATTTTATTACAAGTTTTAATAATTAACTAACAGTCGCCTATGGCTTTAATCGTTAGCAACACTTTAAAGAAGATTCTGACAGTTTTCTAGCTGTAATCCAGATAAAGCAAAAGAAATCGTGTAGGCTTAATCGATTTTCCTTTTAAACCTTATCTTCGTTCTACAAAACTAACAAAAGTTTGTGTTAACAATTGCTTTTTTAACTCGGAATTATTACAACTCTGCGAAAAAAACTCCTTTAAAACGAATTAAAGATTTATTTCCATTAAAAAAGAAAAAGAACTTCCTGGCATTTTTTTTATTTACATTTTTTTCGTGCGGTAAATAACTCTCTTTTTTATATAAAAAAAAAAAAAGCTTCACCTTTTGTTCATTAAAAATTACATTTTTTATGTGATGTAATTAGTTTTATTTTTTTTTTCATCTCTTTTCTTCGTTTTTTTTTTTTTGTTCTGAAAGAGTGAAAAATCACGCATAAAAAGAAACTACGCGGTTGAGCTTTCGAGAAGAAAGTTTATTTGTAAAAAAAAAACCCTCTAGAATTACATCTCGGTTCGTTACGAAAGGAGGAAAAAAAGATTTTGACAAAAACGGTTCGCCATCTTTTAAATGAAGTTTTTATCTTAAACTTGGTTTTTTGTTTTTTTCGAAAATTTGTTGTTTCTTCAATTGGAAGGGAAAATTCCCTTTTTCCCCCCCAACTTTCCTTTTTTCTCTGGAGCAAAGACTCCAAAATTTTATCAACGACTTCCGATTGTTTTTTAAGTTTCTTACCGTTTTAACGGGGGAAAGGAAAGACGAAGAATAAAGAGAGAAAAAAATTCCATCTGTTGCCTTTACTTAAATTTTCATCGTTATTTAACATCGCATTATTTAACGGAATCTTTCTTTTCTGTATTTCCTTAGTTTTTTTTATTATTCCCGGTTTTCTTCATTAAAAAAAAAAAAAAAAAAAAAAAAAAAAAGCGACCGGCTAATGAAGTGAGGCTTTTCCACTGTTCAATACAGGTCTTTATTTAAGTATAAGAAAACGTTTTTTATTAGATTTACTCTCTGGGTCATAGGGAATCTGGATCTAGCCAATGAACAGGGGCGCCATTACCTGAGCGAGATTTTCCTACAAGGAATTCCCAACTATTATCCGAGAAGAAAATGTAAAAAGAAAAGCTGAGATCATCTTTTTAATGCTTCACACTTGTAATGAAAAGGAGACTTACCAGTACGAATCCTAAAAGGAAAATCAATTCTTAACATTAAATAAAATCATAACCTAAATAGTCAAACAAACAACTAGCCATTTTATCAATATTATAGGGTTCTATCTTCAATGCGGAGGTTAACACCAAGACCGTATGTTTAGCTTATGGCCAGCTGAGGTCAACTCATACACTGGAGATGGAACTTTTTAATAATGAGGTCGCCATTTGAATACACTGCCGACCTAAGAACGTTAAAGCCACGACATCGCAAAGCAGACACGAAAAATGAAGATCGAGACAAAAGAAAACGCAATAACCATAAGTGAACAAAAGAGCATCGACAATGAAAACAAACGATGAACAATGAGAACGATCGCAGTCCGCAGATGAACATAGAGGCCCAGATTATAAATTAAGAACCACAAAGATCAAATAAGGTGGGTGCGCCAAAATAGTGCCGGCACCTTAATAGTACCACCCCACATTTCTCCTCATGTAATAATTTTCAAAAATTTTTAGTGGTACGTAGTAAGACCTTGTACTAAAGTAGTATCATGGCACTAGTGCCGTTTGAGCAGCAGACGATATTGGCGGGGAGCGAAGTGTTCGCGTTTTTCGATCATGAAAAAATCGTGAAAACATAAGTATATTTTCAAAAAAATTGTCATCATATAGCTCATGAATTATAAAGTGATTTATATCATCAGAAAGCGCATTTCTTCCTCTTTCGATGCACTATTACGGTTTTTAATTTTTTTGCGTCTAGCTCGATGGGCGACCTAAAAAAGTTGAAGTAGGAGGATGCTCCTAAATGGGGCCACTGATCTGTAATGGTACGTGGCAATGTTAAAATAATTTTTTTTTCCGAACCGAAATATTTGATAGAGAATAAGACTCGGAAAAGTTTTTACTGTGGAAAGAGGCCGTTTGAAGACATTTTTAAGATTTTAATCACAAAAACTTGTGATTTTTTTAGCACAATATTATTTTTGCCATTTTAAAACTTTAAAAAAAAATTTTCTATAAATTTTTAGTTTAGTACAAATTTTATGAAATAAAAAAGCAGTCTGCTTAAATTTTTACCTATTTTTTTGAAAAAAAGTTCGATATTCTACGATAAAGTTTCATGGTACTAATAAGGATCACCGGCTCCTAATTAGTGCCATTGGAAGGTTTTGGGAAACGCGCTCTATTATCTCAAGGGTGAGTGATAACGAAACAAACTATACACCGGTTGATAGTCGACTAAACTGACTATCAAATCACGTAATTTTTGTTTTCCTAAATCTAATACAGAAAATATAATCAGCAGTCAAATTTAGGTGGCACTATTTTGGCGCACCCACCTTATTTTTTCTAACTTGATCAAGTGACCAATGGAGAAGAAAGAAATCCAATATTAAGAACAAATATTAATTATTATAGTTAAATAATAATTAAATTATAGTTAAATAAATTATAATCAAGGAGCATTGTGAAAAGCCTAATGCACGGTCTTACAAGTGTCGGAAGCCGGATCAAAATTTTGTCCCCCCTGTACGGCCAAATTTTTTAGTTCACTTTTCCAACTGTTAATGCGCTACGATCAGGGATGGACGACGAGACTTTCGAGAAATTTTCGAGAACTCGCTTAAATTTGGGCTTCCGACCTGAAAACATCCAAGGACTCCAAATCCGGTTTTTTCTCGCCTGGTCTAGTCTCGAAATCTCTCGTGGCAAGAAAAATCGAGGTCATTAATAGTCAGCGTTTTAAGAAAACCCTCTCGCCTAATGCGATGACGTAATATTGGAATGGTCCCTACGTGAAAAACAGATTAAAAAATTGTAAACTGGGGACAAGCGTTAACTTGAACTTTATATCTCATCCGAGAGTGAGCTGACTTAAAAAAATCACTTTTACAAACCATTCTGGCATTCAAACCAAAAGCAAATTCAAGAAATAAGAACTACGCTTACGGTTAAAGAAATGTTTGAAAAACAAACGGAACGAAACTAATATCTAGAATGAAAACTTTTTTTGCGCTATGTAGAAAACAAAAAAAAAAGCGAATAATAAGTTTTGATTTTGAAAGCAAGAGCACACGCATACGAGACTCCCAAGATTCACCTAAATTGGTTTTTTTCTTTTATTAAACAAAGCCGAACGATGCAACCAAATCCGAATATATATTTTTTTTCCGCGAGGCACCGAACGAAAAAAAAGGAGAAGGTAAACCAACAACGATTGCGAAAAACGAACCGAGATAAAAAAGAGGATTTGAAATCAGGAAGGGGAATCAAGGAGGGAAAAAAAATTTAAGTTGGGAAAAGAGAAAACTAAGCATCGGGAATTCTACGGAAATATCTAGGGACTGCAGAAATTTGGGCGGTAAAGAGCTCTCTGCTAAGATATCGACGGATGAACAATAATGTTTGAAATGGAATGAGATTCCGATATTCTGCTTGGTTTTCGATATCGAATTTTTCTTTCCCTCTACGAAAGACGCGGGACGGCTTTTGATAAGGAGAGAAACCAAAACCGCTGAGGGTAGGTCTGAGTGTAATTTCTACGAAATTAATTTCGAGAGAGGAAATAATTCTTAATTTCAATGCACGCGAAAAAAAAATTTTTTTACCGTTTATTTTTTGATGAAAAGAAGGAAAGTTAAACGTTTCAAATAAAATGGGGATCCAAGAGAATTATATTGAAGGCAATAATATCAAGTAAACTAATTTTGAAAGTTCGTTGTAAGCTTATTTAAAATTGTGTTTGATCAAAAATCTTGCATTAATGAGTCTATTATTATTCTCGTAAAAAGGTTTATTATTATACATTGTTGCTTTTTACGTTGTACTCGTATACTCTTTTATTTCTTCGCTTCCTTTTTCAATATTTCATCATATCCTTAATGTAAGTGAAATGAATGAATGAGTTCTTTTTTAGTTTTATTCATTTGTGCTAATAATTTTTGTTTATCGTCCTTCCAAAAACTATGAGGTTGCTCAAGGAATTTCTAGAAAATGTCTTGGAATTTGAAATATGGAAATGAAGAGTTTGTTTCTTTATGGATGTGGATGTTTTCTATTTTGGAATGCGTGGGGTTAGTAAGAAAAAGTTAGACTAACAGAGGTAAAAATAGTGCGAAATGGAGAAATTTGTGCCGTTGTCTTGCGAGCTGTTGGCCTCATATTATCTATCTACAGCTTTACAGAGCCTGAAGCTCTATCGCCGCATCGCAGATTCTTCTCCACGTGCTCTATCCTGACAGGTGGCCCGCCAGTCGGAGATTCCTAACCGGTATGCATCCCTCAATACGTTGTCCTCCCAATAAAGGAAGACCCTGAGTCTCGGACTACTAGGGCGTTCATCAAAGGCTTGCCTAGGAAATGTGCATGCGTTAAATGTACCGTCCGCTGAAGCCAACGTGCCTCGATCATACTAGTGACTAGCGAGCGGGTCATGGCTTTTTTTTGCTTATTTATAGGCTCGAAGGACCATTTCAATCGGACAGATATATTCTGGAGTTCCGAGGTAAAGGGAGACTACTATCTTTTGTTTACATAAGGTAAAAATCGAAACAAAAGCCAACTAAGAACCCTTTACCTCGGAGCTCCAGTATTTATGATCGCAATGACAATTTTCGAAATGCTTACACCCTCGGGGAAGGAAGTCGAAAATGCTCAAAAAAGGCCTTACGTAATATGTGTACGGCCCCAAAGATAAAAAAAAAATTAAAATGTAATAATATGATAGATTATAAAAAAATTACTTCGTACGCCGGACCCCATCCAGATCTCTTATGCACATCCAACCAGGTCACAAACCTCCTAAAGGACGCTGGAGTAATTCTTAAATGAGCTCTTGTCGCTTGTGGGTCTCCTCTTAAAATTAATGTTATGTGGGGAGAATGAGTTTGAAAATGGCAGTACGGCCCTCGCCTCCCATCACGCCTTCTTTGCGCTCCAGCCACAATCATCCTGTTTCTATTCGTAACTAAGCACAGCATGCAAAATGCTAAGGTTAACACTATTTCTCTATCCATTATATAAACGATCGACTTAAAAACATTGAAACCAAAACAAACTTTTACATGGCGCCTCAAAGGAAAGCATTTTTTTTACCATTGCAAAGTACGCAAAAAAAAGCAAGTATGACGTCATAAGTGCATACTTGGTTTGAATTGGAACACAACCTAAGTGTCACCCCAAAGACGATTTACATTACAACCCGCAGGCTGAACGATGAATCTTACAGATCAACTCCCAAGTTTTTCCCTTACTAGCATGGGTGCCTCAAGACCCGATAGCTGTTGCATGAACTGGAACTCTGGAACAGTGGCGTAACAACCGGGCCCGCTAGTTCCCTCTTGCGGGGGGCCCCCGGCATAATTCATTCTTCATGGGGGCCCCCAAGAAATTTTCTAAATCTTTAACGGGGGCCCCACTTATTGAATCTGCGGGGGGGGGGGGGGGGGGGCCGAAAATATTGTTACGCCACTGCTCTGGAATGCATTCTGATCAAAATTCATTGAAAAGGAATTTTCACAAAACAAAATGATCGTTTGCTTGGAATCAGCAACCAGATCTAAGGTCACACTTTCGGTTCTGCGAAGGAAATAAACCGAATTCATGAATGGTTTTGCTTTGATCTGGTTAAAACTCGAAACGTTTCATGATTGATTAGTGATACGTTTCAATTTTCATTGTCAACTTCAGCTCTTCTACTTTATTTCCCCATACGATTCCCAATTGAAACCCAATAAAACCGAATTATAACCCACTCTTTTAAAGCTCAGCGTTCTAGTTCATTGTAATTGACTTAACGGCTGATTGGTTCATTTTTTTCTCAACATAATCCCTCTCTTCTCATAAACCGAGTATAATTAAATTTCAATCAGTGAAGTATACAAACAAATATAAACGCCCAGCAACAACGCGTGACGTAATTAATCCTCATTGGTATGAATTTTAATCACGTGATGGTAAAAATATGAAATTTCTTGGGGGAAATGCGGGAATGTCCTTTATTAGAATTTTTTCGGGGTGCTAATGGGATTCCGGAGCTCGTAGCAAAGTAAATTGGTTTTGGATCAGCCTGTATAGAGAAAAACAGGAAAGAGCAGCATCTTTGCAAGCACACTGTCACTGACTAATTAGCTGGTGCATTAAGAAATCGACCTAGAATTGCTAAAAAGATGGAAGCTCAAGTTGAAACAGGCTCCTATTCGTGTATTTGTGAAATTCGTTATGACATTTCAAAATAGTAGAAAGTATTGTCTCTACTCACAAGAACCGAAAAAAATATTGCTATGCTTCATCTGCTTGCAAAATTTTAAATTCTAATCCGAAACTATTTCTTGCTTTTCCTACTTACCAAAATTAAAATTAGAGTTTTCAACGCAGAGAGACGTGCACATTTCCATGACATTTAATACTTGCAAATAAATTTTGAAACGAAGCTATAAAATCTTTTTAAGTCATTTCACGCACAATTGAAAACACGGAGCAGCGTAACAATTTAGACGTCGTATAAAGTTTTAGACGCTTCAAAAACTTTCCTTCATGAGCTTTCTTCATTATTGTATTGATTTAAACTGCGTTGTTCAATATTTCACAAGCCTACTCACCACCACTTGATATTGACAAGCATCATCGACTCGCGGGCTTTTTTTTTTCTTTGAAAGGAAATCTAATCGATTTTTAAGTCTGCCCCGGTTTTTTTTTTTGTTAATGAACGAGAAAGAATTTTTTTTTTTTCGGGGGGGGAAACTAACCCGCACGCAACAACAATTCGATATTTCACGTAAGTGAACGTAACAAAGTATTGGACAAGTACAAATAACACTTCATTAAAAATAATGTCTTCCTTTATTTATTTTATTTTTACGGTGTACGAAATACCGAGGAAAAAAGGTTAGAAGGAGAAAAAAAAGAAGGGAGAGAAAACCTTGTGTTGGTATCACAGATTAATGACGCTATTTTCTTGCGGAATTACATTGCAAGACTTGATAAATTTATAATTGACCAAGAGCGCAGGACAATTCGATATGTTTCTAACAACGGAAACCGACTTCATCGATTTGTATATTTTTCATGTTTTTTTAAGAGGATAGTTCATTTAGATTGGCAGGCTGGGATATTGGGAAAAAATTTTGCGTTGCCTTCAGGGCCGCAGAAAGGAGAGGAACGTTTGGTGGTCGGTCATCTTGGGATGCCAGATTTTGAAAAAAAAGAGTGTAAGAACAGGCGAACGAAATTTATTTAAAAAAACACACCCCCCCCCCTCCTTACAAGCAAATTTTTAGAAATTTGAAACAAAATTTAAAAAATTAAAAAATTTTAAAAATTTAAAAAAAAATGCGTGAGTTCACCCGGGGAACTCAGGGGGGAATTGAAGTGAAACTTCTTGCAGATTTGATCATATCAAAGAATGATTACTGCATTAATTTTATTGTGGTAATAAATATTAAAGATAAAGAAATTTGAAGTGTTTTTACGTATACATGAACTGAATATGTCCAGATTTGCCATGATGATTGTAAATTAAAAAATATTACAACTGATACTTATCCTCATGCAAGATTAAGATATTGTGCGGCAATGAATTTGGGTTTTTCGAGCGATTGCATCCCAGACCGCAAGAACAGTGTATATAGTTTGCTGCAAGTTTACAGCAAGTAAGTGCAAGTTTGCGCGTCAACTAGTTCCCTTACAGCAAACTTGCAGCAAACTGCCGTCACTGTTCTTGCGGTCGGGGATAGTATGCAATTGTAGTTGGGAGCATCATATGCATATAACTTACAGCCAAAAACGAGTTGAATCAAGCGTCATTAATTTTGATGTTGAATATGAGTTGAATTATAAAAAAACAGCGAAAGAAAAAATAGAAGAACATAAAAAGAAATTAGAATACAATTATCCCGCCGGAGCTTCTTCCTCTTCCCACTCTTCATCTTCCCACTCTTCTTGTTCGTGTTCTTGTACGTTTGGTGGCCGCCACTCCAAGGGGAGACAACTCCAAGGGTATGGAGCGTGAAGGTCCCACTCCATATCCGCCCAGACCTCCAGGACGGTCCAAAACCAAATGTAAAAAAAATATAGAAAAAAATTATCTGACATCACGGTCTTATTATATTATATAAACAGGTTAGGAATCTCTTGTTGATTCCCGTGGAAAAATTTGAGTTATTAGATTTAATAAAAATTAACAAAACTGCTGTTTATTAATTTTTATTAATTTTAATATAGATTATGGGTAAATAAAAATTAATGAATTTTAATATAATTTTGTAACCCGATATGGGCGACTTGAGGGTGAAAAATTGAAATTTTGGCCTAAAATACCGATATCGGGTTACAAAATTATATTAAAATTCATTAAAATTCATTAATTTTTATTTACCCATAATCTATATTAAAATTAATAAAAATTAATAAACAGCAGTTTTGTTAATTTTTATTAAATCTAATAACTCAAATTTTTCCACGGGTTTCCATGGTAACCATGTCTCGAATTCTGTCCGTTCTTTTTTATTTTTTATCACATGGCGGCAATCACAAGTAAAAGTTTCATTAGTACTTCAGTTTCTATTGTAATAAACAATAAAAAAAAAAGAGAACAGCCCCTACATGGATACAGGCTTCCCCTTTGCCAGCCATGCAGTTGCAAAATGTAAAGCCGATTGATCCCTCAGGAAATATTAAAATCCAAGGTAGCAAAGGCTTTTAGCTCAGGACAAGTGTAGACTATGTAAATGAATTTTTTATTATGAGTAAAACGCCAAATAATTGTTACTTACGGAAAAAATTAAGATTTTTTAATTTAATTTTTAATTATTTTTTAATGTAGAAAATAGCAAGCCCGAAATTTGGAAAATGGTAAGTTTGAAATTTGGAAATATTGAAAAAAGAAAAAATTTGAAGAAATATTGAAATCTCAATAATTTTTAGTTAGAATATATTCCAATTTAATAAATCTTAGGTTTTCTACCGCGTTTTCTTTGGGATTTAGTGGGGTCTGATCCATTCAACTTTGTTGTCTTCTGTAATTGCTTTCTTGTTTTAATTATGCTTTTCAAAAATCGGATCTTCTTGGTTAGATTTTTTTTTCGTTTCTAAAATTTCTCTGTGTTGGTACTCTAATGCTGAGTCTCCACTTGTGAGTTAATCAACAACTTTGATTAACTTACCTTGTGCATTTACCTTTAAACCAAATGTAATATGGTTTTTTTTAGTCAATGGCATTGCTTATCCAAACATTTTTTGTGTTTTTAGATGTTTGTTCATTGAAAAAATAAAAGGAATTAGATGGTAAAAAAGTTAATCCACAAGGAAAGTTAATCAAAGTTGTTGATTAACTCACAAGTGGAGACTCAGCATAAGGTTTTCGTCTGTAAATATTTTTCTCCCATTTCCCATTTTTTCCCATTTAAATTATTTAAATATTTTAATTATTTAAAATATTTAAAATATTTTTCTCTTCGGACAGACGGACAGACAAATAACCTGGACCCCCCCTCCATAAACAAATATTTAAATAATTTAAATGTTTTAATTATTTAAAATATTTAAACTATTTTTCGGCACCATATCTGTTGCCGACCATGTAAACTGGCGACCCAGCATAATTATAGGTGAAACTGACGACCGCGGAAAAGCATCAGTGCCAGGTAAAGTCAGAGGGAACTCAACTTCCATTTTTAGCGTATCGCATTTTATATCGCAATCATTCATGAATTTAAATACTGATCTCCATCTCTCAACGACCGGTGTGTTATTTTCTTGCCATGCATTTCCATTGTTTTCGGCGATTTTTTTCAAGCCTATGTAACGTATCAAACAGTTCATTATCTGTGGTAATAAGGGATTGCAAGTCGCTATTTTTAACTATAAAATTAAACAAAAAAACATGCAGGCAAATAACACATTTTTAATAAAATTTTATGAAAAACAATTTAAAAGTAAGTTTAAAGCACAACTTATTTTCATATTATGCTATTACATATGAAAATGAAATATTTTCAATTTTAGCTTTTCCCAGTTTGTATTCCTAGAGAAATATATTTATTAAATATATCATGATAAACGTCGATTCATGATAGATATCGCGGGGAGACATGCTAAGGAAAAGAACTTTAAGTGCTACTGGGTCTCTTTTGGTGTAGCTCTTCCTCAGCCTCCCGTCGTCCTTTCTGGTTAGTATCTGCTATGACTTCGAGTTTGTCAATCCGCATTGATGCACTTGTGCGACCAAAACATGTACTTCCCATCTTTTCCCCCTGCATTTGACGCCCCTGAATAATCTGCAAGCGATTTTCAAGTGAAAAATTTTGATCACACCATAACATTTCATACTGAATTACGTCATTGAGTGTTAAGTGGATTCTGATTAACTCTTCAAAAAGAGAGAACGTAATAAATATCGATGAAATCGAAATTTCCTGGTTTTTAATTAATATTTCATTTATAAAAACCTCAACTTCAGGATACCGCAATGTTGAAAAATTTTTTAAATAATCGAACACGCACGAAGAGGAAGAGAAAAAAACCATTTTAATTAAAATATGTTTTGCCAAAAGGTTTTTTTTGATTATTAGCCGGAGGACCTTTTTCTTTTCACAATTCGTCTACCTCGGTCGAATTTCTTTTAATTTCCGTCCCTTTACTTTTTTCCTTTTCCTTTTTTTTTTAACCCCGCGCAATTACAAGATTCCTTATAATTTATGGTTTCAAGGAAAAAAGTAATTTTTTGGAAAGAATTACCCGAAGTACGGAGAAGGATAATTCAAGGATAAACATGGGCGTTTAATTAAAAATACTGTTTATATAAATGGAGGGGGATGTGAAAAAGTTCTCCGGGAATTCGATGGAGAAATGATGTAACCGTCCCGTTGGGTGAAGGATACTCCTGCAATATATTCAAAAATGTTATCTGATGGGAAAAAAGCGTGTCTTGTATGATTTATTTGAGAATCTGAGTTGACTCAATTTTATTATTATACGAGCTTCGGAGCATTTTAATAATGATAGAATTTTCAGCGGGATAAAGAATTTTTTCCTGCCCTAGATTTTTAGAGGACGAATTTAAATGAATGTAAAGTCCACTGAGGGCCCTGTGGCAGTAATATGGTTTGATGGCGTTCAAGTTATTAATATCCTATTTGCTAAGTTGTCATAATATCTACTGAAACACGGAATTGTTCATTTTTGGGCTTATGGGCTTTTTGGCTGAACAGTAAAAATAAAAAGAATGCAATTATTGCGAATAAAATCAGGTGAAATGAGAAGGAATAACAATCTGGGCGAGAGAACGAGTGGGATGAGTGTAAAGTAAATAAAATTTTTTCCCCAATTTGAATATTTTTCATTCAGTGTATCTGTCAATTTTATCGAAATGCAGTGGAGTTCAAATATTGACGATCATTATTATTCCCTCGATTTAACTTTCTTCCGTTTTTTTTTTGCGCGAGTGTTAAAATGCAGGAATGCGGTGATTAACTACAGCGGAAAATAAAAATGTTGAAATTTCAGATTCAATCAAGAGGCCCTTAGGCCCCTTAGGAGCAGTGCACCCAAAAAAAGAAAATGACTTCTAAACCACCTAGCTCCGGCTACCCGAACACACTCAGAATCTTCCAGTTCTTTTTTGATAAGTTTGACTGGTTTGGAAATTCAATTTTCTGCGAACTCTGAGCAGAAAAGATGAACCATTAACATTCTTCTGCATTAGAAGATTCTTATTTAGCTATAAAACTCAATTTTGACGGATGACCTTGAACTGTGGTGAAACCACTATTAACTCCCTACTTATTCGACTTGTGTTTATTTCCTTTTAAAACATTGTTGACAATAGTTTTCTTTTTTTAAAAAAACCCATATTGCAATATCTCTGAAGAAGAAGAAGAAGAACCTATCCACTTGGTATTTCCTCTGTTAAGTTAATGAAACACTGAAGGAGTTACGGTCTTCTTCGGAGGTATTGATTTATTAGTAAAATATTTAACATGATAAATCATCTTTAATGAATTAAAATTAACCAAACTATGTATCGTACACGTGAAAAAGCTGTAATAATTTATAAGGAAATTGTTCCATATCGACATATCACTTTAAATCGTGGCTTTCCCTCCAGGCCTGCTTCAACTTTGCTTTATCACAAAAGCTCTGTAACCTGGAAAAGGTTATATTAATATTAATTAAAGTTCATAACTTTTTATTTTCCTTGTCGTCGATCATTATTATTACCTTGAAAATATTCCAGCAGTCTTTTGTTTACCTGATCCACCAAAAAAAATATAGACTTTTTTGTTGGTTCGTCTCAAAAAAAACAAGAGGAAAATGACGGGAACCGTCATAAACTTTCTCGCTTCTAAAATTATATGTTAATTTTTTTCCCCTCAAAAATCCACTCGAACTTGGTCATTATTAAATCTATTCAGACTCTAAGCTTGACAAGTCTTGACGTGTTCAGGGTAATGACGTAGTGGGACAGACATCACACGAAAAAATTTTTAACTTCTTACAGCCTTATTATAAGCAGTATATAAGAATATGAGATGTCATTTGAAAGAGCAAAAAATGCTCTATAACCCGTAACTCTTAATTTTACATAAAATTTTGAATCTGGTTGGCAATAAGGCCAAATAGCGAAAATGCCCGTCGACTACGCCGATACTTTCTCACTAGTCGCTCGAAAGTAAAAAACGTCGAGGAAGATGAAGAATTTAAGCAAACATTTACGGTTTTCGAAAACTTCCTGACAGAAGTAATAAGAAACCTTTTTCCTTTTGAAGTTTATTTGAATAAAACATTTGAAAGAAAAGACAACCGTTTATTTATCGAGCGTTGCTATTTACCAACATCGGATTCGTACTGTGCGTTCTGGAACCAATGGTGCCACGATATAAGAAAAATGGAGTCGTTGTTTACATTTAATGTTATTATTTTTTTAAATGTGAAAAAATCAAACCTTCATACGTTTAATTAAGAGATTAGAAGATGGGAATAATCTGAGCTGTTTCCTAGATAAGTTACCTTTCTTTTGTAGAAAACCAAACGAAATTTGTTGTGCTTATTTGTGTTTTGTGATTATCGTGTTTCAGGAAAAATCCTGTCTTTCCTTCTTCTTCCTGAATTTTCGTCAGATTCATAACCCCACCGAAAATAAAAAGAAATAAGCGAAGGCATAATAAGTGAACGATTGAATGACATAAGAAACCAACCCAGCCCAAGTATCCACAAGCCAAAATATGTGCATTATCATTTTGTGAAACCAAGAAAAAATTTATTACGGATGGTTGATTGATATATTTTCTCAGTTTTAATTGTAAATTTAATTTTGTTATTGTATATCAATGTGCATTTAAATATATGGAAAAGTCGGCTTAGAAATATTTCCAGTGAATCAATTTTTTCACGAAGAAAAATTACGGAAACTTTACCGCAAGTGAGTTTTCTTAGCATTTTTGATCTCAGTTGTAATAATGATACCGCGGTAATCAAAATCGAAGAAAAACCCATTTTTGGAAAAACTTTTGGAAAATTTACAACTGATTTACACACCCAATTCTGACAGCGAACAAATTTTTTATTTTAGCTCAAGTTTTAGATAAATAATTTTTTTTCTCATTTTGATTAAATAAACATTATTTTGTACATATTTAAAAAAAAAGATCTGCAAAAAAAAAAAAAATTGCAAACGTTGAGAATCGATCCACGGATTGTTAAATCCGAAAGCCTTGTCGCTACCACTACACCGCGGCTTTCTACTTGCGAAGTACGAATAATTTAGTGTTTATAAATTTAGTTCGAGCGATGCAAACAAAGGCTGTGGATAAAAAACAAAACTGTGCGTTCTATCGGCTGCTTTGGAACGCACAGTATGATAATCCGATGTTGGTTAATAGTAAAATTATTATTTATCACCCCTTTTGTGTTCCTCCAGGGATAACGTGAAGATATTGGGAGGCTTGTCAACTTAAAGTTTTTTTTTCAGCGTCTCAAAATTTCAGAAAAATAAAGTAAAAAAGTCCGCCGAAGCTAAAAAATCAATAAGACAAAAAAACCTTCAAAAAGAATTTTCCTTGCCCGAATGATAGATTGCCCTCTATTACAAGACAGATTCTTTCAGCTTAAAACCGATTGATGACGTTCTTATTCGTGTGAAATCCGATTTATGTATAAAAGTTAAGGAAAGAACTATGCGGAAATACCTTTTCCCCTCTCCCCCTTTTCATTTTTGCTGAGAGTTAAAGCCCTTATCAATCGGGAGCAGGATTTTTTTTTGTTTCTTTATTGGAGGAAAAAAAAAACGTTTGGAAATTAATTTCGGTTAAAGTCAAAGTTTTGGTATATCAAGATGGGAAGTTGCGAGCGGAATAAAGGATCGGAATGATGAAGATAGAAATCTTAGAAACGGTTTCAAGTTAATGAGAATAGTTCGGAATGAAGTAGAGATAAATGGCATTTCAGTTAACTTCATCTCGAATGAGCTTCATTACGGGCCATTAACTGGTGCCATTCACAGTCAACTTTTCTACCGATCCTTTTGCTCTATTAATCAGGATCCGATGACATTATTTATGGAATCCGTATAGTTTTAAACGTTTTGTACTTTCGGGAAGTTGGAAAGTATCGCATGGTTGGGTTTTTATAAATAGAGATTATCACGGAAATTGGGCTGTTGATTTTTTGGGATTTTGGACGTTTAATGCGTAGGATCAATTTTGTGAAATGATTGCAACACTTTTTTTTGAAAGGGAAAATATGAAGTGAAGCATGCGCTTGGTGGATAAAGACCGTTTTATCGACTTTAGAATAAGCTTTACAATGTTTGCTGTCGGCCATCTGTAGTCTAGCTTGGCAACTAAATTGATGCTTCAAAAAATATGGTTTATTTTACATGTCTTTCTTATCATGTTTTTAGGGTTTCATGTTTTCAGGGTCATGTTTTTAGGGTATGTCCGAAAATTCACAAAAAAATCAATCTCAGTCCCATTAATTCCATAAAATTGTGGAAAAGTTGGCAATACAATCTTCCGGGGGTTTCGGCTCGGACATTTATGGAGAGCGAACGGTAGCTCGTTCTACATGCGACCCGAAATAAAACTGCCATTGCCTAAAATAAAACAACATGGGATGTCCTATGTATGCTCATTTTCAAAGGTTTTGAACTGAATAGTGCAACATAATTGATTTGAAAAGATAGTTTCCACGGAAACAAATTAAAATTGTAAAGAAGCAGAAGTTGTTCGATAAAGGAAGGATTTTACTTTCACGAGGAATCAATCGGGCTTCGGTATTTTAGCCGAAACCCCGTAAATAGTCGCTTTTTTTCGTAAGCCAACAATAACCCGCCATTTTTAGTATTGTTTTGTTCGGCTTCTCAATAACTTCTCACTACTACTGGGAAAATAGTTAATCCATGTAGAAAAATCTTAGGATAATGGACCTGGCCAGGATATAATTTCAATAATTTATTATAGAAAATTGAGAAAGTTGCTAAAACGCAAAAACTTCAGTGGAAAAATTTCACAAAAATTAATCCGAATTATTTTTAGGAAAAAGACTTTCACTAATTCCAAAATTTTTGGAAATTTTCCTTCTACATGATATTTGATACTTAACCTTATTAGACTTTTCCATATTTCTCATAACGCGATTTGTTAGTCTTATGAAATGCCACAATGATTAAAATCTCATTTTTTACATTAGGATATCAAACTAATGGAAAAAAGTCAGATTATTTCTGGATAATGATTAATAACTAGTTCGGCACGTGTTCACGCAAAATATTTGATTGAATTGGTTAAATAGTTTTCTATTTTTAAGCAACCTTATACTGCGATTTTGGAAAATACTTTCGTAGTCTGGATTTTGATTTGTATTGCTTCGGACAATATGAGATTGAAGTTATTGTTTTTTGCTTTATTGAGGTTTGTAAAAGGGAGTGATGATAGTCATGATATAAATGTAATGGTTAGAGTAGTGGAAGAGATACTAGATGTTCATGATTTTGGTTTTTATATGGTGCTGCACACTAACCAAACGAATGATCAATTATTTTATGAGCGATTGTTAAAAAGAGCAAAAAATGCATTAGGATATTCATCTGTGCTTCATGTTCATATGGAAAGATATGATGAGTATGTCGAGAAATTTTACGATGATTTTTCTCGTATTAGATGTTTGAAAATAATTAATGGAAGAAATGAAATTTTGAGGGCTAAGTTCGCAGAAGTAAGTCACAAACTCAAGATACACGGAGAAAAATCTTCGGTGCTGATAACTAAAGTCGTTCAGTTGTCCTGGAGCTCGACCAAAAATTTCAGTAGCGACAACTAAATTTTGGTAAGCAATACTGATTTTTGGCTAGTCGCTACTGAATTTTTGGTTGAGCTCCAGGACAACCGAACAATTTTAGTTATCAGCACAGAAGTTTTTTCTCCGTGTAGCGCTTTTTTACTGAGGGATCTCAATCTAATGTTCATTTAATTTTTAGTTTTCGAATCGAATTCATTTGGG
Source organism: Liposcelis brunnea (assembly GCA_023512825.1). Taxonomy (NCBI): domain Eukaryota; kingdom Metazoa; phylum Arthropoda; class Insecta; order Psocodea; family Liposcelididae; genus Liposcelis; species Liposcelis brunnea. The sequence goes on from CM042073.1 coordinate 16,177,908, forward strand.
TGATATGGATGTGTGGTTGTTGTTCCTTGATGAAACAATAAATTTTGAAGAATATTTAAATACGCTTGTATTGCCATTTAATGTTCAGTTAATAACCGCTACGATAATGAGTTCGAACTACATTTACTTCCAAGCTCCGTACAGAGTGTCACAGAGTTATCCATTACGAATTCAAGATGTTGGTCATTGGACTTTAGATGGTGGCTTAAAGTTACCTAATGTTGCAGTTGCTTTTACTAGAACAGATTTGGAAGGGTTTTTCTTTAAAGCTGGCACCATCGATGTAAGTCGTTTCTACATATTTTGCAATCATAACCAATAAATTGCACAGCGTAGGGAGCTTAATAGTGAGTGGACATTTTGATGAGTCGCCTGCTACATGACAGGGATACGCAATTTTGAAAACTGGAAGCTGCCATGATCTCAAATTTGGTGGCCACATTCTCGAATTAAAAAATCGATTTTACTTAATTTCAATTAGGTTTAGTGCCTGATCGGGAAAGCACAAAAATTGTTCACTGGCTTTTAAAATCTTTACCAAAATCCATTTTCAGAACCCACCAGTCACTTGGATAAATTGGCACGATAGAGGAGAATACACCGTGGAAGGATTTTTTGTCGATGTGTGGAAAGAACTTAGCGAAAGATTAAATTTCACTTACGTGTACCAACTATCCGTTGACAATGGCACTGGTTCGATAAATCCAGACGGAAGTTGGAATGGGCTGATCGGGATGTTGTTAAGAAAGGAAATCAATGTGGCCGTATCGGAATTTACTGTAACTGAAGTACGCACACATTTTGTTGACTTCAGTGTGCCAATATTAACGACTGGGTGAGCACATATGTACAGTACATTGATATTCAACAAACAGTTTAGTAATCTGTCAATTTTTACCTCAGATTAAATATATTTTTCGGTCAGTCTGGGAATGAGCAAGAATGGGGAAGTTTGCTCAAACCGTTTAAAAGAGAAACTTGGCTGGCTCTTCTTGCGTGGCTCGTTGTCGGCGCAGTCACGTTTTCTTTGTTATATTCTTTGGGAAGTCGATATGATTTTGAAGATTACACGTATAAACATGAGTTCACTATCTTCGGATCATTTTTTGTAATGTTTAGAGCTTTTACTAATCAAGGTTTGTGCTTTTAAAAAAAAATTGATTGATATTTTGGAACAAGTTTTTATATTAGATTTTTTCAGGCAATAATTGGATGCCTGAATCTATGCCTTGCCGAATCATTTTTTCGACTGCTTATCTTATTACGGGTATTTTTTTGCCGGCATATTCAGCTGCTTTAATATCATACTTAACTGTTAACATCCCAGTTAGACCGTTTAATTCATTGGAGGAAATGTTGGAAGCAAATACTCATAAATTGATGGCTGCTAGGAAAACTGCGGAATACGTATATTTTTCGGTAAGAAATTTTTTATTCATAAAAATTTGTTTCTTTGATGTAACTGATATTTGGAAAATTGACAGGACGCCACTGAGCCGTTACTGAAGCAAGTCTACAACGCTTTAATGAAACCTATTAAGGATGAGGACTTGCCTGCAAATACAAAAATCGGTATGAAAGTCGTTTGTAAAGAGGATAATTTCGCGTATTATGGACCTGACTCAAGCTCACAGGTTTACGCTGAGTACTATTCTTTAAGAGAAAAGTGCAACATCATGACTTTTGACAAAAATTTAGGCTTTGTTGATATGACGATAGCATTTCCAAAGAAGAGCCCGTTTCGTTTGATTATAGACCACGAGTGAGTATATTTTTTGAAAATTGAATCATTCACAAGTTTGAACTTGCTTTAATGGTTGTAATTGGTATTAATTGATCGTGTTCTAGGCTGCAGAAAATGATTTATACTGGAATGATCGGTAGGTTGCAGGGTCAAACGTGGCCCGCAAACAAAGAAATCAAAAAAGCAGAATTCGAACCAATCGAAATTGATGAAGTAGTCCAAATCCATTGCCTTCTTTTAGGCGGATACCTATTGTCAAGTTTAGTGCTATTTTTCGAGGCTTTTGTTAATAAGAGAAAAAGACATAAAAAACGTGTAAGATTGGTTAAAGTTTTTCGTGTGCATTTTAATATTCAAAGGTGGTGTAAAATGAATATGAACAGTCTTATACCATGAAACTAAAATATTAATTTAATTTTTAAATAAGGAAAATCGTTTTCGTTGTGATAGTTACATATTATTTATTATATTGTTTGAAAAACAATTTGTGTCGAGAGTTGTAAATTATGCAATCCAAATGCTTTGCCTGGCTGCAGCATCTTGAAACTAGGGTCGGCTAAAAATGAGACCGCGGCATTTTTTAAAAGACCTCAGTCTAGAAACTCTGAAAAAAAGTGTCTCATTTTTTTACCCTACTCTACCCTAGCTTCAAAATTCTCAACTTTTTTTTTCCTAAAAGCCCATTCACATTACAGTCAAAATTCATCTGACAAGGATTTTTTAAAACATTTGTGATAATACACTCGGTTTTCTTTTTTGTATGTCAACTTTCTTCTAAATATTTTCTGCGGAAGCTGTGCTTTTCCACCCTCCTTGCCGCTTAATAGCCGATAAGTCTCCTCCCTCATTCGCTACAAATGTTGCTGAAGACCTTCAAAAACTATGGCCTAAATGATTTGCAATCATTGATGGCATCTTAGAAATATTATTCTTACCAATAACTTGTGTTGAGCATCCTATTGAAAAATAAAAAAAAAATCGACCCGTTTTCACATCTGATGGTATAGTTTCCTTTTTTTTCATTTTTAATATTAAGAGAATCCCTGCCCTGGTGATCCAGTTCATATATGAAACTGTTCCATACTTGGTGATCACCACCCTGGTGATCCAGATTATGCAGCATCAGATTTCCGAATATATGAAAAACAGCGATTTGGCCACCTCCTGAATCTGCTGCTACTTGTCACTTCATTTTCATATATAAAAACGATCGGAAACGATCGGAAACGTTGAATCCTCCCATAAGCTAAGTATGGAACAGTTTCATATATGAACTGGATCACCAGGGATGGTCGTTTATAATATTTTCATTCACCAAAGATGTGTCTAGGGTTTTCGATGAAAGTTCCGAACTTAAATATGTTGTTTCGTTTGTCAATATTGCATCTTGTCCGTTATTGCAACTTGACTTCGGCGCCGCGGTATTTAAACAAAAAAATTTTCTGTATTAATTTTCCCTAAAATTAAACTTTCCAACCGATTACAAATAAACGTACTCAATTTCTGTTTTCCTTTATTATTGAGATGCAAACCGTTAGCCGTAAATAATAAAGAAAACAGAAATTGAGTACGTTTATGACAATGACAACAACGTTTACGACTATGACAACGATCATAAGAAAAAATAAAAGGAGAAAATCAATAGTCAAGCTTTATTGAAAAAAAAAACAACCAATCAAGCACGAGAACCTCAACTTCCTCTTCACCTTCGCCCACAATGGGCATATCTTCATTTGGGACATCAGGTGGAGGAGGTTTAGCCTCATCCTCATCTCTTTGGTCAACTAGGGCAGCGATTCGACCTTCAAAACCCTGTCGTAATAATACCAATCGCTCATGGAAAGGGTTCGCCATAGTAACTCGCTTAAACAACAATATCAACTTACTAGAGGAAATAACTAAATAAATGTTCCAACTTACCCAAATATGAAAACACAAACTCATTAGAGGATTCCATCTCTACTGCTGAGGCTGACACCAAAACCATATGTTAAGCTTATGGTTAGCCGGGGTCAACCTTCGTAGTGGAGTTGGAACCTTCTAATATTGAGGTTGCGTACAAACATTAACAACATTTTACATTTTCGAGCATTCGCATTTTAAAATTTTATACTCGTTGCATATTTCATTTTTTTTATTTTAATATTTCAATTTCAATGTCAATTTATTTTGTTCTGAAAAGCCATTCAACAAGTTACTTTATCGAATTTCATAAGGTCATTTAGTTTATTTTTATGGTAAGGCAATGGAAATCCATTTAAAATTCATTCAGCATGTTTCAACTTGACGTATGATTGCATCATTTAAAAAATTTGTCCAAAACATGAAAACCAGTATTTAATTCCAGATAAAACCAAAAACATATTTTTCCTAAACCAATCACAAATTAAATTTTTTGAATTTTTTCTTTTTTTATTTAATTTGAAACCGAAAAGGTCGACCGAATTTTCTAAATATCTGATCATTTCTAAATATCTGATAATGTCTAATATCCCGACTGTTTCGTGCATGAAACCGATCAAAACGTACTTGCTAATTGTCGAAAGTGCCCACCATTTTCCATGCTGTGTTTTGTTTTCTTCGCAGTCAAGGGTGGTGATTTTCAATATTTGGTACATTATGAGATTAAAATTATTGTCATTGACTTTTCTACGGTTCGTTATTTGTGAAAATGATATTAAAATTATGATTAAAGTTGTGCAAGATATTGTCGAGTTTCATCATTTTGGTTTTTACATGTTTTTATATTCAAACGTGACGAAGAATCAATTATTTTACGATCAGTTAACAAAAGCGGCTTTTAAGGGCTTGGGATATTCAACCGTTCTTCAAGTTTACATGGAGCAATATGAAAGTTATATTAATAAATTTCATGATGATTTAGCTCGGACGAGATGTTTAAAAATAATAAATGGAAGGAGTGAAGTTGAAAGAAAAGAATTTGCAGAAGTAAGTTTGAAAAAAATTTCCTCGTGAGACTTTAAAAGTTGAACGGAGTTTGGATGATTAATTATTCGATCAATCATTAGCGATGGAATCAATATTAATTAATGAAAAATTATCAGATTTCAGAAAAGTTCATTCCTGGAGATCAAGACGTTTGGTTGTTATTTTTGCATGAGGATGTGAATTTAGAGGAATATTTAAAAACGTTCATGCTACCGTTTAATGTTCAGTTAATACTAGCTTTGATGTCTAGTTCGAATTCGATCCGATTTAGAGCTCCGTATCGAGTTTCGAAGAGACACCCGTTGAGAATTCAGGAACTGGGGCATTGGTCTTCGGAAAATGGGTTGAATTTACCTGTGATCGCGGTGGCGTTTACGAGGAAGGATTTGGAAGGGTTCTTTTTTACGGCAGGGACAATAGATGTAAGTTTTTATCGCAGGTAGAAATCCTATTTTTTGAAGAGAAAAAGGGATATTTTGCATAAAATTAAGAGGTTGATCTTCCCCGCAAGAACTTAGAGTTAAACTCCCAGAAATCCCAGCCCCGTGCTGAATTTGCGGGAATTATCACAGACTGATTCCAAGCTCGGCAGCAAATGGCGGTTTGTCACTCATAAAAAATAATTTAAGAGATTTTAAAAAAAATGACTTTTCACATACATGATTAATAAAATTTCATCCAGCGTTGATTATTTTATAGATTTATTTGTGAATAATGACCGTTGTTGAACTGGTGCTAACTTGTCCAATATTGATAAAAAGTAATATTATAGAGACCGGCTAGTGGTAAAAAGTTCATTAGGCCTAAATAAAGAAGAAACGCAAAGAAGAACAAAGCTTTTGTTTTCCTGCTCTGATCAGGTTAATAATGTCATTCTAATGCGTATTATTTTCGAAATTTACACATTAGCATGCCATAAAATGTCCACACGATGACGCAAAGAGGGATAATGACCTCTCTTCGTAAACAATATTAAAGTCATAGTCTTACTTAAAATTTCAGTGATCAGATAAATTTTCAATTTAAGATTAATTGCATTATTTTTGAAAAATAGCAGAAGTAAATTTTTCCTCACGGTATTTTTTCACTTTTTGACTGGAACTGCGATTTCGATTATTGAGAACAATCGCCGTCCAACAAATAGTTTTAATCAGCTAGTTTTGATCTGTTGCGCAGGGAATACCGCGCACTCCACTACAAACCTCCTACACCTACCACACAAACAGACCATTCTCAGACGAACCTTCCGACATAATTCCTCCAGCCTTAAAAGACTTCCAACAGGTGCCTTCCGGTTACACGCGCCTCAAATAGATAAAATGATGATGACAATGACTCAAATAATTAAAAAAAATAAAATAATTTTGACAAGAACTAACAGAAAGAATGACCGTAATCGAACTCGACAGAAGCCCTATCCGGTAGAACGAAGGACTTACTCCATCCAAGACGATCTCTAAAATGACGAAACGATCAGAAGCACTGATCAGGTGCTCGACCGAGCTTGTTTTTGCTTTTACAACCCTCCCGAAAAGAATAATTTGACATTTTAGAACCCACCAATTACGATACCAAGTTGGGACGAAAGAGGAGTTCTTAAAATAGAAGGATTTTTCGCTGAAGTCTGGAGAGAACTAAGCGAAAGATTAAATTTTACCTACACATTCAAAATGTCAGTAGACAATGGGACAGGATCTTTAAATCCAGACAAAACTTGGAATGGACTGGTAGGAATGTTGATGAGAAAGGAAATCAATATAGCTATATCGGAGTTTACTGTCACAGAACCTCGAACACATGTTATCGATTTTAGCACACCAATATTATCTACTGGGTAAGAGCAATGATTCGATGAAGAATCCGAATCATCATCGTATAGCTTATAATTTTGTTTTAGTCTTAACATATTTTTCAACCAAGCTGGCAACGAACTAGAATGGAGCAGCATACTCAAACCTTTTCACAGAGATATATGGTTGGTTATTCTTGCGTGGTTTATTGTAGCCGCAATCGCACTTTCTCTTTTTTACACGATCGGATGCCATTACGATGTTGAAAATTTTGTCCATAAGCATGAGTATACGTTTTTCGGATCATTTTTCATCGTGTACAGAGCTTTCGCCAATCAAGGTCTACAATAATGTTTGTTCAGCGGGTTGTCGATTCGATCTATCGTTATATATTAAATTATTTCAGGCAGTAATTCGGTTCCTGAGTCTGCACCTTGTCGGATAATATTTTTATCTGCATATCTTCTGACTGGGGTTCTTCTACCTTCTTATTCCGCTGCGTTAATATCTCATTTAGCAGTTGACACTCCGATGCGGCCTTTTGATTCGTTGGAGGAGATGGTCGAGAAAGGAACGCAAAAGTTAACAGCTGCTTATAAGACAGCTGAATATTCATTTTTTGCGGTAGGTGGAAAGAGATTATTTATTAGAATAAATTTTTACAGTAGCGCCATTCTTGACCTGGGGGGGGGGGAGTATCGCTTAGTGCTTAGCTTATGGAACAAATAATTCCATATGCCCCTCTGCCTCCTTAAATGGCTCCACTGAATTTTTAATCGAATGAAAAATATCTTGAGCTAGAAATAAATAAGATTCTTCTGGGCCAAATTTTTGGGTTGCAGGCAATTTCAAAAATTGTGACTTGGTCTTTATTTTTTTTAAAAATTGTAGGATGCCACGGAGCCGTTACTTAAGGAAGCTTATGAGAAACTTATGAAACCTATTCAAGAGAAAGATATGCCGATGAATACCAAAGTTGCATTGGATGTGATCTGCAGGACAAATAAATACGCATATTATGGACCGTATTCAAGTGGAAAGCTTTTCTTAGATTATTTTAATTTGGAAAAAGGTTGCAAGATCATGCATTTTGAAAATCATATAAGCTACGTTGATATGACAATAGCTTTTCCAAAGAAAAGCCCCTTTCGTTTAATTATTGATCACGAGTAAGTACTTTGACAAGGAAAATTTAACAAAAGTTGAGCGATTAGCTATTCATTAATCAATTTCGTCGGGCGAGGCTATTTAAAAAAAAAAAATTATTCACACATATTATTTTAGGATTCAGAAGATGATATACGAAGGAGTGTTAAAAAGGATGGCACGTCAATTTTGGCCAGACACGGACACTCGCAAGAAATTAGAATTTGATGCAATCGAAATTAAGCAAGTGATCCAAATTCATATCCTACTTTTGAGCGGGTATCTTGTTGCTACTTTATTTTTAATGATCGAAGCAATGTTGGCCAAGCGTCGAAAGCAAAAAAGGAGGCTGAGAATAATTCAAGCGGTTCCGATTTATAATCATTTAGAATTATGGCAATAAAATAGATGAATAAATTAAATTAGTATTTCTTGCTCAATATTTGTGCACCCGTACTCATTTAATGTTAGACAACTGCCCCCAGAGCTAATCTCTTGGATGGAGAATTGAGGGGTCAATCACTATTCAACCTTACGGGGGGCAAAAAAAAAAAGGTTACGGATGTTTTGGGTTTACAACGAACGAGAATTCGATTTTTTAATAAAAGATTAATGTTTGCTGATTTTGCAATTACAATCAAATTTCGAACCGATAAGATAATTGACAGCTTTCGTCATTAATCCAACTTGCCCTGAAGGATTGATGTGTTATCTTTTCCGGATATACATTTCAATTACGAATTTTTTTGAACAATAATGAATGTTTACTTTCTATATGTAAACATTTTTTTAAATTTAGGAGTTATTTATTGATGCATCTTAGTAATTTTTAAAAAAAAAGATGGATTTTAAATCGTATCAGATTTTTATTTTCAATTTACTTCGACGAAGAAAAAAAGATAGAAAATTGAGCACTATATTCACGTTTAACTATTTATTATAAATCAATTCCGAAGGGCCCGGCCCATTTTATTGTACGAATAAAAGCTATTAACGAAAATTTCAATCCTATGTTTTATTCAATTTCCGGGATTTAATTTAATTCCGGTCCCTTCCATTTTCTATTTCTTAATATTCAATTAACAATGCTTCTTTTGTTTTAAGTTTTCCCCCCTTTTAAGGTCACATAGAAATTGAGAATCTTAAACTGAATTTCTAACGATAAAGTTTTGAGTACACAGGGTGATATATGAAAGTTTTGTGAGAGAGGATCGAATGAAAAGTATTGCGAGAGCAAAAAATTGAGACGACTGGCACACTATGGAATTTTTTTCCTGGCCGAATATTCTTCGAGCATAAGCCAAACGCAGGAGATAAGGAAATTGACAAGCTCCGTGAAAAACGACCTTCAAGTAAACAAAATATGAATCAGAAATGAAAAATAATTTACGCAGTTTTATTTTGAAAGGTGGCAGCAACCTCAAAATAATTCATAAGCAATTCCCTGATAATTATTTATTCCTATTCTTTTACGGATTCGATTTAAAAGGTTTTTCAAAGCGCAAGTTGATGCATGAATTTTTCACAAACAAAAAAGGATATTCCGTGTTAATTAGTTTTCTGCCTCGCGATGAGTAAATTCCATCAACTATTTCTTTCCCTATTTCTCTTTCCGTTTGTACGGAGCGAGTTTGATTACATGCCAGGAGATAAAGTTAAATTAATCCGGAACATTTTAACGCAAAGAGGTGTCGCTTGCACTAATATCATTTATTCAAAAAATCAAACGACGTATGAGTATTTATACCTTTTATATTATCATAAAAGGTTGGCTTCGGACTTTACTCTTGTTATGACGGTTAATTTCGATAAACGTTTAGAAAATTCTAGAAGGTGTTCTACTACTTTAAATGTTATATTTGGCTGGCATCGGGGAATAAAAGAGGAGTTAATTAAGGCAAGTGTCGAGCTTACCATTTTTAAAAAAAATTTTGTAATAATTTAAAATATGTTTTTAGATTTCTTACCAGGAAAGAATGGCCAGCTCATTGTGGCTTATTTTCATACCTTTTGAGGAAAGCACTGAAGAATATTTGAAAGATGTTAATGTTCCTTTCAATGCTGAGTTTTTCATTACGGCCGCACAGGTGCTGGGTGAAAGAGATATCGGTTTGGAAAGATCTTATCGTGTTGCAGATGGCTATCCCTTGAGAGTGTCGAACTGGGGTACTTGGCTTCATACTTCGGATACAATTAAATTTAATTATGAATCTCAAGATTATATTTATGCAAAAAGAAACAATCTCGAGGGATTTCCGATTAGAGCATCTTCTAAAGATGTATGTATTAAGGCAATATCCTTTTTTTGCTTTTAGAAATTTTGGTTTTTCTGGAGTGGTCCGAGTTTTAACTCAGTCTAGTAGATTTAGTTGCTTGGTTAATGCTCAAATGAACTGGCCATGTGAGTCCCTGGTCAGCAGGTTTGATTTAGCTCGTGCAGACCTGTTTAGAAAAACTAAACTTTTTATTGCTATCTGAATTTAGCGATCGAATTACGCTCACGTGTGATTATTATCTCTCAATCTATTAAAAGAACAATAAATTAAAAGAAATAAATTAAAAAGAAAAAAAAGAAATAAATTAAAAAGAAATAAAAGAAATAAATTAAAAAGAAAAAAAAGAAATAAATTAAAAAGAAATAAAAGAAATAAATTAAAAAGAAAAAAAAGAAATAAATTAAAAAGAAATAAAAGAAATAAATTAAAAAGAAAAAAAAGAAATAAATTAAAAAGAAATAAAAGAAATAAATTAAAAAGAAAAAAAAGAAATAAATTAAAAAGAAATAAAAGAAATAAATTAAAAAGAAATAAAAGAAATAAATTAAAAGAACAATAAATACAACTAAAGTTAAGATACATGTATTATTTAAATTAACAAAAAATACAATATAAATTCTTAAATTACAAAGAGACAAAAAAAGAAAACAAAGTGCTTAAAACTAATACTTTGACACCATTTTATATTTAAAGGATCATCCCTTAAGCAAATTAATCAGAACTGAGGAAGGAACTTTAAAAATCGACGGCTTCCTCGGATTGATTTATTACGAATTGGCCGAAATGCTTAACTTTACGCCTGTATATGTCCCTGCTACAAGAAATGTAACTGGCGCTTCAACCAACGGAACCTGGAATGGATTAATGGGAATGCTACAAAGAAAAGAAATCGATTTATCAATCGCCCCTCAAGTAGTCAACAAAAAAGCTTTGCCTGTCGCTAGTTTTTTGAAACCGACATTTAAAACTCAGTAAGTTCCTGCTGAAAAACCCTTATCAAGCTATAACTTTAATTTTGTGACTTAGTTTTCAGATCTTTTACAAGCAGGATGGCAACCTTATCGACTGGTTCTTTGTTTTAAAACCCTTTGACGTTTACACGTGGCTACTTACCATTTTCTGGCTTTTTATTTCATCTGTAGCCATGAATAAATTTTACAAAGCTGGGATGAAAATCGGTTCGGAAAATCCAACTTATAGAGATAATTTTACAACGGCTAATTCATTTTTCAGTGTTTGGGCTACATTATGTCGGCAAAGTATTTGTCTATTATTGCTGAAATATTTTTTTTAAAAAGTAGCTTATTTAAATTTTTTATTTTAGCTACTTTAGTCCCTGATTCTCTCTCATTGAGAACGATATTCTTGAGTTCGTTTATGTTATCGATTGTATTGCTAACAGCCTACTCAGCTGCATTGATTTCTAAAATAGCTGTTCGCGAACCTCTCAGACCTTTCGATTCTTTAGAGACCCTTTTAAAGGACGGATCTTACAAATTAATAGCTGTGGGAGATTCAACTGATTATACTTATTTTTCTGTAAGTATGAGGCGGAAAATTTGTTTAGTTATAGTCTTTAACATTAGCTGCTGACGGTGTTAGCATAAAGTTCAATTACTATGCTTAGTTTACCCAAATATACAACATAATAACAGCAATCATTCATTTTAAGGAATCTAATGACTCACTCAGAAAAAATATATTCAACAAAATAATGAAGCCAGCAGAACATGAAAGTAAGCTCATTTCAAGCAAGGAAGAAGGGATGGACATTATTTGCCGAAGGGAAAAATACGCGCTTTTCACAACTTTTGACGTTCCTGAAATAACAGCCCAGGAATATTCTAATGATGTATCGCGTAACTGCATTATTCTGCATCTAAAATCTCCGTTGGACATTGCTTTTTTTTCTATTCCTAGAAGGAAAAATTTTCCATTTTCGGAGATAATTAATAATCAGTAAGTAAGATAGGCGCAAGGTCTATTAATGAAAAGGTTGATCTCTAAATTCTTAAGCCGTGAAATATGGATTTTAAGGATCTAAACAGGTCGTTAGACTTTTAAAAAAAGTCTTAATCATTTATTAATTTTTCTCGAAGAACCCAATGATCGACGGGGAAGTTGAATTCTAAGACAAGTTTACTAGTAACGTCATTTCATAGCCTAAGCACCTTTTTCATAAACGACCTTGAATTAGGCGTTCATTCTTCCTATAGTCATACACTTAATGTATCTTTAATATTGATTTCAGGCTACTACACATGGAGTTATCTGGGATTTTAAAACGACTTAAAAACAAAGCCTGGCCGTTGGAACGAAGCAAACCTAAAAATGATTACACCTCAGTAACCATCGAACATATTTTATTCATTTATATCATTTTAATGATTGGTATAATTTCATCTGTTTTTATTTTCTTCTTTGAATATTATTCACACAAGCAACGTGTTAAAAAATAATTTTTTTGTTTTTCTGAATGTAATTTGACGTAAACAGTCGTAGTAAATAAGGGTTTATCGTCGTATTTTCGTTAGATGAAATCACTTTAAGTGTCAAAAATTGATATAACTTGACATTAATTATTTAAATAAATTCGGAGTTTCCGTGATGTCCATGACATTATATTCGATATCCCTTCACTTTTATTTTTATATAATTTGTCGTTGTAATTATTTCGTAATTGTAGGGCTAAAAATAAATGTTACATTTTTAAGCATGCACATTGAGCTATGAGAACTGTCCAGCGGTGGAGTGCTTTCGGTTAAACCGCAAGTTTTTTTTTTATTCGAGCTTGTATTAATTTCAATTGGCAAGAATATGATCGTCGGGAAATACTATGAATTAATGAGGTTCACTTGTTATCAAAACTGTTTAGTATTTATTTTCTTTGTAGTTTTTATTAGTTTTGCTATGTGCGAAAATGAGTACGAATTTTCTGAGCAGTCAAATTTTGTAGGAAATGTAGCTAGCGCAATTGGTAATCGCTATAATACGCGATGTGTTAATGTAATACATCCGAGTAATCTTAACGCGAATGATTACCGCCAAATTTTTAACGTTGTTAGGAAGTTAGCTATGGATCCAGATTTTCGACAACCGATTTTAGCAAGTTCCTTCAAGCAGTTTTTGAATATTCGTAGACAGCTTACAAGCGATATGAGATGTCCTAAGTTATTGTTTATTGTATTGGGATGGATCGATGGGACTAAAAAGGAATTCTCAGAGGTAATATCACGGCTGTAGATTAAGAGCAAAATTGTTCACACTTTTGACGTAGCACCCAATAAAATAAATTTCAGGAACATAATTTCATTAAGATTGTTTGAGGAGTCATGTGCGAAAAAGGGCACTCTTTTAATGTTTAACTTATGGCAGAAGTGCCCTTTTTGCACATAACTCCTCATTTTTTTTGGAAATTATTCCTACTACAGTGAAACTTGAGTTTGTGATCAAAACCTGTCTAATTTGATCAAAAAGAAAGGCAACGAACTTTTCCCTACACCTTTCCATATAATTTTTCCTTTTGTTTTAAAAAACAGTTCAACCCGTAAAATATAAACCTAAAAATATATTAAATGAAATAAAACTCCTTGACAGTCCACTCCTTGACTGTCAAGGAGTTTTATTTCATTTAATAAACATTGGTCCACGGTGCTCCACCGAATCAAGCTTGTTAAATAAAAATATAAATATAAATAATAAAATATAAATCATTCAGTTTTTCCGGAGGAATGTCGTTTTCAAACAAAAATTCGTGTTCAGAACCAAAATTTAGTTTTTTTCTACAAGAAATTTTCGTCTGCAAATCTTGAAGTTGATTCAAAATTTTTTGGCCGATATCGCTGGAAATGTTTAGTTGATTGTTTTTAAGAGTTGCACTTGAAGTTTTACTATTTGATTCATCTTCAGTATGTTGTTTTTCAGAAGATGCTCTCGGTGTTGATATTTCATTCCGACTTGCAATCTCCTTATCGTTGATATCCGTATCTTTGAAATTTTGGCTTGTTGGCGGTGGTTTTCGGGAATTATAATGGTAGTGTCGGTTTTTAATTTTAATTTTCCGCGTTTTAAATATTCTTCGATCCATTTACTTTTTTTTTTTAAATTTTCGCATTTTATCTGTTAGGTGGCCTATTCTGTTTTTAAAATTTTGATTTTCCGGTCTTAAATTGAAAATTTCGATTTCTGTGGTCGTTTTGTTAAATTTTGGTGGTTTTCTTGTAAACGCGTTAGCCGTGTATGGTTAGCGCCACTGTACGGTGGGCAGAGTGATTTTTTTCAAGCATGTTGGGACTGCTAATGCACTGTTAGCATCAGTAAACGTAACATAAATGAACGCCCCTGGTTGTAATATAGAGCATAACCATATTTATAACAAGCCGAACCGTTAAATCTGGCAACAGGGCGGCCGAGGTTTCCAAAGTGGCTGCCCAAATAAGATAAACATTGTCTGCTACTTGCTTATATACCAGAAGATAACCAGAAGAGAGGGGATGGAAATTCCATATCTCCGAGAATTGGTGAATGCTTTTCTTAAGCCTGGGAAGGTAGACGTAGGACAGCGCATATTGGTCCTCCTCTGAGGTTTCGTCGAAAAGGTTCTCCTCTTCGAGCCAAAGAAATAATTCCTTGAACTCCCAGGTTATTTTGTTGACTTCTACCCAAAGTCTCTCAATTCGTTATTGTGCACCGAAGGTCCGCAGCCATTTTGGAAACCTCGGACGCCCTGTTGCCAGATTTAACGGTTCGGCTTGTTATAAATATGGTTATGTATAGTATTTTCATCAGTCCTCATGGTTCTCCTCCTTTTTTATTATATTTCAGTTTTCTTATAAAAAATTCATCCCAGGATCGACGTGGCTGGTTTTCTTAGCTAGCAACGCCTCCACCCATTATTTTTTAAACAATGCCAACGTCCCATTTAATATGGACATCATTACTGCATCTCTCCAAAACAATGAAACCGTCGATCTTGAAGAAGCGTACAGAGTCGACTCGGCTTACCCCTTACGGGTCCTCAAATACGGTTCATGGAAAAATCAAAGCTTAACAGCTCCACCTGCTTTATCAACTTACGCCCGAAGAAGAGATCTAGAAGGTTTGCCAGTTCGAGCATCTACAAAAGATGTAATACAGAACTCAACTTCGTCTTCCTCGTGCTTATTCCCCTTATCATTTAACCGCTTTCATTTATAGGATTATCCATTGTGCTTTCTAAAACGAAACAAGCACAACGAATTAGAAATCGGTGGCTATTTCGGTTTGGTCTACTACGAATTAGCCAAGACTTTAAATTTCACGCCGGTTTACGTTCCTGCTAAGGAAAACGTTACAGGAGCTGTAGTTGATGGTAAATGGAATGGTCTGCTGGGGATGATTCAAAGAAATGAAATAGATCTATCCGTCGGGCCTCAAGCATTAGATTTAAAAGTTATGACTGTCGCGAGTTTTGTTCGGCCATTATTCAAAACCAGGTGTGTTGCACAAAAATTTCTAAAAATATTCGCACTAACCCCATCGTAGTTTTACTTTATTTTTTAAGGAAACCGACAAACCGCCAGAATTCGACGACATTTTCAAACCATTCGCAATATACATATGGATTTTAATAGTTAGTTGGCTTTTCATATCTGCGGTGATGATGAACAGATTTTACATTTTAGGATGTAATTTAGGGAAAGAGAATTCTTTGTATAAGAGTGAATTTACGGCTTTGAATTCGTTTTTTACATCTTTGAAAGCATTATGCTTACAGGGTATGTATCGATGTTATCTAAATTGTTTACAAAAAATCACAGAAATTTTGTTTGTTAAGGTCACCCTTTTACACCAGTTTCGTGGCCTTGCCGAATCACATATATAACTGCCTACCTCCTCTCAACAGTATTAGTCACTGCCTATTCCGGTGTTTTAATATCTAATTTAGCAACAGGAGAACCTCCTCGACCGTTTGATTCTCTGGAAACGTTTTTGAAAGATGGAACTTATAAGTTGATTGCTATTGGAAGTTCTACTGATTATGTTTATTTCTCAGTATGTTTTGAAATGCACATGAAGGCTTGTACTCAATTTGAGACTTAAGTTTAGGAATTCAATGTTTTTAGGGTGCAACAGATCCGTTACGGAAAGAAATATACGAAAGATTCATGAAGCCCGTGCCGGACAGCGCAAGCATAACAAAAAAAGAAGATGGGTTGGATATTCTTTGCGCCAAGGATAGATACGCCTTCTTTATTACTTATGATATTCCAGCCATAGCTGCTGAGCAATATTCCAATGATCCGTCGAAAAATTGCGTTATCATTAGTCTGAAACCGCATTTGGATACCATTTTTTTGTCAGTTGCAAGGCGCAAAAATTTACCTTATGCAGAGTTAATCGATTTCGAGTATGTCTAATAATTAAAGATGATTTATGTTGACAAGTTTTTAATCGCTTTTAAAAAATTCCAGGGTACTGAGAATGTTTTCTTACGGTATCGCTAACAAGTTATATAAAGAAGCGTGGCCTTTACAGAAGAAGTCATCACACAAATCGAAAATGTTTAGACAAGTGAATTTAGAACAAGTGTTGCAAGTACATTTGATTTTGTGGTTTGGAACGGGGTTATCTGTGTTGGTTTTAGTAATAGAAATATTTGTTCATCGTCAGCAACTAAAATTCCCTCAAAAATTAGATTAAATGTATTATACGGTATTGTTATCATTTTCGGTTATTAAGCTAAGAATACATATTTACAGTATCTGGTTCCTAGCATCATTTCTCTTTAGACGACCTTAAATTGTGATTGATTTTGTCAAAAGTTGATCAGATGAACAAAGCTACCAACTTTATTTATTTCACAGGGGAAACAAAGTGCAAGCAAGAAGTATATTTTCAAAACAAACGTGGATTTAGATTTTCTTTCAAATGGTTGTGCCGCCACCTTTTGACAAAATTATAAACTAACTCCCCGAACGAACTAAATAGAGACCCTAAATTAAAAGAATTTGTAAAATTGAATCATGGCAATCTAAACGGGATAGAGAGACTAGATAAAGAGGGGGGGAGCACTCCGATTGCAGCAGAAGGTTGTGGGCTGCGCCATTTGGAAACTCGCCATGTTGCAAATTGGTTTATCGTTCAGGCAATGGGGTTATGCATAAGCCAAGTGTTGGAGCCCACAGCAGACTGATTTTTAAACATGCAACATGGCGCCTCTCGCTTCCTAAATAGGTGTCAATAGGTTAGAATAGAATTGAAGATGGATCAGATTGGCAGGAGCTGCATGTAACAAGACTAGCCCGACTTGCCTCAAGGCAAGCTCATTATAGTTTAAAATAGTAAACAAAGAACATGAATTCAAAATATTAATGAAAAGCGCATTACACTAGTAAAGCTAATTCCGCAAAATTCGTGGGGCTTGCTTCAAGGCCAAGCTCACTATAAGCTAGGAAATCGATAACAAAACTGCTTTGTTTAAATTCCCAGTAACGAGTCTCAATTGACTTGACCCCTGGAGAATTTCAATATAATCAACGATAAAAGTCATAGCATGAATTTCATAAACAGAGACCAGACTGCCTTGCATCAAGTTCAAGGTCACTAGCGTCTAGACTTTCTATATCAGAAAGCTGTTGGATCTAAATTTTCAATAACGAGGCTAGTTTGACTTGGCTCGTGGACAAATTCACTAGAAATTTCAAATTTAAGCAGATGAAAGCTTTGGCATAAAGTTCATTACACGAGTCTAGTTGGTCTTGCCTCAAAATCAATCTCACTAGCATTTAGAATATCCATGAACTGCTGGATGGTAATTCCACTAACGAGGCTAGTTCGCCTTGTCCCAAATACAAGCTCACTAGAGAATGTCGTTGTCGAATATGAATCGAGGATAAAACCCTAGGCATGAATTTCACTGAACGAGTCTATGCTGTCTTGCCTCAAGGGCAAGCTCATTAGAATTTTAATATTCAACTGACCTTTCATCCATCTGCCGAGACAGATTTTTTCGATATTTTTTTCATATCTACTTGAACCCCCCCCCCCCCCCCCCCCCCCCGTTATCTAGTGCAAAATTACTTTCCTGCTAAAAAACCCTTTGACCTTTCACCTCTCTCCCCGCAACCCTGGAGGTGGTTGCTACGCCTCTGTTGAAAAGGGAGGGTCCTTAGAGGAAACATGCCCATTAATGGAGGTTCTACTATACTGCTAAATACCAAGCTAAGATGCAAAAAATAAAAAAAACGTCCCCATTTTGTAGATTTTAAAATAATTTTTTTAAATCCACGAAAATATTAGAATAAACCTTATTAGTCATTAATTCCCTAAAATACGAATATACACGAAAACATTAAACTGACAAACAAATCGATCTCCAAATTAGGCGCAACAAACATATAATCCCAAACACCTACATTCACGGTTTTCCGTTCAAATTATTAATTACTGATATTTCATTGTTATCTTAAATCATATGGGTCACGGATTACAAACCCTTATTGCTTGTTTGGAGTCGTTAAAACATATCAGCTTAGTATCTCAGCTAAAATTAGTTTGGAAAACTTTTCTTCCAGCAACTAATATAACCTTGCGGTATTAATTATCATCAAAGTCTCACCGAAATAATGCATCCACCATTAAATCTTAATTATAAACATATTAACCGGTAAAGCCAAAGATATTAAATTTAACAAAAGTTATACAATTAAGAACTTGATCCTATCAAACATTAACTTTTTTTTTGCATCGCGTGACCTCAACTTTTCATTCGCGACAACACGATGATTTTTCATTGCTCGTAGATCTTTTATAAGTAAACAGTAAACATCGTTACAATGAAGTTTTGAAGTGCAACATGATTAAAATTTTTTGCTGGAAAATTTTGATTTTGATTGTTTTAAAAGTCGTACGAGGAGAAGAACATCTTGGAGAATTTCTTAAATACAAACCGTTGATCGAAGGGATAAGCAACGCTTTGGTCGATCGTTACGGAGCGAGTTGCGGAACGATTTTACATTCGAACAATCGCCATGCTTGGTTCGAAAATCGACAGATTGAATTATTGGCTAAAAATTTAACGATGGATAAAAAATTCGAGCAACCGGTTTTGGTGTCGACTTTCGAGGATTTTATTACTGTAAGGAAAGGCAGGACTACGGAACAAAGATGTCCGAAGGTGATATTTTTAATTTTAGGATGGTTTGCTAAGTCTGCAAGCGAGTTTGCTGAGGTAAGGCGGAGTTGAGAAAATTGGGTGGTACTTAGTGGTCAGAGGGATGAAAAAAATTTTTATGTGTGATTTTAGTTAACGCATGAAATTTCGTTAAAAGGTTCGATTTGGTTGATATTTCTTCACCGTGGCACTACTACAGAGAAATTTTTTGAGAAAACAAACACGCCGTTTAATGCGAATATGATTGTGGCAAAGTTGGGTGATTTTGTTACGGTGGAATTGGAAGAAGTTTACAGGGTGGCAAAGGGATATCCGTTAAGGATTTTGAAATACGGGATGTATAATAATGGGAAATTGACACATCCGAAACAAATATCGTTGTATTCTAGAAGAAATGATTTGGAGGGGTATCCGATAAGGGCATCTACAAAAGATGTAAGTGTATTTTTATTTGTAGAGCTGTATTGGCCAAGCTGAAGATCACTCAAAATTCAGACCATAAAACCAAACCCAAAACCAATGTTTATTTATTTTTTTATTTTTTTAAAATTTTACTTTTTAAATGTTGCCGCATGAAAAATGCGCAGATTCCTTAAAGGGTGCTTTTTTTCGGAAAATAAAATTTTGTTTACAGCTGGCTACCACAGTCTGTAAAAGAGCCCCTGTAGAATTATTAAAATAAAACGAGATGAACAGTGGTAACGCGTGTACCACTAACTTTCGAGCTGGTCAAGGCGCGTGTTAATAATTTTTTGAGAAAATAGAAATTGAAAATTTCATCTGGCCAAAAAGGGCTTTAAATGAATTATTTCGGGAAAACCGACTTCGGCTGTATGTATCGCTTTACTTAACGATAGTTTATGCCGAATTTGAACGCGATCGGCTGTTCCCTCATCGAGTTACGACTTTGCCTAAAAATGGCCAAAAACGATTTTTCCGGAGAAAGCGAAGATAGCCATTTTCTTTATTGGAATCTAGGAAACGTGTGTATGGAATTTTACGAAATTCGGCTGAACAGTTTTCGAGAAAATCGGATTCGAAAATTTTTAAGCCCAAAAAAAGGCCGAAAACAAAATTTTATCGGAAATTCGGTCCGACCATGTTGTAGCGCTTGTCCGAAAGAACCTTTATGCCGATTTTTAAAAAAAAGCTCTTTCCGTTGTCGAGAAAATTCGCCGAACGTCAGTGGACGGATGGACGGAAGGAAGGACATACTTCCGGACACACGGAAGGACGGAAGGACGGACGTTGGCCTGAAAACGATTTTTTCGGATTCTGGGATTCTCGAAACGTCGACATCCGTCGAAATCCCGAGGTCGAAATTTTGCACCCGTCGCAATACTTCCTTCACTCCTTGGATCGCTCGAAAGTAAAAAGGAAATCGATCGTCTCATGACAATTTTTCAAAAAATTTTTCTGGAAAGATGTAAAAATATTGATAAGAATTACAGTAGTATAAACTTTAATAAGGCTATTGGGCTCCAAAGTACCTATTTTTAGCTCGTTAAGGGGTCAAAAAGTCACAATTTAAAAACAAGTACGTAGATTAATTAATTATTAATTCCAAGTTGCAAATGTTGCACACAAACACGATACTACCCTAAAATTTCAATGTGCTGTGCAATTGAGCTTTTTTAATGAATGTAATTCAACACTTTTTACGTGAAGGACAATGAATCAAGGTTACGAGGTCTTATCTCTACTTGACAATCAATCGTTAAGTGGGGCAATCAAGAATAATAAAATTTTATTACGAATTTGCATAAAAATACTAGCAAACAACAAAAATTGAACGTAGCTATTACTTACAAGCATGACACAATTCTAGATTTTGTATTCAAATAATTTTGTTTGCCAAATATTTTGCGAGTGTCCCATTAAAAGCAATTTATGGCTTTCGTTTTTATTTTGATTTGAGTTTGCAGTATAAATCTGTTAGAGTCGATGATTGCAGAAAGGAGTCATGCCTATTGAACAAAGCCAAATTCATTTTTTTCTAGAATGGATCTCATTGCAAATTTCTGGAGCCATCCTACTTTTCTTTGTTTGCTTGTTGTGCTTTTCCCTTCAATATTTGTTTCCATTTACGAATTCCACCTTATTTGATCCCGAACAACATAAATTGATGCAGAAATGTTGGCAATGTAGCGGCGACAGAGCGGAACATCTCTGCAACGATTGTGGTTGGACGAAGATATGTTTTTGTACTCTAACTCTTGACCCTTTGAATCAACCAATCGTAGATAATATTATTAAAACACAATCGTTGCTTTGTTTGTTTCAGGATGTACCTATTTGCTCAGTATACAGAGATGCGGACGGAAAATTAAAAATCGGAGGCTACTTCGGTGCTATTTTTTACGAGCTTGCGCAACAACTCAATTTTACGCCGGTTTTTGTCGAAGCAAGGGAAAACGTCACAGGATCGCAGGTAAATGGAGTATGGAATGGTATTTTGGGAATGTTACAAAGAAACGAAATCGACTTTGCGGCGGGCCCTATGACGTATGATATCAACGCTTTACCTGTGGCTAGTTTTGTTCGGCCTTTACTAAGAACAAAGTAAGTACCGTATTACAGAACTCAAATCACGTGCATTTCAAAGTTATGCTGGAAATGCAAAATCGTTAAACCAGATTTTCTTATGCCTTAAAACCGATCATACAAATTACTGACGTATAATGATTTCTAGTTTGCAAGTATTTTTCAAACAAGCAGGAGACGTTATCATTTGGGATTCAATTTTAAAACCATTCGGAAGCACTGTTTGGTTTCTAATCCTTGGCTGGTTCATTCTTGGTGCTCTTTTTCTCCACGTGTTTTACCGTATTGGTTGTAAATTTGAAAGCGAACAAGAAACCTTGAAAGATGACTTTTCAAAGCTAAATTCGTTTTTTCTTTTTCTCAAGGCTTTTTGTTATCAATGTGAGTATTAATGATTTAAATCAAAAACTATTGGATTTCTTTCATTTCTTTACTTTTTTTAAACAGCTAGTGCGGCAATACCTGAATCCTGGCCCTGCAGATTACTTTTCATAACCGGCTACTTAATGTCCACTGTACTAGTCACAGCATATTCAGCCGCTTTGATATCCCATTTAACAACAAACAAAGCGTATCGTCCGTTTGATACATTGCAAGGACTATACGATGATGGGACTTATACTTTAACTGCTATTGATAGATCGACTGAATATACGTACTTTTCTGTAAGTAAATTTAACAAAGCTTCTGCAAAAAAAAAAAAGAGCAAGAGTATCGAGGAAATGACTTTGAACAAAAGATTTTAGAGTAATGATGAGAAGTTAGATGCAACAAGGGCACGTTTTTAATGTTTAGCTTATGGCGAAAATGCCCTTGTTGCACTTAACCCTTCGAATGGTTCTGCTAACCCTTGAGAGTGAATGCGGATCTCAAAATTTTACCGCTAGTGGAGCTTGTGTAACATGTTTCCTTGTGAAATATGCCTCGTGACATGTTAGGTCATTTTAAGCTCGTGAGAACAATGTTACACGCTTTGCAATACATGTAACGGCCCTTCAACATTATTTCACAACCCTTTTAGATATTGTTACGCTCGTGAAAAAAAGTTACAAGCTTTCCAAAGTATGGAAAGTTACAGCTTACATGTTACAGCCCTTCTTACACAGTATTACTATGCTTTTAGATCATTCAAAGCTTGTAACATTTTTTCACGAGCGTAACATTATCTAAAAGGATCGTAACATAGTGTTGAAGGGCCGTAACATGCTTTGCAAGGCCCGTAACATTGTCCTCACGAACGCAACATGATCTAACATGTTACGAGGCGTATCTAGCAAGGAAACATGTTACAACGTGCTCGAGGACATGTTACACCGAAACATATTACATAACATGTTTTCCTGTGAAATATACCAAATGTAACAAGTTACTCATGAATTTCCTGCTTGGTATTTGGAACGTTACTAAAACGTTCCATGTGACGGGTCTTTCTGTGACTGTTATTGAGGATTTCGAGAAAAAACTTGCTTGAAAAATTAGCAGAAGACGAAATTGTTACCTTATTTTTGTTTTGAAAAAGCCCGGATCGATGGATTCGATTCTATACTGTAGATTTTTCTCACAGGATTCAAATCAAAAACTTCAAAAAGCGATTTTTGAAAAAATGATGAAAAAAATCCCGGAAGATGATTTGCCCGGAGGCAAAGAAGAAGGCATTGAACAAGTTTGTTACAGGCATAGATACGCCCTTTTTATCACGTTTGCAGTAACTCAGATAACAGCGAGGCAATATAACGAAGAGAGAGATTGCAAAATTCTTCATTTTACAAATCCTTTAGATAAAGTTTTTCTTACGATCGGTAGAAACAAGAATTTTCTTTTTACGGATTTAATTGAATTTTAGTAAGTTTCATGTCGTGGAATCGAATTTTTGCTATTCAGTAAGATAGGCGAATGTCCTAACCGAATAAATAACATTCATCTTAATTTCTAGCTTACAAATCATGGAAAGCAGCGGCATTCTCCAAAGATTACAAAAGAAAGAATGGCCGTTAGAAAGAAAAGAAACCAAAGAAACTTTTTTTCAACAGGTTACAATCGACGAAGTAATTCAAGTTCATACTGTCTTAATAATGGGTATGACATTGTCGGTAATCATGTTTCTTTTGGAAAAACTTCATTATCATTTAAAAAATAAAAAACCGAAAATCAAGAAAAATTCAAACGCTGATGTTTACATGCATGATTTTAATGATCCTCGTTCGCTTTTCTCAAAATTTAATAACGTCAATATGAAATCATTCAACAAGGAAAATGGCCACGTTAAAAATCGGAAAAAAATAATATTTATTCATTGATTAATGATTAATAATAATTGGAATTGAATTGTCAAGTTGTCAAAAATTGTCAAGCATTTCCTTAATGGAAATACAATTCAATCGACATTCGTAATCAGAAGAATTGAATCTTTTCAACAACAACAAAAATATTTTAATAATTAATATCTTATTAGCATGTCAACGTTACATCTCGAGACAATAATTGCTGGTTAATATTAAAAATAGTAATGCAATGTTGTTTTTATATAAAATGAAAAAGTTTTGCGTTTTAGTTTTAGAAAAGATTTTCTTAGGTAATATTTAAATCGTAACGAAAAATTTGCGCGTTAGTAATTGTTGTATTTTCGTTGTAAAAATTTTATTTTTCAAAAAAAGTAAATTTGAGATTTAATTTTTCTAGTCGCTTAAAGTAATATATAAATGTTTTAAGATTATAAGTTTATGAGTGCATTTTATATATCACCAGAAAAGCGTCAATCAGCAATAAGAGCTAGAGCTAGATAAGAGAGAGATTTCGTGAAAATTTTCACGAACATTTTAAAAATTATATTTCTCGGCTTGGCACAGGTCTAGGGAGTGTAAATTCGTGTTTCGGAAATGTTCGCGACATGTTCGAGCAATGTTTGAGGCCGCGAACATTTCTCAAACACGACTTCACCCTCCCTAGACCCTTTTGCCAAGCCGAGCATTATAATGTTTCTATTGTTCGAGGCCCTGAACATTGAATATGAATATGATTTCAGAAATGTTTTTAAACAACATCTTTATCAGTCTATTACATTTTTCTACAATTTTTTACATTTGGTAACTATGATTTTGCCTCTGAAAATTTTCTTTTTGTGAATAGATCTATTTCGTTGATACATTTTTCTTCTCCTCGATTATTTTCATTGAACACATGTCATTTGCCAATCAGTTAAAAACCGCTTACGATTCTATTATTTATTTTTACAAAAGTTTTCCTTGGCTAGAGGAAAACCAGCCTAGATATCATGTTTCAAAGCAATTAACTGAGTTCCAACCCCGATGACACTTGAACAAGCACGAAAACTAAAATTCCCGTGTTTTATTTAGGGTGTACAAACTTTTTTGGGCATTATTCGGGGGAGGAGCGGTTCCTCGCATTGTTTTGTTTAGGAATTTTAACACATGCATCTTGATACATAGGCGCAACAGCCAATTAGGTGGCTTTTCAAATTCAAACACAACGGAAGGAAAATATTACAGAAAATATGAATATAAACCCTGCTTTTTATCAAAAACGCGACAGAGTTAAAATAAATATAGGTTTGAGTTCAATTGTTTTGTTTATTAATTGGTAAATTTTGAAAAATTGAAACAGAACTATCACGTGTGTTGTGTTTTTGTTATATTTTCTGTCGGTCACAGAAAACTATCAACTACAGTTATCTATTTTTAAAAAATGTGTTGTCGAAGTTTTATTTTTACACAAGGAAATTTTTTTATAACAAGGAAAGAAATGATTTATTCAAATTGAGCTATTCAGATTTGTATCGTTAATTACTATTATTTTTTTGGTTTTTTTTTAAATCAGATAAATGCGAATTTTACCGATTCATTTTGAATGCAGTTCGCACTCAAACAAAATAATTACTCAAATTCACTCGTTCGTTGAAAGTTGTGGAATTTTTGTAGTGAAAATGAAATGGAGCACCGTGATAATATTAATTTTCATGCCGATGCGATATTGCAAAAGTTTAAATTATTTTTCAACTTACGAAAACTTAATTACGGGGGTGAGTTCGTTTTTTTCCGAACGGTTTAGTACTCAGTGCGTTATTGTGCTTCAACCTGAAAATCGAAATTGGGAAGAAGACCGAGAAATATTTAGGATAACGAAATATTTGTTTGGAATAACGAGTACGGTGTTGACAACTTCGTTTCAATTATATGAGAAATATGCTCGACATTATCATGGTAAAAGATCATGCCCGAAAATGATGGTTATGGTTTTAGGTTGGCAAGAAAATTCGGAATTAAAATTATCAGAAGTAAGTATGAAGAGAAAAATATAATTCCACTGCTAGGATGGTTGCAATCAAATAACGGTCGTTTCATTGTTGGCGTCCAATCGGATTCGCACTATTGTTAATCACCCTAGCGGTGGAAATTGGTGTCTATTTTTTTTTTTTTTTTAGAGGATAAAGAATAAGGAAAATTGTGAAATGATTTGATTTTAGTTCTCGCATAAAGTGTCAATGTCCGAGTTTAAATGGTTAATTTTCCTGTTGAACAACATGACAACAAGTGATTTTTTGAAAAACGTTGACACGCCTTTCAATTCGGAAATAATTACCGCTAAGTTTAGAGAGAACAAAGTAGAGTTGGAAGAAGGATTTCGGGTAGCTGAGGATTTTCCTTTACGAGTGGTTAAATATGGGATTTGGACTGCTAAAAATTTTGTTGGGATATCAACGCCAAATGATTATCTTTACAGAAGAAGAAAAGATATGGAAGGTTTTCCTGTTCGGGCATCGACCAGAAACGTAAGTGCGATTTGTTCGAAAAATTTTTCCTGGACTGTGCTTGACAAAATGTTTTTTTTTTTTAAGGATTTCCCGATATCTTTGTTGAAGAGGATGAAGTATAGTGGAGAATTTGTAATAGAAGGATATTTCGGAAGTGTTTATTATGAATTAGGGAGAAAATTAAATTATACACCGGTTTACGTTCCAGCTGTTGAAAATGCTACGGGTGTTCAGGAAAATGGGGAATGGAATGGATTGCTCGGTAACGAATGTAAAAAGTTTGAGGAGAAAAGGCATAGGGTGATGTTTCATATTTTTTTCAGGAATGATTCAGAGAAACGAAATTGATTTCGCGGTTGGACCAGTATCATTTTTAAAAGAAGTGAATAACATAGCTGGGGTTGTTAGACCTTTACTTCGTTCATCGTAAGTTATCTTTTTAGGCCCCTGGTACAGCTCGCTCTCAACTGGGGTGACACAAAGCTCTCGGATGAGCAACAACAAAAATCTCTAAATTTTATTTTTATTTTTTGTCTTTAAAATTTAAGGCAAACGAGCATTAAGACTTATTAATGAGCATTAAGACTTAATTAAGCATTAATAGACCAAACACAAAGCCAAAACAAATCAACTGAGCGTTTAGAATTCCGTTCAGTTAGCACAGTATTTGTCAAAGGTTCTTTTGCTCTTTTGTCAAAAATTATTCTTTCTGAACGGAATTCTAGACACTCACTCGATTTGTTTTGGCTTCAAGACCTCCGTAAGGACGGCTGATCTATTATTAAGGTTTTTGGATAAATCCAACAACAAGAATATGGCTGCTATTCGACAATCAGTGACATTTCTAAATAAAATAATTAATCTTTTTAGATATCAAATATTTTTTAAACAACACGGAACCGTAATCGAATGGAGCGACATTTTAAAACCATTTCAAAAATACGTTTGGCTGTCTGTAATAATTTGGATTATAATAGCTACTTTTACTTTAAGTCAACTTTACCATTTAGAGTGTGGTTATGGACAGGAAAACCCCTGCTATCAAATGGAATATAATAAAATGAATTCATTTTTAACGTTTTTAAAAGCTCTCTGCCAACAAGGTAAACGAATAATATAATGAGCAAGTTTAAAGGTTTGTGATTATTCAATCGAATTATTATTTGAAGGGAACCCATTTGTGCCTCAATCAAATTCTTGCCGAGTTCTATTCATTACTGGTTACTATGCATCAACAATACTTTTGACTGCTTATTCAGCTGCTTTGATATCGAATTTAACGACTCAAGCTCCAAGGCGACCTTTTGATTCTTTAGAAACCTTTCTGGGAGATGGGACCTATGAACTTATAGCGATTCAAAAGTCAACTGATTACAGTTATTTTACGGTAAAGTGGTTTGGTTTCCTAAATGTTGTCTCCCTTTGTTCGTCA
Source organism: Liposcelis brunnea (assembly GCA_023512825.1). Lineage (NCBI taxonomy): Eukaryota > Metazoa > Arthropoda > Insecta > Psocodea > Liposcelididae > Liposcelis > Liposcelis brunnea. The sequence continues at coordinate 16,205,711 of CM042073.1, forward strand.
TCCCTTTGTCTTTCAAAAATGGTTTGTTATTTTGCAGGATGCGAACGATACACTACGGCGAAACATTTTTGAAAAGCTTATGAAACACATACCTGAAGAAAGATTACCAACGGATAAAGAAGGGGGTATAGATGAAGTTTGTGAAAACAAAAAACGTGCCCTTTTTATAACTTTTGCGGTAACACAACTAACTGCTGACATTGCTTCGACTGAAAAAGGTTGCCCTGTGCTTCATTTTCGAACTCCGTTAGACACTGTGTTTTTATCAATAGCACGAAGGAAAAATTTCCCTTACTCATCTCTTATAGACTACAGGTAGATATTTTAATATAAAACTAAACGAACTTAGGATTAGAGTCACAAGCTGAAGACGTATTCTTCATATTTTGCTTTCTGAATTGACCAAAAGCTCCACGATCACGACAATTCACTTTGACTTACTTAACCAACTTCATTTTTGTTTGTAAAGATTACAAAACATGGCCGAATATGGAATCTTGTCGAGGCTGCAGAAGACACAGTGGCCACTAAAGAGAATCCGTAATGAAGTCAAATTTAAACAAGTTACATTGGAGCAAGTAGTTCAGATTCATTTTATTTGGATCATCGGAACGTTTATAGCAATTCTCTTTTTAATTTCGGAAATATATTTTCATGATAGTAGCTATCGACATAACTGTGGGGTCATGTGCTCAAGGCAGATACTATGCGACATTGAAAAATTCATAGAAAAAAATTCGAAGACAATAAAAATTGGACAAAACATTGCCTTTTGGTTTGTGGCAATAATTATTGTTATTTTCATTATTTATGTATTTTAATTTTAATCATAATAAAAATTAACGATAAAAGTTATGAAATTTATTGTAGTCAATTATTGTTATTTATGATTTTGTGAATTATGAACTGTGAAGGACGGAGTTCACGCTTAGAAGACTGCTCGGTTTCGATTCCAGTAAAGGTAAATATAGATTTGTTATCAAAATTTTGTTTATTATTTTGAAAAATGAAACAAATTAAGGATTAGTTTCGAGTTTTAAATTCGACGAATCGTAGATAACATTAACAACATCATGTGTCAATTTTGTGTTCAATTTTTTGCGTTTTTAATAATCCGTAACATTCGTAAAATTTTTGAAAAACAAAAACAAAAGGAATTCATCCATATTTAACTTTACTGGAATCGAAATCGAACGGTCTTCTTATGATTAGCGTGAACTTCGTTCTTAAACTTTCAGACTTTGATTAAAAGTTACACTTTTAGTAAATAAAATTTTTTTCATTTGAAGATTACAAGATCATTTATTCATGTAAATGAAAATGGTTAACAATTTTTTATTTCCATTTTAAAGTAATAACATGCCCTGATGAGGTATAGCCCAAATTAAAACATCTTGACCGAAAGAGAAACATAAGAAACAAAATTTTACCTTTTTAAGCGAAATTATTTGTTATCTTTTATGTCAAATGGTTCATTTGTTATGCTTCATCCTTAATTTATTTCACCCTCGGCAGAGTCTTTGCACTATTAGTATGAAACGTATGTGTTATCTAGGAACATTTATTTTTTTATAGAGCGTTTTTTTTATTTCTCTAGTTAGCTACAAACTAACTGACAATTTAAAAAAATAAAAAACCTGGAAAATGATATTATTTATAATAATTATATTCTTTTCTAGTCCGGTCGAATTATTCGGTAGTAAGGTTAATTTTTCTTATGAAACCCCAATAAATGAAGTTATTAATGCTTTTATTTCGGAGTCTTTTAACACGCGATGTGCGGTTATTCTGTATCGGAATGGTCAAAATTGGGAAGAAAGTAGAGAAACGTTTAAAATGACTAAACATTTGATGAAAATCGGAAAGGTTTTCGCAACTATTTCTTTTCAAGTTTATTTGGAATGCCTTCTCTCTGGTTATTGTAAAGATGTTTTTTATTACCGATATTGCAAAAAAACGCTTGCTGTTGTCTTCGGTTGGCAGCGAAAAGTAGAAGTGGCATTAGCAGAGGTAAAGCTTTAAGGATAGCTAAAAGTAATAAGTTCCTTACAGGCTTTAGTTTACGTTGTTAAATTGTTTTCTCTGCTTCCATTTTTAATCATTATGAAAAATCATAAAAAATCACGAAACATATTTTTTTTTTTAGTTTTCGCGACAAACAGAAGTGTCCAAGCATAAATGGTTAATCTTTCTACCGCACAATGTGACTGCACATACATTTTTAAGTAACGTAAACACTCCTTTTGATGCTGAAATAGTAACAGCTACATTAAAAAAAGACAAAGTAGAACTGGAAGAAGGTTATCGTGTGGCAAAGAATTTTCCTCTGCGGATAGTTCCGTATGCAATTTTCGATCTAAATCAAAGATTTATGATCATGACGAGGGATGATAACCTTTTTAAAAGAAGATTGGACATGGAAGGTTTTCCCATTCGTGCTTCTACTGTTGAAGTAAGTACCTAAATTTTACTAACGGAAAAAGAAGGAAACGAATTGCTTTTGATTGTACATTTCCGATATTTTTAGAAAGATAAAAGCGAACAAGCATTACTCTCGTTTACGGAATTGTAAAGGTTGGAAAACTTACCCTATGCGCATAAAATTTTTGCCTTTTTTAGCATGATCCAATATCAGGGAGTTATTCAATATCAGGTGAGTTAAGGATTGGTGGATACTTTGGAGAAGTCAATCAAGAACTAGAAAGATTGTTAAACTACACAACAATTTATGTGGAAGCTGTTGAAAAAGCTGTTGGATATAACAGAAACGGAGTATACAATGGTATCTTAGGTAAGCATTGATAGTACTTACAAGCACTAGATGCTTGCAGCGTTTTTTAACAATAATTATTTAATTTTTGATTTTGTTTATTTAGGGATGCTACAACGAGATGAAATCGACTTTGCGGTGGGACCAATATTTGTTGACTACGATTTATATGAAATAGCTGGAGTTTTTAGACCTCTCTTTGATACAAGGTAAATTTTTCTTATTATCAGTAAGTAGCATTTCTAGCAATATTTGTAACTTTTACAATATTTTTAGAACTAGTATATTTTTTCAACCACGTGAAAATGTATTTCATTGGAATGATATATTTAAACCCTTTGGGAAATATGTTTGGTTGTTTATAATCGTCTTTATTTTAATAGCGGCTTATTCTGTAAATAAATTTTTTTATTTAGAGTGCTGTTACAACCATGAAAATCCAATTTATAAAAAAGAATATACAAAAACAAATTTATTTTTAATATTTTTGAAATCGCTTTGCCAACAAGGTAAGCAATATATTAATATTTTTTAAAATAATGATTTTATAATCTAAAACGCTATATTTCAAGGCAATCATCTGGTGCCGGAATCAAACCCTTGTCGAATGTTATACATCACCTGGCATTTTGCGTCTACAATACTTTTAACTGCTTATTCGGCCAATTTAATATCCCTTTTAGCTAATCAAGTTCCCAAAATACCGTTTACTTCTTTGCTAGCATTTCTGGAAGATGGAACATATGACCTTGTCACAATCCGAAAATCAATGGAGTACGGTGATTTCTTGGTATTTGATCATGTTTTAAAAAAGTTATTTTTTATAGTTGTTTGTTGTTGATCTGTCGCTATATTATTACATTTATTTCTTTTGTAGAACAGAGGGGATAATTCCTTATTCAAAAGAATATTTGAAAAACATATGAAACACATACCAGAAGATGAATTGCCTACTGATATAATGGACGGCATTTATCAAATCTGCCAAAACAAAAGCCGTGCTTTTTACACTATCTTCTATCCTTCGATTTTAATTGCTAATTCCGTTTCCCACAAAGAAAACTGTCCAATCATTCATATGCAAATGGCGATAATTTTTTTAACGATAGCAAGGAAGAAATATTTTCCATATTCTTCCCTGATTGATAATCAGTAAGTTTTTACTTTTTGGAGCGTTCCCAACTCAGTGTGCAAGATGACGTCTAAATGACTTCTTTAGTCTTAGAAAAAAGGCGCCTTATTTAGGACAGAAGACGTCTTCCTGCACACTGAAAATGACCGTGTAATTCTAATTTCTAACTCCTTTTAAGGTTGCAAAAAATGGCTGAAGTTGGTATTTTGTCGAGATTTTCCCGACAAATGATGCGTGCAACTACCAGAAATAAAGTCGAATTTGATGCAGTAACGGTAGATCAAATTGTTCAAATTCACTTCGTCTGGATAATTGGGTTAGGTTTGGCTTTAATCATTTTAATTTTTGAAATGCTTTTTCATAATGAAAAATATCGACAATCATTCTGGTTTAAGTATTTTGGAAAAACACGCTACCACAATGGAAAATTTGTAGAAAAATATTCTGGGGTTATAAGAGTTATTGAAAATATCTCTTATGTAGTTTTAATTATATGTATTGCAATTTTTATTGCTTATGCATTGTAATTTTAATCATAATGGGTATAATGATACATCGTGTAATTTCAAAGCAATTTTAAAATATAAAATCTTATCTTTCAATTTTTTTCGTGAATTTTGCCCTTCTTAAAGAGTCAAAAAATTATTACACACTGACGGGAATGCAGACTTACGAAGTGACGGTGTTTCGTACTTACGACTTTTTGACTTAAATCGTGAAAAACATTCGAGTTGAAAAAAATTGAATGATTTATTCGAATTGTTATTTTTTTCTACGAACTTAGAATAACAATATGTTTGCGAATTGATAGTAAAACGAAAACAATTTACCGAAAGAAAAACATACAAAAAGAAGCATCATCAATCCCAAAAATCGATTTGCGTATGCTGTTATTACCTTTAGTAGAATTGTTTGTTTTCTCTTACGTCAAATGGACTTGTATTATTATTGTTATTATTATGTTTTCAAAACATTTCACACTCGATTTGCCTATTTTTACGCCCCCTTTCAGCCAATGAAGGTGTTAGAATGTGAAAACTATAAGTAGCAGCAGGATTTATTTTGAAACAGTGATAACGTTTAATTTTAAATGCTTCTAGGCTTTAAGTGGAATAAGAAAATGCTGCCCCCTTTTTAGAAAATAGTGAAGAAAATTTTTCTTTATAATTTTTTGTTTTGTTGGTGAAAATGAAATGGTGCACATTAATATTAATTTTGATACCGGTGCAACTGTGCAGTAGTAGTTCACATTATTTTTCTACCCATGAAAATTTAACGAAGAAAGTTATATTATTTTTTTCTGATCATTTTGATACCCGTTGTGCAATCGTCCTACAATCAGATGGTCAGAGCTGGAAGGAAAATAGGGAAACATTACAAATTACGAAATATTTAATCAAGATTGGAAGTTCTTTTTTAACTATTCCTTTTCATCTCTATTCAGAATATGCTCAACATTATCATTATAGAAGGTCATGTGCGAAAATGATAGTTATTATTTTAGGTTGGCAGAGAGATGCAAAAGTGAAATTTTCAAAGGTAAGAAAATAGGTTTTAATTTTATAGTAGCAGCGGTATTAATTGCCTGTTGTGTGGTTTCCATTAGGTGGCACTTAACGTAGTGGCGCTAATGTCGTTTTAAATCGTGGCATAACCTTTTCTGGTTAAAAACAAATTTTTTTTACAATAGAGGTTTTCCCCAGAATTTTTTTTTCTCTTACAGTTGTCCCATAAAACATGGATGGCAGATTATAAATGGTTGATCATCCTTTCACAAAACATGACGGCAAAAGAATACTTAAAACATGCGAATACTCCGTTTAACTCTGAAATAATGATTGCAAGATTACAAAATGACCAAGTTGTTCTGGAAGAAGCATATCGCGTGGCGGACTATAACCCTTTACGGGTATTGAAGTATGGAGTTTTGGATAGTAATCAAACATTTGTGGCAATGTCAAGTCAGTATCTTTATGCAAGAAGAAAAGACATGGAGGGGTTTCCGATTCGTGCTGCTACCAGAGATGTAATAAATCATCAGACCTTTTTCTGATTTTGCGTAAAATTTCTAATTTTTATTCGGTTTTCTAGGATTACCCCATATCTCGATTAGCGAGAATGAAGTATACTGGCCAGTTCGTGATCGAAGGATATTTTGGTACGGTATATTATGAATTAGCGAACTTACTCAACTATACAACAGTTTATGTAGAAGCTGTTGAAAATGCTACTGGCTTTAGAGTCAAAGGAGTATGGAATGGCTTATTAGGTAAATTTAAATTAATATTTTATTTTATTATTTGATGAAAAACAACTTTGTATTACTATATTGATTATTTCAGGAATGCTTCAGCGAGACGAAATCGATTTTGCAGTGGGACCAATATCATTTGTGAGAGAACTGACTTCTGTAGCCGGAGCTCTTCGACCTATTCTTCGCACAAAGTAAATCTTCTAACTGATATCTTTAGCAATAAAACAATATTAACCGTTTGTTTTTATAGCTATCAAATATTTTTCCAACTGCAAGGAACAATTATCTCTTGGAATGACATTTTCAAACCATTCGCAAAACACGTCTGGCTATCTGTGGTCGTTTGGGTTTTAATTGCGACTTATACTCTGAATAGATTTTTCTATATTGAATGCAATTACGGGCGCGAAAATTTTAAATATCAAAAAGAATATACAAAAATAAATTCATTTTTAACATTTCTGCAAGCACTTTGCCAGCAAGGTAAGTTGTGTGTTTGTTAAAATATTTTCTCAATTTAAAACACAATATATTCCTTTTTCAGGTAGCCATTTTGTACCTGAATCCAACTCATGTCGACTGATATACATAACTGGGTATTTTGCTTCTACAATACTTTTAACAGCTTACTCAGCTGTTTTAATATCAAATTTAACGACTCAAGCTCCGAGGCGACCATTCGATTCTTTGGAGACATTACTGGAACATGGGTCATCATATGAACTTATGGCCATTACAAACTCAACTGATTACAGTTATTTTTCGGTGAGTAATAATTTTAAAGATAGCGTTTTAGTCTTTGACTTCTTACCTGTCAAAGTCAAAGAGCAAAGGCATCTTTGGCACAGGGACAGGGGTCCTCGGAACAGCGGAGATAGTTGTTACGCCACTGTGTATGCAGCACAATTACATTCTTTTATTTTCCTTCTGCAGAGTGCAAATGACACTTTACGCCAAGGAATTTTCAAAAAACTTATGAAACACATCCCCGAAGATACATTACCCACGGATAAAGAAGAAGGGATAGATGAAGTTTGTAAAAACAAAAAGCGTGCATTGTTCATTACTTTTGGGGTTACACAACTAACAGCTGATATGGCCTCGAATGAAAAAGGTTGTCCGATTCTTCATTTTCGAACTCCATTGGATGTTATATTTTTAACTATAGCGAGGAAAAAATTTTTCCCGTATTCATCCCTTATAGATTACAGGTAAGTTTTTCAATTTCATTATTAACTTCACAAATATCTGATTTTATTTGTATTTTATTTATTAATAAGATTACAAAATATGGCTGAATTCGGTATTTTGTCGAGGCTGCAACGAGAGCATTGGCCACTGGCACATTTTCATAATGAAGTGCATTTTAGAGAAGTGACACTGGAACAGGTCGTTCAAATTCATTTTCTTTGGATATCTGGAATGATTATGTCTCTTACATTTTTATATTTTGAAAGAGCATTTCACGATAAAGTATATCGCCATAATTGCGGCATTCTTTGCAGAAGAAAAATGAAGCGTAAAATTGATCAATTCGTAAAATATCATTCAGAGGAAATCCAGATGGGGCAAAACTGTGCTTTTTGGTTAATAGCTGTTATTATTATTATTTTAATTATTTATGCATTTTAATGATAATCAAAATTACATAATAAATCATATAAACTATGTAGCAACATTACTTCCAATCGCCTTACCCTTGGATTACAATAAGATGCTATATTTGAAAATAAGGCTCGTTGTATTCACTTTATGCTTTGTTTACTTTTTGTTGGAAAATATTTTCTTCATCACCCCAAACACGTATCCAGTTGAACAAAAGCAACTTTACTTTCAGTTACAGATAAAGGTATCACCATTACTTCGTATGCATGAACCATTATTAAGGTTAAGAATAGAAATAAAAATGCAAAAAACAGAAACGAGCAAGCGATCAGTGCATCAAATTCAACCATCTTGAATATAAAAGTTGAGGGGGGCAGTGTCAACACAGAATAAACAGAATGGAATCCTGGCCTACAGTGGAGGGTTGATTCAAAGGTTTGTTATTAGGCAGTAACACTTGTTTTATTGAACTTGCAAACCCAAATAGCCCTGACAGTAGAAGAAATAAAACTCTTTCAATAGAAGAAACTCAGACTAGGGATTGTGAAGCTTTCTCAGAAAGGAAAAACATTTTTAATATTAGAAGTCCAACTTTACTGCAAAAATTTTTTTATTCTCTATGACTTTTGTAACTGTTTTTTAAATTCATCTCACCTCAGCTTTCATGAAATTTAAATACAAATCTGATTGCAGTTTTTCTATTACATGCTGTAGAAACCGTTCCCTTTCATCCCATTCAATTAATTGACTAATCATTTCATCCAATTCTCGACCACCAGAAAGAAATCCCATCAGATTACTACAGTTATGTTTTATCCTGTGATCTGTTATTCTACTTTGATTGTAATTGTATGTTCTAATTTTATCAGACCTTAATTTTAAGCTAATCTAAAAAGAAAAAAAAAATATTTTTTAAGCCTCAACTATTTTATTATATGATTTTTAAAAATACTTACTTGACTTTTCTTCATTTTCCTCATTTTTTCATTTTCTTCATTAAGTTGTATATCATAAAGCTTACTTCTTAATTTCTGCAATGCTATTGCTTTATTTTGTTCCTTAGTTCTTTCTGACTCACACTTAACAACAATTCCTAAAAAAAATTTAATAATAGAACCATAATTTATACAAATTTCATTTCCTATTTTGGTATTTTACCTGTTGGTACATGAGTAATCCTTACACAAGTTTCTCTTTTATTTACATTTTGACCTCCTGCCCCACTTGATGTTGTAAAGTCAAAACTAAGATCTTCCATATTTATTTGAAGCTCATGATCTCTAGGCTGAGGCAAAACTGCTACCGAACATGTACTTGTGTGAATTCGACCTGCTTTTTCTGTTTCAGGTACTCTTTGGACTCTATGAATACCTGCTTCTTGAATTAAAAATTTTAAAGTACCTTTCCCGTTAACTAAGGCACTGCCCCTCCTCATTCCTCCTGCTTCAGGGTAATCTACATCCATGTGCACCCAGTCCCAATTTTTAAATGAGGCATAGTTTGTGTACATGTTAAACAATTCTTCAGCAAATAACATAGCTTCAACTCCACCTACACCACAAGACACTTCAATAATTACACTTCTATCTTCATCAATTGGAGGAGCAAGAATGTCTATTAGTTGGCCATTAATTCCATTGATATTATTTATAAAAGATAATTTTTCTTCAGCAACTAATTTTTTCAATTCCTCATCATTTTCACATGACATTGCTAATAAATTTTTCAAATCATTCTCAATAATTTTTCGTTGTTTTAAAAGCTCTATCACAGGTTCTTGTAATGCATCAATGTTATCAGTAGTGATTCCAACATACTCTGCTTCAATACATTTTAAATATTTCTGTACATCTGCATTCTGCAGCAAACTGTTATTTGTAAATGAAGATAAATACCTAGACAATCTTAACTGAAGTACAGAGCGACTTAACCTCAACTGGTTTGATAAAATAAAACCAGCTTGTTTTACTAAAATACTTCTCCTCAGCAAAGACATTTCTTTAAAATAATATTAGGCATTACAATTGATTAAGATTTGGAAAATTTGATTTAAATGATGGTGTTAAATAAAATTAAATGGACATTTTAACAGGAGAAAATTCTCGAAAGAAAAAAAATAGTTAAGCACTAGCAGACGATAAAGTTTAAATTTGCAAAGTTGCGACAAAATGGCGTCGTTTCTGGTTCCGGTTCTTGTCGATCAATATAAGAAGGCAGTGAGTAAACTATGGGCGAGAAAAATTTTAAGACGAGAAATTTGTTTATCTCATTACCTTTTTACTTGTAGTAATTAACTGTTCCGTTATATCAGTGAGTAGTCTTTTTACTGTCGTGTTTTAGGTTTTATTTAAATTTTAATCGATAATAAGCAATGAGTATGTTTACTTATTGATTGCAGACGGTTATGTGTTCGTAACGTGTGGAATGGATTATTAGAAAAGGTAAATTACTTAACTGCAGAATTACTTCTCAGTTTTGTGCACACCTGCATTAACTAGACAGCATTGGTCTAATTGTCAATGTAATCGTAGTTTTGCACTGGCAAGAAAATTATCTTTATTACAGCATTATCCCGCGTTTTTGCATCTGGTGCAATGTATCGGAACCGGTATCTTGGCTACGAGTAATTTTACTAATAATATTTTGTGAAAGTAATTTATTAATGATTCCTGTGATATTTTGAATTGGGGAAATGAAGAACAAACAATGCCTAATGAATAATTTCATTTAATTTTTTTTCGAAAACAGTAATCATGCTTGTTTATAAGCCTGTGCTATTTGTTTAAGTAACAATTATTGAAGGTCATGTTATTGATTAATGTAATTTTTTTTCTTTTTTAGGTTATAAAAATGTCTGTTCATTATAAATTTAAGTCTGCTTTGGAATATGACACTGTAACATTTGACGGGTTGCATATATCAGTCAAGGATTTGAAGAAAGCAATATTGCATCAAAAGAAAATCGGGAAAACTTCAGATTTTGATCTTCAAATCACAAATGCTCAAACAAAAGAGACTTATACAGATGAAAATGTTTTAATTCCAAAAAATACATCTTTAATTGTTGCAAGGGTGCCTCTTACCCAGCAACAACGAAAACAATGGGAAAAAGAGAAATTATTAGCTGCTGGGAAATTAGGAGAAGGAAACGATCAAAATGCTTTGGGGCAGGTGGATATTTCAAGCTTGGATCTTTCGGAGGAGGATAAAATTAAAACTATGATGTCGCAGTCAACTAGCGATTATGATCCATCAAAGTAAGTTTTTTTTAAAAGCTAGATTTGAAGTGTAGGGGAAAAACTTAAGAATTTTGTGTCGGTGCGTTGTGTTAAATGAGAAGATATATTATTAATTTGTGGATTTGCTTTTAGTTACGTTAAAGTTAGAGGTGGAAATCAAGTTGGAACAGTACCTCCAACATATATTTGTTTTAAATGCCATCAACGAGGACACTGGATTAAGGATTGTCCATCTGTAAGTTTCTATTTGTAAATAATGCCTATGAATTAACAGTTTTTTAAGGTTATTTTTTTTCAGAATCTTTTGCAGGATGGTTCAGCGTCAGGTATCACGGAAACAATTAAGAAAAGCACAGGCATACCTCGTAGTTTTATGATTGAAGTAGAAGGTCCTCAAGTGCCAGGTGCAAGAATGACTCCATCTGGACATTATGCTGTTCCTGTAATTGATCAGTAAGTATAAAGTTTAGAGAGAAAATAACTGATTTTGGTTATTTGTAAATGTTGATAATTTTTTTTAGTGAAGTGTACAAAGAAAAGAAAATAGAGAAGCCTCCATTTTTAGCAGAAAAAGAAAAACCTGCTCAAACTCAATCAATTCCAGAGGATTTAGTTTGTGGTATTTGTCAAGATTTATTACAAGATGCGGTTATGGTCCCATGTTGTGGCATTTCATTTTGTGACGAATGTAAGTCGCTTTATAAAACAGTTGTAGAATGTGACAACATGAAAACTATAATATGGAATTTTTTTTACAGGTATACGTAATGTTCTTGTAGACTCTGAAGATTCTCAGTGCCCTGACTGCAGCGAAAAAGATGTATCCCCAGACACTTTAATACCAAACCGATTTCTTCGTACATCAGTTAACACTTTTAAAAATAAGACTGGTTATGTAAAAACCAAAACTCATATTATTCAACAACGTCCGCCGTCTCCGCCTCGTCCTTCACTGCCGGATTTTGTACCTCCTCCTGGTAAGTTTACATTATTAAAGCTTTTTCAGCTTAAAAATGTTCATGTTCATTCTTCTGTGTTCGCATGCTTTTATCTTTTGGGTAACTTAAACTAGTTCTCTTCATGAATTAACAAACAAGAAAAAAAATTGATTTCAAAAAAAAAAATTTGCAGAATATGTAGATCCGTCATCGACGTCTACGGATACTCAACGGCAGAGTAAGGCAACGCCAAGTCCGATATATCAATCGTCACCTGCTTCTGCCTTACACATACAACATTCACCATTCCAAAATCAGACTACTCCCGTTTATAGTGAATCATCTCCTTTCGGGGATAATTCTAATTCGTTTTCAGTCCCTGATAAATCGCCAGCTTACGTTGAAAAATCTCATAAATATTCAGGGCAGCCTCCGTACGGAGCTGATCCGTATAGGCAAGGCCCGTACCCTAGTCATAGATATCCTGGCCCAGGTCCTTATCAAAATTTCCGACATCCTCCGCCTAATTTTTCAGGGCAGTTCGCCGAGCTACCTCCGGGGGTATCTCCGGTGCCTGGCACATCTGCTCCGAGGGGACCAGATCACATTTATAAGAATAAAGGTATTGAAATTATGAATTTAAAAGTCATGAAGCGGATTAGAGTTAGTTTTTGTAAAAATTTGAGATTTTGGAAAATGGGTTTTATATTTCTTCTGTCTTCGTATTCAGCTTTGTTGTTCTGTTCTTTGATTTATAGTCGATGTTTGCATTTGATAAGGGACAGATTTAAAATGTTTGGGATTTTGGCTTAAAATTGTGCTTTTTGAAAAGTCGAGGTGAATAATTTTGAATTCGAGCTGCCATAGCGAAAATTTGTTCGACGCTGTGCTCTACTATGACTTAATACAAGTTTTCTTCGTGTCTGGCGTCAGAGTTAAAATCTTAAATCTGGAATTGCTAAAATTACTTTCGGTTAAAATTAATAATCTAAGATTTTTTTTTTCAGACCGACCGAAGGAAAGGTTAGATGCTGTAAGAAAGGAAGTGGACATAAGAGATGACTTAGAAAGGACTCCGAGTGATTCTCAGGACGGTTCAGGAATTTCTAGGAAAGGGCAGGAAAATGGCATAAAGGTAAATAAATTTAAAAATAATATTTTGATTTTTTTTTTTTGAATTTAATGTTAAATTATTTTTTTGTTTTGTAGACGAGCCCAAGTTTAGACGCAGATAAAGACGAATCAAAACCAGAACTAGAAACGAGAAGAAGAGATAGGTCGAAAAAATCTGGCCTAGATGTGGATGATGTAAGCTCTGTATCTAGCAATGGTTCTGAAGAACCGCCACCTCCTGGTAAATAAAATTTTTTTTAGTTCAAACCTCTTTCAGCTTAAGAAAATTCGGGAGAAAAAAACAGTCCACAAAAGTCTCTATTAACCCTCAAATTTTATGCAAAATATCTTTCGGGCAGGAAAAAATTTATTAAAAATTTTCCTGGTAATCAAGATTTTTTTCGAAAATTCTCTCTTCAAAAATTTTTCAAAACTTTTTTGTGCTCATAAAGTTTTTTTCGAATTTTTTCTGAATATTTTCCCTTGAAGAATTAGAAAAAATTATTAAAAGATTAGTTCAACAAGCGAAATTTATCAAAAAATTGGTTCAGCAAGATTGAATACTGGAAAAAATTGTCTCAAAACCAGAAAATCTGAAAAAAAGAAATTGGGCCATATTTTTTTGACTTGAATAAATCCTGAAAATTTTGGAAGGAATCGAGTTTGATCACTGAATTTCTTATCGTTGGGGTTTTAAAAAATGGATTATAACCGATTTATTTATTTGTTCTTTTTTTAGCTGAAAGTCGACGACCAGCAGAAGGACACCACGATCCTTCCCAAGGTCCATCTTACGCTATTCCGTCTCTTTTTTCAGGCCAACATCCTGTTACCTTACCTCCCCCCGGTACCGTTCCTTACCCCCCTCCTCCTCATCAACATCCTCATCCCCGCAGTGGAGACGTGTTCCCTCACAGGTAATCTATTTTTTTTTTAAATGCTTTTTTTTAAAATTATAGCTTTGATTTGAAAATATTATTTTATTTCAGTAGTTCCGCTGAGGAGAGATCAAGCACGCCTACAGTAGACGAACGTTTGGAAGTTCCTCCATTAAGACCGCCTTATGATCCGTATAGACCACCAAATTATATGGTTCCTGGTTATGATCCACATTACGGGATGCCTCCTGCTCATCCGATGCCGTAAGATTTAGTTTTAATTTTTCTTTGTAAATTTATGTGGTGAATAATATTTTTTATCATTTTTTTTTAATAGATATGATCCAAATATGATGTATGATAGAAATTATAGAGGCCATCCGAGAGGTCCACGAATGCATAGACAGAGATTTGCCTTAAGACAACCTCCTCCACCTGGAAGTCGCCCTATAACGCCCCCTGGGAACGAGTAAGCATTTTTTTTTAAAAATAAAAAAATGATTTTTAAACATTTATTTTAAAAATTTTTTTTTGTTTTAGGGAGGAAGCGTTTCTGGCTTTTCAACGGATGTTAAAGGAAAAAGAAGAGAGAGATAAACGTAAAAATGAAAAATTGAAAGCTAGTAGACGGTCGAATTCAAGGTCTAGATCCAGATCGGCAGCTCGTTCTAGGCGTTCATTTTCAGGAGGTCGATCAAGGTAGGGAGACGAAACCAATTTTTAAATCATGGCTTCACTGGGCTCAAAGCTCCTCTTAAATTCTGGCAGGTGCATTTTTGGCATAGCCACGACACCAAACCTTGTGATACTGCTTCCAAAATATTTATTTTAAAATTTCATTTACAGGTCAAGATCACGCTCTCGGTCTGCTAACCGCCGCTCTCGCTCCAGATCAAAGAAACGAACAAGATCAAGATCTCGATCATTCGTGATAAGCCGTTCACGATCGAGATCATATTCTAGATCTCCTCTTCACGAAAGGAATTATTCACCTAAGAAATATTACTCTCCACATAGATCACCTCCAAGGTAAAAATAGTCGGAAAAATTATAATTTTTTCTTTTTTTTTTAAAATTGTGGATTTGTTAAGTTTATAATTTTTTTTTTTTTTAGGTATGATCGTTATGAAGGTGGTGGATACGGCCACTGGAATCAAGATCATCGGGAATATCGGCGAGGAGGATATAGGGGACGTGGACGAGGACGTTTTTACAATAAAAATTCCCCTCCTAGAGGACATGATCATCAGTCATATAACAGGTATTTGTATTTTGCATTTTATTATTTTCTGCTAGAGACATGTTTTCGTTCACTCTCGACGGTGTTGACTTATCGTGTGTCGTGTGGGAAACGGTTAGTTGGTGGTTGTGTAAAGTTTTGTCGAAATTTGATTATTTTGTAGTAGAGTTAATTGTATAATTCGAAATGATCTCAGAAAAAGTTTGAAAACTGGGTATTTGAATCGGTTTTAATTTTTTTTAGTTTAAAAAAAAATGACCTTAAGTTTGATTAACCTTAAACGAGTCTAACGACCGATTTCAGTCTTTTTAAATAGATTAAAGAAGGAAAGAGGAAAAAAAGGAATTTTGTGAAGAACGTTTGTAAATTTTCTTCCTACTTTAAAATTTTTCAAACATCCAAATTTTAAACTTTTTTTTAAGTAATGAATAACTATTTTAAGTTAAGAGCCAAATATTATATTTATCTTTAATTTCTTAGAACTATGCTTTTCTGTTGTAAATTGAAATTGTAAAAGAAATTTGAAGTTGATCCATCTTGGCTATTTAGACCGGACTTTATTGTGTCGGGTAGTTCAATATTTGTTGTCGTTCTTGCCTGGCAATCTATGAAACGAAACTTTACATGTAAACGCCACAACAATTATTTCACCGTGTATTTGATCTAGCGTAGTAAGTTGCATAGTTCTAAAAAATTTTTAATTTTTAAATATTGTCCTTGCGAAACTGTGATTATTTTACTGTAAAACACTGTGATGTAAAGCTGTGATATTAATTTACAATTAAGGTCCTTAGAAACTATGTGTCTTTATGTAGATTAACTTTTAACCCGGACAGGGCCAATCCTTTTTTTTTTTAAATTTAATTTATTGGCACCAAGCAATTTAAATTAATAACTTGACAGTTACCATCCAGAGACCAAAAAGATGGTTTGCAAAGTCCCACAATTTTTCCCAAAATTTAAATTTTTAATGTCGGGTATAAAGTGCGAAGTCAAAAAAAATTTTATCAAAATATTTTAAAAATTTAATCTTAAATTGTTTTCAAAAGCCTGTCATGACACGAAAATTAATTTTTGCTTCGGTTTATTCATAAACATTCTGTTGAAGCTACATATTGCAATGTTGTATTTTGAGATCTATTTAGTGCAAAAGCAACCATAAATGGTTTTTTGGGGGAAAAAGGAGGCCTTGGTTTTACTACGAATTTTAAAAATTCTTCAGAACTGAAACCAAAATTTGAAAGTTGAATTTTTTGGATTAGGTCTGAAAGGGTTAAAAGAACTTTCTACGATTTATGAAATTCAGAGATCGAATTTTTTTCCGTCCTTTTTTTAAAACAAAGTTACTATTTTTACAGAAAGTTGGTAATTGTCCCTATTTTCACAAACCATGAAAATTTTGTGATGGTTATTTTTTATACAAGAAAAATTTATACAGTATTGAGATTTTTTTAGCTTTCAAAATATTTTCTTTTCGAAAAATTGTTCAAAACTTTTTTTTTAAAGATTTTTAATAATTTTTTTGGAAGATTTGTTCTTGAAAAAATTATTAAAAGATTTTGTTCAACAAGAAAAATCCAACAAAAATTTGGTGGACAAGACAGAGTTCTGCAAACGCTTATTGCTCAACTATTAAAGTTATAAAAAAACTTGTTCGACTATTAAAATTCTGAAAAAACTTGCTTATAGCAAGAACATCTGGAAGAATAATAATTTGACCAGAAAATTTTTTGGGTTTATTAAGTCCTTGTTTCTTCCCTTGAAAGATCCTGAAGTCCCGAAAATTTGGGGAGAAATCGAGTTCGATCACTGGAAATTGATATTTCAATATTTTTTAATTTTGGCGTATGTAATTTTTTAGTAATACAAGCACCCGTTACGAAATAATTTATCAATTTAAAGTGAAAGTGAAAAAATAAGTAAGAATACTTAAATCAGAAATGTGATATTGAAAATTTTTTATAAGAGTGATTTCTTTTATAAAATTGCCATATATTTTTAATATATCTATGTTTTTATGTTGTAACAAAAATGTTTTTATTATTTATAATTTTTTAGTAGTCATAAGAGAATTCTGTTAGATTTAGTAATAGTAGCTTAAGCTTAGTAATTTAAGTCTTTTTATTTATCTAAAGGCCCAATTCGTGGATTTCTTTTACTGTTAACTATTGAGAAAATTTTAATGCTCAAGTAAAGTTAAATATTGGCAAGATTTAAATATTCAGAGCTTGCAATCTGGTTTAGATTGTCAATGCTGAAAAATAAAAGTTAAATAATATCGTTTTTTAAATTGATTAAGAAAAGACAAGAAAAAAAGCAAAATCGGCTGTATTTAAATATTTTTTAAATTGTGGAGATCTCGGGTTGTCAGAATAAATCATCCAAAAAAATTAAATTTAAAATTGTTGGCTTTTATTGCAAGAAGGGCATTTGTGTCATAAGTTAAACATTTAAAGTTTACGCCATATTTTCAAGACTCATCATTTTTATTTCTCATTAAATATTAAGTTTTGTAAATTGTAATTCTAAGATTTTTTTAAAAAAATTTTGTTATTTAAATATGTAAACGATTTAAATGTATACGATCGTTATTGTTTACTTATGCAAATTGTATAAATTGTGAGTTACCAAGATCGTATTAAGAGAAGCTGCCAGTTCTTCAGAGTCTGTCTCCGTGTTCAAGATCGACCGTTCAATCCCGTTGGCGAAATCAACCATTTCCTGCTGATTCCAGGTATTATTTTAAATTTATTTAGTCAAAAAAAATAAATAAATTACTTTTAGCGAAGAAAAATTTGCAACATCAAATTTCTGGACTGGAGGCGGATTGTTGAACGAGAACGTCGACCTACGGACGATTTTTTCAAATTTTTTTTTTAAAAATATGTTATAAAATATTTTATTTTAAATTTTTTTAAGGTAGGAGGTAAAAGGGCTCAAAATTTTAAAGTTAAAACCACCGTGAGCATGATTTTTTTTTTTGCAGAAATAATCAGGAATTTTTGTATTTTATTTTTCACAGCATCTTCATTTGAGGTAAAAAAAATAAAGAATTTTTAAATGATTTGATTTTAGCCCCCCTCCCCGAAAAAAACATCAAGATTATTTTTTTAAAACGGAGAAGCTAATTGAGTTTTTTCTTTTTTCTAATTATTATCTTCATAGATATCGCAATGAAAATTATTCAACGTCACCCACTAGGCATTATAGATCTCCGAATCGCTACTATGATCAACACAGGGTTTCACCTAGGCACAACGATTATTCTAGGTAAATTTTTCATTTTTTTTTTTTGAAAAAAAAAAATTCTTTTTTTGCCCTAAGAGATTTTTAAGGTTAGGCCTTGTAGAAAACATGATTTTAGGGTATGTTTTAATTATAGGGACTCTCGAGATAGAGATTATAGAAGTTATGATAGAGAAAGTGAATCAGCTGTAAGGGATCGAGGAAGGAGAAGGTCGCATTCGAATTCAGTAGCAAGGTAAAAGAGAGAAAAAATTTTTTCCCTTGCCTGTGCGTTCGTAGAGTAAAATAGTCGTTGTAGATTTGAAAAGTTGTTTTCCAAGCATGCTTGTAGCCAAAAAAAGGTCACGGCCCTCTTGAAAAATTTTAGAAAGTGTTGTGGTAGTTCCTTAGGCCACATTTGTTACTGAATCTGGCTACGGGCTTGTTTTAAAGTTTCGACGTCGTCGTTTTTTTTTTTTTTTTTTGTTAAATTTAAACTTAGATTTTTGTTTGTTTTCAGAAATAATTTCGACTCGGATAGACCACGGGAAAAAGATAGAGAAGGAAGTTATAGACGTAGGAGTTCGAGTAGGCAATCAAGCTCAAGGAAATATAGCCCTGCGAGAAAGGCTTCTCCTGCTAGAAGCGAAAGGGAGAGAAGTAAAGATAAGTCGCCTGATACTAAACATAAGGATTATGATAAAGAAAAAGAAGGAAGAAATAGAAGCAGGTATGTTGGTTAAGTGTTTTTTAAAAAAAATTGGTTCCGCTAGAAAAAATTATCAAAAGATTTATATTTAAGAAAAATTTATAAAATAAATTATTGCCAAGAAAAATTATGAAAAGATGAAAAAAAATTTCTTCGTTGCCACCACTCACCACTTTTTTTTTAATTAAAGACTCCCACTCCATTTTTCTCCTGATGATATTTAATTAAAACCATTTTAATTTTTAGGGAAAGGAGGAGCTACGACAACGCCAAAGAAAAACGTAAACACAGCCGAGAAAAAGAGAGAGAAAGAAGCAAAGAATACGATAGAAGACATAAAAGCCGAGAAAGAAGCGAAGTTAAGGAAAAATCCCGGCACGAGAAAGACCGAAGTCGAAGTCGGGAAACCAAACGAAGTAAAAGAAGTCCCAGTCGGGAAAAAAGGAAACGAAGTACGAGTAGCAGTCGAAGGAGAAGATCATCTAGTCGGCATAAGAGAAGTGTTAGTAGGACTAAAGAAGAAAAGAGAAGAAGTGAAACTCCCGATAGTCGGAAGGAAAGTCCTGAAAGGGAAAAGGAGAGAAGCTTAAGTAGGGATAGGGAAGAAGTGATAAAACGAAGTCCTAGTAGGGAAAAGTTAAGAAACGAAAGCCCGAAAATACCAGAAGAGGATGAGAAGAAGGAAAAGAAGAAGGATAAAGATAAGGATAAGAAAAAGAAGAAAAAGGAAAAGGAAAAGGAGAAAGAAACAGATGAAGAAAGGGCGGCAAGGAAGAAAAGAAAGAAGGAGAAGAAGGAAGAGAAAAAGAGGAAGCAGGAAATTAAAGCAGCGGCTGAGTCGAAGAATAAAGAGAATGTGGATGTGGCTGAGTCGGTGGAAGAGAGCAAAATTAAATCAGAGGTAGGCAAGATTATAATTTGGGGCTGATTTACGCTCAGTTAAAAGTCTGCATGAGTTTTGCCGTATTTGATGCTGTAGCCGAAAATGGTTTAGCTGGAAATATAAACAGGGCTGAGCCGTGCAGACTTTTACGTCATGCAAAATTCTTATTCGTCGTTTTTTCTTTTAGAAAAATTCTCCTAAAGCACCTCACGTCGAGCTTGCTCCAAATTTCGTGTCTACATTTAAGGAAATACCTGCGGATGATTTGAAATCGAGCCCCACAACTGGTGATAGCCCTTGTCGTAAATTCGATTCATCAGGTATGGCAAAAGCGATGATTAGTTTTTTAAAAAAAAATTCATTGGCCAAATAATTAAAACACTCATTTTTTTTACATTCTAGGAGATCAAACCACTCTTTTAGACTCAGCAGAAGACGCAAACGAAGAAAATCTTGAACCTGGTGAAATAATAGATCAAGATGAAGCAATCGAAATAAAAGACGATGCTAGCGAGTCAGGAAGGAGGTTAATGTCTGTGATATCTGGTGATAACAGCGAAGGTGAGCCATTTACTGAATTCAGGGATGATAAAATAAAATTACTGCCCAGATTTATCCAAAACTCAAAACTATGTTTTTTGACTTTCAAGTTAATTTTTCTTTGCCATCCTTGGTTCAGAAATATAATTGAAATTCTCATAATAATTATTTTTTTTTTTAGAAATGGATGCGGAGCGCGGTTTAGGAGACGATAACGTCGAATTAGAAATCCATGCTTCTTACGAAAGTTTATGTGAAGAGAGCGGTGAAAGCCAAAAGAAAGGAATATTAGCTCCAATACCAGAAAAATCTAAATGGGAACTGGACGAGAGTCAAGTTAGCGCGAGTGATTCCAATCAAAAACAAAAAAGTTTGACTAGTGCCATTTCACCTGAATTCCCTGTTAAGGTTACTAGGGAAGTTATTAAAAGGGCTGAAAATGCTATATTTAAAAGAGCTGTTAATGCTATTCGTGAACCTACTAAAAAATCTTTAGGTAAGAATTTTTTTTTTAATTGTAAAAATGTTTGTCAGAACAATTTTTAATTTTTTTTTTTTTGGTTTCAGAAAAAGAAGAAAGAAAGGAAAGGAAAGCGATAGTAGCACCTGAGAAGGACAGGAGTAAAGATAGGACGGAATTGGAAGGTGAAAAGATTAGAAGAGTGATCGTGCCGAAGGAAAAGGAGAAAGTACACAGGAGTACAGTTGAGGCGAGTGAAAATTTAAAATTTAAGCAAAATATTGAAGGGAAAAAAAAACTATCAGGAGATTTTTTTTTTGAATTTTCCCCTCGAAATTTATCAAAATTTTGCTTCTACAAAACTTTAAAAAAGATTTTTATCTTAAGTTATTTTTGTAAAAAATTTTACGGTCTGGTTTTGTCTAAAAGAAATCTCGAGGAATTTGCATTACATCTGAAAAGTACTTCCTCCAAAAAAATTTTTGAGGAACTTTCCCTTGCTCCAAAAAAGGTTCAGTTCCTCCAAAATTTTTTTGGAGGAAGCAATTCCTTCCCCAAATCCTTTTGAAATTAAATGCTTTTTGGATGTGGGTTCGAAATCTCACTCAGTTAAAGAAAAATTATTAATTTTTTTCACAATTTTTTACAGATAATAAAACCCAAAACGGAAGTCAAGAGGACCATGAATTCCCTTCAAATAACAGTGCCTCTTAGAAGCGATAACGAAAGTGCAGAAGGTTTGTATTTTGTTGCCCGAACACTAAAAGATTTTGAGTGATTCTTAATCTTTGAAATTTTTTTCTCCAGCAGTTGAAAAAGTAGTAAAAGTGAAAAGGAAAGACGATCACTCCAACCGCTCATCTCCTCCTGCAGGTAGAATTTCAATAAAAGACCGATTAGGCTCCAAAGTTGAGAAATTGTCACGTAACCCGAGCCCAGTAGGTCGAGTTGAAAAAAGAAGAAGAAGCACGTAAGTAAAATTCTCTGTGAATTCCATTATTATTTTTAAAATTTTCAATTAAACTAATTTTTTTAATATGTTTTTATTAGGGACGATGAATATTCGGATAGTAAATCAAGTAAAAAAGAACACCCAAGCAGGCCAACATTATCTTCAGCAATTGAATCAATCGATCCTAAAAGAACTACAATTGACGAATCACACTTTGTACCTAATTACGACGAATCTTCCGATGAGGTTAGCTTTTACTTTTAAAATTTTTAATGTCACGTCCAAATTCCTTGTATCCAAATTTTACGAATTCCACACTCCAATCCCAATCCTTTCCAAAAAAAATTCTCTGTTTTAGGTAATTGATTTGGATCCTTCCGACGATGACCAAATTATTTTGTCTAAATGTTGATTTCCGAGGTATTTGTAGCACGGAGATATTTTTTTACTTAAATTCCTTTCTTCCCTTTATTTTTATTTTTCGCATTTCTCCAATTCCTTGAAACTAATTAAATTTGGAATTTTTCAGGAGGAGAAACCTAAACCAAGACACGTGAGCGAAAAAGAAAAAGAATCGAAATCGAAAGAAAGTGAATCGAAGAAAAGAGCGAGGAGCTCGTCTGATTCTTCGGAGGCAAGCACAAGGAAACACAAGAAGAAAAAATCTAAAAATAAGAAGAGTAAAAAGAAGAAAAGGAAGCACGTTTCTGATTCGTCGGATTCTTCTGATTCAGAACGAGAAAAGAAAAAGCATAAAAAATCGAAGAAGAAAAAGAAATCGAAGCATTAAAAAAATAAATAACAACTTTATTTTTTTTTTCCTGCTGTCGTTAAAAGGAAGCTTTAGACATCAGTCAGTCCAGTAAATTAAGTCAAACGTTTTTAAAGCTTTTATGCTAAAAGTTTTTTTTTAATAATGTAACTAATCATTTGAAATATTGATTCAAATTTTCATACACGATTATACTCGATATTCAGTATATTAATTTTTCTTACACGTTCTTTTTTTATATATGGTTTAGTTTGCCTAAACCAAAGGGATATTTCGATATTAAATAGTGCCACCTGATAAAATGTTTTAGGAGATTACAATTTTTGTAAAGCATTTTTTAATAAATGATTGAAATTTATTATCTTGAGATAATATCTCCTGCGCAATTTTTATCAATCTGGGCTGAAACTATATTTGTAAAAGACTGGAAATATATAGTGTTAATAATACAAGTAAATTGTAATTTTTTTAGCTTTTAGAAATCCTACCATTTGCTGAATCCTGTTCCTAGCTGTGATGG
This sequence comes from Liposcelis brunnea, assembly GCA_023512825.1. Classification (NCBI taxonomy): domain Eukaryota; kingdom Metazoa; phylum Arthropoda; class Insecta; order Psocodea; family Liposcelididae; genus Liposcelis; species Liposcelis brunnea. The sequence goes on from CM042073.1 coordinate 16,228,941, forward strand.
GAAATATACCTAGCTGTAGATGGAAAATCCTCCGGAAAATGACTAAAAAATCAATTAAAAAAAATCTGGCACGATTTGCTCGTAAATAGAATGAAAAAATTTCCTAATTTACGAGCAAACCGAGCCGAGAATTTTTAAATTGATTTTTTACTCATTTCCCGTAGGAATTTCGGGATTCTGATTGCTGCAATGGATAGAGGACATCGGGATCTATAGGTTTCAACCGGAAAAGCATGGAAAATCTTCCGGGAAATGAGTAAAAAATCAATTTAAAAATTCCCGGCTCGGTTTGCTCGTAAAAAAAATGAAAAAAATTCCTAATTTACGAGCAAACCGAGCCGGGAATTTTTAAATTGATTTTTTACTCATTTCCCGGAAGATTTTCCATGCTTTTCCGGTTGAAACCTATAGATCCCGATGTCCTCTATCCATTGCAGCAATCAGAATCCCGAAATTTCTACGGGAAATGAGTAAAAAATCAATTTAAAAATTCTCGGCTCGGTTTGCTCGTAAAAAGAATGAAAAAAATTCCTAATTTACGAGCAAACCGAGCCGGTAATTTTAAAATTGATTTTTTACTCATTTCCCGGAGGATTTTCCATGCTTTTCCGGTTAACACTTATGGATCCCGATGTCCTCTATCCATTGCAACAATCAGAATCCCGAAATTCCTTTGGGAAATGCGTCAAAAATACATTTTTATTTTTTATGAGTTTTGCCCATGATTTCGATAACATTTTTACGGGAAAATCTCATAAAAGTTAAGAAACGCATTTTGGACACATTTTCCGTGGGAATTCCGGTACTTTTTTATGTGGATATTAGAGATCTTAACGTCCTTTATCTATTAGCGCAAAAATCATTCAAAAAGTAATACGAGAAATGCGCTAAAAATCTTTATTGTAAAGTCAGTTTTGCCCCTAACTTTTCTTATACATTTAAAGGAAATTACGAAAAACGAAAAAAAGTCCGGCAAATATTATCAATAAATTTTCGAAACAGGAAATATTTTAGGATCATTCAAGATGCACCGAAATCTTATTATAACACTTTGGTAGCTGTGATAGAGAGAGAGGAAGGGATTCATTTCAAAAATCAAGGAAAAATGAACAAACCATTTTCAATATAAATTATTGTTTATTATAAATACAAAGCTGTATAATGTAAAAAAATTTTCAATAAAAATTAACATAATAATCATAATTTGTTTTTGATTTTTAAAAAAACTGATTATTTTTTCAATAACGATGAGAGATACATTCGATCTGAGCGATATGAAATAATGTTGATATTTAATAGTTTATAGAGCAAAGAATGTTTAACTGAAAAAATGATTGAAAGCATTTTTAAAATGATTTATAGTGCGATATACAAAAAAAACCCTAATCTTCCATTTTTCATACTACCGCTTCAATGAACCTTATTCACATTTAAAAATATTTAACATAATTTTATTTTTCAAATTAAGAAAGAAAACAACGCAACGGAAAAAAATTTGATTAAATACAAAATATGACTAGATTGTTTTATTTTATAAAAAATCTTTCCATTTTTGGCTTTTCTTAATTTTATTCCTTTTCTGATGATTCCGTTGCGCTGTTTTGTCTTAATTACATCTCGTTCTCCTTCATATAATAATACCATTAACCTTATTAAAACACATCAATGGTTTATTATTTCAAATTCAATTAAGCGATTTATTTTGAGTTCCCAAACTGCACAATAAATCAAATAATTTTTTACAAAAGAAAAAAAAATGGAATAAAAAAATAAATAAAAAATTATTTTTAGTCCAAAAAAAAAGTTAATATGCAGCAATTTTGTTAGATATGATGGTACAGAGTGTTTTTTTACAACAATTTTTTTTTTTCGTATCAAACGACTAATCTTAATTTTAATTTTTATTATTTGTCCTATTAACAATCTTGTCTTGGATTGCTCTTCTATTTTTTTCATTAATAAATAAATAATCGCTTTTGAGTATTCTAAAAATACCCCGATTATTTTTACCCTAAGCAGTGATGATAAAATCGATTTTAAGACTCGAGTCACTGCTTCGATATTACAAAGATGAACACCGATATACAATTAAGCAGTGATGCAATGATTAAGATTATGATTATAACTTTTCATAATTAGTATAAAAAAAATTTAAAAAAACGGTTGCTACAGGAAAAATTTGTCAAAAGTTTCTTAAAAATTTTAAAACAAATTTTGGATCAAAACTTAAAAATTTTTTGATCATACAAAATTCTAATACTTTTTTTTTGCCACAATCATAATTTTAATCTCTGCATCATTACAATTTAATCAAATTATTCGTAAAATATTCATATATACAATTTATATTTTAAAAAAAAGGAATTCACGAGTGTGAATCCGAATCGCCACTAGATGCCATTGAAAAATTAGCAGAATCTCGATTACACCTTGGCAAACGAGGTATTCCCGTATGTTGTAGTCGCTTTGCATATGGCGTTGGAAATAGTCTAACTCCATTATGATGAATGGGGATTGTTGTGTGAGGTCTAGGGAAAGCGCTACAACTCGTGGGTTGTATAGGGATAATGGGAGGAGCTGGGGGACAAGGTAATGGCATCGTGTTGCAAGGATAAATAATAGGAGGTGGAGGTACTTGAGTTGGAAAATGAGGTAAAGTGGCTGAGCTACCCTCGTCCGTGAAAGAAGTCATCCGCATGTTTGTAGATCGACCAAAGGGCTCTTCTTTTAATTCCGGAGGCCGAGTTAGGTCTGTCGTTCGAGGCCTCGTTGTTTTTCTTCTTATGACTACGGTATTATCGCCTGGATTTTCCAAGATCACAGCCGGGACTCCTGATAGTGCTGGCTGCAACTGCTGAAAAAAAAAAAAAATAGATTATCAGAAAAAAAAGTTTACAGAAACGAGTTAAAAAACAAAGATGTCGAAGTTTGATGAAATAATTTTAATAAAATTCTGAATTTCTGAGCTTGTCGAAAATTTGAGATTAGGTTATTCACCTGTTCGGGATTTTGCTGCATCCCAAAACCATATATTTGAGCTGAACCAGGAGCACCAGGAGGTAAAATATTCCTCTGTAAAGAACAACTCTTCCAAGTTGTTTGTCTAGGTTCTTGATGAACCGTGAGATCGTCTACACTAGTTGCACGTCTAGAACTTGCATTTGAATGAACTCCGCTAGAAGATTCGCTATTTTGAGCTCCAGGAGGGGAACTACCCGAACCTGAATGAGATCCTGAGCTGACCGAACCGGAACGTGGGGTTAATTCTTCGTGTGGCATCCCGGAATCAGCTCTTTTTAGACATCGTGGCGTTACGCTAGCAGTCTGCGAATAAAAAAACAGTAAAATTAAAGTTGATAAAATTAAATTAATAAGACGCAATTGAAAATTAACAAAATATTAGTCTTCCACCATTAGTATGACATTAATTAAATCTGACAATCTGCTGCGTGTTGCTTAAACCAAAGATAAGGCCGTATTGAAAATTTTTCCAAGGATTTTATCCAATGGGCCAAAAAGCTTTTCCTACGGCTTCAGATGAAGAGTCTATTTATTTAATATATATTGTCTTTGTCTTTTCTACCTAATTTATGAAACCACCACCAATTCAAGAGAAATATGCCACTGAAAAAACTAAAGAAAATTCAGAAGAAATTGGTTTTTTAAGAGAAACAAGAACCCAATACATTAGAAGTAAATGATTAAAATTTAGGCAAATATAAACTGCCTGGCAAGATTCTAAACCAAGAGATCAGGCATTTTTTTTAATTGTAAATCATTAGTGGTGTTGGCGAGACTAAACCAAACTCGGGTAGGCTTAGAGCCCTGCGCAGCGCCGCGGCGCTGCGCAGGCCGCCGACTTTTTTTCGAGTCTTTGAGCCAGCAGGCGCAAAGTAGGATCGAAGAAAGGATCGACAAAAGGGGGCCGACAAAAAAGGGTCGGCAAAAGGAGGAGCCCCGAATAAAAATTTTAGCTGTTAGCCGCCGGAGTGAAAATTTCACCGGCGCAGGGCTCTTGGTAGTTTCAAGGCTATTTTCTTTAATTTTTTTACCCTAAAATGGCTCTCGTACTTTTCCTATTGCTGTTGGTGAATTATTTGCTGAGCTGCGATTTAATTAAAAACTAAGCAGTAAACGCCAATGAAACATTGGTCAAGACGTTATACGTAACAAATTTTTACAAGTTTCTATTCCTAAACACTTTCAATATTTTACTCATGCCATGAATTTTTCTGAATCTTACTGAATTTTAACTTTGCAACTTAATCATGCATGAAAATTTTAACAAAAAAATTTTCTTAGCTCTCTATTTTTAATTATTTCTACTACATTTTACAGTGGCACAATTCTACACTAAAAACATGCTGAACAGGTGTGGCTTACATGAAATTTCCTTGCAAAACCTTCGACATCATGAAAACTAATTACTGAATGTAGATGTGAATGTCTGGGGCGTCAAACGTATAGATGCCTGCCTTTACGTATCCGCTATTTAACGAAGAAAAAATAAAAATAAAATAAAAAAAACCAAAAAAAAAAAAAAAAAAACACTTGAAAGAAAATGTTAGTGAAGACAAAGGCAGACAGATATACAAAGAAGAACAAGCAGAGCAGAACAAGCATGCGAGGTTCATGCTAAAGAAAACCAAAAACTTAGAAGCTACCTTGATCTCAGATGAGGCAATATGGACAGTGACCGTGGCTGCTGGATTTAAATCCGGCGGGGGTGGGGGTAGAGGCAAATCATTAGGTTCAGGCGTCAACAACGGACTCGGATCTTCATAATCTGGTTGAAGCTCACTACTCCGAGCGAAAGTAACGTTATCGTCTTGCAGAGCGTGCTCCAGAAGCTGATTGTTAAATAATAAAAAGTTAGTAAGCTTTGAAAATTAAAATATTAAAAGAGTATATAGCACACTTTGTTCCAGAAACGTTTTCGTTAGTTTTAGATCTACAAGATTGGTCGAAGGTTGGAATGGCGCTGATATCGCTTTAATTGATCTTGCAAATCAAATTTAGATTTTTAAGCATTAAAAATAATCTTTGAGGCCTATTGAAAAAACAAATGAGTCTGGTGCTCTCTATTGACTATTTTTTTTTTAACTAAAATGAACTCTAGCAGTCCATAATGACCGGGTTACAAACTAAAATGACTCTAACGCTCTCCAACGACCAAGTTTTAAACTAAAAACTACTCTAGTAGTCATGAACTAAGTTTAAAAAACTGTTTACGAACTAAAACAACTCTAATGCTTTCCAGTAATGTTACAAATTAATTTATAAAAACAAAGCATTTTTCAGCGTTCATTTTTTTAACTAAAATCGACACCAGCGCTCTCCTGCGCCTATTCTGTGAACTACGATCGACTCTAGCGCTTTCTAGTTAAGATTATTTTCACAAATCAGAAACGACTCTGAAGTTTCCAGGAATCTTTTAATGACTTCAGCGCTCCTCGGTGTTCATTTTTTGAACTTAAGTCGACTCGATCGTTTTGTTAATAATTAGAAACAACTCAAAGGTTTCTCAGGCACATTCAAAATAATTTTAACCTTCTTCAGACGATGATTTATAAAAACAATAATTACTCAAGCGCTGTCTAGCGTACGTTTTTTGAACTGAAATTGACTGTAGCGTTCCTGAACGGTAATTAGACGAACTAAAATAAGTTTAATGACGCCAGCGCTCTTTTACGGTTATTTTTAAACTAAAATCGACACTACCGCTCTTATTTATTTTTGCCATCTGCTGATCATTATTAAAACTACAACTAGCCCCACGAATTTTTTCCTGGTAGTGTTTGCCCAGATTTTCACATTTTGAAGGTCATTTAAACTCTAACTGAAAGGTTCCTAAAACAACAATGTGCTATATGGGCGGTTATTAATTAAAAGATTGAAATGAATTAAAAATCAAGCTAATTAGTATGAAAGCGTGTTACATAAACATTTCAATTACTCATATTTACCTTATTTTCTTCGGATGCGCTGTCATCATTCGCTATTTTCATCCCGGTGGAACCAACCCTAAGAGTTGCATAATCTCCATCATCCTCGCAGTCGAGTTCTAACGGGCTCTCCAAACTTCCTTTAATTCCTTTTAATGGCCCTCTCCTAAAAAAATATCATTAGCCATTAAAAATCGCCTTAGTGCTCACTATTAAAAAAAATTAAAGCGATGAACTTACTTGTTAACAGAGTCATCGAAAGTAACTTTATGTTTCTGACTAGAATTTATTTTCTTATTAAACCAATTTATTTTATCAGAATCAGACGGTGAACATTTAGGCGAGCGTGGTTTAGGCCTTAGCCAATAAATCTCCGTATCGTCATCCGCGCTTTCTTGCCCTTGAGACGTGAGCCTCGCTTTCCTTTCGATCGCTGCTTTTTGAATGACTCCCATTATGGCTTTTTTCGGCGATGTGTCAGCCACTGTGTATGTTCTCCCACCTCCGACTACCAATAAAGGCGCAGTGCTATCGTCGACGTGTTTCGTACAAGATACTAAATCGACGTCGGTGACTAGTTTCACAGAACGAGCCGAACGTACTGCTGCTCTGCCGACTGTTACGCGCAGCCTGAACACCCAATGTTGTTTAACGGTCAGGATTAACCAAACCAATACCCAGAGGAAAAGATGAAGGATTGCAGCAACTACGCAGGCTAATATGGCGCCGTCTAAGCTACCTCTATATACTACGGTGTAGTCGTGGAGGAGAGGGGCGTGGCATACTGCTAGTGCTAGAAGTACGCATAGGGCTGCGCAGTGGGTGAAGTAGCCCCAACCGCTGTTACGTCCTTCTCTTAATACTACTACTTTTCTTTCACGTTCCGTGTTTAAGAACGCATTAAACCTGAAAAGAAAAAATGGCATTATGAATTTTTGAAGAAAAGGAGCCAAATACAATTGTTATTAGAGGTAGTGTGAAAGTAAAGTTGCAAGGACTGGTTGTCACTGGTTCAAAAAATTGATAGTCCCCGGTGTGCCCTACAGTAGAGCCCTACGCCGGAGAAAATATTCTCACATCTAGAATTTTTTATTCTGCGGCGTTTTTTCGGTTTTTTTCGTTCTTGCCCTCTTCCGACCCTTTTTTCAAACCTATATCTTTTACGAACATTTTGTCGACCCTCTTTTTGTTGATTCTTTTTTGTAAATCCTTTTTTTCGATCCTTTTTTGCCGGCCCTTTTTTCGACCCTTTTTTGTAGACCCGTTTTTTCGATCCTTTTTTCGATCCTTTTTTCGACCCTTTTTTCGATCCTTTCTTGTAGACCTTTTTTTTGATCCTTTCTTGTATACTATTTTTTTCGATCCTTATTTGTCGACCCTTTTTTGTCGACCCTTTTTTTTACCCTTTTTTCGACCCTTTTTTTTACCCTTTTTTCGACCCTTTTTTGTCGATTCTTTTTTCGATCCTTTCTTGTAGACCCTTTTTCGATCCTTTTTTGTCGACCCTTTTTTCGATCTTTTTTTGCCGACCCTTTTTTATCGACCCTTTTTTTCGATCTTTTTTTGCCGACCCTTTTTTCGATCTTTTTTTGCCGACCCTTTTTTTCGATCTTTTTTTGCCGACCCTTTTTTTCGATCTTTTTTTGCCGACCCTTTTTTTCGATCTTTTTTTGCCGACCCTTTTTTTCGATCTTTTTTTGCCGACCCTTTTTTTTCACCCTTTTTTGTCGACCTTTTTTTCGGTCATTTTTTCTCGGCCCTTTTTTGTCGACCCTTTTTTTTCACCCTTTTTTGTCGACCTTTTTTTCGGTCATTTTTTCTCGGCCCTTTTTTGTCGACCCTTTTTTCGATCCTTTTTTGTCGACCATTTTTTTCCAATTCTTTTTTGTTGACAGCTGTCACTATACTCCGTCTTAATTCCAGAAGTCGAAACATAAGAATATAAAAAATAGGGGTTGCAATGTCGTTTTGTAATGCGCTCTAGAGTAATTTTATTTCTAGGGTGTCCTTATACTTTACATGTTTAGCTCCTAACTTCTGAAATTGAGACGGAGTACAGCTGTCACTAGCGATAGATTTTTGAGCCTGCCTGCCTCATTTGTTAATTTTAAATTCCATTTAAGAAACTTACCTTCCATAACCGTAAAGATAAAGAACCAGACTAGATGATAAAACGAGAACTGAGGACAACGCGAAAAGACCTAACGTAACATAAGTGTCTAACAGAAACGGAGATCCAACAGAATGAGATCTTCTCAGGAGTGGTAGAGCTTCTGGAGCTCCAACAACCTGAAACAAAAAAATAAATTTTCAATGATGACAAGTATACTTGATCATGAAACGAACTGTTTTGAAACAATTAATGTTTAGGATCAGTAACTGCTCCGCAATGCTTAACCCAAGCCTATGGTTATAACTTCGATCAACGTCAGCTCCATTCTTCGCCAATATAGTGTCCCTTACGGGCTTAGCATTAAAAACTATCAGGTCTTATTTTTTAGGCTGGACAAAGCAAAACTGTCGTTTAAAAAAATCTATGGCCTTTACTCAGAGCTTTAGTCATTGTGTTAAATTAAAAATGGAACCATGAAAGTAAAAATATCACTTACCTGAACTTTATACAAAACGGACATCCCCGCATACGATAACAAGCTCTGAATCCCATTTCCCAAAAGTTGAAATGAGAAAAGAGTACCAAACCATTTGTTGGTATTCCAAAACACCGATGGATACCTCACTGCGTACACTACAAGAGCTAAAGCGTAGTTTAAAAACTCTGCTGAGATCGGGCTTCCTCCTAAAAATAACAAAAAAAAATATATTATATAATGGGCATTGAAATGTTTCACTTATGAAAATTCTTAACCTCTTGGGGAGTCACGACAATATTTAAGCAAACATTTACTCTACACTGCAAATTGATCTTAAAACCAAAAACGCTTTCAAAACCGAATTCCTTTTAAAATGAGGTTTACATTACCATAACAGGGGGGGTAGGATTAACAATTCATAAAGCAGTAGAATTCACATTCATTTCTAAAGAGGAGAAGGGGGAATATGATTCTTTGAAGAAAACACTTTGTGTATTCGTAAACAGGATGAAGGTAATGTCCGGGTTCGGTGTTGGTCAACCTCTTTTATTTTAGGGTTGTCCGTATAAGAGGTTTAATTACATAAAAGAGGAAAGTATTAAAACACTAGGATCAGAATGTTAGCTCGGCAATTTTGAGAAGGGGTTTCCCCAAATATTTGAGATAATGTGTAATCTAATGTGGCACTAGACGCGTCAGGTAACAGCTAGAATAGTTCAAATTATAGGCTATTTTAACGAAGATGACGAAAGGGTAGGCCACAAAAGAGATGGTACGACGACATTAGGAGGGTGGCGGGACTGAAATGGTTGCAAAGTGACCAAGACAAGGAAGTGAGGCAAAGTTTGAGAGAGACTTTCGTTCAGGAGTGGACGGATATAGGTTGAAAGAAGAACGAGAAGAATTGCGACTAGCAAACCCAAGCAACCAATCCGACCAAAATGACGTCCTAAAGACGTCATTTGGACGTTTTTTGAGGACAAACGACGTCAGAAATACGTCCATCGTCGAAAAGACGTCAGAAAGACGTCTTTTGGACGTCATTTTGGGAAGACGTTATTTTGGTCGGATTGGTTGCTTGGGAAATCACTACACGTTTATTAATTAAAAAAAATTACCGGTTCCATCGTCGAACTGAGATCCAACAATATCTTCCAACCCTCTCGTGATAGGCAAGGAAGTCGGTTCGTCCGAATCAGACGAAGTCGAGGCAAACGGTTGAGCCGTTGGTAAATACGTCGAATTAGATGATGAAGAAACCGGGGGTGAAGTCATAAAACTTAAAACTACAAGTCTGTCTCGATGAACTACCATGAAGTCTAAATCTGTGCGCCACATTGCGTCTGAAACAAAAAAAAATAACGAATTCATGTTAAAAACGATATCTTTTTACATGGAAGAAACAAGAAACGGTTATAAATGAAAATATGAGAGGGGGAAAAAGGAACTGAGTCAGAGAAATGAACAATCCAATTTTCTCCTTCTATTTTCTTTATGTTCTTTTGAATGGCGTCATTCAAGACGTTAAGAACCATTTTCAAGGGTGTCCTAAAACCGAGCTATTTAAACGGAAAACGTCTGTTCCGCGTTTGATTTTTCTATATTTCTTTTCCTTCCTTTTATATTGAAAGAGAATGAAAATGGGTGTGGCATCATTAGTCTTTAGGTTTCCCGAAAACATTAAATGCTTTTAGCTAAAATCTTAAGAATTCATTTACCGATGTTTATACAGAAACCAAACATAGATGGGAGCGCATTCCCTTATACAGTCATTCATATATTATTCACCGTTTGCTTCCATTTCGAATGTTTGCTTTTCCATTCAGAATCTGTCTTTTGGTTTTAAGGTGAAAAGCTGTCAGTTTCAGTTTTGGTTAATTATGAAAATAATTTAGCAATAAGGTATAAATAAATCTTTGCGAAGTTTTTAGAACTTGCGAGGGGAGTGTGTTTTTTTTTATTATTATTATTAAAAAGGGGAAAAAAGGTGACAAGGAGTTGAACTTAAAAGGATTGAGGATGCAAATCACGTAGTCCATTAAGCAATCGTTTCTTTTCCGAGTCCCTTCTCTCGTTCTCGTTTAGTTCAGGATGAGGAATGCTATATTTTCATATTCGGGATTAAAGGAAACTGGTGATTGGGTGATGGATGTTAAGTTTAAATATCCGAAGTTTTTTTAACGAACTGCCAAAGAGCTTTCGAGTTGGAAGCATGATGAAGTTGTGATGAAGCATGAAGTTGTATTGATGAATTTTAACATACTGGGAACGCAGGATTCTTGCAAAAATGCACAAGAGGCCAAAAAAATGAATATTCATGTTTGGGCAAAAGTTGCCCCAGTGCGCAAAAGTTGGGCGCAACAGAAGGCTGGGGAATAACTTCAAAAATGTATTGCTTACTAATAGTATTTGACTGAACGATTGCGTCGGATGGCCCTAATACACTGGAAACGTCGGAAAAATCCGTTTAAATAAGAAAATCCAGGCCGAAAAAATTCGAAATGTTATGAATCAACTAAATAATTTATTTTTTATTTTTTCACAGTTACTAGAAATTATTAATATTGAGCACAATGCAGCCAAAACTAATTAGAATCAAAATTTTTCGAAGTGTAAGTGCTTGAGGGCAGCTAATCGAAAAAATGTCCGATTTTGATGATGAATCGCTTAAAATCTGGTGATACAAGCGAATTTTGCAAGCGAGAAAGCGAGAAAGTGAGAAAGTGAGTGGTCCTTCCCGGACTGCTATTCCGCTAGTTTAATTTTTGTTCGGCTTAGCTCTTGGCCCACTTTCCGAGAAAGAGACACCGATTACTCCTTGCTAATTTTTAAATAAACGAAGTCTCTTTCTTTTCTCGTGGGTCCAGCCCTTAACGACTGGTTAAATTTTATACGAAGGAAATATTATCTATTTCCTGCTTGATAAAAATAAAAATACATTTCTTACATTTTTAAAAGGAACATTACATCGTAATGCATTGCGTAGGGGTCTCATGATCGATTTTATATGATAGCCATTACCGGAGGGTGGCTTTTTACTGCTGACGAACTTAGGGTCTATTGAATTGCCATTTTCTATATCGACGATCTTTCTTATCCAGACCTGTAAGAAGTTGTTACCTTGAAAATCGTGTGTCAAAGCGCACGCGGGCCGAAAAACAAACAACACAAATCCTCTTTTTTTTCTTCAAAAATTTAATCTCTCACAATGAAAACGTTAATTAATTAATTGTTTTCGTGCCGGATTAAATCTACTAATAAAACTGAGTTTAATCGAGATTTAAGCGTTATTAATAAAACTGTTTTACAAGTCGTTTCCTTTCCTTCTCAGTTTCCTGTTTTAAGAGTGTTGAATAAAGCCTCCAAGGCGAAAAAACAGAATTAAAAGGTGCGTTAAAACTTATAAACAGCAGCAGCTGTCCGGTAAGGGGAAAACTTTTGCTAACAACTTGTAGCCCATTATGCAAAAGTTCATTTTAATTAATAGAATAATAAAAAAGGGAAAAAGAAAAACCGAATCGAAATTAATTAAGCATTCCCTTTTTGTTTGGATTTTCATAAGCTCTCTCGCGCGCTCTCTCTTTCTCCCCGCGAGTCTTGGCAACTGTTCGGGAGCATTGTTTTTTTGATTCCCGGGCTAAATTAAGCCTACAGATGTTATTGCCATTTAATTTTTTGTCCCTTGTCAGTTAAAATTAAAAAGAGAAGACACGAATTCATTTAAATCTCATTAATTTCTTTCAATTTTAATTTGGAAGAGTAAATCATGGGAAAACGATAATTTTGAAATCGAGACTTTAATGGGATTTTCGAGATGAAGCTTGTTTGCAAAACTGGCCGTTGGTAAATAATTATTTTTTTTACGTTTCGAATTCTTCCTTTTGTAAATTTTGGTAGATTAGAAAGTTTTTCCCAAGAACGCTGGGAATAAAGACTTTCGTCACGTAATTTCTTTTAATGAAATAGAAAAGGAAAGAGGAAAGGAAAAAAAAAATTCCCTTGCTTGATCCCCTTTCGAAGGAAAATAAACAAACTTTTTAATTTAAAATCAGCGACGTTTTCAAAAGTGTCAACTATTTTCAACTCAATTTTAAACATGAATATTGAAGGATTAATCGATTTTTCAAAAATAGATCTTATTTTCTTCGAACTTTTTTAAAAAGAAAATTTTTGCCAAATAAAAACGATCGAATTAAATACTCAATCAAACTTATATACACGATCGATCTTGATTTAAGATAAAAATCCAGATGAGGTTTGACGTTTCCCTTTAAAGCTCCTTCGGGAATTCCGATCGAGAGAAATCTATCTTTGAAAAAAAAGCCAAAAAAAAAAGTGTCTATTAATCTAAATTACAACATTTGCTGTTTTTGGACCGAAGCAATAAACATTATCGTATATGTGCATCTTCGAACGGTAATCACGTTTCAACGGGGAAAAAAATACACAAGTGAGGAGAATATATCGGCAACTATGGGAGGGAGCAGATGGAATTAATGTCGGACATAAAACCGGGAAAAAAAAACAGGAAAGGAGAACGGGAAAGGAAAATGGAAACTGTTAGTTTTATTAAGAGGAAAAAGACAAAAAAAATTGAAAAAGTGTAATCGTTATTGAGATTCGGTAAAAATCGTGTTAAAGTGAAAAGGAGAGAGAATAAAAAGGATTGAATGAGATTGTTTTTTTTTTGAATGATTGCCAGATTGAAATTATGTGGATCAGGATAATAGTCGTAAAGTCTTATCCGCATTCCGTTAAAAGTTAGGATTGAAGGGAATTTGGATTTTCTATTAATAGTTAAGGCGAGTATGGTCTTCCAATGCGTTTAATGGAATTACAACTAGCCAGAACCTTCTTCTTCTTCTTCTTCTTTAAATGCCCGCTTCTCGACGGAGATTGGCGATCATCATGGCGATCCTAACTTTGGAGGCTGCCGAACGAAAAAGGGATAATGAATTTTGGCCGTACCAGTCTCTTAGATGATGTCTCTCAGATGCACAACTTCGTCTACTGAGGACCATAGTGCCTAAAAACTATTAGGCCTAAAAATTATTCTACTATTTGACCAAATTTTAATCGCAACAAAATTTTTTGCCTGACTCAGAAGAACAAACGGAAAGGCAAACCCACCTAAGCCTAGATCGATTAAAACGATGCGATTAAAGGATCTAAAAAACCGGAATTCAACGATTCTTTCCAAAGCTTTCCAGCTTTAATGGATAATTAAAACCTTCTAAAGGATATAGAAAAAAAAAGGTCAGGCTGAATAAAAAATGAAATCCTCGAAAGCTAAATTCACATGTGCTAATCCTCAACCTTTTACTTTAAGTATTTTTTTTTAAAGCAAGACAAAAAGGATAAAAATATAACTGAGAATTTTAATTGTTCTCACAATGCCGCTGGTCGGTTATTTTTTAAACCATTCTAAAAAAATTATTTTCTCCTTTCCTTCAATTAAAACGGCTTTAAAAGGGTTTTAAACCTAGCTAATAAAATGAACTTGTCAAAGGCGATCAATTCTAATTGACAATAATTTAGTTTGTGCGGTTTGAGGGTTGCTTGATCAAAGCGTAAGAAAACGGGTCAAAGGTTACGGATAAAATCCATTGCAACTGCATTTTCGTTTTATTTTGAAAGCGGAAAGGTACGATCTAATTAAAGAGAAAGCCAAGACAGTGTTATGCAAAAGCGGGGAAAAAGATTAATCCGACAAACACGTGTCCTGGAAAAGAAAATGAGGAAGGGGAGAAAGTGGGAAAAGATTACGTACATGGAATATATGGTAGGAAATTATCAGGATTTATATGGAGTGACCAACGTTCCCTCGGCCAGGCCGTTTGGGAATTCCACAGGAAATGCCTATGTTACAGGAGACACGAGTTTAATGTAACATTCCAGACTCTCCCATTTTTTTTTTGTCATTTACTCTTGAATCGGGTGAAGTGTTTCTTAATTACGGAAACGAAACTTTCTTTTAATTTAAAGTTAAGCGTGGTTTTTGAATTCAATTTGTAGATGTTAGTGAGCGAAAGGGATGAAGAGATAAAAACCGCGTGTATGATGACATTCGCTTTGAATTATTTACCCATCGTTGCGAAATGTTTCATTATCACGTAATTTTATCATTTAATAATTATCGAAGAGTTGCGGAATTTTTTCCCAGAGCAAAAAATAATGGATTCTCGAAAGCTTTTTATTCGCTTGTAAAGTAAATTGATCCGAGTTTGGTAATTTATTTGGAATTCAGGATTTTTGTTTGCTGATGAAATTCAAACGCCGATCAAGCTCAAATAACTTTACTCATTATATCAATTTCTATTTGTTTGGTGATTTTTTTTTTGTTAGGTTTGAATAGGTTATGATGGAATTGGAAAGTTGGGTTTGATTGTTTTCTTGAAAACCGAATTCAATTTCAATCAACCAAATTCAATCAAACAAATTTTTTCCAAAAAAATTTTTTTCTCATTTTTTTTTTCTAAAACCAATTTTTCTAAAGCCATTTATTCCTAAATTTTTATTCCTAAAATATTATTTCCTAAAGTATTAATTCCTAAAATTTATTTTCCTAAAAATTAATTTCCTAAAAAGAAATTTTCCCGCGAAAAAAAGAATTTTTTTCATATTGTTTATTTTTTATATTCTTTATTTTTAATATTCTTTATTCTTTATTCTTTATTTTTCATATTTTAATATATTAAAATATTCAAAAATTAAAGCAACTTTCAGGAAAATAAATTTTAGGAAATTAATTTTTAGGAAATTAATTTTAGGAATTAATATTTTAGGAATAAAAATTTAGGAATGGGTGGCTTTAGGAAAATTGATTTTAGGAAAAAAAAATTAGGAAAACATTTTTAGGAAAACAGGGCGGGAATGGAATTGAAGCGTCAAAGAATCCACAGGTCTCGATTTTTAAGTTTCCCTGGACCCAAAAATGTCACCTCATCTCGCCTCGCGTCCATCTAAAAATCCCTTCCACACTAATTTAAAAAACACAAAACACTACAGTTGACAAAGTTGACGGTTTGTATACGTTCATGGACCATCCCTTGCCCGCTTGCTATCTTTTTCCCCCTGACATAATCAAACTAACCTGCTTTTTGCTTTGTAATAACTTCATTAACTTCCTCGTAACAACTTTTATCGCTCAAACTAATATCTTCATCCTTTTATACTTTCTAACACATCCAATCGGGGAGAGGGGAGATATAGGTATGTGGCCCGGGGGTTAAAATTCCCTTCAAAAAAAAAACCAGGAGGTAAACGACTTCCCTTTTTTCTCCTGCAAAACGGCAAAAACGATTATCATAACTACGTCGTTTCTTTCCTTTCCTCTCTATAAGGTATCATCTTTCTCTGATCTCTTACGGGATAATAATTTCCGAAATATTCGGGTAAAAACCGGAGGAGTCCTCCCGTCATTATCATTTTCGGCACGGAATCGCGTAATCTTGAAAAATGACGTCATTTACAAAAGTACTTCAAAAATGTTTAAAACCCGTTCTTGAAGAGCAATTTATTTTAATCCGAATTTAAACGGAATGTTACTTCCTCCTCGAAAAAAAAAAATGTGAAAGGAGTGAGAGTGGGGGAAAAAAAAGGAAACTAAAACGCGTGTTGGCCATCAAGATGTCATTGATATGCGGGCTGCGTGTCAAATAATTACACCGGGTACCGTATTCTATTCTGGGTTATATTCTTCAAAGCCTTCGGAATTTTGAACAGTTCGTATTTTTTCCCTCTCCTTCTTTTCCTTCGGTCCGCAAAGAAATTACATTTACATTTTTAACGCGACCCTTTTTTTTTTCTAAGTCGAAAAATTTGAAAATGAAAATGGCAAGCGTGATGAGAAAAAGTCTAAACATTAAAATCAAGGCGAAATCCGTGACAGTAACGTCCAGTCTTGACTTCATGACTTTTTTCCTCCCCTTGCACTGCGTGCTCTTTATATTGTTGTTGTTAACGCGTCGACCGGTAATGAAAAAAAAAAGTTACAAGAAATGAAAGAAGAAAAAAAACATGCACAGGAGGGGGAAAAATAGTTGAAACTCTGGACTTTTATATAAATAAAAATACTTTTTCCAAAGTGTAAAAATTTGAAAGTTATTCAAGTAAGGTTCTTCTCAGGATGGAGAAATTCTTTAGAGATTTTAAAAAGAAAGGGGAAAAATTTTCGCTTTATATTGTCCTATCTGGAAAAATTTAGGCGTAGGGAAATGGCGCTCCCACCGCCCAGTGGTTTTCCACTGCTGGCACTTCAGTACCGGTTGTAGGCGGAGATCAGTAAGATCGGAACGGCTGCTGGGTACCTGGCGGCGCTGCGGGATGGCAACCATCAGAACGGCGTCAGTACAGCAGTGCAGAAGGCAAGAGGGACACCACTGCACTATTTATTGTCCTTAGAACAATCTTGATGACGAGGAAAGAGGAGCTCGCCGGATAGATCGCCTAAGCTCGTGTTCGAGCAGTGCACCGAAAGAAGATCTCGAAAAATGCATGAGATATCTTGTCCAAAGAGTTTTATTTCTTACAAGAAAAATCTCACCAACAAAATTTAAGAGATAATTGAGTTTATTCTATTGTAAGAAAGAGATTAACATTTTTTAACCGACGGCGTTTACGATACTTACAGGCTAGTTCAGGCAGTTCTTATCAGGAAACTGCCTAAATGCTGCCCCTAATTTCTTATGAGTATTCATAAGTAAGAACAAATAAAATTTAAATGCTTCCACGACCATGGCCGATTGCATTATTTTATTTCATTTTTTATTTTTTGATTTTCTATTTCTTTAAATTTTTTTGTTTTATTTTTTATATTTTTTTATTTTTTATTTTTTTGTATTTCTTTTATTTTTATTTTATTTTTTCTATTTTATTATTTTATTTAATTTTTTTATTCTATTATTTTGTATTCTTTTATATTTTTCAAATTGCCGCACAACCTGAAGACGAGACATTGACCAAAATTGGTATTTCTTCTTAGTTCACGCCTCCTTACAATTCCGAAATTATTCAAAGCTCACCCGACACAAAAACTGGAACAACCTCAACAAGTCAAAACAGATAACAAGTTTCCCAATTTCAAACTTTCTTCCCTTTTTTAAATCATGAATCAAGATTAACCTTTATCATTGAAAATATTTAAAATAAAAGTCATAAACCAAAACGTATTGCGTTTGCGGAATTCAACTTTCGCGTTACAACACCTTAAGATATTAAAAGCGTAAAAATAAAATAAAGAACTTTGGCGAGTCAGGTGCAATATATTACACTCAAAAACTTTGTTTTTTCATGAAAAAAATTTTCGCTTAAATTTAAAATTGCTTTAAACTCATTAAAAGGTACGTCAGTCCGTTGAGTCGAGGGATGAATGTAAACAACCATGCGGTTTTAACCAAACAGCGTATGATATTGAATGCACATACGTGCTCTAATGTGGTTTAGAATCCGCAGCGCATGCAATGAAATAAGGGCTTTAACCATTTAGAGTTATTATAATCAAGTAATCCGGCCCCCGGACCTTAAAACGTTTCCCAAAGGTTTTAATGAGTTTCTTGAATTGAGACGTCTTGTTATCTTTATCCTTTTAGATGGGTTTGTTTCATTATCCCACCCCCCCTCTCTCGCTCTTCGTTTTGACTAAGTTTTCTCGTTTTCACCCTCTCCTCAAATATTTTGTAACGGGAGGCCCGTCGCGTTTATTTCGCGAATAAATATAGGAAAACCGTTTTATTTCCGGTTTATTTAATCTTAGATGGAGAACATGAAAATGTGTAAACGTTCGCAAGTGCTATGGATGGATCAGTACGGAAAATGTAAGAGTAATAGAGCAAGAGGAATTTGATACAATTC
This sequence comes from Liposcelis brunnea, assembly GCA_023512825.1. Classification (NCBI taxonomy): domain Eukaryota; kingdom Metazoa; phylum Arthropoda; class Insecta; order Psocodea; family Liposcelididae; genus Liposcelis; species Liposcelis brunnea. The sequence goes on from CM042073.1 coordinate 16,247,329, forward strand.
TCATAACTTTGGGCTTGTGCACACACTATTGACGAAACAACTTTATAAGACAAAGTTTTCAAATTCAACTTTCCTAATTCCGGTAGGCTTGATATTTCTTCCGTTTCCGGGAGATTTTCATTTTGAGGAAATTTCGGATGGGAAGAAATATGAGGTATAACGATATGTATATGGATTTGTGATGTTAAAACAGGTAAATTGCGGATTTATGCTTTTACGTTCTACGACAACCAATGGGTTGTTGCCTAACGAATTTTGCTGCCGCACACTAAGCATGAGTCTGAAAATAAAACAAGCTATGACAGGAAACTTCAATAATGATGCACACAAATTCAATACTGAGAGTATTATTTTCCAGGTAGCATTCGTCAAATATACGGGTGCTTCTGCACCTAAAATAAGTGCATTCGCACTTAAAATGGCTGCATTTGTACCTAAAATAGGTGCATTCGCACTTAAAATGGGTGCATTTGCACCTAAAATAAGTGCATTTGCTTTTAAAATGGGTGCATTTGCTTTTAAAATGGGTGCATTTGCACCTAATATGGGTGCATTTGCACGGGTACATTATCAAGTGCATTTGCACGGGTGCATTATCGAGTGCATTTGCACCTAATATGGGTGCATTTGATGGGTCCCTAAAAGTCTAGCTCAGTTTGATAAATCCAATGGGCCTGTAAGGCCCTGCCTGCCTTTTGCGATTATGAAATCCTATTTTACAATTCTTTGAATCTATGGCGGTACCAAAGGTCATCCCAAAAACTATTCAGGTTTATTCCCCTTTAAAAAAATTAACTTCAAATAAAACTTTTTCCTTAATCCGTAAAATAAACTTCGATAAAGCTGTTCCCCGTTAAACGTTAACGCTTCGAGAAAAGAAAGCACGTATCAAACATCGACTAGGTATACACATAAAACTACAAAACGGATTTATGCCTTCGGATTCGAATCGAATTTCATGGGCAAATAAAGGGAGTTTCTTAAAAGCCGACTTTTTTCCAGGAGCGGAAAAAATCTTTTCTACCGTCACTCTCTTTTTTTTTTTTGCATCTTTTAATAATTTTTCAATTTATTATCCACAAAACCGATTATCAAAAAAATTGACAAATAATCCTCAAAAAACAAGCAACACCGGGAAACCTTAGGGTGAACCAGGATAATCTCAAACAGAGACGCTTCTGGCAGGAAGAGCAGACGGATCAGAGTTAAAGGGAACGGAGGGAAGAAAAGAAAAGGGAGATCCTCAAGGGATCTTCTTTTCATTGAAGGCCTTCGGAAACCTCGGGCGATAGTTCGAAACCTTGGTAAACAGGCTTAGGGTTGACCACAAAGCAAATAACTCACGGATCGTCCCTTCGATTCATACTCCCAGACGCGCGGGGGGAGAAAGCCTTCATCCTCTCGGAGCCCCCAAGTATTTTAATCATTTATTCATGCTTAATCGAATTATTTTGGGAAAATTTCCAATGCACCGGGTTTATTTGGTCCCCCTCGATATCCATCCCCCCCCCCTTCTCTCCTCTTGAATTAATCTCCAGACAAAAGCGCACCATCGCATTGTGTGTGTACATGTCTCGAGGTCATTAAACGAGCCTTTTCACTGATTGACAGGACGGGAGTTTATTCCTCCCGACCAAGTTTCCGATCGATGAGTCACTATATTAGATTTCAATTAAGCACGCTGGATGAATATTTCGGACTGAAATAGCACGGAGAGCTTTGTTATGAAGTATATTTTCCAAAGGGCGTTGAAAGGAATCCTCGTGTGACGCAATCACTATAAATGAACACGGAAACAAGGAAGTTGATTTTCTTCCAACATAATAAAATGCGACGGTGTAAAGAGCTCACAAAATTTGTTGTTGCAAAAATTTTGTCATGTTTTCATCTATCAAACATAAAATTCGAATCGTCAATACAAACTCACAAATTCTCTTTTCGATTTTCTATTACAAGGAAAATTTTTCGATGCCAAAGCTCAAGATTGTATTTTCATCTTAAAAACTAAAAATTCCGTCCCCTTCAAAATGTTTGTTATTTTACGAAATGACAAAAGAAGCGGAGATGATTATAAAGAATGAATTGAAATAATCGGTTTGCCGTTGTACAAGCTTTCGAATTATCGCCTTATTAAACCGTATTCATCGTCTTTTATCTTCCTCCAACGTCTTAACCCTTCCTATTTGTTTATCTCACTTTAGAATTTTGCTTATTTTAGAAAATCGAAGTTTTCCGTTATACAAGATTCGCATTGTTAAACTTCTCAGACTTATAATGTACTAATTATATTTAAGTGTCTATTGTTCACATTTTCTCTCTTCTTCCCTCCCTCTTGGTGTGTTTCTGCTACATTTCTCAACGTTTCTTGATATATTGTGTCTTATTTTCCTTTTGAATCGGATATTTACCATCGCTTTATGTTTTTAATCCGTAATTTGAGTTTTGATTTTGTGTGTTACTGAAGTAGAGAAGAGAAGGGATAAGAAATTAAGGCCTGAGGTGGAAAGGGGGGTTGGTGAGATAGGGATCAGTGGATCGGATGGAAATCGTGGTAGAGTAAAGGATGGCGAAGGCGTTATTAGAGCCCTGCACCGGGCCGGACTCAGGCCGGAAAATTTTGGCTGGCAGTCGGACCGGGCCGGAAAAATTGGCTGAACCTTGCCCCCCTCCCCCCTGGAAGATTTTTTCGGCCCATGTGTTTCCCTATCCTCCATGTTAAAAGGAGTCATTAGGAGCCCCTACTAGAAGATTTTGTGCCCCTCCTAACCTGGTTCTCTGGCTACGGCCCTGAGCTGGTGAAACGGATGCTCGGGCCAGTAAAATAGATGTTGAAACTGCTGAAATGGACGCTAAAGCCAATGAAGTGGAAATTTGACGCTAAAGCCAATGAAATGGACATAAGACCGAGAGGTGGACGCTAAAGTTGGAGAAAATGGAGGCTAAAATCAAGAGGTGGACGCTCAAGCCGGCGAGTCAGACATTAAAGCTGCTGGAATGGTCGCTAATGCCAAAAAAAATGGACGCTTAAGCCGAAAAAATGCATATGCGACTCAATCAAGGGAAACATTGCTCTATCACTTTTCATAAAAATTCTAATAACCGCGTTTGGTACGCTTAAACCAGTAAACCCAGCAATACACGCTGGTTGACGCCATCGTTACATGCAAGATGATTCTCACATCCTCGCATATTTTTGATCATAACCCAATATCAGCCCATCGTTACACATAACGTATATAAATTTCTCATCTGCTAAAAAATTACGCGCCCCACAACTGGGTTTCATATATTCATCCCCCTTTTCTATATACCATATCCTCATATTATAGACAGAGATTACCGCATAAATCTAAACCTCGACAGAATACTAATCATTTTCCCGATTCAATATAACCAGAGCAATATCAATATAACGTCACTGAGGCGTTGGTCAGATGCGCTTCTTATCTGTTTGCATTGAATATATAAAGGGTTTTCGCTTCTTGTTTGTTCCAGTATAATTGAAGGGTGAAACTCGACTATGCCGAGTCTGCTCAATTAAATCCAGCCCTACGCTTCTGAATAAGATCAGTTTATCCCATGCTTCTAAATTTTCACGGTTTCCCGTTTCACTAAAATCACTTTAGATATATTAATAGAAAAGCTAAATAACACGCGATTCATCATAAATGATACGAGCAATAAAGAGAAAAGTGTTGGAAATAACGATTCTCACACCATTAATCGTAAAAATAATAAATTTCAAAATTAAAAAAAACCTTTGATGTCTTCTTTGTATCTTCTTTTAATATATATTTTCTCTCTGCGATTGATCGATTAATTATTTAATTTCATCTTTTCGTCGCCATTAATTAACATTTTTCGAGAAAGTCTTTATTTTATAGTCTTGAGTTAAATGTAGCGTGCATTTCCAGATCTTTATATTTTCGGGTTGAAAAGGTCGATTTTAACTTTTGTAGGATTTACATCACAAGATGAAACTGGAACTCTTCAAATGACGCAGAAAATTGCGGGGAAACTCCTGTTGGAAATTTAAAATTGAATTTATATTTTCCTCTTTTCTTCTTTTTTATTATGATTTTGAATTTAGTTTTCCGCTTATAGCTCCTATGAGAGTAAAAAAAAATGTCACTATTTCATATTCAGAAAACATTCTTATTTTTTTCCAGCCCAATTTTTTTTTCAACGTTAAAATAATTCAGTTGGCTCGTGATTTTTCTTTCTTCGTTAATTCGTAAAAATAACGAGGCTCAAATGTCAAGTTCACGCTTTCTCCTCTTTCGAATTTTAAAAATTCTTTTTCTTCTCTTTTTAGCTCGGATTTGTCTTTTTAAAAAAAATCCCGTCTTGTTGATTTAAAGCCAGCTCGGCTCCGACGATCTTCAATCAATCCTTATCTTGACCGCTTTGACCTAACTGATGAACTAGATGAGATTTTTTTTCCTCCCACTCGATGAAATGTTTAAACCCGGTCGGATTTTTTTTTTTTTGCGGTGTTTAAATAAAACTAAATGCATATTCCTCGGTATCCTTTTCGAAATACAGAAACAGCCTTAAGTAATTTTCAAAACGGTTTTACGATACGGGATCTCGAAATATGTGCTCGGAGATAAAATAGGATTTCCGTTTATGAAGAGATCCATCCATGCCTGTGAATAAGTAAATAAATAAATGCTACATGATTGGATATTCGTCCGTAAACAGACCCCTGGACAGATTGAAATGGGAAAGGCACGTAAAGTAATTCCTCGTAAAATTTGAATTAGATACAGATACGAAAATAATACAACCGGATTGTAATTTCTCATAAAAACTTTTTGATATGCTCGTAAACATTTTGTTCTATCAAGAAAGAAAAAAAAAAGATTTTTCTTTCCCATTTTCTTCGACTGTTGTAATTTAATCGAGATTGGCCGCGTGTTTTCTTCAAAAAGTAGGCTTGAATTTTTTTTCCCTATATTTTTTCCGGCAAATTTAAAAGTTTCGAAAAGTTATTGAAATAGTTTTTTGAAAAATAAAAATTTTCAAAGCTTGATATTTTTTTTCTCTTCAATTTGTGCATTGGGAGAATTCGGCGAAAGTTTGTCGGTTGTGAAGAGTGCTATGTTGTTGATTTTTCCAAGCCTTTGGGTAAAGCATCGAGTTTTTCTCTTAAATTGTGTCTACCTAGTCCACCCACTCATTCCTTAAGTAACAACAGTGTGGGATGAATAACTTATGGCAAAAAGGGCATAAGTGAATAGGATTCTATGTGTAAATTTCTCTTTTTTACAAATACTAAAGCTGAAAACATTTAACGTCTACTAGGCTAAAGCACAAAGCTCTTGTTACAAATTTTTCACGTCTTCAAAGCGATGGGATGGATAACTTATGGCAAAAAGGGCATAAGTGAATAGAATTCTATGTGTAAATTCCCCTTTTTTACAAATACTAAAGCTGAAAACTTTTGACGTCTACTAGGCTGAAGCACAAAGCTCTTTTTACCAATTTTTCACGATGGGATGGATAACTTATTGCAAAAAGGGCATAAGTGAATAGAATTATAAGCGTGCATTCGCCTTTTTACAAAAAAATGAAGCTGAAAACTTTTGACCTTTACTATGCTGAAGCACGAATCTCTTATTACAAGTTTTTTACGCCTTCAAGGGGTCTGCCAACTTTTTAATTTAGCCCCTTAAATATTAAACGGCGCAAACACAAATTCTACATTCGAAAAGGAATCGAAGCCGCAACGCTCAAAATATCGGAAACTGTCAAACAAAACGTCTTATCAGTTACCGCACACACTCTACACTCGTGATAGCTTTCGCAACGACCTAATCAGCTTTTGCATTACATTGTTATCAACTCAACACTTCCCGCATTTCTCCCGTCCGGAATTCGAATTTGCGAGAGAGAAAAAAAAAGATTTCTTAAAGGAATAAATTATAACGCGTGAGGGGCCTATTGCATGATTAAAAATAAATTATCCTCGAAATCGAAATGTTCTACAACACGGTCTGATAACATCTTAACTAACTGCGTTGGAAGAGGGGGGGAAGGAATATTGTATCTAGCTGGGGAGTGAATAATAGGAAACGATAATATTTATGGACCTCATCAGACGCATCCTATTTTTCCAGGGGAAAATATTATTTAGAGCAAACTGGAGATAGCTACACGCGATATAAAAGAAGATGATGAAAAGGGATTTTAGATCATTTAGAAGTTACGTATTACGGTCTTAAAAACCCGAAGTTCAATGAGTAGCAGTCAAGACTGGATTATGGATTAAGGGAAAAGTCTTTGGGATTTAGGGGAAGCTTTTCTTTCTATCTACAATAGATATCGTCTTAAGTAGAAAACAATTTTTCTTTTAATGATCAGAGAGGAAGATCAAATTTTACTTTTTGGAATTCAAGTTACAACATGTTTGATTTTGTTTAGCGCAGAGTTTGGAGGACTGAGGGCGTCGATTTTTTATGACAGAACTGGTGGACTCAAAATTGAAACTAGATCAACGATTTGGGCAGGTAGAGACTTTAAATGTTTTTTACGTTTGACCAGATCCAAACTTGAAGCTTTCTACAAAACTATCAAAGCTTCAACAATTTGTCTTGGATTTAGCCTTGAACCTCAGGTGATAACAAAGCTCCCCATTGTGTTACATGTAACAACCTCCCCATCCCTTTTCAACCATTTCAAAATCAAAGCATGAGTTATCCTTTTCATGACATGAAACGTGAGTAACATAAATCGAGAGCTATGTGGGAAAAGTCAAAACCACAACTCTTTCCCGGATAAGATAGATAGCCGAACGGGATCAAATAGCGGGAAAAGCATTTCCCAAAACTCAGTGGAATGCAATATATCTTCGAAATATCGAGGAATTCATTTAGGAAGTTGATCTCCTCTCTAGGTCTTTAACGATGAGCAATAGCAATAGCAATGATATCGTATCGAGAATATTAATTCAAAATTCACATATTCAAAAAATCTACCTTTTCATTTTTTTTATGGATGGATTTTTGGGGAAAGAAAAAATTTGAAGAGGATAGATAAATTTAAAAAAAAAAAAAGGAAATACACGAGATCGGCTTTAATGGTTTATCTTTTTCATTTTCCCCGTTTTCTCTCAGGAGTATCGAGAAAAGGGTACATGTCTAAGGAAAGAATTGAATTTCCGCTTACAATAATACCTTTTTTATCATCTCTTTTTTTTAAATTCTTCGTTCTTCGACTTAACGTATTACCATGTTTTACATGATTACATCTCGGATTTTCTACTTTACGTTAACTTTATTACGGAAGCTTTTGATGAAGCAGACAATTCTTTTTCAAAGAATTTTAACTTATTTGGTATTATAAAATCGGTAAGTTTAAATCATTTTATGGAATAGGATTAGCCTTGAGAAGTATTTTACGTTTTAGCACAAGATAATCAATCAAAGAGTTTACAAATGGGTTTGCCCCAAATGAATCAGTGGCGAATCGATTACTTAAGCTCTACAGAGGAAAACTTCAAAGCTTAGGCAAAAAACAGGCCTAAAAACTGACTTCAGCAACAGGAGTTTAGACATCCCTCACCATCTAATATCTTTAACTCAGCTAAGCCAGGCCAGCTTAATTTTTTCATAAAACTTAAGCCAGATCTGAGGATAAAACATTAATCAGGTGCTAATCAGAAAGATTTACTATTTTTTCTCCATGCATATTCCCCAATTGTGAAGCTTTTTTCAAACTTATTGTAAGACGTTCAAGACCTTTTAAAACCTCCCACAAAATCCCTCAAATCGTACATTTTATCGACACTCCGTGATTCTCCACTTCAGGTATATCCTATCTCTGGAAATTGGATTAGAGCTACGTGTCTTTTCTCCTTTTTTTTTTTTGCTCTTCTACCCATCCTTTCTTAAGCTATTTACTGGATTGATTTCGAAATAAAACGAGAGGAACCCATTTAATAAATTGTTATTTCGTAGTTCGCGGATTCGAAAAAAATATCGAGACTTTTCATCAGCTCCGATAAGATTCTCGCTTTCCCCCAATTTTTCGCTAAGTTGAACAATACAAGGCAATGTGATTTCTCCCCACCATATACTAGGGCGACGAAACTGTCTTTCGGTAAAATCTTTTTTTTAAAAAAAGAAAAAGATTCCGTTTCTCATTTTCTCTCTTTCGAAAATCTGTGATATTGAATTCCACCAAGTTTGTATTAAATTGAATGATCGCCTATCAACTTTTTTTTTCTACTAACACCTCTCTCTCTCTTTTTTTTTTGATTTTCTTGTTCTTGTGTCACTTTTTTTTCTCCCCCTCGGGTTGTCAAAACCAGAACATCGTTTACTTAATCAAACAAGAGGATTTTCTAGTACCTTGTTATGGTTATTAAATTTATAGGAAGAAAAAAATGTGATATGAGCTTGAAGTTCGAAATGGGACTAGCAACGTTTTCCTAAAATGGCCAAAAATCAGTTGCCAAATTGATCAGTCGACTGAAAATTTTTCTGTTTTTAAAAAGAAATTCCGATTGAAAAATATTTACTTGTAAAATCGAGCTTGAAGAAAAAAGTAAGCGGGGCTGATTAATTAATCTTGTGTTATGGATGCCTATCGATAAAAATGCCGGGAAGATCATATCCCTGGCTAGGACGCTAATCAACAAAAAAACAAGTCTTTTATTCATTTTTCTCAACGGGGGGTTGAAAGAAAAAAGGCGAAAGTAATTTATATAAAAAGATGAAAGGGGGAAAAAAAGAAAGTGAGATTGGTGCTCATTAAATATGATGAAAGAGTGAAAACGTTAAAAACGTTAAACGCTGCCTCTGGAAATGTATTAATTTCTGAGTAAAAAAGGTTTCATTTTTTATAAATATAATAAAAATGAATAAAAATTTATCTTAAAAAATTATTTCATAATGATGACGCTTTTAAAATAAAATATTTCAGTCAAAGGGAATAGCAAGAAACGTGTGTGGGAAGCTTGAGCCAGTTCTTCGGCCCGATTGCCAAGTATTTAGCACAGCTAGGTTAGATTAAGATAGGTTAGAACATTTTAAGAGACCTAAAACAGTTTTATTGCTTAAAACTAATGAGGTATTCCACATGAAATCAGCCTAAAATGCTCGAAAATTTCCAGTCACATCACCGATTTTGACGAAAATCGTTGTATGGGTAGTATTTATGATTCAAAGAAACTAATTTGAAGGATTTTTGCGAAATTCAATTTTTTCGGAAGTTAGCGGCATTTTTGTGTTTTGCCAAAATCTGCATATCCAGTGGTTGCCTAAGTTTTTGACTTGCTGTGTCCATATTTTTTTGACGATTCTAATTTATCACATACGGTTTTATAGAGGATATCTTAGACTAGTAATCACCAAGTTTTCAAATTTTTTTCCCGACGCGTTTTTGGGGGGCGGGCCCTTTATCCGGGAGTTCGAATTTGGGCCACACCCAAAATACACCATCTTGGATTTCGACCAAAATTTTTTTTTGTGTTCTCTATTAGGGGTACTATTACCCCCCCCCCCCCCCCCCCAAAATGTTTTTTTGTATATTCAATATTTACAGTCAGGGCGATTTTTTAATCAATTTTGGCACCAGTATGGAATTCAAAAAAAATGATTTACAGTTATAATACGGTAAGTAATAATACGGTAAGTTATATGTAAGGTTCTAAAACATTAAAAAATTTATATTTATACGTAATAATACGGTAAGTTATATGTAAGGTTCTAAAACATTAAAAAATTTATACTTTTATAAAGGATATACATTAAGAATTTAGTTTTAGTGCCCAAGCCAATTCTTAACCCTTAAGCTACGGCCCTTAGCTATATATAGCCAAAAAATTTTTTTTGAATTCTGAACGGGGCGCCCTTGAATTTTCTTCTAATATATGAGGAAATAACCCCCAAAAAATTTCAAGTCGATCGGTAAAGATTGAGGGGTATTCCCACGACTTTGAAAATTTTACATGGGAAAACATAGGTGATTTTAGCTATTTTCAGGCAGGAGTGGACGGGTATAGGTTGAGAGAAGAAGAAGAAGAAGAAGAGATTTACAAAGTTTAAAAATAAATAGTGAAGAATTAATGCTATAAAGATTCTTAATCATTTTCAGTCAACCTAATGCAATACTTCTTGACCCTAAATACTACCTTATTCCTCATATCCCCTCCCTCATCATTATATACAGCAGTAATGAATGAAGTAATACCACCTTATGACGACACATCCTACTAATTGGAACTTACATCATTAAAGAAGCACAAAAAGCATCCATCCATCTTTCAAAAACATCACGTTCATTTTTTTTGTCAATTATAACTTTACCAGCAAAAGCAATCAACAATCATTTTCTCCCCCTCTGTTTATCGCGCGGGGGCGAAAAGAGAAAATATGACGTCATAATAAACAACGAATCGACATTGTCAGTCCTAAAAATCAAAATCTAAACTTTACCCCCCCATAAACCGAATCGTATAGTATCCGCATACACGTGTAAAAACAAAATGATGGAATTAAATTGAGAATCACCGATCCCCGTCAGTGCAATACGTATCCTACAGCCATTTTATAAATCTACAACGCGGGTGAATGACAATGACAACGTATTATTGAATCACGGGGATTCGAAACCAGCGGGAGGGGATTACTAATAAAAAAAAAAATTGCGACTTACCTTTTGGTAAAAACCCTGCTTGAATTAATCTTGCTTCCATTAATAACCTGGGAAGCAACAGGCAAAAGGCTGCAGTCAAGTGCAAAAAAGGTGCGGTTGGTCCTCCATGTTGCCATAAACTTCGAAAAACTCCATGGTTATCACTAGATCCTGAAATGGTAAACGAAACCACATTAAAAGCGCAAATGTAATTCACGGGGAAATATTTCCGGATTACTGGAAAAATCGCATCAAAGGGAAATATAAAAATTAAATCAACGTAAAAGGTAATTTTGATGAATAAATATTCAAAAAAAGGGTTTTCCGTTTATTTTTTTTTTTTTAGCGAATTTATTTGAAACTTACCTAAAAGCACGCTAGGCGGATCTGCAGTACATGTGCTAAGATGTCTACCTAATTTAAAACCATCGTTGGCTAAATTTCCAATTTTAAAAACGGCTGCTATTAGGAAAAATGGTAATAGTATACAGGCCAATCCTATAAGGCCTAAACAGGCATAAAGTTCCAGTCTCGGTGGCGGCGTGACGGGCCAAGGCAACGAAGCATAACCGAAGAATCTTTTGGCACATTGCGTTGCTATGTAAGCTTGAAATCCGGTAAGGCAAAGCCCGTACCAAACGGACCATAAGCAGTTAATGTGAGCTTTCCAACATGATTTTGATTTTTTTGAAGGCGGTGGACTCGCTTTTGCCGGGGTGACTGATATCTTCGGTTTTAATTTGGATCTGTTGGCATCGTTGTTGTTTTCGTATGACATCAAGCTTCCCGTCATCGACATGATGCGATCTGGAATAGAAAAATTTGAAATTAGATGAGTTTGAATTGGTTAGCTGGTTATACAAAAAAAGATGATGGTCGATGTCCGACGTGGAGAAAGATAGAAAAGAGGAGAAAGAAGTGGAAAAAGAACGAGGGAGAGAGAGTGGGAGAGGAGGAGGAAGACGAGGGAGTTGAGGGATATAAGGAGGAAGACGATGGAGACGAGGGAGATAAGGAGGAAGACGATGGAGACGAGGGAGATAAGGAGGAAGACGATGGAGACGAGGGAGATAAGGAGGAAGACGATGGAGATGGAGATGAAGAAGAAGACGAGGGAGATGGAGAGGAAGACGAGGGAGATGAAGAGGGAGACGAGGGAGATGAAGAGGAAGACGAGGACGAGGGAGATGAAGAGGAAGACGAGGACGAGGGAGATGAAGAAAAAGACGAGGACGAGGGAGATGAAGAAAAAGACGAGGACGAGGGAGATGAAGAAAAAGACGAGGACGAGGGAGATGAAGAGGAAGACGAGGACGAGGGAGATGAAGAGGAAGACCAAGGAGAGAAGGAGGAAGGCGAGGGGGAGGAGGAGGAAGACAAGGGAAAAGAGCAGGAAAATATCAGATCATAAGAAAATGTAGATTGAAAGGAAAAGAAGTCGAAGAAAAAATAATTCCCTAACTTTGTCTTGTTTTCATTAAACCTGGCAAATCTCTATTCAACCAACGGTACAGTGAAATAATTTTTTGTAAATATTCTTGATGGGTGGTCTTATGCTCGTAGTAACATCAGGTTTAAATTCGATCTGTACATGATCTATAGCCAACTCTGACCTCTTCGATTTATGTCTCTGTGAGTTTGTCAAAGATCAGATTTTTATAATAAAGAGTGCTATGCAAATGATTTAAATGCAGCTTTTGTCATAAATTAAAAAGGCGATTGGCTGAGTCAGAAAATGACAAACTAGGCAAAAATGATCAGCTGGAAACTGCCTGAAGTTTTGAAAATAATCCGCCAAAATTATCAGCTCGAGTGAACGAACCCTTTATTGTGACACCACTGAGGCAACCTGGCAATGTTATTTCTGCATCTTCTTAAAATTCCTAAAGAGTCACATGAACAGCAAGTTTTAAATAATCCCAACGCCAAAGGCAATCTTATCATCCTCAAAAATTCCAAAAATTTAACAAAATTAGTAATTTTGCTTTGCAAAATGACAGAACATAAATTTTTAAAAAAAAATGAATAATATTTTCTTCCTCCTAAAACATCATACAATATCTCACTAAAAGATCGTCAACTTTTATTACAACATTTTATGGCGTTCATTAGAAGCCTACAACTTGATATTTAAAATTTAACAGTTAAATTTCGGGTAATACTTATCAAGTTTCTCACAAAACATTTTTAATGACATCGTAGACTTTGCCTTAAACAAACATCAATAATTCAACAAGTGTCAACAATCAATAAATAATAAAGCCAGACAAGCATCTGCGAAACCTTCATCCCAAAATTCCGCTGTCAAGGTATTTGACACACGTCACATAATTTCCTCAATCTAATGGGCAGTATGAAACTGACACTATTACGTAACGCTACAAAACAAGGAATGGCGATTTAAAAAGCCCTTCCTTCGTCAAAGCAATTTTCGAATTCGATGCAATCCGTCGTCAATAACAACATTCACAGGGTCCTTTTCAAATAGGAGGAAAAACCGTTTACCCGGGTGTAATTTAAAGTAATACCATTTTTCTTTTCTTTTCTTTTTTTTTCCCTTGTAAATGACGCACAACCTATTCTTTCCGACTACTTTAGCATTTTCCCTCTTTTCAAAAAGCTTCTAACAGCTCATTTCAGCGTCTAGGAATGCATTTGTCTTCCCCGTATCCATTTCCTTGTTTTCCAAAAGATTATAAATCAACCCTGGGTAGCTGTGTCGTCGTATAACCGATGGCAAGAGATAACGTTAGATTGTGAGAACGAGACAAAAATCAGTTCAAAGCGGTATTAATGGAAGGTTTGATTTTTTTCTTCTTCTTTTTATACGTTTCCCCAAAATGAGAGTTGGCAACTTGATCAAGGATAAAAGGGACTAAAAACTTTTCCTTCGGACGACCTCATGAAAAATGTATAAACCTTTTTTTTTTTTTTTTTTCATTTCTTCTAAAACGGAGAGAGATGAGTCGAAGGGAGGAAATTGTAATTTCAGAAAATATCGCTTTCATTTCACAAATCCAATATTCCTTTTTATAAAATCTGACAATGGTAAAGGATGTCAAACACGGAAGTCAGTCGTTCATTGTCGATTTTCCAGTCAGAACTGAATTTATTTACATTCAACGTTTTTCGAGTCTTTCATCTTTTCCTGAAAAATAATTAAAAACCCTGATTTTTTTTCTTCTTTTCTCTCCCTCTCATACTTAAGAGGAGGGAAGTGTATATCGGGGAAACTGGAAAACTCGATCTTCCATCCCCGAAAATTCTCATCTATAAATAAATTAAATGTAAAGCGTGTAAAATAAATTATTACCTTATATTTTAGCTATCTCGATGTGAATCCCATTCCGTTCCCCGCTTCCTCCCGCCGTTCATTCTTGAGCGAACTAAGAAATTTTCCTGAAAAGAAGAATGAAAATTTACCGTAAATCAACGGGCGTAAAGGAAAGCGTTTTATCAACTACTATTTTTTTTTTTAAACGTCAAACCCCCAACGAAAAAGTTTCACGAAACGAAATTTTGACTGCCACAAATCGTATAACAAAACGTAACGATTTATCATTCCGAAGTCGGAAAAAAAGGGTGAATATAAAAGTTCTTGATACGAAATAAGAGCAAGATTGTTTGAGGTTTAATTCATTGCGATGTAAACTGGGAAAAATAATATTTCGGTCCGAAAAACTGGTTAAGAAATTAACAAGATTTGTTCGACAAGAAAAAAATTATCACAAGATTTGTTCGACAAGAAAAAAATTATCACAAGATTTGTTCGACAAGAAAAAAATTATCACAAGATTTGTTCGACAAGAAAAAAATTATCACAAGATTTGTTCGACAAGAAAAAAATTATCACAAGATTTGTTCGACAAGAAAAAAATTATCACAAGATTTGTTCGACAAGAAAAAAATTATCACAAGATTTGTTCGACAAGAAAAAAATTATCACAAGATTTGTTCGACAAGAAAAAAATTATCACAAGATTTGTTCGACAAGAAAAAAATTATCACAAGATTTGTTCGACAAGAAAAAAATTATCACAAGATTTGTTCGACAAGAAAAAAATTATCACAAGATTTGTTCGACAAGAAAAAAATTATCACAAGATTTGTTCGACAAGAAAAAAATTATCACAAGATTTGTTCGACAAGAAAAAAATTATCACAAGATTTGTTCAACAAGAAAAAAGCTTGGCTGCGTAAGGCGCAAGCTGGTTGGCGCTCTGGGGTGTTTTCGAGACATCGTTTCTTAAGTTGGAATTAGCAAGACATCGGGGGGCTTTCGCAATCCATGCCTTAATAACAGGATCTCTGGAAATGATGGCCATGAAAATCGACTTGTTAAAATTTCCACGGGTTGATTTCCAAATCCTATAAAATAAAACCGACGGAGTAACTAATGGAAACACGCCGTCCCCAAATATTTATCCGGCATTTCCCCAATATGAGAACTCCATTACTGGAATCCAGCAGACCTCGAAAAAAAAAGAATTCAGATTATTCGAAAACGCCGCTTCGCGTCACTGATGAATGTGAAGCGGGAGAAATTATTCATGAAGAGATAATAGAACCTTATAGGCAAATAAAAACGGATATATTGAAAAACGATGTACGGAATGAGCCGTGTTTATAAAATTTTAATAATACACTTAGTAGTCTGAAACTTCCTCTTTTTATTGTAAATTTTCATCTTCCGCACTTAAACCGATTTTCTTTCCACCTTTATACATCCCTCATAAAATTGTTGTAAATATATAAGAATGCCAATTCAAAAAAAAAAAACTCCCGTTTATTTTGCTTGTGTAATCCCAATTCGGGTGAATGGGGCCGCAAGAGTCCTTGATATCCTTTTTAACTTAAATCGACCGTGAGCTGAGTCAAGTGTCGTAGTTTTTTGTCTTATATGCGGGTATCGCAAACAGAAGACAAAAAATCGAGGGGAGATAGATGTATGGAAGAAAAATCTAATGAAGTTTGGAATCCCTTGAACCATTTCAACAACATGAATAGCGTTTTCAATTTTTATTACCCCGAGATTGATATGATTTCAAATGGGGTGGAAATACTTCTTTAAAAAAAAAAAAAGAAAATTTCAATGGCGTTAAGTTTTTCTATATGAAAATATTCAAGCTTTTTAAACGATGGGGGAAGAAAAAGAAAATTCCCGTGACGTATAAGGAGAAAAAACCTAGCGTCATCAATGACAGGTTATTATTGGGAAAGAGAAATAAGAGGCAGTAGGGTGGGAAGTTTTTTGGTTTGGGGTTGATCTGATACATCCTTCACTTTTTTAAATATTATTACTATTGTCGAATACGCGGAAGAAGGGGAAGAGGAAAAAAAAAGGAATTTCCACCGCATTAACGTTTTTAGAGATTTTATTGAAAAATTCTTTTTCCTGATATTCTAGAATAATTATTTGTTGAAAAAAAAATATGAAGATAATAATGTCAGGATTATACTGTAATTTAATAAGATATAAAAAAAATAACGTCGGAATATTCATGCTCAATAATAATAAAATATTTCCGTAGTGCGATGCTTTCGCGCTTTTTTCCTCTTGAAAGCGAAAACGTTGTCTTATTCTTTTTTCTTTGAGGAAAAAAGTTACGTTTTTCTTTTTTAAAAGAAGAAATGGTTTAAGGTGAAGAAATAGCGAGATATGAAAAGTATATTCAATCTTTTTGCTTGAAAGAAAACCAGAATATTTAATGAAGCTTTTCGTTTTTTCTTCTATAAGAAGTGGACAACACCAGTGGCTTTGTGGTTTAGCCTCCATATGTCAGAATTTTTCATAAACCTTTTTATATGAGTTTCCAATAGGCTTTCTTGCTTTTATCCTCGGATTTAAATGTTTTTTCTTCTTCTACTTTTACCAAAATCTGTTTCTCGTAGAATATTATTCGTCTTCATTGATCCTCGATAGTTTTCAATGGTTCTGGATGGTCTGTCGGTGGTTGTTCACGAGCTTTCATGGTCATGATGGTCTTTTATAGTCGTCGATAGTCTTCGAAGGTTCTGGATGATCTTCCGTGGTCCTTGGTAGGCCTCAATGGTTCTCGATGGTATTCCCCCGTCCTCAAGAACACTTACATAAATGTGTAAATTTGAGGTAAGAGAAGTAGTTGACGTGTAAACTTACACTTGCTTGCTGCAAACTTGCAGCAAACTGTTGTTGCGGTCTGGGTCCGATGGTCCTCGATGGTCTTTCAAGTTCATTGATAGTTTTCAATGGTTCTCGATGGTCTTATGGTGGTTCTTGATAGTTTACATGGTTCTCGATGGTCTGTCGATGGTTGTTCACGAACTTCCATGGTCATCGAAGGTCAACCATGGTCTTCTATGGTCCTCAACTGGATGATCTCCCATGGTCCTCGGTAGGTCTCAATAATTCCTAATGGTCTTTATTGGTCCTTGATGGTCCTCGATGGTCATGGTTCATCTTGCCATGGTTCACGATGGTCTTCCATGGTTTTTGATCAATTATGGTCTCGAAAATCCTGAATAGTCTTTAATGATCCGTGATAGTTTTCAATAATCCTGCAAGGTTTTCATACGACCTCTACAGTCCCTGATGGTCGTTCATGCAAGCGTTAAAAAGTCGAGCACTTTTATTCATACGGTCCGGTCCCAGAATGGAACAAAACGCAACATCTTATTTTCAAACACCGACAACCTTTTCTTTTCATGGTCGGCCAATCCTTTCTCATGCCATGTCAATTCTAAAAAGTCATCTTCAAGCCAGTAACATGCCGAAAAGACAAGCAAAACAAGGGCTAAAATCAACTTACTGCTATAGCTAAAAGTTCCTTCTTAGCCATTAAAAAGATCATGATATTCAATACCTTTCCCCACAGAAATTTTATTTAAATCGAAACTAACAGCGTAAAAAAGTCCATTTTCAGCATTATTCCTCCGAAACAACTCCAATAAACAACAGGAAGTCTAAACTTATCGAACAAAGCACCTTGAATGAAGAAAATAATTAATTTAACTCCACGCTATTTATAAAGATAACAGTCAGGAGAGTAAAATTAGAAAAAGCCGATAGGAGCAAGAGGAAAAGGAGAGAAAACATAATTACTGAGGATGGGTAGGGCTTCCTAACATTTTGCGACTCAATGTTCGATAACTTAGTTTAAACAATTCGAAAGCTAGTCATTAACTCTGGGAACTGCGGTTCTTGACGTTTGCTTGTCAACAAGACTTCTCTCGCATACGTATAATACCTCTTCGGATGGAAAGGAAAATTACCGCCCGGGCAAATACTACCTAAATAACTCAATCTCTGTTCAACGTATAATGGAAAAGGAGATATCTAAAGGGCTCTGGGGAGAATCCGCGAGTCAATCGAGCGCGAACGTCAAGATTTACAGGAAAAATCATTTAGAAATCTTGGGATTTTCTTCACGTTCGGAAAGAAAGGAAATTATTTTTGTTTTTTAGGCATCCTATACCGTATTTAATAATGCAGATTCCTACCTTAAGACTCGTGACAGTTGGGACGCTATCATCATTCTTCATTTTATAGCAATTGCGGGTTGCATATTTTATTTTAAAAAAAATAATAAGAAGAAAAAGGGAATGGAAGTTTCGTATGGGTAGCATTTTCTCGTTTAAAAAAAATTAATCACGCGCAATATTTTTCTCCATTTTCTTAACAAATTATTATGCGTACTATTTTATTATTTAACATAAATCGTTTTCTATGTAACGAAAGCCGCTTTAATGGGTTAGTTATAAATTCATTCAACTAATTTAAATTCCCGACTGTGCGAAAATGGGGTTAGACAAGAAAAAAAAACGCGTGCAAATTTTTTTTTTTATTTAAAGCGGAAACGGAAAACAAGATAGCATCTTCTTGCCCTGAGCTATTGAGGAAATGTAATTACTGATAATAAAAATTAAATCGGGATTTAAAAGACGTCGTTTGTTAATGTATAGGTGACTAGAATCTATTATGGAGGAAATTCTAGATCGTAAAAGATTCGTAATAAAGTTTAGTTTAATGGTGTAATTATGAGAAAGTGCGAAAAAGTGAAAAAATATAATTTGGGGAGTTTGTAAGAAATGTGCGCAATTTTTGAAATAATTAACATAGCCAGGCACGGACTGGCCTACCGGGCTAAAGCGATCTTGTGCTATTGCAGTTATTAAAAATATGACTGAAATATTTGATTGAGGAAATTTAATGTTTTTGCCTGAAATGTTAGTGAATTTCTTCGGAATCGGCAGCAGAAGGATGCAACAACTTTTCTGAAATTTCAGATTTTAGATAAAAAAAATTTCATCAGCATTCTAAGAAGGCAGGGCACTTATGGACTGGTCAATTGTTCACCTTGTCTTCTTAGAGTGAGAGCTATTTTTCTTTTTTTAAAATAAATAAAAACAGCTCTATTGGAATTCTGTAGTCACCTTAGAGCGCCGCTTTTGGTATTTTTACCTCCGTTCTTTGGAGGAGCCTGTTCGATCATAAACATAACACTTTGGGATAAAAATTTTGGATAAAATTATTCATGAAGTTTCATGGAGAAGTTGTCCATGCTAAAAAAGAATTTATGGAATTCGTTTATTTTGCTTTGAAGAACATCCCAGTATTTTCCTTCGGGATTTGGTATTTGATATTTTGCTTGCTCAAAATTATTTTATGTTGTTTAAAAGCTAAATATGGAAAATTTTGGACCAGCGGAATCCCGACTGAGTCTTTCTTATGAAAGGAGAAATCTCGTACATTTCCGATTACGAAAGTAATTCCCAAAAATTATTGAACATCGGGAAACTGGAAGCGATCAACTGCAAAAATACTCATAGGACACTTGATTTAGAAAAGGAATACATTTAATTAATATCTTTAGCCAATAAATTGCAGTTAGCTAAGGAAATAAAGGATGCTTCCTCAGGCAATATTTATCTAACTCAAAAAACGTAAAGTCAAAGTTGGGCTTTAAGTTTGAACTGTATCTCTTAAAGAGTGTATAGATGGCACGTGTTAATTCCTGTTAAACAAATGTTGTGGCCAGATGAGTAGGCAAAGTAAGCCAACACAAACTTGTTGCCCTCTCTCTAAACCAAGAATCGCTTAAAGCAATATAACTGTTTCAAAAGCTTCAGGAAAAGTTTTCCAAGGTCAACGAAAAAAAATTCTCCAGTTTAGAACTGAGTTTTTAATTCTTCTTGTAGACAACACATGCCTACTGCACGAACGAAGCGACAAATATTACAACGTTCGAATTCCCCATAGAAAATAACCCCAAAACCTTTTATTTTTTGATTTATTTGACTCAAAGTTAATACACGTGTTCAATAGATCACTGAACTTTGGGAAAAAGTCGTAATCCACTGGAAAAATTAGAGGAGAAAAATTTTTACGATAGGAAAAAAAAAAGGGAGAACGAATCGTGATTTGCTTAAGAGATTTTCACCAAAGAAAAAGTTTTCCTCCCCTAACTCACCTGCGACATTTTTTTGGTTTCTTTAATTATCAAGCTTATGTTTTCACAAAAAAAAAGATCAAAAAACTAGCAATCACATTTCTTCTTCCCCCCTTTTTTTTTTTTTTTTTTTAAAAAAAACATGATAGCATTCTTTTTCCCGAAAAAAAAAAATCGCTATAAATATTTACAAGGGCAATGAAATGTACACCCAACTGTGAAATCACGTCTGTCCGTGTGAGGGGAATCCATGCTCACGTTCTGTCTATACTGTTTACGGTATAGCATTTACATTTTCACGGTTTTTCCGTGTTATAAAACTTTAACGTTGTGGGAAAAAAATACGGAACACAGGAAGACGGATTCGATTAAATAAAAATCCTTTTTCGGATTCGAAAAAAAAAAAAAAAAAAAGAAAAAAAACATTCTTCACATTCCGATGAAAAAATTTCTTTTTTTGCCTCTGGCGAAAATTTCATTTAACGAAATCAAGGTAGAAGTCGCGATCCGAAAAGTTTTCCTTCCCGATTTGAAAATTTAACGGAGAAAAACAATCCGGCAGGAGCTTTCGTTCCACAAACAACAAAAACGTCGACGTCATGTTTACACAAAAGGAATATAAACATTGCCTAATGCTTTCGTTTTCGTTGAATAAGAAAACTTGCATCATCGGTTATATATTTCCTCTTGTTTCAGAGTATGATGAACGGTTAAGATTAATCCGATATCCAATTTGTGACTAAAACGAAACAAACAATGCAACGATTTCTCCGTTTTTATCCTTTTCCAATATTTATGAAGAAAACGATTCTGTTATACTCGAAGATAAAAAAAAAAAAGGAAAGGAAACGCTTTTCGGTTGTTGAATTATTAATCACGTCTTATCGGGGAATTTTAAAATGATAATAAAATGAAAATAAATCATTTCCATTTCATCCTTGTTTAAAAAAAAAAAATGGAAGCTTTTTGCTTTTAAAATTTTTTTTTATCTAGATATACATTTTCAAGGGCGAGAGATATGTGACTCGAAACATTTAAAAGAGCTTTTTTTTTGCGAACTCCCCCCTTAAAATCTCTTCACACTCTTCTCTCCCCCCCTCTTCGGCAGCCATGTTTTCCTATAACAGAGTTGAAACGTAATAGCTTTGGCACGCAAATGTCGGAAAGCAAATTGCTATTTGACACCATTGACGGAATTTTACGATAAGTTCCCTTTTCCTAAGGATTCGTAAAAGGGAGATCCTTTTTCGAAATGGGGTAAAAAGGTCATGAGCTTTTAAGAATTTATTATTGCCACATCCCGTGCATAAATATATTGTATTTTATAGAACAAACATGAAAGGAGTTCCGCGTTTGAAAATTGAAATCAAAAGAAACTCAAAATTCGATACTCGGGTCAACTCTTTCGGTTCAATGAGTATTACCAAAGTTATTGACGCATTGGCTGTGAATTTCTGCTTCGCCATTTCCTCTCTTTATTTCCCCCTTTTTAACTTACCTAAAATCTCTGCTTCACTTATTGCAATCATTGAGAAAAGGCAATACGTCATTTTCGTAGCAGACCTTTTCCAAATTGATTCCTCCGGAAATGAAGTTACGTTTGAAACGTCGCATCTATTTGAATTTCCTCGACCTTTTCTTTGTATTGATTTCTTAGACGCGAAGTGTAAAACAAAAGTATATGTTTCTTTATTGTTTTCGATAGGTGAAAATTTTCCTCGTTGAGGGAGTTATTAGCTAAATGACAAGTCGGCGTGTACGAGCGTGATTAATTTACACCGATGAATAGAAGGATATTAATATGTCTTAATTAATATTTGCATGAGTTTCGATTTTGATATTGATTTATATTGTAAACCGCATTCGTGCGTATGCGTTGAATAGGGAAAAAAATATATATCTTCATCCTTTTCACGATATTCTTATCTGAGAAATTAATAACACAGGATTAGACGTTATAAAGAGTGCCATAACTAAAAGCGTTCTTTTCTTCTTTTTATCGTTATGTAGCACGCTTTATCCTTTAACGATGTTGTAAGCCGATTCGAAAACTTTTCAAGATCACGGAAAGGGGTTTGGTAATTTGTCTACAGGTCGATGATGATCAGACATAGATATATTCTCCTATCAATTGGGTCTGGTTGCCATGTTGGCGGGACCGATCTTAGTGAGTTATATATGGGTCGTTTCATACCAAATGGGCCAGGATTTGACCTTCAGGTGGAGAATTTTGTTCAAAATTTTTTTATGGGACAAACACCCATGCCCAATATTAGGCCCCAAAAAAATTTCTTACGGAAGTTATGGCCTAAATTAATTTTTTTAATTTTCGAAAAATGGTTTTTTAAATAATTTATTCTGAAATAACGGCTTAAGATAGAGATGCGTACGAGGTCTTGTTTTGTTCGTATTTAGACAGGCTTTCGACTAGAAAACCTCATTAGGCCACAACAATTTTGCCGCAAAATTTCGATTTGGCCAAAAATTAAATTTTGTCTTTTCTCTCAATACGTATTTTTTGATATTTCTGAAAAAATTCCTTAGAACACTTCTAGGGGCCCTCTAAAAGTACCACTAAAAACTGGAAAGGTTAAATTTTGGAAGGAAAAAAATTTTTTTTTGAATTTTTCTTAAAATTTGGCCAAATTGAAAAAATCATAGTTTTGGATTGTAGTGACTTGGAAAATCGGTACTATGGGTATGGGTTACTTACATAAAGGGCTTTTTAAAAAAAAATTGGTTGTCCCAAAATATTGCGTTTTTCTAGCCTGCGGGTGGGCCGCAGGCTAGAAATACGGCGGTGGTACCTGAGCTATTCTTCTTTCGATCCATAACCGTCCCTTCCTGAACGAAGGTCTCCCTCAAAATTTGCCATACTTTCTTGTCTTGAGCTCTTCGCAACCACTAAAGCCCCGCTACTTTCTTAATGTCGTCATATCGCCTATTTCCTGGCCTACAGGCGAGGTCTTCATCCTTCTGACTGTACTGTCCACCTATCCGGATGAACAGAGCGGCCAAGTTCATCCTGACAGTATTCCTGAGCTAATTGCGAGGTTGCATTATCCAAAATTCGAAATTCCCCCAAATAATAGATAGTCTCATATCCATTCTTCAATTTCAACTCCAATTCGTTGACAGCTTTCACGCCTGTCCTGATGAGCATCGTAAAAGCTAAAGGATATTATATCTTCCGGACACCACAAGGCAATTTATATAAACGTAAACAAACATATCCGTATCAGTAATCTGAATACATATTACCCAACCCCCACCCTACAAAACTTCGAAGACGAACCCACATTCTTCCGTTCCTTATCCAACAATTATCATTTTTCGTTTATGAAATCCTGTCGACCATTCCCCAAAAATGTCATCACTCATCTAAATGACAACCCTATGTGCTCCTCTTTCGATATTTTACATAATGAAATTCCTGTAAACACAGAGAGGGGTTGAAGCAAATTACAACCCTGTCATCTAGATTCTAGAGTACTTCAACATTTCGAGGGGGATTTCTTTCGGGGTTGTTGTAGTCCCTTCCCCTCCCTCCCCTACACTTAATCCTAGATGAAATTTACTGTCGTAATGGAATCATTAAAGTCCCAAAGAGGCCATGAAATTCTCGAGCGTTATTCTACCGTCAAGGGTTCACTCGTCATATTTATAATCCAACACATTTTTTTCCCCGTCGCCACGCAGTCTTCTTTTTGTTCGACAAAACAACTTCTCATTAAAACCGTCGTTGTTAATAGCGGAGGTGTTGACAACCTCCTTTTCGCGTGTGAATAAAGCTTTTAAACAACGCACGAGACACGAATTTTCGCCAGACTTTTCCGCAAAAAGGAAGAAGAGTTTTATGTAAATACAAAGGGGAGAAAAGTTTCAATTGGTGTAGACGTGCACGTTGCTTCTTAAGTTGGAAAGCTTCGTGGGAGACGGATTGAACAAATGATCGTACAGAAACTGTATCAAGTTTCTGGAGAGAGCGAATCCGGCAAAACGTGAGATTCAAAAGCTTCTCTCTTTATTTGTTTAGTTTTAAATGCTTTAATGTTTCTCCCCCGTCATTAAGAATGGCGACGATTCCGTGACTAAATCAAGAATTTCTATTCTCACCCCCGTAATAATCTTTTTTTAGCCGGAACCCACCCAACCAAGGTCAAGATTTCATTTCACGGGTTTTACCAAGAAAATTGCTGCGGGTTGGATCGGTCGACCAAAAGAAATTGAGGGGATTCATTTCACGGGTACATGGGAAGGGTCTAGGATAACACGGGAAAAAGGATGATGGAAAAGGGTTTCATCACACTAAATTTAATTTAGATTCTTTTTTTAAAAAAAATATCATTTGAGTATAAATATTCCAAGCAACTTCCCTTCGTGTAAAATGTGATACAAAATCAGTGAGGCCTTTTGTTTATCCTAAACTGTTATATTCTGTTCCTCTTTTTCTTCTTCACTAAACTGGTAAATTGCACACACGTGGCATTTCATTCACTTTCTCCTATCTTTGTTTTTTCCTTTTTTTTTTGCTTTTTGTTATTTCAAGGCGAAAGTTTTGTTATTATTTTAGTTTTCTTTTCTATTTAAAGTAAAAATAAAAGGGGATGTTGACTTAGACGTTAAAAGGGGAAAAGACCTTTTTTTCTATACAGAGAGTCAAAAGATGTGAAATTCCTTAAAAAACAACGGCGCCCGGGGGCGGGTATTGCGTTTCGTAGTTTATAAAGCTTACCTGCCTTTTGAAAAAAAAAAAAAAATTTGGCGTAGGAATGCGTGAAGTTGGCTTTCCGATATGTTTGCCGAAAGACTGAGATGAATATTTATGAACTAGCCCGTATCGAGGCAGCAGCCCGCATTAGCGACTGCATGTCACACATTCGGATTGTTAATATGAATTTCTGCTTACCTGCAAATGAATACGTACATGAATTAATTAACGTGCGTAAAATGAAAAAAATTAATCTCGTTTTAATTTTGTGGGCAGCATATACCAAACACGACGAAGTAATGATATTTATTAAGCTAACGTTTTTTGGGTACAAAAATTTGCATTATTGTGCGTAATATTCCTATGAGAATGAGTTGACAAAAAAATACAAGAGGCAAAGAGTTCAAGATGTAGCAAAAGGAGCACATGAATACATAAAGAGCAAGTGTGAACAACTGGGTTGTCGTTGAGTGTCGCTTTCCTTACAAAGTTCTGGCACATCTTTAGATGCCACACTCATGACCGAGTATTGGCGACCTCTCTGCGTAATGCGCTAACACGGCAAGTTAGAGAGGCTGTGCTAGACATGTTACCACTTGTTGGCTCGCCATAGCCTTGCAAGGGGGACAAAGTCCAAACGACATCACACGAGTCAATTAAGACCTCGAATTATGTTCGTGTGACCAGATGTTATGGTCAGAGGTGAATTTCGGTTGGGAAAAATCTAAACCGAAATGTGAATTCGACCGCTCGTGAGTCGCGTACGATGACCACTGCGCCACGAAGTGCAGCCGTTCTGCCACATCGGAAATGGCAACTCGTCTATTATATGTTCTCTACTTAAGCGTTCAAAACCGGCATTAAAATGTTTGGTAGGTCCCAATGTTAAGTCGCCAACACACACACCTTCTTTATGCAGACAGGAAAGCCTCTGCTCCCAAACAGTGCGGCACTCAAAATAAGTAGTATAGACACACACCAAAATCCACGATTGACTTCTGTAAATCAGACGACCCAACAAAAACTGGAAATCAGGAAAAAATTATGAGCAATACGATTCCGCTTCAGATAAATTGAAAAAAAGAACTGTCCTACCATTAGTTTGACATGAATATTGGTAACACGACAACAATGCATTTCTCAGGTAGCTGATCCTTTACCTGCGTTAACCTCCCACAAATTTTTAGTAACACCCTGACCTCGACTTTACATCCGAAATGCATCAAAAAGATCATATCCGCTTGGCACGAGGACAACAATCGATTCCTAAGTCACGTCTCACTCACACGTCGTACAAGAATTTAAAATAAGCAACCTTAACATCATTTAACAAATGAATCATAAGCTCCGTATTTTCATCTGACCGCGCTCCATGGACCTTTCCGCACAACCAAGCCCGTTTTATTTCCTTAAGTGACGATTTAATCCTTGACTTCGTGTGAAAGACCTTGGCATCCCTTGACCTTAATCTTTGTGACATACTAAAAGCAATCAGTTCCCTGTTATTTTAAAAGTCGACAATCTTCATTGTTTGAAAGAATGTCGAGGGGCTATAAGCAGTGGAAGACTAAAGCCATAAACCCTCGCATAAACCTAAGTATCTAGCTCGAAGATCTTAGGGCTCTAGGACAAACTCTCGCAGACAGAATCTCTATAGCTCGGCCTTTAGGCCAACCCATGATGCCAGGGCAAGAGTATAACCTCGACCGGCCATGGATCGCATCCAACAGAGACTTTGGCGAGGATTGCAGTGCCTAGGGGCTTGTAGAGGCAGCTTAAAGCAACGTAGAATTATTATGATAGAAAGTGGCATCATATTGCGACTTATCCATAAAGTAAAGTCTTTGGCAACTCGCTAATTTATAGACAACATTCCCTTTTACCCGCTTTTAGCTCTTATAACATCTATATCGCTTCTCCATACTCTCAAACCGCTAAAATTTTATTGAAAACGGCGTCTTCATAATCGAAGCAACTTAATACAAGAGATTAACCGTCTTTGATTCTTGGTATTAAAGTCTTTCTCTCGTCTTTGACGTTAGATTCTCGATACACATCCTCGATAATCTAAACGAGTTAATCCAAAGGACTTTCCAAACTATTCCAACTTGAGGAAAGCGATATAACTTCGATTAAATTACTTGACGTTTATTAGGAGCATTGAATATTCCGTCTTAACACATTCTCAGCTTTCCCAACTTAAACTGCTTTAAGTGCTTTTATATGTGAATGGAACATTTCCTTTATGATCTCGATTTCCTCGTTTAATCCATATTCGACCCTGATCTTCTTCCCTACAATACGAGGAATAGTTTATTTTTTTTTTTTAAATATTCAAAGTTGAGAGATACATGTCGCGTGGACTTTTCAGGTGGGAGGAATCGATTTGCGTATAAAAAAAAAAAGAAGAGAGGGCCAGAGAAAGTTATAGAAAGGGGAGAACATGTTGAGATAAAGCATATAGCACGGGGATCAAACGGACTAGGGTTGAAATCATAAAACTGGGGGAAAAGGGGAAAATATTAAAACACCCGTTGAAGAAAAGTAAAAAAATATTCATTTTCCCACTTGTGATACCAAACACACGAGTCAAAACGGGGAATTTTTTTTTTTTTATTTTTCAACCGGAATTGATTATCTCTAAAACGTAAATTGGTATGTCGTAAAAAAAGAGAAAAGGATCGTCATCTAAAGGGTAAACAAAAGAATTGATTCGACGTTTTGGTAATTTCATCACACCCGCATCTCGATGAATAATTGAATAAGCTGATGTAAGACTTGCCTTTCGCGTTTAAAATAAAAATTCTTATGAAAACTTTCCTTTTAAGGAGAGGAAAAAAAACCGCAAGCATAAAAATTCATCGCAGTTCATACAACCGATCTTTTCGTTTATCTTCGCTCTTTCTTTCTCTTTTTTTTTTCTCTTTATTCACAAAGAGGGTTGGTGGTGGTATGCGACCACCCTTTTTCGATCCACTAATTCACTCTTATAGCAATTTTCCATTTTTTATCTTTTCTTTTTATCGAGCGTTTTCTTTTGATTCCCGTCTTTTTTTCTTCTTCTTATATATATACAGTATATATCTGATATTTTTCACGCTTGTTAAGAAAGTTAACGCGTGCAGAGATCTTTACGAGCGTATTTTTTTATATGGTGTGAGATGTTTGGCTGCAGAAAAGTTCAGAAATAAATGATAGAAATCGAAATGAATTGTCAGCTCTTGGGAGAAAAAACATAAAACAAGGGAAGGCACAGTCAAGCAACTGAGAGAAGTAAAAAAGCGGAGGAGTGAAATCGAGGCAAATTCTTCCTCAAGCAGCACTGCCTTCGTTCTTCTTCACACACTTGCGAATAAGGTGGCAAGAACCGATTTTCGAGATCATATTCAAATGAAGCAATAGAAATTCAAGTAAAGCCGCCGCAGCGACAGCCACAGCCGCAACGACGGTGATGGCTGTGCGGCGGCAGGGCTGATGACGAGTGAAGCTTTAGGAATGGCAACAACCATGACGACCACGGCGAAGATAACAATGCCGAGGACAACGCAAAAACAACCATGGACCACTATTTGAAGCAGGAGGAATGATTATGATGATGACGGCGACAACGACAAGGAAGACTATGATGAAGACAACGAAAAAGACAACATTATCACACGTAAGGCAAGGATAACGACAATAATGATGGCAAAAACAACCATGGCCCTAGAAGACCACGCGACTTTGTGCTATAATAAGGATGACCAAGACGACTTCAACGACAATGTCAAGGACAAAGAGGATGTCGCCAACACTTATGGCAATAGCATGATGGAAGACGAAAGCCACTCAACTATCCCCGAGAGTCGAAGCCGAAATTGCTAAATTGGAGTCGTCGGTATATAGAATTAGAGTACCATAAGTCGGCTGTTCGACTAAATCATTAATAAATAAGTTGAAAAGTAGGGGGGCCAAGGATAGAACCCTGTGGCTCCCCATGCATCACTTTTTGCCACTGCGATTCTTGTCCCTGCAATTACTTGGTGGGGGGGAGAGTTCTATAAACTTGCTGAATTCACCTCTAAGGGCAGCACGCATTGATGTCATGTAACAAATTTTGTACTATAGGGAAAATTTAAAATAAAAAAATAAAATAAACAACTCACTTTATGCGATCACATTTCAAGCACTGGGCAACCCGTCAAACAAGCTCTGAACATTCCTCTCATTACTCTTCCTCTTCCCTCTAAAGCCTTTAAATCTCGTAAATGCGTAAAAAAACCTTTATTATGAGTTTTCTCGGACGTTTACGACGTTTAAAAAAAGAAGTATCCACGTGTTTCATGAGGCTATTCATCCTTATCTTCACGCAGTATTCATTCTTATCCGTTTACTTTCTTCAACTTGACAGATAAATTGATATTGGAAAGTGCTAACCCGGAAAGAAAATCTATTTTTAAATGGAAACGACATTCGCACACCTCAGACACACGATTCCTACCGAAAGAAACGGGATATAGAATAAAGGGAAGGAGAGAAAAAAAAGGTTTAAATGAAACCGGGTGATCATAAATTTAAAAAGAAAGGATCTAAATCGTTCTTTGGTATGAATATACCAGGCTGATTTATTTGACAGCAATGTTATGTTCTTAAGATAATACTCTCTATATTTAGAAACGTGTAAAGAAAGTCATTTTTAGGGAAAAAATAAAGAAAAATTGTTTATCCAGAGCTTTTGGACCCTCACTCTGTTAAAAGCATTCTTTTGTACTGCCACTCACAAGGATCCCCCTTGTCCGAGGTTTTTCTTTATATACAATATAATAATTTATATACATCACTGCGGCTAGCATGTCTCAATCCGATATGACGCATTTCCTTCACCAAATCGGTCAATAGTTTTTGAAGTTTAACGAACGGGGAACCCCGCACGCTTATTTACCCTTGAAAACTTCCTTTCTACTCATTTCTCACCCTCAAGGACGAGGATTTGGAATATTTCCAAGTCTCCGCCAGCTGACGCTTTCTTTTTCCCGTTTAACCAAAATCCCTTTTTTTCTGATATTTCCTCTTTTTTTTTCCTGACGTCATTATGATAGTATCTTTATTTTTTAAAAAAACTTTCGGTTTAGGTTTATTTTTTAAGCTAAGGAAAACAATTTTCTACGGTCAGTTGAAAATGCCATGTGCGGATTATAAAATTTCAAGTGATTTTCTTGACGATAAAAAATCAGAAAGGGAGAAAAACTGTCGAATGCACGCGTCAAATGCTAGAAAACTCGATTCGAAAAAAAAGAAAGAAAATGGTAGAAGAGGCTCCCTTGATGTCATTGAATCCCCAAACGGGTTTTCACCTATCGTCTACGTGCAGGCCTTTTTTTTACAGTTTAAGACGTCTCTATTATACTTTTTTGTGGAAAGATCTATAAAATGTAGCTTTTTATTCAGGGGCGTAATAGGGTCGAAAAATTCCAGCTTCTAGCTTTAGCTGGCAAGCTTGAAAGAAGAGAGTCGGTTACTCCAGCCCACGGTCTTATACACAGGTCAGAAAACTCGTCCTCACTAAATTGCGAACTTTTATTTCTTCATTCGGTCGGTGAGGGCGCTGCTATCTTTGAGAGAGACGAAGGTTTCTTATGCAGTTGCCCCTTTGTCCATAAACAACTGATTCCATCGACTTTCAATTGTTTCCACTAATGCCACTGTCTAGAAAAAAGAACCAATGAAAAAGAGTCTTCCAATCCCACCAGCGCCATCACGGTCAATTCGAAAACTAAAAAAGTTGCATATTTAGTGAGGACACCGTAACCGTGGTAATCAACAAGAGATTCCTGACCTGTTTATAAGTCCGTGCTCCAGCCCGTTTCTAGTTGGTTATGATATGTATCCGTCTTCTGCTGCTGAGCTGAACTGAAATTTAGTCCTAGCCAATCAAAAAGCAGAAGTTGTGAGTTGGCGACTATCTTTTTTTAAGCTCTCAAAGTTTAGCGCCCGACGAACAACGAGGCGAGAAAATAGCTACAGTATTTTAAACGCACGAAAAGCTTTTATATAAAGTTAAAATCACGAGGTCAATAACTCGGGATAAGACGAAGAAGAAGAAGAAACGAGATAAAGGGGGGAAAGTGGGAAAAAGTCCAAGACGCCGTCCTCGGGTTGCCGTAAGAGACGCATCGGAGTCGAGGAAAGGAGACGGAGTGTCTCCCGATGCCTCTAACGTTATTTTGCCTTTTTTATTCATTTCACAGTTAAGATTTTCATTTCATCTTTCTCTTTTGTAATGACTCTGGCATTAATGTTTTTTAAATTTGAAAAAGGAAAGCTTGGAAAGGTTAAAACGGGAAAATTTTCATCCATATTCAAAGACGAGCGGGGAAAAGGATCTTTTCTTTCGTGATATTTGATTTTTTTTCCTTCCTGCCACTTTTTTTTCCAGGAGGGCGTGACATTGTCACGGGGGTTTAGTTATATTGCCGAGGCAGCTGAAGGGAATATTACTTTTGACTGGATTATATTAATGGAGTGGGGGTAAATTTGGGATTTATATACGGTATATTTGAATTTTTTAATGCCGGAAACAAAAATGAGTTTTTCTTTAAAGTGATGTCGAAAGGGAAATTTAATTTTAGCTATAAGAGTATGGATATTGTTATAATGAAAGGGAGACAGATTTCAAGCTAGGCAGGATGGATAAACAACAATGATTCGTATGGTCAAGGAGGTGGAGGTACTCTACGATATCAAATTATATCAAACGCTACAGAATTTCGGTCAAAAGAAAATGCCACTGGGGTTAGCAGGGGGAAATTAAGAATAGGATAAAATTCTCCAACCAAACTGAAAAATTTAAGAACAAAATTTAGTGACCAACTGAATGTTCTTATTCTGATTCAGGTCTTGATCTTGCGACGGGCACACGTCATTTCAAAGAAAAATTAGGAGAAAAACGCAGATATTCTCCCCAAAAATGTAACTGGCGACTTCCTCGTTGGCTCAAAATTAAAGAGTGACTTGGTTTTTATGATTATACTATCTTTTATTTCTCCTCCTTTAATCAGAACTTTTTCTTTCAAAGAAAAAAAATTAAGCTTTTCACGTTTTTAAAGCGCATAAAGTCAACAACAGTAATTTTTCTCCATTTATCAAAAACTTTCTAACAACTTTTAAATAAAAATCCATATCATGACGAACTTTTGAAATATGAAAAAAAAGGAAGGGAATTAACTATGCTTTTCGAAAAAAATTTGCATTTGCCTCGGTCAGAGAAACAAGGGGAATACGAAAAAAAAAACCCTACACCCCCCCTTCATATTTCATTTTTTTCTTTCTCGGGAAACTAATAGTTACATTTGCAGGAATGAAAAATTTTCCATGTTTAATGGAAAATGTTTTCTTTTTATTGCTTAAGAGAGAAAGAGACAAAGAAAGAAAGAAAAACGAAAGCGCTTTCGCATTTTGGCGCGAACGGGAAAAAAATTTATTGATTTTAATAGCGCGTTACCAATTTCTTATGCACCCTTATTTTAACCGGACTTTTACTCTAAGGGCAGTTTTTATTTTCAAACTTTTTTTCCTCCCCTCTCGTTTTTTCAAGATTTATACTGATTATTTCCTACATCGGTAGGAGATAGGTAATGTCCGGCTGTTATTTTACTCGATGGTTTTAAATGGGAAAACAATTCAACCCCTCTGAGTAGGAAAAAAGCTTTTCCACGCGGGAGATGTTTTTAATATTTGCGTTTGGACAATCGTTTAATAGTCTCTCGGCCGTTGAAAAGCAGCTCGAAAGAGATTTTTTTTTTTGTAATTTTTATTTCCCATTTTGTATTTTTTATTTCTCGCTTTTTTTGCTCCTTCAATGTGAATATGTTTACCTGTGCGGAAACTCTTCTCCCACACGTACAAAACGTTTTAAAATGCTTCCTATGAGTTAACATTGAATTTTTAATGTTCCAATGTTTTTTATATTTGCCAAAGGACCCTTCTATAGGAAAATATAATCCTAATTGCGTTTCATAAGCCATACTTCACTTACACGAACAATATTTCTTGAAATATTTCTTGCATAACGCCCCCAATTTTACTTTCAAGTATGAAAATGTTATCGTTCTAGTTTCGGAACAGATGAGTCCAAGACATCCCTTATACAACGCAAGACATATTCCCCAGGGATTCCGACAATCATATAAAAGAAAAGAGGGGTCCTCCCTAATCTAATAGGGAAGTATATGAGTTTTCTCAAATTTACTGCCTGAAATTACATTTGTCTAGAAAAGATATTCTCCTTCCACGGGAAATTTTCACATTTTTTTTTCCTTTTTCTCGCTTCGCTTTATATAGTACCAAAACCTACTAATTTATCAACGTAACACGATATCTAGGCAGAAATCTTTGTCCGTGAAAAAAAGTTCCCCTCATTCCCCTCCTTCTTGTATTTACCGTGGTATTAAATATCCGTTTCATTCACCGGGTTTATTGTGTAAGATTGAAAAATAAAAAAATCGAGTGTTCAGGGGCGGATTAAAGTGTTGGCGAAATTTTTTTTTGCATGTTAAAATTGTATCTATTGGGTCTTGATTCCATCAAATGAAATCATTCGCTCTTAAGTTGTTGACACTTTGACATGATCCTTTTCTTACTACACCCCCCTTAAACAAAAATCCCCTTCAAGTGACAGCTGACAAGAAGAGGAATTTATTACTTTTTAATGTAAAAGCATAGGAAGAATAAGGCGGGGATGATTTTAGGATGACACTCCCCTCTTTTCTATTCTGTATTGTTGCGACTAACGTTGTAGAAAACTTGTTTTCTTAAAAGTAACGTTTTACTCCAAAAATGTTGTAATAAT
This sequence comes from Liposcelis brunnea, assembly GCA_023512825.1. Classification (NCBI taxonomy): domain Eukaryota; kingdom Metazoa; phylum Arthropoda; class Insecta; order Psocodea; family Liposcelididae; genus Liposcelis; species Liposcelis brunnea. Next base: position 16,280,936 of record CM042073.1, read on the forward strand.
TTTGGTTTAACAACACATGAGGCTGCATCAGGCACGGATCGGCCCCTCTGGCTACTGGGAAGAATCCCGGATCGAATAAAAGAGCTCTTTTGCCATTGCAGTTTTTAAAAATAGGACATTTTGCTGATCAAAAATAATTTTGTGACCTCCGTGAAGGTAGCACCGCCAGATTAGAATGCCGGGTGGGGACCATATGGGGTCGTTTGTGCTACGTTTGAGCTGGTTTGAGCCGCAAAAATTTTCGTTTGAGCTGCAAAGGTCAAAAGGTTATAGCGAATATCAATATGGTGGCGCTAGCTTCACGGCATATCCACCAGGTGTGAATTTGATTGAACTAAGCATTGCAATCGTTTGTGCTACGTTTGAGCTGGATTGAGCCGTCAAAATTTTCGTTTGAGCTGCCCCCCAAATTTAGGGGGGCTCTTTAAAAGGGGAGGCTTCCAAGGCGTACAAGGTAGAGGGGCGAGTGACATATCGTTAGATAGAGCTCTTGAGGAGGAAAAAAATGACGCCTCGCACACCTCATTATCTCAAACCGTTCCGAAGTTATGTGAGGTCAAAGTTCAGCCCTGTTGGAAAATCTATATGGCGGTGCCAACTTCACGTACATTCACCAGGTGACAATTTGAGCATGAAAACTATGTCAATCGTTTGTGCTAGGTTCGAGCTGGAATGAGCCGTAAAAATTTTCGTTTGAGCTGACCCCCAAACCCTTCAAATGAGGGGGGTGACAAACACAAAGAATATCAATAAGGTGGCGCTAACTTCACACATACATCCACCAGGTTTCAATCTACCTTTGAAACCATCACGATCGTTTGTGCTAGGTTCGAGCTGGATTGAGCCGTAAAAATTTTCGTTTGAGCTGCCCCCAAACCCTTCTACAAATAAGAGGAGCACACGTATTAAGATACAGGATACCAATCTGGAAAAACTAACGTATGGTAACCCACTTGTTTTTAGTTTGGCCATAAAAGCCATCATTACCGTTTGGGCTAGGTTTGGGTAGGATTGAGCCGTAAAATTTTTTGTTTGAGCTGCATCCCAAAATAAAGGGGGGCTGCTTAACTGGGGGTCTAGGTGATCTTGCCTAAGAAAGAATCGAGTGGCATATTGTTGGATAGAGCAGTTTGAGCGGAGAAAAAAGACCCTTCCGTCATCTTGATATCTCAAGCCGTTTTATAATGGGGCCAGGTCAAAGTTCGACCTTACAAAAAAACCTGGTCTTGCCAGCTTCCTATTTAGCCTCGATAAGCCTCTGTTAAGAGTTGGGCATTGACAACTATCACACTTGTTTGTGCTAGGTTTGAGCTGGATTGAGCCGTAAAAATTTTCGTTTGAGCTGCCTCCCAAACCTTTCAAAAAAAGGGGGAGCACAAGTAATAAGATACGGAATAATAATCTGGCTAAACTAACCTGTCGTACACCCATTTATATTAAGTTTGACCCAAAAAACCATCACAATCGTTTGTGCCAGGCTCAAACAGGATTGAGCCGTAAAAATTTTCGTTTGAGCTGCACCCCAAAATAAAGGGGGGCTACTTAAATAGGGGGCTGAAAGGTCTTGTCAAAGACGGGATCGAGTGGCATATCGTTGAATAGAACTCTTTGAGAGGAGAAAAATGACGCTCTACTCATCTTGATATCTCAAGCCGTTTTATAATGGGCCCAGGTCAAAGTTCGACCTTACAAAAAAACCTGGTGGTGCCAGCTTCCTATTTAGCCTCGATAAGCCTCTGTTAAGAGTTGGGCATTGACAACTATCACAATTGTTTGTGCTAGGTTTGAGCTGGATTGAGCCGTAAAAATTTTCGTTTGAGCTGCACCCCAAAGTAAAGGGGGGGCTACTTAAGTAGGGGGCTGAAAGGTCTTGTCACAGAAGAAATCGAGTAGCATATCGTTGGATAAAACTCTTTGAGAGGAAAAAAATGTCGCTTTACTCATCTTGATATCTCAAGCCGTTTTATAATGGGCCCAGGTCAAAGTTCGACCTTACAAAAAAACCTGGTGGTGCCAGCTTCCTATTTAGCCTCGATAAGCCTCTGTTAAGAGTTGGGCATTGACAACTATCACAATTGTTTGTGCTAGGTTTGAGCTGGATTGAGCCGTAAAAATTTTCGTTTGAGCTGCACCCCAAAGTAAAGGGGGGGCTACTTAAGTAGGGGGCTGAAAGGTCTTGTCACAGAAGAAATCGAGTAGCATATCGTTGGATAAAACTCTTTGAGAGGAAAAAAATGTCGCTTTACTCATCTTGATATCTCAAGCCGTTTTATAATGGGCCCAGGTCAAAGTTCGACCTTACAAAAAAACCTGGTGGTGCCAGCTTCCTATTTAGCCTCGATAAGCCTCTGTTAAGAGTTGGGCATTGACAACTATCAAAATCGTTTGTGTTAGGTTTTAGCCGGATTCAGTTTATTCAATTGATAATGTTTACAAGATTGTTGTTTGTATAGTTATAGCAATTAAACATTCGCAATAACAATGATCGAACAACTCGAAGTTTTACTCTTTTAAGTTTTTGAGTGAATATGTCATAGATTTATGGAAGGACCTAAAATTACTTTTTTACAAAACAAAATTATTTTTAACAAAATATTATATTATAAAACAAAATAAATTATCCTGCATTTTCCGAGAATTTCAGTTATTCTTAAATTTAACTTTGGCGTTTTCGATCCGGCGGAACAGTTTAATTTTTTTTTTCTTCGCAACAATTAATTTTTTCCCATTGAATTGATGTAACCGTAATATTTAGCGAAGCATAAGGTTAAAATGTTTTTTAAAACGGTCCGAAATTTATTTAAATTATCAGCTTCGAGGAGAACAACAAAAGATCTAATCACAAAGTCCTTAACAATTGTAAATGCTTGAGTTTCGGGCCAACGGCAAAAGGCCTTCATAATATGGGCAACATCGATTCTTATAAAGGATGATGGCAAATCGGCTGACAATCCTAAAGCTACTTCGAAACATCTACTTTTGTAATCTTTCAAATCCACGCATCCAGCTATAGCTCGAGCTGCTGCTCCCAAAAGGGCCTTAGAATTATCCATTGTGGTTTCATTCGGAATGGGAGCACCCATTCTTCTCCATTCTTGTAACCAGTAGGAAATGGCATTGGTATCATGTCGTTCCGAAAGCATCTGGTACACGGGCAATTGATCTCGACCATCGTTAATAACGACTTCGTACAAAAATAAATGCCCTGATAAGTGATTCTCTCTTGCTATTTTTTTGATGAGGGACCCTGTAGCATCTATCGATATTTCAGAGTAGTTGTTCTTGGTGTAGTTTTTATAAACCTCGAGTTGAGAAGGTGTGCTATAGTGGACCATAGTTTCATCCAATGAAATAAGGTGGATGCAGCCCACATATTGTTCAGCATTGTTTTTCATGTGAACTAAATTGTGAAATTCACTTCCTTGTGACCCGATCTGTTGATAGAACTGTTTTTTACGGTCTTCCTGCTGAACTTTCCGTATTACTTCAGTGGAATAAAGGAATGGTGCCTGAGGATCACCAAAGTTCATAACCTCGTTCGCCAAACCTCGCCTGAAGACATCTGCTGACTGATTCCTGTGAGCAACGTTTCAAGTATTAAAGGGTCATTTTTTCAAAAGACGAGAAAAATTGTGCAATAGGAAAAAAAGTCCTTACAAAAATTTTACACGATTTTGCCTTATTATTTGTTTCTTTCCAAAATTCATTTAAGAGCCAATATCTGCCACGTTAAGAAATTGTTTTGGAATTTTTTGTTGGGATAAGTGAAAATATTGGAAAACAATACTTTTGGGAAAAAATTTTTTCTCCCCCTTTTTACTTTCGAGCTCCCTAGAGTGAGGAAGTAATGCGGTCGTGTCAAAAATGAAATTTCGCCAAACTGCGTATATTGCCATGAAATGGCGAGAAATAACCGTAAAAATGGTTTTCGGGTTGACATCCGTCCGTTCGTTCGTTCCTTCCTCTGTTCGTGCACTTTCCTTTTTCGCCTGTGTTTCCGAAACCGAAAGAGATAGCGCAACGAAAATTGGCAACCGCCTTCCTCAGGAAGAGGGAAAACTGTTATTCCATCCCGTACAGCAAAGCGGCAAGGTTTCTTATTTCTAAAATATTGCGCTTATGTTTCGCCAATGTGAGAAATATTGCCGCAATATAAAAAAATGTTACATTGCTGTACGGGATCATCAAGACCGTCCGGCCAAATTTACGGCTTTGGCAGGGCCAAATAAGACCAAATTTATAGTTTTCGGTAATTTGCTCGAAAACGGCTCTAACGATTTTTTTCATATTTTGTGTGGAGATACCTGACCCTATAAGGAACAACTTTTCCCTTTGGCATTTTCCGTGAAAAATCGCCCTCCCCGGGAAATCCGGGAAAACTGAAAATTTTCAAGTTTTACCTTCAGGGCCGACACGAAACTCTATTTCGACAGAAAAGTGAGTAGTCCTCCCCGGACTGCTACTCACCTAGTTCTTTTATAAGAATTCGTGTTCACGTAACCTTACCAAAAAAAGGAGCCTGGCTTTTACAGGCTGCTTCAGTTCATTTTACGGTTAATGAAATTTGTCAGATAAAATTTTGTAGTTAAAAAAGAAATATACATTCTACGGCAAAATTAAAATTTCTCCAATGAAAAAAAAAATTGAGGCAAAATGTAGAAATTGGAGTAAAAAAGCTTAATGCTAACCACATTACCTTGAATTCTCTGCGAATCGCTCACGTTGCTCCCCTTTTAAGAAACGTTTCAAGGAATGCTTAATACCTCTAGTATCATTTGCTGACCAATAAAGTATGACTTCGTCCCCTTCTCTAGGCTCATTTTTGATAATACCGACTCCTAATGCAAAACACTCTTTACAGTTGGCTTCTATTTTTACGAATTGCTGCCTTAGAGCGGCATCTTTCGATACTTGCGATTTGTGAAAGGTGTAGGGGCAAGGAATTTTCCACTGACTCCACAGCTCCTTAATTAAGTGGTCTCCCCAACCAGACGGTAAAGCTAAATCGATTCTTTTACCTCGTGAAGTGTCGTTTCTTCGTCTGGTTTTTTCTATTGGTTTAATTTTCTCCCAAATTTTAGACGATAATATAGTGTGAAAGTTGACTTGTGGGGGCAATTTTTTTTCTTCTGGGGGTAATTCAAATATATCTTCGTAATTTTTTTTTGGATCCTTTTTGGCTACCTTAAAATGTAATCTCAGCTTTGTCAAAATTCCTCCTCGATCAGCAACAACTTTCGTATACAAATTTTTAGGGCGATCGACATTATCTAATTCGTTGCTTAATCGTTGCCACACTTCGTCGGATGGGGCTTTGACAGACCCATCCTCTTTAAAAATCGTAATATTTGCCGAATTAATAATTGCGTTGTATACTATTTCATTGTTAAGTAGTGCTTCCCGCGGCATCTGCAATGCAATTATTTAATATGTTAATGATATTAGTATTATAAGAGACAGAGCTGTTCGTAAAACTTTCAACTTTTGGGGGGTTTTTTTATTTTTTTTATTTTCAGCTTCCCTTTTTGGTGAAATTTTAGTTTTGACGAATTTACATATACTACTTTATTGATTCAGAGAATGGAAGTATCAATAATCTGTGACCTTCATACTCCCATCAAATTCTCCTTAGGCAATTGGCAAATGCAAGCGCTTTTCTTAATTTAATATTAGTTTATGTTAAGTTATCATTTTAGCTATTAGTGATAATTTTTTAAGTACATTATTTTACGGTCAATATTTAAATTCCAGACTAAAGAAAAATATGAACAATTAATTGAATTTCGAGATATGTGCCGATGGTTATTACGTATCAACGTTCATAATTAATAGTTCATGAATCATTCCGTTATAAAAAAATCCGAGATTAGGTAAGATAAGAATAAAGATCTTTAGAATCATGTTTGAGCGGGTTATCTTTTTTTTCCTTCAAAATTACGTTCTCCGAAATTTTAAAATTATTTTCCTATAAAATGAAGCCTTAATTTTTCTTGGAAAAAATATTTAATCCTATGCCTCATCCGTAAAGCAATTAATGGGCAAGCACAAGTAATCATTTCACTACCAATTTTATTTTAACCTCAGCTATTGCTCAAATTTGCGAGATGTATTTATAATGACAAACAACCGTATATTAAGCGCCAGACCCAGTAACTTGGATGTCAATGCGGGAAAGGCTGAATCCTAATTATGCAACATGTCGTCCATGAATGCATAAGCATTGCCAATGTTCATGTAAATCTATCCAAATTGGTTATTAAATCCCGTAAGAAGTTTTTGGGGCCAGCAAATTTAAATGTAGCTTATAATTTCAAAATCTTTGCCGGCCTAGCTTTTAAAATTTTTTCAAAATTATGCTTGGTAAAAACTTTTAGGAAGGCACGGGAAAACGATTATGCGGCAAATAATAAAAAAAAGAAATTCAAGAACGAATCATCAAAATCCGAATAATTTTCTACGTAATCTTAATTCTAAAAAATATGCCATTATTTTGGTAATGAATATTTTTTAAATATCCTAAGTCGAATGAATGGAATTACTAGGACGAATAATAACAATAGCGTCTAGACAAAAACGAATGAGTGACGATTGAACATGCGAGTTTCAGGTAAATGTTGTACGTGCCCTTAGGCGACGATTTTTCACTAACGGTGATTTAAATTTTAGGCTTTCCTTCAGTCTTGTTATCAGCTGACATATGTTTGTTTTTCTTTATTCCCAACAGGGCCGGACTGGGATGCGCAACCCTACCGGGATGTTTTTATCCGAGCTGCCCTTAAGTTGAGCAGAACACCCCCCTTCCCTTAATTAGTTTTGAAGAATTCGAGTTCTCTATTCTCGACTCAATTCACTTCTACCTTTTCCAATTTTGAGGTAATATGAACAATTTTTAAATTAATCCAAGTTTTTTGGAAGTGTTTAGCGAAGCACACGATCCCATTTCCTTACCGGCCCACCGGGGAAATTCCGGTATCACGATGGGCCAGTCCGGCCCTGATCACGGAACAATTTTTTAAATAAATACATTTCTGTGATGCATAAAAATATTATTTTCCAATGCCGAAATGTTTAAATGTAAGCACTAATGAATTGCATTTGCCAATTAATCAATAAATAAAAGTATATCTTCATCAATAAATCGAATGTATAAATTTTTTCCAACAAATCTTTAAATTTTTTCTATTTGATATTGTCAACCAAAACTTTCAGACTTTCAAAAAAGCAAAAAGAAATTTTGTTATAAATTCAAATTTGATTCCAACTTTTTATTAATTTGTACAATGTAGAGAACTGCCATCAAAAAAGTTTATGAAGCTGTCGAGTTAGGGCTCTTCAGCAATAGGAATCCACATTTTTCTTCCTAATGACATGACATGGCTAAGAAGAAGAAGAGAGAGGGATTTCTGGTAAAGTTAAACATCGGGTCGGGAACATCATTTGGGGCTGTCGCATAATCCAATCGGGTTCTGCAGTTTTTTAATATCGAAGCTCACCTTTTCCAATAGAACTATTATCACTTTTTCCAATAAATCAATTTAGTTAAGGCACATTTTTAATTAACAAACGCCTCTTGAAATCGAATCCACTACTGAACGAAGAAGCAAAACGTAAGTCATTCTAAGGAATCGTCAACTCGCCAGCGGCGATGGAATACAATATAGTCCAGTCATTAGAGTTTTTAAATATGAAATAATTCCGAAGCGAAATTTTTCTGAAGGAAAAACTTGATATCAATTTTTTGCAGGGTCCTTAAAATTCCTGGGCTTTGCCCTCAATTTTTTTTTTTTTTTTGATAAAGTCGAGCTTAAGAATCATATATGATGATAATCAACCAAATTTTTGCGATTTCAATTGGTATTTTATCGTTTTTATCAGTTTTTCATCGTTCCGGCCAGTTTTTAGGGGCTGTGTCTGCCGGACGGACTGAAGACAAAAAATCGGTCTGCCCCCTATTACACTCCAAAATGAACCTAGTTTACGATATGCAAAGCGATTTTCCACATACTGAAGGGAAAATCGTGTCGCAGCAAAAAAAACCAAAAACTTAGGTTTTTTCACGATTTTCGCCATTTTTTTTATTTTTTTTCCGACTATAATAATTCTTATTTTCGCCATCGGAAAAAATTCGAACAAAATGGATTCTGACTCAGAATTTTACGTAGAATACGATGGTGAAATTGATTTCTCGATACCGTTGCTGAATTTTGACTTATGGCCGAAAACGTGACAAATCGGACACTTTAAGGTGCTTAACTTTTAAACGCACCCTCGGATTTAGTTGCTTTTATTTTTTTTATGTTTCTGAAGCGTAATAATACCCTTTTAACGAAAAAAATTTCGCTTCGGAATTATTTCATATTTCAATTAATTTTTCGACTCTATTGACTGGACTAATAGCCATTATTTATTGCAAATTTTCACGTTTAATCTTGAAACTTACAACCTTAACCATTTCAGCTCATCTGATGTATTTAAATACTGAATTACTATATGGAGCATTATGACACGGTTTTATTTTAAAAAATACAATAAATTACGTGCATTGGCACGTTCTTCGAAAATTTTTTAAAATTATTAAGTAGGTTTTTTATTTATAGAAGTAAAATTTTATTGGAAACGCTTTTCAATCAAAGGTCAAATAGTAAATGCCTTATAATAAAAACATTACATTTTGGCAACTAAAATTTAATGTCTTGTTCCTTATAATTTCTATAAGGCTGCATTATAATCTGATCGGCTGCCATTTCAAACCGGCTAATTATGTCCATTTTTTCTTTATGAATTTCTTTCTCCATATTACATATTACATATTTCAAAAATTTCCCCGGATTTGTGATTTTTGATATTTTTTTACAATTTCAAAAATAAAAAAGATTTTCCCTTCTTTCGCAAAATTGCAGGATAATTTATTTTGTTTTATAACATAATATTTTGTTAAAAATAATTTTGTTTTGTAAAAAAGTAATTTTAGGTCCTTCCATAAATCTATGACATATTCACTCAAAAACTTAAAAGAGTAAAACTTCGAGTTGTTCGATCATTGTTATTGCGAATGTTTAATTGCTATAACTATACAAACAACAATCTTGTAAACATTATCAATTGAATAAACTGAATCCGGCTAAAACCTAACACAAACGATTTTGATAGTTGTCAATGCCCAACTCTTAACAGAGGCTTATCGAGGCTAAATAGGAAGCTGGCACCACCAGGTTTTTTTGTAAGGTCGAACTTTGACCTGGGCCCATTATAAAACGGCTTGAGATATCAAGATGAGTAGAGCGTCATTTTTCTCCTCTCAAAGAGTTCTATTCAACGATATGCCACTCGATCCCGTCTTTGACAAGACCTTTCAGCCCCCTATTTAAGTAGCCCCCCTTTATTTTGGGGTGCAGCTCAAACGAAAATTTTTACGGCTCAATCCTGTTTGAGCCTGGCACAAACGATTGTGATGGTTTTTTGGGTCAAACTTAATATAAATGGGTGTACGACAGGTTAGTTTAGCCAGATTATTATTCCGTATCTTATTACTTGTGCTCCCCCCTTTTTTTGAAAGGTTTGGGAGGCAGCTCAAACGAAAATTTTTACGGCTCAATCCAGCTCAAACCTAGCACAAACAATTGTGATAGTTCTCAATGCCCAACTCTTAACAGAGGCTTATCGAGGCTAAATAGGAAGCTGGCAAGACCAGGTTTTTTTGTAAGGTCGAACTTTGACCTGGCCCCATTATAAAACGGCTTGAGATATCAAGATGACGGAAGGGTCTTTTTTCTCCGCTCAAACTGCTCTATCCAACAATATGCCACTCGATTCTTTCTTAGGCAAGATCACCTAGACCCCCAGTTAAGCAGCCCCCCTTTATTTTGGGATGCAGCTCAAACAAAAAATTTTACGGCTCAATCCTACCCAAACCTAGCCCAAACGGTAATGATGGCTTTTATGGCCAAACTAAAAACAAGTGGGTTACCATACGTTAGTTTTTCCAGATTGGTATCCTGTATCTTAATACGTGTGCTCCTCTTATTTGTAGAAGGGTTTGGGGGCAGCTCAAACGAAAATTTTTACGGCTCAATCCAGCTCGAACCTAGCACAAACGATCGTGATGGTTTCAAAGGTAGATTGAAACCTGGTGGATGTATGTGTGAAGTTAGCGCCACCTTATTGATATTCTTTGTGTTTGTCACCCCCCTCATTTGAAGGGTTTGGGGGTCAGCTCAAACGAAAATTTTTACGGCTCAATCCAGCTCAAACCTAGCACAAACAATTGTGATAGTTCTCAATGCCCAACTCTTAACAGAGGCTTATCGAGGCTAAATAGGAAGCTGGCAAGACCAGGTTTTTTTGTAAGGTCGAACTTTGACCTGGCCCCATTATAAAACGGCTTGAGATATCAAGATGACGGAAGGGTCTTTTTTCTCCGCTCAAACTGCTCTATCCAACAATATGCCACTCGATTCTTTCTTAGGCAAGATCACCTAGACCCCCAGTTAAGCAGCCCCCCTTTATTTTGGGATGCAGCTCAAACAAAAAATTTTACGGCTCAATCCTACCCAAACCTAGCCCAAACGGTAATGATGGCTTTTATGGCCAAACTAAAAACAAGTGGGTTACCATACGTTAGTTTTTCCAGATTGGTATCCTGTATCTTAATACGTGTGCTCCCCTTATTTGTAGAAGGGTTTGGGGGCAGCTCAAACGAAAATTTTTACGGCTCAATCCAGCTCGAACCTAGCACAAACGATCGTGATGGTTTCAAAGGCAGATTGAAGCCTGGTGGATGTACGTGAAGTTAGCGCCACCTTATTGATATTCTTTATGTTTGTCACCCCCTCGTTTAAAGGGTTTGGGGGTCAGCTCAGAAAAAAATTTTAACGGCTCATTCCAGCTCGAACCTAGCACAAACGATTGACATAGTTTCCATGCTCAAATCGTCACCTGGTGAATGTACGTGAAGTTGGCACCGCCATATAGATTTTCCAACAGGGCTGAACTTTGACCTCACATAACTTCGGAACGGTTTGAGATAATGAGGTGTGCGAGGCGTCATTTTTTTCCTCCTCAAGAGCTCTATCTAACGATATGTCACTCGCCCCTCTACCTTGTACGCCTTGGAAGCCTCCCCTTTTAAAGAGCCCCCCTAAATTTGGGGGGCAGCTCAAACGAAAATTTTGACGGCTCAATCCAGCTCAAACGTAGCACAAACGATTGCAATGCTTAGTTCAATCAAATTCACACCTGGTGGATATGCCGTGAAGCTAGCGCCACCATATTGATATTCGCTATAACCTTTTGACCTTTGCAGCTCAAACGAAAATTTTTGCGGCTCAAACCAGCTCAAACGTAGCACAAACGACCCCATATGGTCCCCACCCGGCATTCTAATCTGGCGGTGCTACCTTCACGGAGGTAATTTTGTGCTACCTGCTATCACTAATATTTGTGCTATCTGTGACGTCACAGCCCTTAATTAAAAAAGACGATCGACTCCAAATAAAAAACAAACATTGAACCGCCTTCTTAGAGTTTAGCTCTGACGTCATAGTGGCAGTTTACCTCTGAAGTACCGAATTATTTTGGACCAGCGAAATTTTTGACACAGTTAACGTAATATTTTTTGTGATTTTTTTTAAATAAAAAAGAATTTTAAAAAGCGGAATTGAACGTATTTTTCTTTAAAAAAAAAAAAATGCTACTACTTTCCAAAATTTCAGTTTTTAAATGGAAAAAATTTTACACCCGCATTCTAAAAAGACAGGAGACTTATGGACTTTTCAATAGTTAACCCCGTCTTCTTAGAGTGTCAGTCAATTTTTTTTAAAAATAAATAAAAACAGTTCTATCGGAATTCTTAGTCACCTTATTATAAAGCGCTACTTCTGGTATTTTTATTTGCGCCCTGCGGAAGAGCCAGTCCGTGCCTGGGCCGCATGCAGTTTCAGGAATCTTGTTTTTGTCCGCAAAATGAAATTTGATATTGAAGAAGTGTATAAAATGGTTATCGTCCTTCAAGAGCAAAGGTCAATAATTTTATAATGAAAATAATTTAATACTATGTTGGTTTTATGGAATAAACATCTTTAAAAAATAAGGCAGAACCTGGGGTAGTTACGCTACTGTTCACGAAGTCCTTTAATGCTTTCTGTAAGTCCTAATAGCCCTAACGCACGCTTTGTATATGACGAATTTATTTTCTGTGCGCCAAACTACATCACAGATCGCCGAATCCTGTGATTAGTTATTCTGCCCTTAGAGATTGGTTGATACATCGTTGTGACTGAACATGTCAACGCCGAGACTTTTAGTAAATTCCAAGTCCATGATTTGTCGACGATTCCGCAATTCTGAAGAGCTTTCATCTCATTGGCTGACATGAAAAAAAACATGTATTTTATTTCCCTCTTGCACACTTGTCTTTTTCAAATAATTTCTTTCCCTTCAAAACTTGCAACTGTAAGCAGACTATCTCTTGATGATATCCCATCTGAACCTCTAAACAGCCTTGACTTCTGACCGCAACACCATGAAACAATCTTCACTTCCAAAATGATCCCATTTAACTTCCTAATTAACTCCTCAGCTATTCATGTTCATTCCGCTTCCCAGGTCACGTGATGCCGAAGGCTCGGCTGTTTCATCCGAGACAAGCCTCTTTACCTTTGTATACTCATACCAAAGAACCGTCGAGTATCCCATCAAGTGGAACATTCAACACTCGTAACGCGGTAACACGCTCCGTTGAAAATTAACAAGACGTTACGGAAAAAAGATCCTTTTAGCTAAAAAGTTATTTTCACGAAGCTGTCTCCAGACAAAAAAAAAAGAAGGAAAAAGTCAGAATTAAATTTCTCCGGGTAAAATTAATTAAAAAGGATAAAATTTAATGTTATCTTAAATCGTTTAATATCGTATCATCCTGAAGTTAAGAAAATAACAAAACTCCTCGGCACAAAGTTCGAATCCTTAATTTCAACGTCAGTTTGTATGAATTGTTTCAAACTTTACAACAGGGAATTTAGGAAAAATGAAAGGAAAAGGGGAAAAAATGGAAAAGGGATTTTATAACTTTCCGAATGACCATAATTCTCCTAATAAAAAATTTGAAGGCGCAGGGGAACGTGCACACAGGAGATTCCATTCCATATAACATTCCCATTAAATTCACAATTATAGTTTTAAACTTCTAGTCATTAACATATCATTTGCATGTAAATCAATTCGCTTCGGGGTTCTCACCCGCAAGCCAGACGCACTAATTTCATACATTATCTAATTGTTCGGCATTACGTGGGGGGCCGCTTAATTTGCTAAAAGGATAATAACCAATAACTATCCGCGCTTAATTAGTTTAATTCCGATCCTGCTGGGAGATAAAAGCTTTTACAAAAATATTAAAAAACTCGGGAGTCAAAACAATTTCAATTTCGTTTTAGTCGATCTACCTGCAGCGAATTAAGTCATAACATCTTAAATTAAATTAACAAACAAGGGAAAGATAAACAAAACCGTGTTGTTCTTGGCGAAAGCGGTTTCTTTGAAATTGATTTCGACGATGAACACTTCACAAAGTACAAATCTCCATCAAAAGTGAAGTAGATAATCTCTAAATATAATCCGGCTTTTAAACTTTAACTAACTTTCTCTTAATTCTGCTTTTCTCTTTCTCGCCCGAATTTTCCCTTGAACGATTGTGAAAGTTGGTTTAACTTGCATTACGTTTCCTCTGTTCCAATATTCATTTTTTTTTTGAAGGAGGGGGGTTCCCCCTTTCCTATTTAAACAATACGAATATGTAGACACGTCTAAATCCGTGAATATATTACGGACGTGCGTAAAGTTTCTTAATATAAGTTTAACCCCGAGCCATTTCCATAAGTTTACCCTCGTGTTCTTTAGAGTAACCTACTTGATAGCTTTTCGTACAATGTATTCAAGTTTCTTATCGTTATATATGACGCTTCTGTAATATCAGTCTTAACATTTATAGTAGTCATATTTTGTATGTGAAGTAGAAGTAATAGAAGATTTTAAGTGGTCGAGAGTCTCATAAAAAAGATAATCCGCTCTTAAGAGATGAATGCTGTTTTCGCCAGTTTTGAAACATGCTGGTTTTTTTTTCTGGCTGTTCTTATCAAACCAGAATTTTGCGGCTTGTAGCTGCTTAATTTTTTTTTATTTGTTAACAAATTATCAACGCAGCATGAACCCTTTAAGCTTCTGGAGCCTGCCCCAACTTCTTAATGAGGGGTCTTCATCTAGCTACCCGTCAAGTCCACTTTCTCATATCTCTTCTGGTGACATGCCGTGCCCCACTGCGTATTGCTATATATTTATTGCTGTGCTTTGTGTTCCGCAACATCGTCTAGCCAGGCACTTACTCTGGTGGCTCTACAGAATTTCAAGTCCTATTGCCGCAATTATTGCCGCCCTCCAACCGATGCGATTAAGAGCTTCTTCTTCTTTTTTTTTTAAATACCGGCTCCTCGTCGGAGATTAGCGATCACCATGGCGATCCTAACTTTGGAAGCTACCGAATCTTGGCTGTACCAGTCTCTTATATTCTTGAGCCAGAACTTTTATTTCCGACCCGGTCTGCGCCTGCCCTCTTTTCCTCCATCACCAGCTGCAGGGGGCGAGTTTTCCGTTACGAATTACAAGGCTGAAATATGCAAGCCTTCCACTGAGAGCTGCCCTCTGCCAAGGCATTAGGCAACCTCTCTTACGATTATCCGATTAACGTCGCCTAACGTTATCCATTCGTCGCTATCACCATGGCCCACTCCGCTGGCGCTCTCACCACATGACCTGCCCACTGAAGAAGCCCTCAGAAGAAGAGATCCCTCAGACAAATTCCCAGCATTGCCATTTCCACCGCTCTTTGGTTTTTAATGTGCAGCTCGTCTTGGTTATTTGTAATAGTCATCGTCTCCAGACCGTACGTCATCATGGCCGACTTAGTACGAACGGTTAGTAAACTAAACCGGCATGTTTCGTTCTTCTACACTAAAACATTTTTTTCTTTTCCCTGAACAGCCAAATGCTTAACCAAAACTATAGAGCTTGAAAGAAGAGAGCTGCTAGCTAAACTACTACTTTTTGATCGGCTGCGACCGATAAGCACCGAGCAGCAGAAGACATATGACGTCACCACCAATCAACGGAAATCAGTTGAAAACGATTTTGGGCACGAGAAGACAGATTTCGATATAATTAGCGACTTTTTCCTTTCAGGCTCTCTAACCAAAACTCGTCGCGCATTACTTAAACTCAAATCATCCACATTCGACTTTTTACCAGATTTTTCGGACAATCCAACTTCAAGAGAAAAGTTTCAAACGACGAAAATACAACAAAACGCTTTTCAATCGTTGTATTTTTTACTTAAAACGTGAAACCGTTCTCAAGAATAAAAACGAAACAACAAAAAAAAAAGGGAAAGAAAAAAAATAGGGGGAGAAAAAATCTAAGTTTGTCTTTAAGTTAATGTTTTGCAATTTGTTAAAAAAAAAGTTTTATATATTTTCCCCGGGAATAAAATTCAGTTTCAGCACTTTTCTTATTCTCCTTTTCAAACTGATAATTTCTCAAGTAAAAACTCCTCGCGCTTATTTCGGGAAGAAAATCTTGAAGAATCAATTACATGGTCGAATTCATTTTTACAATCTTCCTTAGTTTTTCAATCACATCGATTTTAAACGTTCGGATCGGATTTCGTGACTTTCTCGCTTCCGCAGACTTTTGATTATTTAAAAAGATTTCCAAAACTCATCCGTTCGTTTTCATTTTCCTCATTTATATAAAATGACCCGGATTGAAATATATAATTGAAAAAGGGAAAAAGGAACTTTATACGAAACAACTCAATTTGAAAATAAAATTTTTAGAGGTTAGGATATCATCGGTTGAATATTATAGATGGAACCAAGCGGTTTCACACGTACGGTCCGTCGGACATGACGGAAAAGGTTGAAACGTGACGGGGAAAAAAAAGGGAAATCTCTTTGTCAGGGACAGAGAGACTTTACAGTTCAAACACGAAGAGCAAAGTCTAGTACCCGATATAAAATAACAACGGGTTTTCTATTGACCTTTGTATATCTAAAAGTGTTGAAGTGCACAGGAAATTGGATCATTTTTACGCTGAGGAAAAAGCGGCATTTACGTCAAGTTTAGTAGTCGTATATCAAAATGGATTGTTATCCTAATAGCTTTTATTCGATCAAAACCAGTCCCCGTTTATATTCAGTATAATAAAAGGAACAAAAATAAATAAACCTATTCCTGGAGAGACGAGTCCTGTTTATTACTCTGGGATGAAAAAAAGCCCGAATGACTTTACGATATATATTGGTGAGCGACCCCTAAAGGAATTATTCTTTGCTCCCTTCTCCTTTCCGGTCCTTTTTTTTTTAATATTAATATTTCATAATATCTTATTTAATTTATTTGAAGAGACGTTTTTTTTTCTTTTGAAAAATGTCAAAAACAAAACGTGTCAAAAGTGATTGGCAACGTAATGCGTTTAAAGGAAAAAGGATTTTTTTTTAATTTTTAATTTAAGGCAGGAAATAAAATTTTTATAAAAATGTTTCCTGAGATTTAAAGATAATTATTTGTGAGATAGTAAAGCCGTAAAAAGTGACATTGATCTTACAACCCAAATAGGGTCTGTTGTCCAGTAATGGCGAACGTACCAGTAATGGATAATGCTATGACAACACTCAATCAAAATTCGAGAATTCTGCAGCTGGTGATGGAGGGGAAGATTGAAGGCAGGCGTAGACCGGGTCGGAGGAAAACATCCTGGCTCAAGAATCAACTAAGAGATCCTGGCTAAGAGACTGGTACGGCCAAAATTCAGTATCCCTTTTTCGTTCGGCAGCCTCCAAAGTTAGGATCGCCATGACGATCGCCAATCTCCGACGAGGAGCGGGCATTTAAAGAAGAAGAAGAATGTCATTAAAATATTGGATTGCTGGTTCTCGTTCCCTTGATTATATTCTGGATTGGATTCTTGGTTAATGGAAACGAAGATACATTGAATCAAAGAATTTGGTTTAAGTCGACGTTTCGTGAACTATATTCGTCACTTCCTCAGGACTAAAAATACAAGAGATACAAAAGATTCACTACCAAAATTATAAAATAATATAAAACGGAAAAAAAAAAACTAAAAGTTACAGGACTCACCTTAACCTAATCTCTTTACAAAAACGTGGGAGGCTACATTACATTACGAATAAACAAAAAGAAAAAAGAAACGCGACTAGAAAAAATTATCACAGACATTCATAACTACATTAAAAAAACCACGGTAGAGTCCTGTTAATACTAATTATATTTCTTAAAAATTAAACTTAAACGGACGATAAAAACATAAACACAACCTAATATTACAGAGGATATTAGAGGACAGAGGATTTCATTGTCATTAAAATAAACAATAAAAAGTAGCGGCCCAAAAATTAAGCCTTGCAGCATCCTTCAAAAATAAATTCTGTTTTTGGGAGTCAATCCGAACAAAAAATTTTATTTAGGCTTCTCTAGAATATTTCCACTCAAAATATATCGTCTCCATTTACATAAACCCATGTCCATTTTTATTTCTTCCTAATTAAAATCTTCTTCAGACGAAACCACTCCAACACACAAAAGAAAAGCACATACCGTAAAATTTCTAATGTCGGGTGGGACCGTTGATGACCTAACACGTTTTCCGGCTTAGCCAACGGATACTGACGCAGAAACTTAATTCTCAAAATTTTGTTTTCGACTCAAAAGAGATTATAAAGGTTTCCTATACGGTAAAACTAAACTTTTCCCGAAACTTATGGGGTTATACGCGCTAAAAGGGAAAAACTTTGAACCTCTTAACGACTTAAAACGCTCATCATTTAAACTTAACATCAAGCGTGGCCTTTAAAAAAGAATGTGTCATCCCATTTAAGTGACATTCCTTCACAAAAAGGTAAGTCAGAGGAAAAGCGCCAGAGACGTCCGCTTTTACAATAAACATCTGCCCGGGGATCTTAATAGGATTAGCTCTGACTTGAGGGTAGTTTCAATTCCTTTAAGCCCAATACACTTCAAAATGTATTCAAGGTCATGTTTCATTCCGTAAAACCCGGGACCCTGTTTATTTATGATAATATTTTTCCAATAAAATCGATTCTGGGAGGGGAAATTATTAATCATTCTTAGGGAAAATCTCGGTGAGTAACCGCAGCAAGGAAATCCATTAAGTTTTCCCATGGAAAGTTTTCGGAAAGGAGAATAGTTTTCTATGGAGAATATGATGTATGTCATCGTTGATTTGAACATGTGACATTCAGACAAGCGGGAGAAAGTTGGAAACAACAAGAGAAAGTTGAGAGAGAGTAAATATAAAGTAAGGAAGGTGATTCATACCCGCGTGGAAGGGGATTCACATGATGGATTTCCTTTCAGTTAGGGAAGGGTCTCAGGGTGTAATGGAAACGGCTATATCCCTTTTTCCCCGTTATCGGGGAAAATAAGAAAATCTCCCTAAGAGCCGAGGATGGTTGCTTTGCTGGTTACGACTGTCCTTGAGCTCATTAATATTACAGGGCGGCTTTAAGATAAAATAGGCGGGTAGCCCTCCCGTTAATTAAATAAGAATTTTTACGTGAGTTTATTTTGAAAAGGTGGAAATGGAAAACCGGGTAAAAGTTCACGGAGAATCTTTGAAAAGTTCTAACTTCCCGTGAAAACTGACATATTTCCCCGAAAAAGATTTCAAAATAGATATTATTATCTTTCCCCATTGTGTAAATGAAGTCGATTGTAAACGACTGTAATTTCCTCGCCTTCAATTAAGACGATTATATAGCCCTCAAAGTTTTGATGACGTCATTTTCAAAAGTAAAACCTCTTAAAGGTGGGAAAATGTTTCTTAAATAGTTCAAAATCCTTAGTCGTCTTCCTATTGTTTGCCTGAGGGGTGGTTTTGTTTAGTTTCTGTTTATTTTTTCAAGGGATGATGGTTTTGTCTTCCTCTTTTTTTTTATAAAAAAAAAGGAAATTCATAATTCCTTGAGGGGAGGAGAAAGTAAAAAAGAAAGTAATTGTCTGCGGTTTTGATCGTGGCGGAGGAGAAATTGAAAGAAGAAGAAAAGGAAAAGAATATGTAAGATTTTACGGTAAATCCCGTTTGATTTTTAAAGGGGGATTTTCCCCCATTGAAAACTCGTCAGCGATCGGCGGGTCCCCCTCTTTATTGCAGCTGTTAATATTCCCGGAGTTTTGTGTATAAAAGCTGACTTTTTTTTCTTCTTCCTTGTTGGATTCGTTCCGGTTTGGATATTAATTTTGAAAAATGAAATTCCATAATTCAAAATCTTTTTTCTTTCATTTTTTTTTTATCGAAAGCGGGAAGTAGAGGAGTGATTTTCTTTGATGATGACGGAGAAATGGTACGTGCGTTTATTTACATACGTTAATAACGTTCGAGAAAAAGTCGGAAGTTTTACCAAAAGGAAATATTAAACTTTTGAATGGGGAAGTCCAAAAAATTGAAGCCAGTATGGTTTTGTCAACTTTGAAGAATTCGAATGAGTTATACAAGTGAGGTCACCAATCTTTGAGTAACAGCGGGCACTTGAAGAATGTACGGCCCTAAATAGTTTTGGTCTTTTAGAGTTTTGCTTGAAGGCTGGACCAGAATAAAATGGATAGAAAATTGCTAGTAGATTCTCAAAGGCCGAGCAGAACCCTAATCTTTGGAAATGAGGCTAGGTCTGCTGAACCTGGAGGAATACAGCCCCATCGCAGGAAATCCGTCATTCAATTTGATTTTGCGCCAAATTCCTCTTCGCCTTTTACAAAGTTCTTCAATATTAGTTTCTCTTTTGAACTTTTACCGACATGTAAACATCTCCCTCAAGAAGATAACAACCATCCTGAAATATCTCATTCAACCAAAAGGGACGATTTATTATTATTCTTCTAGTTTTTTTATTACATCTTGTGTACAAATAAAATGATGGATAATAAAAATAAAAAGAAACAGAAAAGAAAAAACAAAGAAGAAAACCGTAGATGAATGCCACTTAATTCCAAACAACAGACTTCCCTGACAATAAACGAAAAACTCTCGACAAATTGGTCGTATTCAACAAATGCTACCCCTCAATACTCAGAGTAAGAAAAAAATATCATATTTTCCTTTTTTTCCTTCTTTCTTGTCTCATAAGAAAAAAAGATTTTACAATTTAGTTATTCTCTTGCTTTTTAATCATGAATCAAAATCTTAAAAACGGAAAAGGAAATTGAGAGAGAGAGAAGCATTGATTTCATAATGTAATTATTAATGATGAATGTCTGGGTAATTAACTTAATACAACTTTACCCTTTCAGATTCTCATTCCCTTCCTTGAATCTCCATCGACCACATCAAAGGCGGACCTTAAATCCTTGTTATAAAACTCTCCTGGTTTTTTTAAAATTGGATTTTTATCCCGCGAAAATAAGGGTGGACACTTATAATCCATATCAAAATCATTTACTTCCTTTTTCATTAAGATTGAAAAGAGGTTGGGGCGGGGAATAAAGGGAAAATTAAGTAGGTTGGTTGCTGAATGAATTGTGAATTGGGTTGATGAGTTTGAAGAGATTCTATGATGTAATTTTCATATAAACTGGTCCTTTCAGAGATTTGTCTCAGAAAAAATTTTTTGAAAGTCTCAATTTGATCATTGAAAGCTTGGCCAGGACTGGTTTTAGGACTCACTGGGCGGCTCTTAAGATTTAGGAAAATCCTTCACCACGAAACTCGATAGTGACGATTGGTCACTAGGTTCTTTGTTACTGCAGTAATTGTAATAAGTATGTCAGTAATAATTGTGCCACCAGTTTATTTAGGGACACAATCTGGAGAAAGTCAGTGATGCCTCGAATACAGATTTTCTGCACTGGAGGAAATGACGTCAAACAGCTAACCAAAAAGCCGTGCAAACACCTACGAGTGCTGTAGCCTCGGACTACTTTTGTCACTAAGACTTACCTGTAATAGTTTGAGCGAAAGCAAATCATATCAATTGCAAGGATGCCAGTAATTTACTCCTTCTCCCCTGAAACAAAAGAAAAGTTCTAAATTAAAAACTTGCCACAACGGAAAGCACTTCACGATTACCCAACAACTTTTATCATTGATGATTAAAATAAAACTTTGTACCGTTTACATTCACTGATTTATTGGATGGAAAAATCAAAACTCAAAAAACAAGAATCTCAAAAAAAAAAAACCAACAAACGCAATTCGAAAAAAATCGTAATAAAGGTGGAAAGAAACTTTGGTTTTGAATAAAAAAAAATGAAAAACAAATGTTTAGAGCTATGCAAAAGAGAAAAATAAAAGGAAGAGATACCAAAATACAATCTTATTTGGTTGTTTAAAAGGTTTCAATATTTTTTAAAAGAAAAACATCTTTATAAAATTTTTTATTTTTTCCTTGTATAACTAAAAGAATAAGGGATTAAAATGAAAATTGATATCGTGTCACGTTATGGATGGGGAATTTTTTTTTTTTTCGAAAACTTCTCCCCTACACCGATCGTTCCTTCCGGCAAATTTTCATAGCAAAACGAAAATATTATTTTCTCGGTTTTGTAGTAGACGGATTGAATTTTTATTTCCAACACTCTGTACACAAACTTACTATCTTGGAAAGTTAATCCTGAAAAAGGGAAAATTTAACAAAGCTAAAAAGCATTTTTTTTTTATTATTTCAATCAAGGGAAAGTTAAAACGTTAAAATCTTAAATTGCTTAATTTAATCTTTAAGGGGAAAATGAAATTACAATTTAAAATTTTTAGTAGGTATTAAAAAATATTTTTGATGTAAAAAATACTTAAAATATCGACCTTCACCCTTCTTGCATGCTTTTCGAGAAACATAAATGAAAAGTCGATAATCCCTTGCCGTGCATTTTTCATGATTTCGAAAACTCGTCGACGTATTCGCATCATTAACCAAATTGAAAATTAAAAATGAAAAAGTTGCCAAAGTGGAATCGTACAATTTTTTTTTTTTCCTTTTTCCCTTCCGTCAATTTTTTTGATTCCCATCCGAAGAAAACAAGAAACCTCATCCGGTTCGCTTAACTTAAGTAAGTTTAAAACTGAGTTTATACTGAACATGAATAATTTTCATCTAGGCCTTAACTTAAACAAAGGATTTTGCATCTGGGAATTCTCACGGTTTTTTTTTTCTTACGCATCCCCTCCTCCGCCTCCCCTGTATATTTTTTATCTAAGTTAAAAAGGAAAAACGGGGCGAGCTCCCCTTGATATTCCTTTTTTGCTACTTTTTTTTTCATTCTTATTTCCATTGTTGCTTAATGAGTAGATTCATCAAATAAAATTTCAAAGAAAAAAGCAAAAAAAAAAAATCTCGCCTAAAGAGGAATTGAAAAATATTCAAAGTATGACGCATCGAAATTTTTTTTTTTTTTTTGATTAAACGAATTCGTCTGCCTGTTGATTCAGAGATGAAAAAAGGGATAAAAATCCTTCGACCTTTCACACTCACACACAAAAAAAGAAATGACGTTGATGACTTCTTTTCAAATCGTGAATGATCCCCTATAGATCGGATGCCCTTTACCAATCTGCCCATTACAACACACGTTAGCCTTCATGACATTTTTACAACCCAAGCTTTTTCCCTTTAAACTTCTTCCCTTTTAGGGGAAGCAATAGTTTAATAGAGATTTGAACGACATAGAGAAATCATCCTTTTACATGATCGCACTTAAGAATATGAGATAACGGAAATATCTAATGAGCCACAGACAAGTAATAGGAAACCGAGGCTTAATTAATTATACATCTCTGCATAATCATTCTCCTTTTCGAAGATCTGGGAGTATGTAGGAAAACATGGGAGCAATGAAAGTATAAACTGTTACAGCGAGGATTTTGTTTTTGAATTACCGACGCGGATGTTTGCATTAACTGGAAAACTAAAGATCCGGTTGAATGTCATTGTCGTTATGGTTGTGCTTCGAACAAAGGCTCTGTAAGCTTTCAAATGTTTCCCCTTTGGGAAAACATTGGCACCACCCCCATGGTTTCCCAGTCGATTCGGCCATTTCAACAAATAAATGCGTCTCGTGTTACATGATCGTGGAACAAATTGTTTAAGGGGGATCAGAGGCCATAAGGTAAAAATTGAAAAAGAAATTATATGCCTTGTATAAAGATGACGGTGGCAGTGACATTGGTCCTACCCAAACAGCACAAGGTCATTAGCAAAGGCCTCCACAACAGCCAAACTTACAGACTCAGTGTAACAATTGAAATAATGAATCAGCAAACTTTGTCATTCCCCCTAATCCTCTAAAAAATCAACTGATACCTCCGTCTGGACTATTTCCCAACCAGCTATACTGGCAACTGGTTTAGTTGCACATCCTAAACTTGTGATACCTTTTCAAGACCCTACGGTGTCCACCATCATGGCTACCGAATATTCTTCTTGTGGAAGTCGCCATGATACTTAATAGAGCGACCAATTTTTGGAATGACTAAGAGTTTGCCAGTCTCTTTTAATTTACGGTCTCAAGTACCCCTGGGGTTTTTTGATAGTATGATATAATGTGGTAACTTTCCAGAATCTTCCACTTCCCAGAACGGGAGCCATACCATTGATACAACTGCCTCCCGACATCTGAATCTAGGCCTTGCCGATTACTACCATCTTCAACCCTAAATCAGTATTAGCGAAGCTGCTGCCCTCCACTAACTCATAACCCTGAGAAGGGAGCTCACCTTAGGGCAAGGACACTATTCCTTGAGCAAGACAAACCTTACCGGCAACCCTGACATCCTGGCTCAAGAATCTAAGAGACTGGTACGGCCAAAATTCGGTATCCCTTCTCCGTTCAGCAGCCTCCAACGTTAGGACGGCCATTATGATCGCCAGACTCCGACGAGGAGCGGGCATTTAAAGAAGAACAAGAAGAAAAACCCGTGTGGAACTTACGTAGGAACCGCCCCCAGGCCCGTAGCCAGAGAACCAGGTTAGGAGGGGCACAAAATCTACTAGGAGGGGCTCCAAATGACCCCTTATAACATAGACAATAGGGAAAACACATGGGCCAAGAAATTTTCCAGGGGGGGCCCAAGGTTTGGCCAGGGGAGCTCAGCTACGGGCCTGACCGCCCCCCTTCCCCATATCAACATTTTACATTGGAAAGAGAATTAATTCTCCACTAGAAACCTTAATAGACTGAACACAGACCTCTAGGTAGACCTCGGAATTTTGAGAAAACGATGAACTAATGCTGACCAGAGTGCTTCATTTGCGACAGTACCAAGTTCCGCTTAGCAGAGTAAACGATAGCCGATAGCGGTCGCCCACACCATTTTTTCCGTAAAATTATTAATCCCGTACCGCAAACAATAAAAGTCTGCCGGATTTTTTTATTCCGATATCGAAACCGCTTAAAAACCCTAAATTCAGTCAACTGGGATTTCCAATAAATTACGCACGATGCACTCGCAATACCCGGGGATGAACAATGGTCTACCATATTTTTCAAAATCGAAAACTCAAAAGGGGATTTCGGTGGCAGTTTTCGAAAAATATTAAAATTAGATTATCATTAGAACGTCGGGTTTATTTGCGTCAATCGTTTTAAGAGGGGGGGTCCAGTTTGATATTTCCTCGGTCGGGTCTTTTTTAAAACCCCCACGGGGCTTTCTCCCCTTTTAACCCTTTTTTCTCGCTCTTTTCCTGCTAAAATTCTCACCAGGTTTTAAAAAGAAAAGGTAAACGCGCGCGGTCGTTTTTCTACGCCGCCCTCGAGACATCCGTGGACTGAGTTGTTAAAAGCTTGTTTCTTTTGTTAACGAACCATCAAGAGAGTGTAAATTGTTATTTAAAAGGTTTTGATTTTAACGTATAATTTTCGTTGAGAGATTAAAAAGCTCAGGGAAACAGGTAGGTGTTTAAACACTGTGGGGGTTTTACTTCTCCCCCAATCGTTGAAATGACTTCCGGTTATTTTTTTAAGAGTGAATGAATTAATGGCCGATTGCCATTAATCGTCCGTGTATTTTTTTTAGCATCCTGAAGAAATGACAATTGGGAAATGAAATACACATTATATGATCGTTGGAGCAGATGGTACAGATGTAGCAATTGTTGCAAAAATAAAACCGGTGCCAAGTGGCATTTAGCCAGTCGATGAATTTCTTCATTTTTTTTTATTTAACCTATTTCACGGATCGAGATCAACTGTCATATCATTTTTTATGCATTTTACTTTTTCGCACAGATAATTACTCTCTTGCGAAATTTTTTAATATGAAAAATTGTCTCTAGTGTTATTGCTCCCGGATGTTTTGGGTTCTTGGGTGAGAAAGCGCTTTCTTTAGAAATGAAGCCAATTTAATTACATGCTGATTTTTAATCGCGTGTTCCGAAATTTTATAGATGAAGGGGTTGCTTGTGAAGTATCGTTTGCTGTAGAGGTCAAATGAAGACTCCACTGTTGCAATTCTGAGCCACTGCCGCGACTTTCGTTTCGCGACCATGACAGCTTCCAGAATTTCAAATGGATCTCTTAGAAAGCAGACAACTCATTTAAGTGTCCACTCCCTATTAGACTTCTTAACCAAAACTAGGCCTCCAAGGTGAATTGGCGGCACGACAAACTGACTGCTGATTTGACAATCCAAATGGCAAAAAAATGACATCCACAAAGTCTAGCTGTAGATAAACTTTTCATGAAAGAACTCGTGTACATTGTCAAGGTCGCTATTACATCGTTCTCCATAAAAAATAGCTTTCCCACCCTTCCACTAAATGTACTTTAATTCCCGACAAAAGCCATAAATAACAAGGAAGTAATTGTGCAAACCATTACCTATTGTTTAAAAGGAAAAAAAACCATATTCATCAAAGCAAAAACATTTCATCAGTTTTATTGCTTATGAAAGGGAATCCATTTTCCACGATCTGAAGATAGGTAATAACAAAGTCATCAATCGTGAAACAAGCATGACTCGATGGATTCTTCCCCTCCATAACGAATGCTGTCGTCTGATCAATCTTCTGCACCGATAGTCACTTTTTTTTCATCATCCTCTTGTGGTTATCTGATAACCCCGAAATTCCTCTCACTTTATTTTTCTTTTTTGATTTTCCAACCGTAGAAAGAATTTTTTTTCTATGCGTAATCCGGAGAAAACAGATAGCAGGTGGTTGTTCAAGTTCACCTTGACATTTGATCTTTACCGTTGCAGCTGGATTTTTTTTTATCTAAATGTGAAACAAGTCACATCCGGTTTAATCGGTGATTTCGATCCTTTTTTTTTTTATTATTCAATCAACCTTTTTTCAAAATTAGGTTATGTATCTTGTAGGTAAAATCTTATTTAGTAAAGTTATCACGGTATAAATGTTTAGTATTATGTGTTATAAGTCTAAACTTAAAAAGATAGCAAGCAGGCGAGAACTCGGCGTTAATCAGCAGGCAACAGACTGAAGGTAATGTGTTTCGCTGTTTGATCGTTCTACCGTGAAATCAACGACTTTAGAGCTCATTTATGTTTGCTACCTTTGAAATGAGATGTTTTGTATGGATCGGACAAAAATGAATGAGTGGATAAAAAGTAAAAAATCGAAGCTTGTGAAGATTTTGCACACAGGAAAAGAGTGATCGAATAGAGGGGCTAAAGTACTTCAATTGCCGATGACGTCTAATTTATTCACAACACTTCTATGGTCTTCCTGGAAGTTATTCAGTTGTAATGTCTGCGGATTTAACCGTTTTTTGAGCGATGATTTGTTTTTTCTACAACAAAATTTTATTTTCTCAACTTAGAGCACTTTGAGAAATCCAAATTTTTTTTATGGTTTGAAAGCTCATGCTTGCACAACCTTGCGCAAAAGCTGTAGAGTTTGCGAGCATGCGTGGCTTCCACTTTGCTCTCACAGACTTCGTTCTTCCTTCTGTCAATTTATTCCTCTTCTCCTCTTTCCTCAGACGTAAATGTCCAGCATTCTTTTTACTTCTTTAAAGATCTGCCTTGGGACCTCCTAGTGCTAGATTTGATTTGCAAGCTGTTTTCGTCTTCCATCCAGTTCATTAGGGAGCCTAATAGAGAGTGGGCCCTTCAATGAGTCGTCTGCTACATAAGGGTACGCCATTTTAAAAACTAAGAGCTGCCAGGATCTTGAATTTGGCGGATGCCTTTTTGGGGTTTGAAAAATCGAAAATCGTGGCAAAGATTCTGGCAGCTTATAATTTTTAAAATTGCGCATGTAGCAGACGACTCATTGAAATGTCTACTCTTCATGCAGTCCACATATTCTGGAGCCATTCTTTCCTTCTATATCTCACAAAGCAGTTGACGCCTTCGATTCCTGCAGCTCTTTACTTCCTTACTCTTACTCTGATGGCTCTACAGGACTTGGAGTCCTGCTGCCGCAGTTACCGCCGCCTTCCATTCGACTCGATTGAGAGCCACCCTCTGCCAATCTCCTACCCCCAGGAGTTGGGCATCCTCCCTTACGTTGTCCGACCACCGTTTCTTAGGCCGCCCCGTCGGTCGCACAGCATTCATCCTCCCATTCATCGCTGTGACAATAGCCCGCTCTGCCGGCACTCGCATCACATGACCTGCCCACTGCAACCGCCGCGATTTCACGACGCTCGTTATCCACGACTACTCAGTGAGGTTTCGGATATCGCGGTTGCTACGTTGTCGCGGCCGACCGAGCGCGGGGTCCCATATTAGGCCTAGGATACACCTGCAGCTAGTAAATTGGACTCTTGATAAATTTTCCACAAACATTTTCAATCCCACTCTACAATTTAAGAATTTTTGCCCTGATTTTAGGGCTTTAGTAAATACCACTCGCCGTATTCTTGACAACTTCCGACCAATGCCGACATTTCCTCCCTAGCCACAGCAAATAATACGCTAAAGATCCACAACTAAACAATCAAATTGACTTTCCAATAACCTTCACCATCCCCTCCTCTCTTTACAAGTTCTTTAACCACGAGAGGGTTTTATATATCACCCAATTAAATAAAAAGAATTCTTTTTCGTAGATTGAAAAGGCAAACCTCATCTTTGTCACTAAAGTCCGACCCAATCTTATCCAATTATCTTTCCCGTTTGCTATGGGGAGAGGCTAAGCATTCCATTTACCTTTTTACCCAGATCAGTCTTGTACGGTTTCATTTGCTTCGAAAGGGAATTTTTCATTAAAGAAGGGACCAAGCGCACGAGACGTTATTTGAAAAGTGAAACCTAAAAAAAAAAAAATCCCTTCAATCGGAAGATATTTAAATTTTAAAATCTCGATTTAATATAAAATTATAACGGTGGAAATTGTATAACTACCTTTTCCGTAAATCTCAATTTAAATTCATTTGTAAAATGAGTTTTCAATTGAATTCGGAGGTTTCCGAAGATGATTTCAACTGAAGATTTATTCAAATTCTTCGAAATTTTAACTTCTTTCCTCTCTGATTTGAAATTTTAATGGAAGCAGAAGAGGTTAAGGGGAAGGATGAAATTGCGTTTAACGACGTTTCCTCACAAGAGGTTTGCTTAAAGGATGTTTTCGAATCACGCGAATGTCGGGGGGTAATAAGATTAAGAAAGTTTAAATTTTCTTTTTCACCGGAAGTTTATTGTGCATTAAAAAGCAAGTTACACGTCTCGAAAGGAAAAATGTCAGCGAGGCGAGAATAAAAAACCGCGGGTAAGGAAAATAAACATACTCGACACGGAAGTAGCCTCCGGGCAAGGAGACAAACCCAGACAATCAGGTTTTAATTTTCCCTCGAGAATGTTTTTTTCCCTCCCAATCGTTGTGTTTTATTTCCAAATTCGGTTGAGTTTTGACAATGAAATAAAAATCGAAAAAATAAGAGAGGGGAGAAAAACGAAGAAGTTTTTACACATACACACACTCACACGACGGAAAAGCGGTTGCCAAGGTAACGTAAGTACGGATGGGAGAAAGTTAAAGAGAGACATAGAGACATATATAAACACCATACACCTAAGAAATAAGGGAAAAAGGGAGTAAAATTCGTGGAGGAAACTATGGCAAGTTAAAGTGGAAGGGGATGGAAACTAATAAGAAACTAACAAGGGAAGTAATGTTATGAAGTTAAAGGAAACTGGAAACCCACGGAGAGATGAGTCATACTTTTGGAATGTTATCATTGACAAAACAGATTGACTTTCACCTTGGAGTTGTTTGACTTTGGAGGATTCCTAAAGGGATACCTAGATTTTTTAGAAGTTCAGTCTTTGAAAACTTGAACTTTTTTCTTAAGTTGATTTTTTCCTCTAAAGTTTACAGCGGATTTTCTGGATTTTGAATTGTTGTAAGTTTCCCATCAAACGTAATGATATTCCTCGTCTGACCAAAGACATGAGTAACTTATTCCGCTGGCTCTACAGGGCCTGATGAAGCACTACCACCGCCTCCACCAAAATCCTCCACTGACCGCGTTCTAAGGCCGTAATCTGCCAATCCCTGACCACCAAAGAAAGGGCCCCCTGTTATTTTTATCAACCAATTTCATTCTAAGCCTGCCCTGTGGACGACGACCAGCCGCCTGACCTTACAAGGCCTTGTAAATGCCACTTCCCACCAACGCCAGCACCACGTGTCCTACCCACCGCAGCCTCCTGGACTTGATCGCACTAGTGATTAGAGGCTGGGCAGTTAGATTTCCAGATTTGTCTGCCCCTCTTTACATGAGTAAGCTTTCTATCAAAAATTGCGCTACCATTTATATCTTAATTACCTCGCAAGGATAACTCACCTTAGACAACTGACAAACTAGACTTCCTAAATGTAACATTAATTAATCCATTATGTTTCCCAGGACTCATTATTAATTAGATGTCATCTAAGATATCCATTACAATCTTGACATTCGAGCACAGGATCCGATATCATGTCTATCTCATTTATCTTTCAACAAACTTCCGCAATTTAAGAATTCGCTAGTTTGCCTAGTGACCCTTAACGGGAAGCAGTAAATATATCCATCTTAAAATCTTTCACAATAACTCTGAATTCATGAATAGCCCAATCGATACAAAAGCCGTAAGATTCCAAAGCCGGAAAGGAGTGAAAGAGAGATGGAGAAATGGGGAAGATGAAAGGTTGATTTTCTCCATTTCTCAAAACGAAGATGATCTCCAAGTCGGAATCGAAAGATCTGTTCCAAGCCATTGACCTTACCTTGTATACAAACTATACAATCTTTAACCCTATGTAGTTTCCTAACTTTACGAGACTTCCGTAAATTGAGAGGAATTCTTTGTACGGGAAAGGGGTTCTTCGTGGTTTGAATGATAAAGAAGGAAAAGGGCCTGAGCTGAACGGATAAAAAATCTAAAACCTATTATTGAAATGAACTGGAAAACAAAAGAAGAGAGAAAAGAAAATGACATTTTTCCACCTGTTGTGTACATGTGATACGTAATCGAATATTGAAAAAAAAAAAAAGAAAGAAGGAAATATAAGTCGTATTCGTATAAACCATTTGTTACTTGTCTTTTTGATCCGTGTTTTTAAACGGTTCACAACTTTCTATTATTCGATTTTCTAAAGAAAAGGAGATCGATCAAATTCGAAGTTTCGTTGTTGTAAAATATTTGAAGAAATAAGAAAGGGGGGGGGGGGAGGTTGGTTTAATATCTTTAATATAAAATGTTCTTCTGTTTGATTTTTCCTTTCACTGTGATCTATCTTTAAAATAAAACGAAATTGAAACCGGGTGTTCGTGCTTTGGCGTTACCACTTTCATTTTGTAAAAGGATTCAACGATCTTTTTTTTAAGGGGGGGGGGGGGGGGGGGGGAGTTGCAGCAGTTCCATCCGGATTTCATGTGTGGTTCTCGGCTATGATATTGCACTTCTAAAGGAATCCAGAGGAAAGGTTCAGCGGCTATGTGCGCCCCTACTAGCTGTGGAGAGGAATCTAGAGCTGCAGGTGAATGCTGGAAAGATGGAATAGCTCAGGATGTCCAGGAATAAAAGAAACACTGCGAGACAGGGAACATGATGAACTTCAATACTAGGAGTGCAGTTTACTCTGGCGACAATGATCCGGTATTTAGCTCAGATCTTCGGGACGTTAATGGCTGACCGCTACCTCATAGCCAATGCCAGCCTGATTTCACTGTGTTATTAAGGATGAGAAGAGCGAACGAATCAAAATCTAAATACCACTTTCATGAAGACAGCCTGGAGCGGTTGTGGAAAATAACATTTTTTACTAAAACCCGCCAAAATTTTTCCGAACGCGCTCTCCATTTGCAACAAACTTGTCCCTGTAAATCTGCATCCAATCGTTCATTGCTTCCCATACAAGCAAAATCTCTCCTGGACTCAATTAATCTGTTGGTCTCGTAATCTCTTTCATTTTACCGTAATCCTCCCCTTATACAAACGTGATCTATTCAAGTTTGGCTAATTCAAGCTTTTCAAACGTTCATCTAAAATTTACCGTTTTGATGATATCTCGCCGACATCCTACTTCTTTTAAACCCACCTATGCGTTGTCAAAAGGTTTTAACAATTCATATCCCCACTGAATAAAAAAATTTATTTTTTGAATCATCCTTGTAAACTGCTAACGTAAACTCGAAAATAATCTAAACCGTTTCGGGAAAAAAAGGATGAAAAACGATTAAAAAAAATATTCCGCTTTTTGTATATGCATTTTGCTGACGGTCAGCGTTTCCAATATTGATTTGCACGGCTATAAAAAAATCGCAGTTTTAAAAAAGTGATTTAACTCTATAGACTATCGCATCTGATCGAAAAGCGTGTAATGAAAAAACCTGTATCAAAAAATAATCCATAAACCCCTTGGAGGCTTTAATCGTATTTGCATTTTATTATTTCTTGACAATCCTAAGCTTTTCAACATCTGCGATAACCGGAAACTGATTAACATTTCATCTTTAATATGTCGGGGTGTAAATGAACCACGCACGTTTAGTGTCGAGAGTTGAAGGCGAAGAAAATTAACGGACAATTTTGCAAACGTTGAACCTTGCATGAAAGGCTTTTCGTCGTTGTTCTCATAGCGTGATTCAATTTGAAAGTTTAATTTGGTTTCTTCGAAACACGGTATCCCGCCTTTTCCCAGCCCCTCCGCTACTAAAACTCTCTTTTCGAAATCGATTTATGAAATTTTGTATGTGTAATTTAGAGCGTTTGGTTTTCGCAGTAAAAAAGCGTTCGTTTGGAAAAAAAAAGGTCTATTTTTAACGCAGAAGTCGCAGTACGAGTTTGAAAGATCATTTTCTCTCCCAATCTAACATCTCAAGAAACACGGTATAAAATGGGAGTCAATGAGAGAACAAGCGAAATCCATTAGTCTTCGTAAAAACTGGGAGAGAAAACTTCACAAGTTTTTAACGAACGAACGAACTCCTGTGCTTTAAAAAAAGAAGTTTCATGGGGTAAAATTAAAGAGAAACATTAAAAAGATATGATTTTTTAGCTTTGGATATGTAAACGTGTTATGCAGTCGAGGATTAATTTTGTTGATGAAATGCGTAAATGGGTTTTCGGTGATATTTTATTATTATTTATTGCTGTTTAAACTTCATTCATCAATATAATTTTTTTTTTTGAAAAGTAAAGTTAGGAAAATTTTGAAATAATTATAAATCAGCAACAGTCTCGAGTTTTTTGGAAAGTAAAATGTGGCCAGTTTTAAGGACTTTGCCAGTAGAAGTCATTCGAAAACTTGGCCAACACTTGAATTGATCTTATATCTTTTGTCGGCGAAAAAACCGGGATTAGAAAGAGAGAGAAAATAATAAATCTAACTTTACTTGATTCTTGATTCTTGGTTTCTTGATTTTTATGTGAGTGCCGTCTAGAGACTCAAATTAGAAGAGACTGGCCATCTGTCAGCCATTAAAAAAATTTGAACGCCATATTGAGCAAGATGGCGAGCTACACAAGGAGTACGTGGCCTTCCAAATTCAGCAGAAAAAGGCACAGCTGCATTGCTTGCGGAGGCTTTGTTCTAAAATGTCTTCTGCTTCTTCTACCTTTTAAATTTTCCTAAGTGGAAGCAGAAGAAGCAGAAGATATTTTAGAAAACGCCTTCGTAAAACGATGAAGCTGTGCCTTTTTCTGCTGAATTCGGAAGGCCACGTACTCCTTGTGTAGCTCGCCATCTTGCTCAATATGGCGTTTAAATTTTTTAATGGCTGACAGATTGCCAGTCTCTTTTAATTTAAGGTCTCTAGTGCCGCCTATTGTTGCAAGTTAAGAAAAATTCTTAACAGAACTCGATCATTACTTTTCATACCTTAAATTTACTTACAAGTCTCTTATTCAATTCTACAACACATTGAAACTAGCGACATTATTAACATTGAAGCTAATTCACCTGTGATGCAATCGGAAATGAAAACGAGAGGAAAAAAAATAGCCCAACAGCACTTTTAAATCTCCTGCTCCGGAATGTTTTGCCCTTTCTGTAGCCATGGTTACCTAATAAATAGAAATTGAATCAAACACATTCTGAGATGGTTCCATTATGATAGTAAACCCTTGACACTCTCACCGTTAATTTCATTTGCATATATTGTACGCTTTTCTCATTTTTAATTCAAAACAAAACTCTACGGGGGGGCTACGACCCCCGAAACCCCCTTGTTCCTCTTTGTACCCTTCTTACTTACTTAACTATTCTACTAATCCATCAGAGATAGAATAAAAAGTGTCAGCTGTCTGATCATTAAGGGGGGAGAAATAATTCAGCCATTTTGGATTCGTGTTTCAAGTACTTCCATCTGATTCAGACTTATAATGTATGACATGGTTAAGAGATTAATGAAAAGCTTAACAATGGGATAATAAAATGTCTTCACGGAGAAATCCCGATTTCACGTTGAAAATAGAATTTGCGTAAAAATTCAACGCAGGATTTAGAATTTTTTTTGAAAATAAATGACCGAGGTGTTAAAAGTTGTGATTTTAATCATCGGGAGGGAAAAGAGCTCGAGAGAGAATCAAGCCTCGTAAAAAAATATATAGCCTGAAACATTTTAAAGCACAAATTAAACATTAGGGAGGATGGATTTACAAAATGGAAACACATGTAGACGCAAGATAATCAACCAAGGGTGAAAAGTGCGGTATCTTCGCACACAAAAACCGCGAATTAAATTTCGTTTTTCTTTCCTTCCCCAACGTTCAAAACCCGATGCCCTTCATCCTTTCACGTTCAATTTCTTGTGTGATTAGTCATTTCAAAAACCCATTTAAGAAAGCTGCGCTCCTTTTTATTTTTCAAACCGCCGTCTTTTCATCTTCATTTTGAAATTTAATGGCATCACAAATCCCGGAAGATCTTAATATATATTTTTTCCCCAACAGTTTCCCTAGTATATCCTTATTAAAAAAAATTCTTATTTCTTTGTATTTTACCCCTCTTAAATGAAGAATATTTTTGATGCTGATG
This sequence comes from Liposcelis brunnea, assembly GCA_023512825.1. NCBI lineage: Eukaryota > Metazoa > Arthropoda > Insecta > Psocodea > Liposcelididae > Liposcelis > Liposcelis brunnea. Next base: position 16,315,438 of record CM042073.1, read on the forward strand.
GAAACGAAGTAAAGAAAATGCTGTTACAGATTAATTTTTAATCCGGTTTTCGCGAAAAAAGGTTTTTTTTCCTGCCAACTTTTTTTTTTTTTTATGTTGCGAGGAAAAAGTAGAAGTTGCACACTTGAGTGGATTGTAAAGGCAGGATTTTTTTATTTGTTTTCATTCTTTTAGGATTAATTGTCGAGGATTGTGTTTTGTGCGATAAATTTTTTGAGCTGAAAGTGGCTTAGTTGTAAACAGAGTTTATGGCGTATTTAAAATCTGGAATTGTATTGTGATTTTTTTCTCTTAATTAAAAAAAAAATCTTATAGAAAAGAATTAGCCATTCGTCTATCAGATGTGGCCCTGAATTTTTGGTTTTCCATAATTGTAAAGGTTGCCCAAATCATGTTTGGGAAGTGATCATCAAAAAAATAGTTTTGAAGTGCTCAGCCCTCAATCCCGCAGCCTGTATTTTATACGCACACTTGGCTCAGCAGTGTAAGAAACCCTATTGCCGCAACACTAACACAGCGCGAAGCGGCTCTATCCTGGCATGTGCCCCCCCCCCCCCCCGCCAGTCAGGGATCCCCAGACGTCCCACATGCATCGACATATTATCCTTTCATTAAAGCCGCGGTATTCCAAGAGGTCTCGGGCTGGTTGGGCGCACAACCAGAACCCTTTGTGCCGGGTGCGCTTGCGCTACATGTTCCATCCACCGAAGTCTGCGAACCTTGATCACGCTAGTAATCAAAGGCTGCTCAGTTAGCCTTCGAATTTCCTTATTACAGCGTATCCTCAACCGCCCCGGCAACGGATCCATCTTCGGCCTCAGAATCGTATACAAAGCCTTATTTTCAAAGACTAACAATCACTTCTGTGCACGGATGGCCTGTATTCTATTTCAATGAAAATGGTCTAACGTCACAAGTCTTGAAAATCGTGTTGCAGAGCTGTGGGTTGGCAACCTGGTGGAGGCATTCTGCTTCAATGGCGATGCAACCACCCCAGCGGCTCCTTACGCCACTGTTCTGCTTACTCGTAATTTTCAAAGGAAAGAGCCGGATGGACTTTTAGATGGCTTAAAGACTTCTTCTCCTTCTTCAAATCCCCGCTCTTTGTCGGAGATTGGCGATCATCATGGCGATCTTAACTTTGGAGGCTGCCGAACAAAAAAGGGATACCGAATTTGGCCATACAAGTCTCTTAGATTCTTGAGCCAGGATGTTTTCCTCCGACCCGGTCTACGCCTGCCCTTAATCTTCCCCTCCATCACCAGCTGCAGAAGGCTTAAAGACTACTGCTCCACAATGACTTAAATATAGATTTTTACATTGGCTACTATACATTTTCAAACCCTGAAAAAAATTAATATTCAGCAAAAACGAACTCTCATCACTTAACAAGCTTTAACGCCATTTAATAAGCATCTCGTGACACGTTTTATTCTTCTAACGTTACTTACAAACCTTATTATTACACACTTGATACTCAAAGCTTATTACACAAGTCAAAGCTTGTTATCGTTTAAAGTCTCTTCACCTCTTTCAACCGATTCAGCTTTATCCTTATGAAGTAAAACTTCCTCAGCTCTGAGGCTTTTGACGCTAAGTAAAAATTTTTAAATCAAAGCTCGAAACCAAAAAAAAAAAAATCCCTCAGCGGCGATATTTTAGTGACAACACAAGTCATTAAAGTGTCCGCGTTGATGGACGAGTTTCAAAACAAACTCAGCAAGCCATTTTCGTTTAGATTAATCATCACAAAATGATTGACACAGAAAATTTTATGCTTCAAACTGATTTTCAATTGATTTCTATATATATTGTCGACAAAACAATCAAGAAAGATTTATTTATTTCTATTTTTCCTTTTTTTTTAAAGAAAGCGAGGAGAACAGAAAAAACGTAACGCTTGGCGTTGAACATGTCGGGACGACAAGGGAAGAAGAAAAAAAATATATAAAGAAATTGAAATCACCCGGAAGTGAATAATTGCGCTTTGCGTATCTAAAACTGTCAGGATGAAATCTTATCCGAGTTTATTTTCTTTAAAATTCCCGATTTGTAGGAGAGGAAAAAAAGGGAAGGAAAGGTTTGGGTTGATCGTTGAAGAATGCATCGGGTAACGAAAAACGCCTAGAGTATCGTAAAAGAGTATTTTTTGTGTATAAAGATTTTTATGGATTTTTATGTTGTTATAAAAGAAACATGTAAATGAGTAGATTGATATCTTTCGACTATAAAAAATAATACTGCTTGTGAATATTATTATTAACTTAAAAATAGAAAAAAAAATTAATCCTTATAAATATAGCGCTTTTCATGACTAACGATAATGTTTTTACAACATTGGTCGTTTGGATTAAAATCGAAAATTGAGAAATGAAATGGGGAAATTACGATAAAATGGAGTGTTTTGTTTTTGATTGAAATTTTTTTGTTTGAATTTTCTTGGCTTTGGTTTTAATTGAGTTTTGAGATTTAAATAATGCAGTTGCCTTTTGCGGCTTTGGTCCAGAGATTTTTTTTAGGGAAAGAAGGAGAGAGAAGCCGTCCTTGAAAAATTCAAACTGTTTTCCTACTTTAAAAAAAATTGTCAGAAAAATTTACTACAAAAAAAATTATTTTTCTTAACGAATGAATATTTTTTTTGGAGGAGGAGCAAATTTTTTGTTCAAAAATTTTATTCACATTTTTGGGTTAAAACTCCAGAAAAATCCATGATCGAAAAAACACAGAATTCCTCAAACCAGAGAAAAGTTCTAAAACCAAAAAAAAATACAATCGAATTTTTGAACCCAAACAAGCAAAATTTATTTTTACAGTTTAGCAAAAATTTTTTAAACTCGTCAATATCAGGACTTGGGCTTTTTTTAGGCCTATAAGACCTTAGTTTAAAAAAAGGACCAAGTTTAATTCCTAAAGTACAAATGAGAAAGTTGAGCGAGAAAATCCCGAAATTTAAATCTAAAAACTGTATTTAAATTCAAATAATTTTATAAATATTCAATTCGACTATCCCTTTTATGTACATTAGTAAATCACCCTCCTACAGAGGCAAATAATAATGAGTTATTCATTATTGCGCCAGGGGAGTCAAGTTGAACTCTTAGGACGATAGGGATTTTTCGAGATCAACGAGAGGCACTATTTTAAAAGATAAAATAACGAGACATAAAGCAACATGTGGCCATTAATCATGGTTTCTCTTACCCCCTTTTAAATTAATTACAATTCCAAAACGAATCCTTGGCGATCGATTTAAAATTTTCAAACGATTTCCCTTTTGCCCCCTGTTTAATGTCAACGTGCGTTGAAGTTTTTACAAGTGCTAAACAAAGGGGATCACTTCGGGTGCCAGTTTCAGTTTTTTATTTTCATCCTTTTTTTTTTTTACATAAGCTTTATGGAAGAAAACCGCTCTCAACCGGTTTATCCCCAAAAACCCTTTCTTTTTTTTCTCTCTCTCATCTTAAAGAAGTTTTCAAGGGAAAAGGAAGGGGTTTCCTTTTTTAGTAAGAGAGAGAGGAAACCTTTTGTCATCGCAGCAGACGGCGTAGGCCGGAGCAATGTCATTTACAGTATTCACATTTCGGTTTTGAATGCTCGAGACCTTTTCTTGGCAAAACACCAACGAACCTCTTCACATCTAAAAGTTCATGCTTCATTTAAAACAAAAAAGGTGTGAGATAAAAGTTAACGAAAGGGAAGTCGAAAGTTCCCTCTCCTTCCACGAGGGCTTTTATATAACAGTTGAATATTGTTTTGTATATTGCCTACGCAATAAACGTGTTTAAAATCACGTCGTTTTAGTAAAGTGGAATTCGGCAGTTTTGGCGGGTTGCCGCGCTTTCGAAAAGAAGGGACGACATCTTGCACGATGATATTCCATAATTTTATGTTATTTGACAAGAAGGACATATCACAGCCCGACCACCCTGCTCAAAAACAAGGAAGAAAAAAAAAAATTTTTGAAAACGAGCCATAACCGCAGCAATAAACATCACCTTTGAAGTCTTTTAAAGGAAATGTTTTTTCCCAATTTTTGAGGGAAGAAGAGGGAATGTTTAGTGATAAAAATAAAAATTACGTTCCTGACATTTAAACAACTGCGTTAACGTTCTGAAACTTTCGCATACGAATTCCATCGTAATAAAATATTATTTCTCCCTTTCAGCCGGTGCTTTTTTTTTTTTACTCCGGAGAAAAAAAATAAGACAAAGATCGAAAAGTTTTTTTTTTTTCCAGAGTTCAGTTTATGAATACAAATCACGAAAAGAACAAAAAGATTTTAAGCGCTAAAGCTTCTCAGAGGGAATAAACAAAAAGGAGAAAAAAAATATATCAAAAACAAAAGCAAGCAAACGTGGCTGAGTCAGGGATATCATTACCCCTGGTACATAGCAAAAAGGCGGTCACGGGATATTTTCCCTTCTCTTCATTTCCATTTCCGCAAAAGATCAGTATGATCTATTTCCAGGGTTACATTCAACTGGAAAGAGCATAGAGATTCAGCCGAGTTGAAAACTTCATCGCTGGAAAAGGGGGGGGGGCCCTTTATATTACGCTTTTTGTGTGATACAAAGTCTCTGATGGTTTTTGTAAAAAGAGTGAGACCTCTGATTAGAATATCAGATAATTTTGAGGAAAGGTTGGGGAAATTGAAGGAGATTTCAAAGGATGTTGTAGAAGGTATGCCAACCTCGTGTCTCAGTGGATATTTTACTCGACTCACAAACGAAGAGTCTAGCGGTCGAAACCATATTTCGGTCCGGATTTTTTTCTACCGGGATTCAACTCTGACCATCAATATCGGGCCATGTAAGTAAGCATAACTTGAGGTGTTAGAACTACTCCTGCGCTGCCGTCTGGACTTTGTTCCCTTTGCAAGGTTATGACGAGCCAGCAAGTTGTAACATGTCTACTAGACATTGTCTAGTACAGCTTCTCTAACTTGTTGTTCAGATTCGGCGTTGTAATAGTAAGGTCCCGAGTATGCAGAGAGATCGCCAATACTCGGCCATGAGTGTGGCACATAAAGAAGAAGCAGAAGTACAAGTAGTAGTAGACGGTATCCACAAAACCTGGACGCGTTCTCGGCCACCTTTTACACAATGTCCGAATGATTGTGCGGTCCTTAGTAAATAATCTTCAAAATTCCTCAATATGGCGCACAAGAACTTTTTCTTGGCGGGTTTCCCGTACAAACAGCATTGTAGGTGAAATTGGTGACATGACTGCTCCGTTCAATAATTCAGCTCAAAACTGGATATGTCAGAAAAAAATCTGGCTTCTTACATCGAACAATTATAGGCTTGTGCTTGATCTTGATTATGTATGTTCTTTAGGCTTGTTGCGAGACATGATCAGTAAAGACGGACCATAAGGTTAACGCAATGGAGATCAAGACAGTCAGCAAGAAGCAGGAACCGACCACATAAGAGGTGGTTACGACAAAAGGCTGACGTAGAGGAATTAAGCTTTCTTCAAGAGACCTTCTTAAGGCTGTAAAATTTTTAAATAAGGCCATTTAGCAGGTCAGGAGCCAGGAGCTTCTTGTAGCGACTGAATGTTAATTCTAGCATTGTAAACCAGTCAAAGAACCCCGCTTCTACACCAGTCAATCGAGCTTGCCCATATCCATTTGCGGACTGTTAGATGAGCCGAGCTTAGGTTTTACATGGAGATAATGGCGCATCGACCGAGACGAGTCTGGCCTCAAAATAAATTTCTCAGCCACTCATATTCATCTGACTCATACTCTACGCACTTGGACAGTGCAGCAGTGGAACTTCAACTTCAGATCCTATCCTATGGAGCTACTTGAGTAAAAGTAAGAAAGGACTCCACCAACTATACCAAGCAAATGTTTTTGCTGACTTCTGAAGTGTATTACCAGAAAATCTGGATGTTATTCTTATGGGAAAACCAGTTCAAACGATCAGCCGCTTTTTTACCGTACCAGGCACAACTAGAGTCTAGTAACAGAAAGCAGCTACTTCCACTTCTTATTGGTTGAAGACCACTAACCACTATTACCTATTTACTGACTAATGAAGCCTCTCCAAACCCTGAAACGCCACTGCTAATAAAAGTCGGCATATTTTCATGTGAGAAAAAAACATTTACATAACTTTTCCTGAACTAAAATGTTGTATGATCAACTACCCGTGTTATTATAATCACTTTTTAACGACGATAACGATCTTTATTTTTTTAAATATGACGGCTGTGACGCATCTGGATCTTGCATATATTTATAGGTACGGGTTCAATTAATCAATTTAAATTTAATTTAGACGTGTGTGTGTGTTTTTCTTTTTCGGGACAGTCAACTTTAATAAATGGGACAGGCCGTTATTAGAATAATAAAAGTGAGCGTTGTTTCCGAAGACACGGGCTCAAGTCCTTTATCTTTTTAAAACTGACGATGGGTTACGAGAGTGTAATAAATGGGTTTTCGAGACACATATCCAACCGTTCTATTTCTCTTGCAGAGGTAAAGTTTTAAAAGGACAACAAATCACCTGACAAAAGGCACGGGGGTGGGTATAAATGTCCACGTGTACGGCACCCCGACAGCGACGACATAGACTACGACGACTCCCTGGTTCAAATTTAGAGATAATGAAAATTGAGTGTGAAATTTCACGCTTAAAGACGAGATCTACCAAGGGTGTTTTGCAACTGACGTGTAATTAATCCATTCCCTCTGAAAATTCCTTTCTTGCATCTTTTGCTTTCTCTTTCATGCTCTTGTGCGGTTTTCAAGACCCCGACAATTTTTTTGTAGTGGCTTTTCTTGATATTTGTTTTAAATATTAATTAAGCAATCCGGAAGAGAGGAACCTTACAATGATTTTTCATTTTTGAATAAATTTAGACCTCGATAGGGCAGAAAATCGTCGTTTTTTTATTTTTAAGTTTTTATTCCTTTTTTACTTTCGAGCTCCCTAGAGTGAGGAAGTATTGCGGTCGTGTCAAAAATGAAATTTCGCCAAACTGCGTATTTTGCCGTGAAATGGATAGAAATAACCGTAAAAATGGTTTTTGGGCTCACGTCCGTCCGTCCGTCCGTTCTTGCACTTTCGGTTTTCGCCTGTGTTTCCGAAACCGAAAGATCCAGCGCAACGAAAATTGGCTAGAACAGACTAGAACTAGAAGAGACTAGAACAGCAAAAATTCGATGTCGCTATTTTGTTCGGCGGTTTCTGATATCTGTCATGATGATCACCAATCTCCGCTGCGGACCTGGCACCTGAAGACTACAAAATCCTCCAACCTTGATTAAATCCCTGACTTTTGAAATAGTGCAGCGTGTCTGCATTGATTAACCCATACAAGGCAGCTCCAATAATTTTGTACTAATTTTCTACATCAAAAAGAAAAATGGGAACTATCACAAATTCTCCCCTTAGGAAATCTATTTTTTTTAATATTTAAAATTGATATAGAAAACCCCATTGACTAATTTTTATCCTGACAGTTAATCCATTAATAACTCACATAAACTCTGCTTGAACGAATGAACATACCCCTTAATTTATGACTCCTCGTTTGGCGTTAAAGGAAAACTTATTAGAGGACATAAGGTAAAATCTAAAAGCAAAAACCACTTGAACCGTAAAACTACCCTTTCAGGTTAAAATGATTAAAAACATTAATTCAACCCTCAACAAAGAAGACATTCGACGGTAGAAATTAGAGTAAATGACCCTCTCGCATGATATCGAATCATCTCAATAAAAAAGGTTTGAGTTTTTTCCGAAAACATGTAAAAACCGAAACTCGGCCTTAGGATGGGAAGTATAGCGGTGTGTTGGAAACTCTAGGGGAAGGCAGGCGACAAGTCATTTTTTTTTCTGTATATGTAAGAAGAAGATTAAAAAAGTTTCAGGGGAAAAAAAATCACACGACAAACCATATTTTTCAACCACGATTTTTCACCCCTTTGCAATCAATCTTAGATTTGTGTTGTTTTTCTTGACAAGAAGGCTGTGCGAAGAAGGTTATGGGGAGGTTTGGTGCGGGGGGGAGAAAGCTTTATGTGAAGAATCCTGAGTGGTTTCCATATTTTCTTTTTAAAATTCAATAAACCCTCAATGTACTGAAAAATCACGAATCTTGAAGTTTTAGTATTCGATAGAAATTTCAAATGGTCCGATACTTTTTTAGTTTAATGTTTTTATTCGAAATAAAGAAATATTTTTTCAGCTCTTAAGAAAAAGTAAAAACGGACGTTCGGGATGGTTTTCGGTGCTTGAATGGTTTCTATTGTCCTTTACGCATCCGAAACACTCGAGACTCAGAACTTTTTATTTTATTTTTCGGCAGGGTTGGGCACTGGTAAGTTGTGTGATATAGTTGGTGCATTAAGGCCTTGTTTCGTTGTTGAAGAAAATTTTACCAGGAGTTTTGTTGTTGAACAAAATCTTACCAAGAGTTTTGTTGTTGAACAAAATCTTACCAAGAGTTTTGTTGTTGAACACAATTTTACCAGGAGTTTTGTTGTTGAACAAAATCTTACCAAGAGTTTTGTTGTTGAATAAAATCTTACCAAGAGTTTTGTATTTGGTAAAACGGATTGCATGAAATGGGGTCAATCGGGCTAAACAAGACAAGAAAATCGCGACGTTGCATTGTATTCGAAAACTGCTCTCTCTGTACTGATTTTGATCACACACGTTTTACCTCTTGCCTCAGCAGTCTCACTTATGCGATCACCCAATGTCCAAAATTTCATTGATGAGCCCTTTATCACAAGTGTGATCTAATCCAGGCGGCTTCAGCGGAGAGAACGAGTGATGAGTACGCAAGGCCATTCCTCCAGTCATGGCGCCTCGCCTTTCAATCACAAAGCAACAACCTAAAGCCGTCCTTATTCTTTTAAGTGAGGGGATGGAAGATAGAGAGGCCATAAATCAAGTCTGTTGAAAAAATCCGGTAAAGGCCAGTTCATTGCCCTAAGATTCGCCAGACCTCTTTACTCGTGGGAATGTGCACGATCGCTTTACGATTAAGACTCTTAGGCCCCTATTCGCCAATGTCTAAAATCACCAAGGCCGCTTACAACAATAATCAGATAAAAACCTCTTGCACATCCTCAACTGATTATTCGAAAAAAAACGATGTCAATTAATCAGCACAGGCAGAAAAATATACACTGAACCGTATTGCAGAACAATGGCTGCCTTTCTCACGTTCGCTCATTTTTTTTACGCAAACATATGCGACTGGAAGGGAGAAGGGAGAGAGAGAATATAGGAAAAGGGGAGAAAAATGGGATTCACGGCTTTTGGATATTTCGAGATTATCGGAAATAAACTTGATACTGACCCCTTTCGTTTGATTTTCCACGTTTATATACAACTCGTTCGAAAACGTTTATCTTGATAGCATCAATATTTTATTTTTTTTTTTTTTGAAATTACCATTATTCGCAGGTCGGATTTTAGCTTGAGGTTTGATTTTATAATTTTTACAGAAATGTGGAATAAAAAAAAAACTTCAAAGCTGTCACTTTATTGTTTCTCAGAGCATCGTAAATTAAAATGTAACATTATAATTATATGTTTTAAATTTAAAATTGTAATTTTTAGTTATGAAAAATTAATTTAGAATAAAGGGTAGAATCGTGATTATCATGCATAAATATATTATTAAGTTGAAAAGAACCATTCATCATGAGTTTTTTTTTCCTTTTGCCATTTATTAGGGGCGTTATCTTCGCACCTAATAACGGAAGGAAGGGGATCGGTGAAGGTGGATCTAAAAATTTTAATGGGATGCGATTATTAATTAATTGCGCTTGATGATTTACATGAAAGTGAGAAAAGGGGAGCAAGGTAAAAACAAAAATTGTTCATTTCGTGATTTTTGGACTAGATACAATTCTTTTTGAGTACCCTACTCATAAATGTTTGGCCAGGTCACATACGACTTTAGTGGCAGGGAAAAGTTCGACCCTCCTACGGCAGATCCCCAGCGAAGACATTGTCATTAAAAAACCAGATTCAGAAGACAGCAGCAAACAATCTGGATTTTAACACAAAATGATGAACAACGGAAAATAAAGAGTTCAAACTGTCTCGGCCTGAATATCCTCCCACTCAGAAAAAAAAAGAAAATTGAAAGCATCGGAGAAATCGAAATGTCCGAAGATGAAATTGGAATTCGAAGATGTTCCCGCTTTCCGGAATTTCTTTTTTTTATGAATAGAAAAAAAAGAAGAGGATTCTCATGTTTTAATTGAAACTCGAGCTGCTGAAAACTTCACGTCTTATTTTTAGAGCAATGATTTTTTTCCCGTCGTTTACTGGACGGAGCATGATGTATTTTTATCCGCTTGTTGGATTCAATTACTTGCTTTATGAAAAAAAATACTGATAACTTGCACACTTGTAACTAGAAGGGGTGGCAAACAATAACATTAATCACAACCGATGAAATCAGTCATTTAAAAAAATAAAAAAGGAAAAAAAATCCATTTATTAAGTTGGAGCTTTTTTGTGTAGTTGGGCTTCATGACTGTTATAATCGAGATTTAAATCAGGAGTTTTTATTAAGTGCTTCGCTGCAGGAACTAGAAAATTCTTTCGTTCCGCTTTTTTTACTTTTTCTTCCGCCTTTTTTAGTTTCCGTTTGAATAAAGTAACTTAATTTTTCAAGTAATTTCTTAATTTGGATCGATTAATAAGGTTCGTAGTGAATAGGCTACTCGCTTGAATTTAGAAAACATTGTTAACAGATTCTAAAATTCTTAGGAAGAAAAAATTCATCGAAAAAAGTTTTTACAAAACGAAAAATTCAATTTGAAATTCGAATTCTAAGCTCGCCAAAATAACCATACCTGAGCTAGTGACGTCATAACTTAGTTAATCTCTTTTATTTTATTAGTTAATTTTTTTGGCGCGAAAATTTCACCAATAGGAACAAAGGATCAGACTCAGTTGTGACGTCATAATTACATAGTTCGTTTTTTGGCGGGTTTTTTAGAACTTGGATTTCAAAGCGAATTTTCCGCTACCAAAAAATTTCTTTTGACGGAATTTTAATGGATGCCGAGAACCCAAGAAAAAAAGCCTGGTCAGGATTGAGAGAGATAGTCTAATAAGTTGAAAGACAAAGTCGAAAACTCCGTGCATCCATGTATTCGACGATGAGTAAAGTGTTATCCTGCGGGTTTTTAAATAAACAGACCGTTAAAAATCAAACCGACAAAAAAAACGAACGGGTAAACCGCACGCTTTCATTTTTTGCAAGAGATAAAACCCACAAAAAATTTCTTTTACGAACATTTCCGCATCTTTGAAATAATAATAATTTGAGTGAACAAGTAAAGTCCGTGACCCCATTATTAATCATTGTCATTGGCATGATAAAAGGAGGGAGTGGAAAATCGAGAGAAGTCAACTCCTTTTTCCCTCACTTGAAATCAATTCTTTCTGAAAAATACTAAACCCAATAATTTTGATAAGTAGTCGAAAACCTAATGGCGCCTAAAGTGGGTCGAATTAAGTCATTTTATCAGTTTTTTTTTCCTTTTCTTTCATTCCCGAACTGGAAAAATAAAAAAAAAGGAATTCATGCTTGAAATGGTACGTGTGAAGTTGAATGATACGAAGCACTCAAAAGTACAAAATTTATTCAAGTGAATAATCCGAATTCCATTTGGATATTGTAATTCGAATTTTGAAAGAGAAAAAGAAAAAAAGGATCAAGAAAGGAGGAGAAAAGTAGAATATTATTTTTATGGTTTTGCATTTTCCTTAGGTAAAAATGTGATTTTGAGCAATGCTGACATTTTTAAAACAAAAGGGGATATGAAAAAGTTTTTGTGTATAAAAATCATTAATCAAAATTCTGGATAAAATAATCCTGGAAAACTCGGGAAACGTTAACCAATAATAATTTCCATCCCCTTTTCCGTGACGATAGACTCAAAACGCACGTGACGTCGTCGTCGTCGTGTTTGTAGTTGTTGGCTGTTGTTGTTTTTAAGTTGAAAACGGGAGGAACCAGATGTGACCACTTTATTCCCACTTTAAGTTGAAAAGGGTTGGGCTCAAGTTATTATCATGAAAATAATTTTGGTTATGGCTGGTATATGGAATTTCCCTAAAATTCTTAGCTATAAAAACAGTTTATCATTTTAATACAATCCGAGTTGTCATAATTTTCGATAAGAAAATATCGTTTCGAGGTATTGTTATTTATGTTTCTCCTCCTTTAATATTTTATCCTGGATTTTTTCTTATTTCGCGGATTCGTTGACGTATATTTTTTTTCCTCGACTATTGCATGTAATTTCAAATTTGTTATTTATCGTAGCGCAACCGCAATTATAATTAATTTTTACCCCCTTCGTTTTGGGTAAACTGCTGCTGGCTATTTGGGGTTTTATGGGGTTGTACATGCGGATTCCCCATCTGTAGTATTTGTTAAATAATTTTAATAATGATCTACTGGTGGTGATAGGGAATGAGTTATAATGCAATCGATTCGGAAGAAAACAATAGAAGTGAATTTGAGGGAAAAATTTTAAAAATGCGTTGAAGCGTGAAGGGGGATTATTTATATTTTCATGGGTTGAAGCAAAAAATTGCTCTTTTGTTACATGAACCAGACTCGTGGAGAGATGTAATTAGTCCACTACAAATAATATAAGCATTAGCAGGCACTTGAAATCGACAACATTTTGCCAATTTCATATTTAGCTTATGGTGAGCCGGGGTCAACCTGCGTAGTGGAGATGGAACCTTTTAACATTAAGATCGCGAATTGATTTTTAAGCTCATTTGAACTTGTTTTAAAATCAGTAAAGGCACTTAACATTTACATAACGGATCACGGGGCCGAAAAACCTAAAAATCCTCCTTTCATCAAAATCTGAGACCTACAGTTCGTGCACTTCCCTTAGCTCTAGGCTGACACATCTCTAATAGCCCTTGCTGAACCTTTAAGTGTCCCAAAGATTGTTAACTCGGATCAAATTAAGACTTCCAATCCAATCCGCTGCTAGCACGTCACTCGTTTGAAGCAATCGAGTTTTTTATTATCTTTCATCCCGCTCCCGCATTCGGAAATTGCGATTATCTAAAATACTTTTAATGAATTTCTTCACAAAAGCTTTCATCTGTATTTAAATGTGATCTCTGTTAAAATTTTACACAATGAAACACTAATGTCGAGCATAAATCAAAAAATATAATTTATATGAAAGGAGCAAGATTCCCACGTGCGAATCACGTGTGGCATGCGTCGCTACACACGACGTCATGACGCAACCCCTGCTTATGTGTTTAGATATATCTCTTTTATATGTATACGGAAAAACCTAACCCCCCCCCCCCCCTCTTTTAAACTTCTCTTCGATGAAAATCGATCAAATGATTTGTTTTCGCCACTATTGTGTTTAATGATGAAACGTACCGTGTAAATTTACCCTATTGACGGGTAATAACACGGTCCTATTACGCCGGAGCCAAAAGTCAAAAGGGAGAGAAAGCGGGGGAAAATGGCCCTGTAATTTTCCGTAGAGTATAAAAGCCGCAACTGTTACAATATACACACTATTTGTATCATGCGTGGTGATATGGAAATGAGATAGATCGCTTGCATTATAGACCGTTACACGCACTTAATGCAGTCCATATGTGCGAGCTTCTGGTTCGTTATTCATGTTTTATTTATTTGAGATTGGAGTTGTTTGTTTCGAAAAAAATTTTATTTTCTAGCGGAGAGTTTGGGAGGCTCAGGGGAAAAGCTTAAGTGTAAGTTGGCGAGACGGTTATCATCATCATAGGCGCTGTGGGCAGGAAATAATGTAGGCAACAGAGGAAAGAGCTTTTATATGATCTTATAAGAGCTCAAGCCTGGAATACGGCAAGTTTACAACCTTCTCCATGCACACATACATGGCTTTATAGAACGCGAAGCCAAGTCGTCGCATCACAAACACCGCACCAAGCGGCTCTATCCTGGCAGGTGGCCCGCCAGGCAGGGATATCCAGACACATAGACACATTATCCTCCCAACCAAGCCGCGGTCTTCCTAGAGGTCTAGGGCTAGCCGGGCGTCCATCCAAAACCTGCCGAATCCTCCGTATCGGGGGCACTAGCGCTACATGTCCCGTCCACTGAAGCCTATGAGCCTTGATCACGCTAGTAACCAACGGCTGCACAGTGAGCTTTCGGATCTCCTCATTAAAGCGCATTCTCACCCTCCCAGTCACCGGATCTCTCCTCGGCCCCAGAATCCTTCGCAAAGCCTTATTCTCGAAGACTAACAATCTCTTCTGTGCAAGGATGGTCCGATTCCACGCTCCATAGCCATAAGTGACCGTTGCATTATATGCGATGAGTTTGGCTCGCCTAGATAAGACTCGACTGCGGAGAATATGGCCTAAAGCATACAGACAATTACCTCCACTCTTAATTCGTGCAGCGACTTCCGTATCAATGTCGTTGTCGCTGATGACGATGAATCTTAGATACCGAAACTGAATAACATTCTTGAATGTTATTCAGTAAGACTGCATCCCTTCCTTTCTACGGCCCTGTCTACTACGAACCAATTTTTTCCAGCGTTTTAAAGAAATTAACAGTTAAAAAAGCAAATAAAGCCTCCTCCTTAATGAGACATTTGTGTGAAATTTGATTACCCTTTAATGAACCCTACATAGTAATATGAACCTTTTCTTTGACAAATTATTTTTCAACAACATGCATGCGATGCATCTGGGACGATTGATAAAGTCACATGTTCTTCGGTTCTTTTAAAAAAATTAAAAGAGGGTGAGTTTTTTTGTTAGCGAATTGGATCTTTAAAGAAGAAAGAAGAGGAGGAGGAGGAAAAAAAAAAAGAAACTTACCGAAAGTTTTTGATGTTTCCAAGCTCCGATCACCAACGCCACCTGAAAAATTCATCAAAGGATTAGTTTTCTTGATAATTTTTTACTTTTCCCTCTTTAACTGACAGACTTGACTTAGGCTGACTTCTTTGAAGTCAAAAATGGTTGATGTTTCATTTTAGGTCTTCGAAAACTTTTCTGCTGATGATTAGAAATTTATGAAGTTTTTAAAGAGTTAAGCTGGAGTAGGGTTTTCATTAAGCATCATGGCGAAAAAAATGTTAAGATTGAAATTTTGTGGAAAGACACAAGTTCAAACCCGATATCGTCGCGAGAAGATCGCAGATATAAATTAGCTGTTCTAATTGGATGTCATACATAACCATCATCCCAACTTCTCGATGCATAAATCAATTCCGATTCAAGAGTAAAGCCACCTTCCGTTCAAAATTTTCAATTCCCCTTTTATCTGCCGAACCAGTGATCTTTTAATTAAACTTCGTAAGCGGAAAGGTTCCCGTCGATTAATTAAACTAATTGTATTCCGATGTTACTTATTTCTATACATTGCCCGTTGCTACGTATTTATGCATTAATCACTCTCCACCTTTTTTTATCCTTTATTTCGATTAGCGCAACGAAGTGTCACTAATTAACTTTTATATCCCTTAATTTTCAAATTAAAAGGCGGGATGGAAAATATAATGAGTGATATGCATACGCCTTAAATCTTCGTCGTCTTCCTCAGCTACGTGGCACAAGATGCGCACGGGCCTTTGGTTGAGAATGTAGGGCCTTTGGTTGAGAATGTAGGGCCTACGTTATTGGTCTAATATTGCAAACCAAGCAGCAACTTTATGAAATATGTAGCATGAAAAATTAACGATCTAGGCAATGACTAAAAGTGCTGATTGGGGAAAAGGGCCTCGTCTTCAGGTTTAGGCCTAGTAAAGTCAGTAGTTTCTGCCGCCTGTTGCCAATTGGCTTGAAGTCTGATATACGTGCCCCAAGCCTGAAGTGCCAAATTTATTGCCCAGATCTCAGTGCCAAGTTCGAATTGGACATTGCCATCTTCTAAGTTGAGTCTTGTGTCAGAATGTTCCTTGACACCCACCTAGTTTAAATATGGCCATTTCAAATGTTGCTGATGTGGAACAGCCAAGTACTAGATCCGACCTTTCTGGGCTTTCAGTCCGGGGCAGAGTTCGAGCTCACAGTTAGGCCAACTTGAGCCGATAAGTTCCGGTTTGGGCTTTTCATCGATTTACACTCAAATTTTTTTCTATTGAAGGTCCAATCCCCGGATTCCCTTGTTCTTTCCACTACCCTAATCTCTCTCCTCTCTCCTTTCTACTCCAAAAAGAATATTCAAAAAACAATCATATTATTTCTACGATTACTCAACCGGAAAATATATAATAACACAACTAAAGGTAGAATTTAAACTTTTTTCCAAACAAACTTTTTTTTTTTCTGCGGGCAGAAGGGAATTGA
Organism: Liposcelis brunnea; assembly: GCA_023512825.1. NCBI lineage: Eukaryota > Metazoa > Arthropoda > Insecta > Psocodea > Liposcelididae > Liposcelis > Liposcelis brunnea. The sequence goes on from CM042073.1 coordinate 16,331,772, forward strand.
AAATTTCAATTGCTCTCATGGGGAATTTCTTCCCTTAGCATTTTACCCAAGACTTAGTCAGGGCTCGAAAAACTTTTTAATGATTAATAATTTAATACATTTCAGGGATAAGTTTATATACCTGTCGAATAAGCATTAAAAAGGATCCCCCCCCCCCCCCCCTTTACATTTCCGAGTAAATGGAATCCGGCTATTCCGGTCCATTTTAAAATACACCTGGTGGTCTAAATCGACTATTTTATGGGGAGCCGTAATATTCACGGTCGAAATCTGCTAGTCCCACGGAAAACAAAAGAAGGGGCGAAAGGGGGGGGGAGGCTTTAATTACGGGCTTTAAGTCGTTGAACGGTTCAAAGAATCAAGATGGTTTATGGTTTTTGTACACCCCCTCTTGAAACTCTTCGAAAACTTTTCTAAAGAAAACACAAGATGTAATAAATAAGTTTTATCTTTAGGCTTAATTAAACAAGACTTAGAGATGGAAAAAAAATTTTAAGACTGTTTGGGAAGAGAAAATTTAATTACCCGGCAAAAAAAATCTTGAGGGATCGTGATTTGTTTTTTTTTTCCGAGCTCCAAAACATAGTCTCTGTATTTTTTTTAAGCACGACGAAATTTTTCCAAGTTTTCCCAATACTGAAAATTTGCTGAGCGTTGCCAAGAATGAAATTTACAAGAACTCCCGAAGAAAAGCAGTTAAGACGATTAAAATTAAAACTCGAGCGTAAATACCTCAACTAATAATCTATACCGAAGTGGAAAACCAAGCAGGCTCAAATGACAAAACGTATCAAGTTAACGGAATTTTAAATTGAGATAAAAACATTTCACAATGTTTTTCTTCTCTTTGTGTAAATTTTCACGGGGCACCATTGATTATTATAAATCAGGACGCAATCGAGAAAGAAACTAAGAACTCCTTTCGAAATTCTTCTACACCCATCCTTTGTACATTATCATTCCTTTACCTTTTTAATATAATTATTCAACTCCGCCTACTCTTATAATTCCCCCATTTTTTAAATTTTAAAATTGGTGAACAATACGAGCGCGTGCACTTCTTAGGAGCTAAATTGGAAATTAAGCGAAATGAGAAAAGATGAGATGAAGAAGTAAATTTGAAAAAAGACAATAAGAAAAACGGAAAAGGTTAATTGTCAAAAATTAAATAAATGAGAATGACGAGAAAGAAGTAAGAGAATTCGTTTCACGAATTTGTCATTTGATTTAATAACAAGTGGCAGTTGTCTCTCACGTAATGTTGTTAAAAGAATTTATTTTTGTTATTTTTTTATTTCTTTTTTAATATCGTGAAACTTGAGATGTGGAGTTCAAGAATGTTGGGAGTTTACCGTTATTTTGATTTTACTTACATTGCGAAATAAAAGCTTATTATATTGTCAGTAAAAATAAGGACGACAGAAAATTTTTAAACTGATGTTTCTTTTGTGGTCGACAAGCCGAATAACAAAGAATTTTTAAGGTTGTTTGCAAGAATGGGACACTTCTTTAAAAATTTTTTTTATTATTTAACATTTTAAGAAAAATTAACCGTATTGTGTAATAAAGGCACGAAAAAATATCATTTCTTATTCGAATATACCCTTTTTCCATGAAGCCATCCTCTCACCTCCCTGTTGTCATGGCAGCCAATGACGTCATCACCCCCACCAGCGCTCCCTATATAAACAACTACGCAGCGCTGCTAGCGCCAGTGATAATTCAACCGCCCGACCGTTAACATCTTAAAAACTCTGTTTTCCATTATTTCAAAAATATTAAGTAATTTCGTTTTAATTATTATCAAGAAGTTAACAAGGATGCGATAAAAAAAAGAGTCAATAAAGAAAATAATTTACAATAACTACAAAAAAATTTTATGCGCGAAAAAATAGGCATAAAGAAAATGGGAGAAAGGGCTCGAAAAAGGAAAAGAAGAAAAATAAAAGACACTAAATTCAAAACCCGAGATGGACGGAAGAGCAACTTTATTTGAAAATCGAGGGGTTCGGTTTGTAGGTAAAGTTATATAATATTGGAAAAAGCGACATATGCAATATCAGTTCGAAAGCTTCCAATTGAAAACCCTCCTTCGTTTACTATTCAAATTTACTCAGCCAGTAAATTCTTAGATAATTGGACTTTCTCCGTATAACTTAATCTTGATTGATTTATTTCCATTTTGCACATGATCTCCCTATGGTAGTCAATTTTCCTTGCATGAGGATTACTACCTTGTTAAAAGTTGGGGAATGATAAAAAAGTTTACGTGAAAAGGGAATGGGAGCTTTGGGGTAAAGATTAATTTAAAAAAATGATCGATGGTGTCTCCAATGAGTTTCCATATTATTTTTTTGTGTGAATTTAAATAAAAAAAAAAACGAAATCTGCGGTGCATATACACGTTTGGTCCCTCAAGACCGATTACATGGCCATGTCAAAAGGGTTGAAAATAGTCACCTGGTCATAACAGAGCTACACTCAGCGAGGCACAATTTGAAAAATCTGGAACTATACTAGAGTAAAAAATATTATAGGCCAAAGCATCATCAAAAGCCACCTTAAGAAAATCTTTTTCTTTTGAAACATATTTCACACTCTCTCTTTTTTATTTAAAGACCCATCTCATTCCACTACTTCTATTTCTCTTCCTCATTCTCGCATGAAAATCTCGTATTTCAAAACTTTCTAAACATTCCTGTACTTTTTTCCCCGTTATAACTCCTGTTCGGGATGCCTCGTAGAAAATAGCAAAAGGAATAAAGCGGAAAATTGCAATGTTCCGCTCGATGATTCCGATTTGTTTGTGATCAAAAAGTGTATCCGCTACTCGCTTCAAACATAAGAAAAAGACAAAACTTTTATTCGGGTATATGAAAAGGGTGAACTTTCAGCCCTTGACAAAAAAAAGAGGAAAACCCTTTTAGATGAGAATAAAAAAAGATTTCTTAATCGAAAAACATAATATTATGATCTCGGGGGAGGTTTAATAGCAAAAAATATGAAAAAATGAAAACCTAAGCGAATACGATTTTTTTTTTAGACCGGACGATAAAAAAGGTCGGGCTCGTGCTTTGAAAAAATGATAATTGCGTGTTTGGAACAATGATATGAGAGGGTTTTATTATCTGCGAAAATTCGGAGATCATAAAAGTACTAAAATTATATTTTTTAGAGGATACGTAGTCTTCCCAAAACCAGCAGCGTGGCTCTGTGGAGCTTTTTCTCTTAATCTGTTTCCTCTATGTCCTGAAAGTACGACTCTCTCAATCTTCGCTAAAAATTTAGTATTGGCCCTCTGCAATTATCAGAGATTTGCCGGTTGCCCTTTCTTTACGACATTGTCTCCATTCTGGAGTATTAATGCTCCTTTTTGATAAGCAAAGTCTTTTTCTTGCTGCTTCATTTTCCTGGATCATCTTTCAGGTGACATGGCCTACCCATTGCCATTTGGCTGCTGCTCATCGCATCCAGCAGGCTGGTTTGTCGCCAGCATTAAGTCTTCTTCTCTCAACCTATATCTGTCCACTCCTGAACGAAGGTCTCTCGCAATTCTGGAAGCTGTCACATTTTTCTAACTGAGTCCGCTAAGATCTAGAACTGGAAGCCGCCATGATGGCAAATACTTATGACGCAAAAGTGGCGATTTTCATTACGAGATCATGGCAGCTTTAAAATCACAAATGGTGATTTCGTATGTAGCAGACGATTCATTGAAGTGACCCTATTATACTTTTACATTTGTTGGTCATGGAAGAACTTCTTTAATTAAAAGCAACCCCGAATTTCCAGCTAGAACCCTCTTCCGTTTTAAACAACAACATAAAAAATTTAATCACTTTTCCAACTGTCGATTGGTAACAAAGTTTATCCCAGTATGTTGTTCCTTATACCAGGCAGGAAATCCGCAACATATACGGGAAAGCTTAAGCCGCTTTATTTAAAACCGCAAAGCAGAGGAGTAGCAGTTACAGGGGAAAAGCATTGGAAACGCTTCTGCTTAATGATTTCCCACGGGATCTGTTATCTTACTGTCCGATGAGACAGTTTTACTCATGTTTAAATAACTAATGCAGGCCCGACTCGCTTTTCTCCTACTCAGTCTTTTACATTAAAACTAATGTGACGTACGAGGCGATTATTTTCAAGTTTTCGGGTAAGAGGAAAAAAAACCGCAAACCGCATTAACGTACATATAAGTTCCATCTCTTTCGCATGGGATATATCTCAAGCGGATGTGTTTATTTAGATACGCATGCTCGTTTTTTTCGCTTTTACAACAACCATCCGATTCATTTTTCACGCTGATGATATCTACATCATTGGGGATTAACCCGAGATCGATGTGTCCGGCCGAGTCATGATTTTTTTTTTTTGCTGTAAAATAAATAAATGAAGAAATTTTGGGGGGAATTTTTTTCTTAAGACTTTCCCCGCGGACGTTCATGTAATTAATTATTCACATTTTTTTCTTTTCCCTTTTAACTGTGATTAACTAATGCCGCAAAGGCCATTCATCACCCTCTTTCTACCCACACGATAACTCCTGCGCATAAAGCCCGAAGCCACTGTTAAATTAATTACATTGAACCTTTGCGAGTCATCCTTGTGACAGGTCACTTGATGACAAGTTTTTCCCCTTATAAAAATGTTGAACCCATAGATATTACCCTCGGTAAAAAAAAATATCGATTACGTGTAAAATAAATTAGAGCAGCCAAGGTGGGCAATTAATGAAAAAAGAAATGAAGATGGAAATCGAAGAAATGCTAATATTCCCCACATTAGGCAAGATGGAAAAAGTGGGCAAAAATGAGGTAAGACCAAGTTGGGATTGCTTACAAAATATTTTGGAAAAGGTCAAAGGCAGACGAATTGAGGCCTTCTTCTTCTTTAAATGCCTGCTCTTCGTCGGAGATTGGCGATCATCATGGCCAACCATTGATGATTTTACTAGGAATATCAAATAATGTGGTGACTTTCCATAATCTTCCACATCGGAGTACGGGAGCCATACCATTGATCCAACTCTGCCTCCCGGTATCTCAGCCTAGTCCTTGCTGATTACTACCATCTTCAGCCCTAGGTCAGTATTAGCGAAGCTGCTGCCCTCCACTAACTCATAACCCTGAAAAGGGAGCTCACCACAGGGCAAGGACGCCATTCCTCGAGCAAGACAAAACATGCCTCACCGGTTACTCTAAAATTGAAGCCTAGACCCTAAATTGAGGCCTAGAATAGTTTAAATATTTTTCAGGTGCCAGATTAACACAAAGTTCACTAAGAAATCTTTTATTACCAGTGTGATCATGTTGCGCGTGCACCTGCGATGCGGATGGTGAGCACTTTCTGGATGGACGCCTATATACTCGTCGGTTTCACAACGTACGATGACGTCTTCCGACTGCCAAGCTCCATTCTTCCCGGTTCAAACAGTCCTCTTCCCCCAAGTTAGGCCCTCATTTTTTCTACATCATTCCTCCAGCTAGTTCTTGGCCTAACTTGCGTCTTCCTTTCAAAGGCTGCCATTTAAACACTTGCTTGGAAATTCTAAACTCTGCCATTCTTTGAACGTGTCCGAACCACCCTAACTGCTTCGTTTTAATGTCCTCGGTAATTTGTTGCGGAGGCTCCATAATTTCTCTTATCCTGGCGTTCGGGATGCGCTCTATACGTCCTCCATTTCAGTGGCTTTTAGAGATTTCTCCGCTTGGATTTTCAGCGGCCACACCTCAGAACCATATACACAGCACATGGCTGAAATCCTGAAGTCTTCGTCGCTTAATCCCATAAAACATTTGCACCAACTTTAAATCAATGAACAGCCTCTGATCGATTTTTTAAACTCAATATACAAAACTGTGAAAGGGAAAAAACCAGACATCAAAGTTAAAAACATACAAAAGAAAGAAACAAAACAAAAAAGATAAACAATCTTACTTTTAATGAAAATACGGGAAAGGAAAACGCAAACGATGAAGACAAAATGAAAACGAAACACACGAGACGAGGGCAACTTAGAAGTCTTCAAACATCACATAAAAGAATCCGTAGAAAGTTCCTTGTTTCATTTAACTCTTACAGAACAAACATTCAGGCTCGAAGTTCGTGTAACGTGTCATAAGGTTAAAATTCCAATTATATAACTTGAATGAAAGGGCCAAAAAGGCAAAAGAATTAAATAGAATTTAAACGTGATTCCCAATAAACTGCATGTAAAAATTTTTTTCACCTTCTTTATTAAATCATTCTTTGTTGCAATGTTTTTTTCAAATAGAAATGTTATACATTGAATGTCTTTTCATAATGTCAGTGACATGAACCCAGGGTGGCTAATTTTTGGTTAGAAATCATCGAGCCTAAAAAATCTAGACATAACAGATACGGCTAATAAAAAAAGTCTATTAATAGAAGTAAGTAATAAAGGAAAAGAAGGAAAGACGTAATAATCACGTATTGATCGTATACTCTAGTTTTTTTTCTGTTTACTTTTATCGCCATTGTTTATTATTATATTTATGTCACGGGCAGTTTCATAGATACTAAAATTTTATATATATTTTTTTTCTTAGCTACAATTTACCACTCTGTATTTAGCTTATTCGATAATTATTATACGCAGCACATTCATAGTTACGTATAATCCTGAGCTCACTTGTTCATTAGTGTCAAAGCAAACTTCTCTGAGATTTTAGATTAATTTGCGAGGATGAAGTTTTCATATAATTCCGTCGTATAGATAGTTTTGTATTATAAAGAAACATTGTTAACAACAAGAAAGTTTAACATATTTCATAAAATGACATAAATTAGTTTCGAATAAAATTTTTGAAGTTGATATGAATGTTTAGTGGGGATATAATAAAATAAATTACAGATTTATTATCGACCGTATTGCTGTAAATGCATGTTGACAGAAAGCTGAGCTGAGTTCTGAGAAAAGTTGACGACACTAAACTTGGCCTTCTGTTTAGCCATCATAGTACATAAGAAGACGATTCTCTGCAGCTTTTACCTAACAAATAATTTTCTTTTCACCTTTCTTAAAAACCTCCCTCATTATTCATGAAGAATAAAAAAAACCCGCCGCCTCCATTAAAAAAAAAAAAGAAAATTATCATAAAATCTTAAACTCGTTTTCCGCTATTCTTGATTAAAACAACGGAATTAACAACTTTCATATTTAAAAGTGTTAATATTTCAGTATGAAAAGGATGAAGGAAGAAAGCGGATATACGAAATCATAATTTTTAGCATTTTTAAAAAAGAGCTTTAGAAAAATCCAGGGTAACTTATCATTCATACTTGTAATTAATGCCGTTATGCAAATACTCATCGTCAACGAGTTTATACTCCGAGCAGGAAGAGTTTGAGTTTATTTTCTTAATAAAACCCGGGAAACTCTTCCGTAATTAGTGGATGACTCACGTTAATTTACTCTAATTATTGATCTTTCCTTTGGAGTTCTTAACGACTGACGAAATTTGGCAAAGGGACTTTAAAAGGAAAAATTTAACGAGGATGACCTTATAACTTGGGTAATTAGCTTAAAGGTGCTTAGTTTTAATAGCGTGGGCAGGATGGATTAGAATGACGGGATTTTTACATCTCTGTCGGGCCAACATTCATTTTCACTGGCTACCAATGTCCAAACTGTTGACTTATTGTACAGATTGTCCCATCAGCCAGTTCTGATTCTGGTATGTCCAGGACTTTGACAGCTACATGGTCACACTGATCACAGCTAGAGCCCCCCTTGGCGGGACTATCCAGACCGGAGGTCTCCAATAAATTATTTCCAGCCGAGGGCCACTTCTTGCTCTCGACTGCAGCAGGCAATACGGGGAACGATTTGATGATCGCCAATTTTTTTTTCATAAAGGCAGCTCGTATAGAAAAGATAGAGCATTAAAGCTATCTCAAGCAAGCGGTCGGAAATAAAACAAATTGATAGCAACGTTTGCCAACAAGATTTGACACGACTTCTGTCAATTCGAATCGAAAATCCTACCCGTCAAAATTTTACACACAATATGATCGAAAGCTAAAAACGTCTTTCTTTTTCAAAAAAAAAACAGATTGAATATTTCCCGAACACCTAAAATGACATCACCGGAAAGCTTACGGGGTTTCCAGATTTAAATTGATCACGAATCTGTCAATATTCGATCACTTGATAATGATCATTATTCATGCGACTCATGAATCAATCTCCAATAAATGACGAACCTCGATTAATTGAAATCAATCACTAAAAGTCAAAGTAAAAAAAAAAGTCTAAATTGATTATTCATGCACTGGTGTCCCTGACAACCGCAGCTCTGTAAAAGGTTTTTTTTTTTTTTGGAAAAAAAATGGCTTTTCAGAGGACGGATAATTAAAAATCCGGCGAAGGGGCAGAATGAAGAATGTACAAAGAAAAAGATGTACTGTAAAAAGAACAGGAAACAGACCTACAATGTCCCTTAGGGATAGTTGGGGTTGCTTCCTGCAGTGTGATGGATGGAGGAACTGCCCCCACATATCCCATCCCGTGGGGAACCTCCACGATTACGGATAGCTACTTGCGATAAATTTTAATACCACCCACTACTAAGTTTTTTTTTTTCGGGGGGGATTCGTGTTCTGGTTACGACAAAAAATGGTCACCTTTATATCTCGGTTTTTAGATTTTGAAAGCTCAGCAGGGGTCATCATCGTCAACACGAAATCTTTTCCCTTTTTCTCCCTCTTAAAAGAGAAAAAAAAATCCTTTGCCAGTTAAAGTATCAGGCGTTCTTTCCTGTCAACATCCCAGCAACTCTTTCATTCACGGTCGACTCGTTTTCATATACTCATTTCTTTATTGGGCCATATTTCTACCCGTTTTGTCGAAAAACCTAAGATCGTAATAAATATTCATAGACGTAGGATCCATTCTTTCCTTCTAACCCTTTTTACGATATCTACATTCATTTTATTTATCAATAGTTTGAGAACATTGCAGTAAATCCTGATTTGGGACAAGGAAGAAGGTTTTTGAAAATGAAACCGATATCCTTACCTCCTTTTCATCCCGACCCCATATCCTTTTTCTTTAATCGATATCTGATCTCTAGCGGCGAAAGGAATTTTTCTCCATTTCGGTTTATCAAGACTTTTTCATTACGAGAGTAGAATTCCGTACAGTCGTCCTTTTTTTTTCTCCTCTTTCGTTTCCCCTTTTCTAAAGCCACCACCCTTTTGTCACTTGATGAATTTCGACGTCCGGCTAAGCGTCACTACAATTTTTTTTTCCTTTATATATATATCACATTTACTCTTTCGCCGCTTTTTCGCTTTAATCTTTTTTTCCCTCTCGGGTTTTCCTTTCTCTCTTTTATTCCATATGTCGGATTTTCTTAACTTTCCCTTAATTCAAGATATCACGGCAGTTAATTTCATTGTTAAATGTGTTGTCTCATTTATGTGTTAGGCTTGAAAGTCCAAGGGAGATAACGCAGAATTTAATTCATTACCAGAGTTTCCATCCCAAAAAAAATCTTTCTTCTTTTTTTAAATCTTTTAAATCTGTTCAAAGTAGAATTTAATTCCATAACATTCTTTTTTTAATGCTCAAGGAATAATCGAGGCGTAAGAACAGGTGGGCACGATGCATTTACAAACTCAAAATTATTTACAGAAACGTCATGTCACGTGTCCGTGACCATTCGGTAGTAAGTAAATTTTAGAATAATGATAAAGCGTACATACTGTTTTCCAACCCTCCTGGCATCAGCTGTCAGCAACACGAGTGTCCACCCTGCTGCTGACAAACTGCCTTATCTTGTCACAAACACTTCATCTCATGACTCTGTTATTGTTTTAACCTTACGCAAGAAGACTCGCAAGTGGCATTAGAGTTTTGTTTTCCTGGTTTCATTTCCCCTACTAAACTATTAGACTAATTCAACTTTCTCACATAAAAGATGCCATTTAGATAGTCTTTGGGGTGAGGATTTCTGCTGCTAACTTCATTCGTTCTTACTTTCACTTGGCTAGGTTTACAAGACCTCCAATTTCATAGACGTTTCTTATCACAAGCCTTGTTAGTTTTAATCTGGGAGTGAATATGGAAACTGACCGCCATAGGTGACCAAATGGTGGCAGTCACAGGGTGGTGGTAGACGCCTAGCTGCGTGATGCCTCACCTGGCTCATCTTGCATAAGAACGATTACAGTTGCCAAAAAGGCCTTATACAAGTTGTAGCATGAAAGTTTTCTCGACTGCTCTCATAAGATGTCGGCTAGAATGAGCAGTGTGATGCTACCAGCGCAGATTTTTTTTTTTTCAGCCCTAATGCGGGTAATTTGGAACATAGGCCTCCCTCAAGGCATGCCATCTGTCTCGGTCCTCCGCTGTCCTCACACAGTGCAAATCCGCCGTTCTCTTTAAGTCATCATACCAGCGGGTTATTGGTCTCCCTCTACTTCTCTGCCCAGCCCATGGCCTCCACTGCAGGATTTCCCTATTCCACCTGCCATCATTTCTCCTTGCCACGTGTCCCGCGTAATCCCATTCCAGCCTCGTCGCTCGATCAATGACGTCAGTTACCTTGGTGATTTGTCGGATCTCTTCATTCCTTATGCGGTCTAGAAGTGATATTCCTAACATTGATCTCTTTATCGCTCTCTGGGTCACCTGAAGCTTCGTTACGGTCTGTTTGGTGAATGGCCTGGTGACAAAACCTTTTATCTAAAGGCAGGTGTTTGATGGACGCCCTACAAGTAAAAAGCCTCAGGGTATAGACTGCGGTTGATAGGACAACGTATCTAGGAATGCGGGTCGGTTAATAGCCTCCGACTGGCGGGCCACTTGCCAGGATAGAGCCGCCTGGAAAGGAATCTCCGTCTGAGGGTTTCAGGCCCAGTAAAGCCATAGATAGATTTTTTTTGATGTGCAAAATCTTCAGCTTGCTTCACGTGCCGTCCATCTTCCTAAATCTTCTCTAGAGACAAGAACTGCATAGCCGTTTGGTTGTTCAGCAACATATTCTTCCACGTCAATTCATTTCCCCCTATACTTGGCCAACTCACATCCCCATAGCTACGGTGGTCTTAGTGCGAAAAACGTGGGGCCCAATACAGTTCCAAACGAAATCCGACTTAAGCCAAAGCTTTTCTTTTCAAAAACTCGGTCCATAATCAATTTTTTTCTAGAAAAAAGTTTGCGGCTAAAAACTGAAGAATATAAATGAGATCCAAACTTCCCCACTCTCTTGATTTGTAAAGAGGAAACACTATCCCCTTACCCTAGCTAATTTTATATTCTTTAAAGCAAAATTTTGTAGAAAAGTGAAGGTGTAAAGTCGTTTACAGCATATTAATTGCGATGAAGTACTCCCTAGAAGCGACATAATGGCAGGAAACATTTTTACCGCTGGGAATATACTTCCTTAGTAAATTAAAGCTCCGCATGCGTCGGAGCTGAATCTGATTTGTTTTAAATCAAGGCAGCTAAATTTACATCCACGAGTTTTCACTTTTCATTTTTACCCTTTAGGTATATAAAAATCTTCGAAACGCTTCATCCTCTTTAAGGGTAATCTTGTTTTTTACGATTTTCTTTCCTTAAATCTAGAGATCCTTTTACCCCAACCTACCGCACTCTTCAAACTATTGAAATTCGTTTCCGTTTCAAATGTTTTTTTTTCTCGGATTTGGGTTTCTTTTTTTCCTTCCTCCGGCTTGTCTTGTTTAATATTCTTCCCAAATCTCAACGAACAACTTTTCCACTACAACACACTTTCCTTTTTACAGCTTTTCCTTTTTGTTGAAGGAAATGTGTTCTGAAGAGATCTTCTTTCCAATTTACAATATATTAAATTTAAAAGGCTGAGAAAAAAAAAATTGAGTTCACGGAAGGAAACTAATTTCCGATGAAAATTGAAAAACTTAAACGAAGACTCCCCAAGTTGTCGAGACTTATTAAATCATATTTTTTGCGAGAGGACGAAAGAAAGAAATGAGAAAAAGATTCATTATTCCAAGGGACGATGGAAAAAAAATTGATTGTTTTCTATTAACAAGCGATCTGCTTCCTCTCTCTCCTCTTATAGAAAGAGGAGAGTGAATATCGCGTGAGAGATAAGATAATAAATAGGGGGTTGGAGAAAGGGGACGATACCTGAGGGATGATATTCTTCCTTGCGTGAGAAAGGTAGAATTTGATTTACCTTAATCGGAGGATAATCTTTGCTTCCTTTTTTTTTGCTGTCGTAGAATGTATACTATGCAGCGACATATAACTATTAAATTATACGGTAATAATAAGTTTAAGAGCAAAGGGTTCGCCCAAGGTTAAATAGTGTCATTATAGCAGAATGAATATTTTCTAATTTAAGTCTGATAGGATTTGAAAGACCGTCATTTTATTAGTCAAACGATGACTCACGAAACGCTCACATTTTATAACCTCTAATTTTTTTTTTTTAAATTTTAGCCACGTAGTCTGGTTTCTTTCTCGCGTTACTTCTTTGATTGGCTTTACAGGTATGAGGTCCTATCGCCATATTGGAATTTATTTGTCCTATCGCCAAATTAGTCATGGAAGACCCACAAACATTTAAATGGTGTCCTCCCTTCGCGGTGCTTCTAGAGATCTGGGTCCAAAGACACAACCAGAAGTACTCACTTCTACACCTTAGTTCAGACCAGGCGGAGAAAAGCGTTTTTAGTGGGCAAAGTTAGGGTGTCCTACGGTAACTGAAGTCTCTTTACGCCTGTCCCAAAGCGCCGTGATGATCACCCATTTCCGGAGAAAAGCTAGCATTTAAAGAGAAAAACCCGATCTCACTCTAAAAACTGGGTATAGCCAAAACATTGTTCAACGAAGAATATCCCACAAAAAAAGTTAAATTTAGCTTTCCATTCAATTCGCAAAACCTTTATCGGACAAACACAAAAAAAGTACGAAAACTTTATTCCCACATCAGCATCTTAAATAATAAAGTCAACTTCCCAAGATTTGTATAGAATCCCAAAAGCGTAGAAACCTCAAGCCATATTCTTAAATTTCCTTTATATTACAATGAAAATCCTTTTCGGAAACTCCGCAGAGCGTTGAAAATATTGCGACTCCCATTAGCACGCATTTAGGCTTTTTGGGGAAAAGCAAACGCTTGGTTCGGCTGCGATATGAGATTAATTCCGAAATGGTTTGAATGCCCCCCTCCTCCCCTTTTGCCAACTTCAGAATCAGAAAGACGGCTTTTATCCATCCCGAATATCTCATTATAAGGACAGTCACATCTGACCTGGTTTCAGCATTGTTTTGTTCATTAGATTTTCCTCTGTAAGTAATACGATATCTCTCCCTTTATATTTACATACAACCGGATCTTTTGCCATTCTTCGGATTTTACTCATAACTCTTTCATCAAGGGAAAATTTAATTTTTTTTTATACGGTTGAAAAATGTCACAGGGTTTTCAAAAAAAATGAAAACAGCTTGAACGTTTTCTCATCGAAATGACTCATTTATTGTTGGATCGCATGTTTAAATTCTCTTTCTTCCGCGTTTAGAAATCAATTTAAAATCGCGCGGGACTTTTTTTGACCCTGAAATTTAAAAATCCGGGATGATTCAAAGACATTAACATTCGACCCTAAGGGGGGGAGAGAGAGAAAAAAAAAACATTTTATGATTCTAAATCTAGATTAACGACCCAGTAATACCAATTACCGGGGAGTAAGAAACAACGAAAAAAAGTTTAGATTTGAAATTTATTTAACGTCCATGTTTTGTCTTGGACAAGCGTTGTGATATATAAATGGAGTGGTCACGGCTGTTGCGGGTGATTCGATCTCCCTAGTCTCGCAATTTATAACTTGGTTTAATTACTGCGAGAGCTTCCGTATTCTTTTTTCAAGCTATTTATACGATCGAGTTGACTGAATTGATTTTTGGAGTACTAAAAAGTTTGGTCTTTTGAAAATTTTGAAGGAGATTATTTTTGATCCACTTCAGAACTTCTTTCCGAAACGTCGAATCCTTCTATCAGCCATTCCTTCCCCTATCCATTCCTTCTAACCACGATTGGTCGCTTCATCCATTCCTTCCACCAGCCATTCCTTTCACTATCCATTCCTTCCACCAGCCATTCCTTCCACCAGTCATTCCTTCCTCCACCCATTCCTTCCACCAGCCATTCCTTCCACCAGCCATTTCTTCCGACCACCAGTGGTTGCTTTAGCCATTCCTTCTTCATTGCTCCCAATAGGCATACGGCTGGTGGAAAGACTCGCTCGAGCTCTTGGCTGAGGCTATAAAAGAAGAGATTTGTTTGATTGAGTTAGCGGCAAGTAAGCTGACTTCTAACTCAATCAAAAACCGCTGAGTGTGATGCCGATGTGCTTGAATGCATGGGCAAGTGGAATATTTTAGCCATACAATGCGGAACGAAAAGTACCGCCTCCTGCAGCTTGAGTAGAGAGCCTGAAAGCAGAGAGAACCAACAAGATCCTGGCTTCTCATTGACTGTGACTAAAATCATTTTCAACTGACTTCCGTTGTTTTGCTGCTCGGTACTTAACTTATGTTTGATCACAGCCAATCAAAAAGCAGCAATTTAGTTAGCGACTCTCCTTTCAGATTCTCTAAGCTCGAGACAGAGAGTAAAATTGAAGTTAAAGAAGACCGGAAACCTCCAGGTTGAGAAATTTAAGAGTCTGGTTCGGATTCGATTTCTAGGGGTCGTTTCAAGCAATAACACCCAAAGTTAGGGTCGCCACGATAATTGCTGATCACGGAGGATAACAGAAGAATTATTCAAGAATTTCTCGTCTTGCCAGAATTACTAATAGCCAACGGAGTCAAAGTAAGTAAACATTTTCCAATCTAGTCTGGTCAATTTGATGCTTCCCGAAAAACTAAACTTCATATCTGGAAACTTGTGGTACAGCTAGTTGTTAAAACTTCTAAATATTTTCCCTGACGCTAGATTGTTTTCTTCTTCCCACTTGAACCAATCATTCACTTTTTGAGAACCAGACGTCAAAACTAAAAAAAAAAGGGGAAGAAAAAAAGGGCAATCCGCTGTTTATTTTTCGACAACCATCTCGCCACTACTTCCCCAATCATCTGCCTTCACACAGATCAACTTCCACAACCCTCAAAAATTCAACAACCAAACTGTTGAAAAATCCATAACAAAAAGATTACATTCAATGAATAAAAAGGAAATAAACATACTTTCACAGTTTCCATTCCCTTATTCCACCCTTCATATGAAAAACAGATTACATTGCTTTCAATATATGTCAAAAATAATGAAAAAGCATGTGTGATTAGGGAACCTTAAATGTGAGGACAGATAAGGAACAAGAGTTTACACCAGGAAGCAAACGCGGGGAAAAATAACAGATACGAGAGGGGGGGAGGGGGACTAAAAAACTTGATGTAGGGGTTGAACGTTGAATTTTTAAAATCGAGATATCTCCGAATAAAAGAGCGAGGGGGGGATGAAGCCGGTGAATGAATATCAGACGAGATGAGAAGTGACCTGCTCTCTCGTGGCAACCCCATTTATCCAGTGCGAGGGTGTACGCTTATGGTTACAAGTACGTCACGTTACAATGACAAATGTTCGGAAGGAGTGTGCAAATGGATGATCCAACTTTTTCCCCCTAACCCTATCCTTTTGTATAAGTTGCGGTCATTTCTTCTGGTAAATAATGAATTGGACGAATAAAAGTTTAAACCGGAGTCACTTAAATTTAAAAAAAAAAAAGAGGGGAAAAGACTTTGATTGTTTTACGCGCCCAGCTCGTGGCGGAAATTAAATCGACCACCGGCTTAGTTCCTTGATTAATGAAATGTAATTCAGACAGAAGCAATTAAAAATTAAGCTCTAAATGCTGCATTAAACATTAAAATGATTACCTGATGAATTGAATTTTTATTCGTGAGCAGGTAGAAATTTATTTCGAAAAAAAATATTGAAACGGAACCCGCGTCAGATGGCAGATGTTGAAAGAAAAATAAAATGTCAAAATCTTTGAAAGATGAAGTTTTTAAAAGGCACGGCGATCTGCAGGTGATCATTATATTATGGTCATAATCGATCTCTCCCCTTCCTAATCGCGATTTCATTTGCCATCCAATATTTTTCTTCTATTCGTTTCCCCCTCGATTAGTATGCGAGATACGATTCCAATAAATCGGAGCTGCAAAGTCATTAAAATTGCGTTTTTTAAAATAGCACCGTAATCTCACAGGATGGGCCGATTTTCTTAAAAAGTTAAAGAGGTCCCTAATTGAAAGTAATAAATGAAACATCCTACGCGTGAATGATGCAGCCGCAGTGCCAAAAAAATATACGAAGAAAGTCACTTAAAAGGGTGAAGTTAGTGTTATCTGAATAATTAGCCGGATGAGAGTCTCAATCATCCTCCACGTGGATTCAAGAGCTTTGTTATGGTTTCTTGCCTGTCTTACGCCATTAACAAAAACCGCTTAAAATTTTGAACGCATATTAGTTTCCGAGTCTGTTTTATGTTTCGTTTAACGTTATATTTACTAACTCTGTCTTATTTTCCTCCCCTTTTGGCGATTTATTACGTTGGTAGAATATAAATCCCGATTTTTGTTTTTTTCCGAGTTCTTGAAATGTTGAAGAGGAATTTAAAGAATCTGAGTCCATTAACAAAGGGCATGTCACTATGCTGCAGGATGTGATGGGTCGATAATTTGTCAGGATGTACAAGTCTTGAAAAGATAAATTCAAATTTACAGGCAAAGCGAAAAGATTTTATAATGGAGCCAAAAACGGCGGAAAATTGAGCGGTGTCATTGACTTGCAATTTGAAATTGGCAATTTCAGGGACTCGGTGAATTGGCATCACAAGAGATAAAGAAAAAAAACTGGCTTCTAACAGCTTCTTCTTCTTTCAACTTATATCCGTCCACTCCTGAGCGAAGGTCTCTCTCAAACTTTGCCACAATTCTTTGTCTTGAGCTCTTTGCGACCATTTTAGTCCCGCCACCCACTTAATGTCGCCGTACGATCTGTTTTTTGGCCTACCAATGCTTCTTTTCGACGCTCTAGGTCTCTATCTTACCATCCGTGCTGTCCACCTATCCGGATCCTCCTGGCGTCATCACCCGCCCATTGCCACTTAACTGTTGCAAGGCGTTGCGCAACATCATCGACCCTAGTCCGCATCCTTAGTTCCTTATTGCGAAAGGGTCCCATAGGCTAACACCATGCTGCTCAGCATGTTTCACTGAAATCGCCATTTTCATTCTTTGATCATAAATTTCAGAAGACCTAAAATTTAAAGCCTTAATAGGCTTAGACTTGACTTCTAGCAATTCTTGCAGACATCACTTAGGCCTCGGACGAATCCAGGGGACCTCTCCAGAGCTTCTTGTCTTGCCTTGTAATATTTCGAAAAGCTTCACTGGTCTTCGAATGGCTCTGATAGGATAAGCAAAGAATCTGACTGCTAATCTTGCCTGACAGCTTCAGGAGGCTTTTGCTGGTCTCTAGTATCATTAAACAGACATAACAGGAATTACAGTAGTCAAGCAATCAAACCATCCTCCAAAAGTCTTACACTAGACCTTAATAGAACTGATAAGTTTGAGACCAAGAGCAAACTGATCAGCGATTTCGACCAGGAATGATTTTAGGCACTTTTCTTGTTTTTAAAAAAAACCAAACGTGCAAACCTCACTCGACTTTACAAGAAACACTTTTACAAAAAAATCTTTCTATTCAAAATCATTAATTAATCTCCTCATTTCGCAGAAAGGAAAAAAAAACTTCAGCCATAATAAAAACATTACCCCATACCCAACGTAAACAACTTTTCTTACAAGGCAAACGAAAACCCTTTTCCGCGCTTCCTTTTTTTTTTATTCACTTCCGTCAGTCCAAAAAGTAATAAGAGAAACCATTAATTACGTTAAAAAAAAAAAAAAAAGAATCCGTTGCTTCATCCTGATAGGAATAATTCAAAATGCCAGTCCTTAAGAGAAAGTAATAAGAGAAACTTGAGAAAACCGCGCGACCTAGCTTTCTTCCGAGACACAAATTAATTTTCTGACATTCGAAATTAAATATCTTTCGCCTGAAGAAAATAAAAGGAGGGAGAAAAAAAAATGTCTCACAGCACTACATTATTCGATGCTATCGAAAATAAATTTTTTTTGTTATAAAAAATTTTTACAGATCGAAGCTATCGAATCTCCGGAAGCGATTAAATCTCATCGACCAATAAAAAAAAATTTCGATTCACTGATTTCTTTATGTCATTCAAAGTGTTTTAGAGACACATTGTAAAAAGGTTGTTTTCTAAATAAACCGGTGACCACCAAGCTTGTTAGTGGTTTTAACATCTGTTAACCAATTTAAAGATTCCAGAGGAAAAGTTCGTTTTGAATCCCAAACCGATATCTCTTCGAGGCGTATAGAGAGAGGAGAGTTGGCCAGAAGCACCTCCCCCCACCCCCTCTTTAAATAAAGCTTGAAAATGTTGGGAGTAAATGGCGAACAGCTTGAGCCCAAAGCCATGACCTGTAGCTCCGCAGCAAAAAAAAGCTTTAGAGTTAGGCAGGGCCTCAGCATGAGTTTTTGTGGCTAAAAATTTTATGTTAGCTCTCAGGTATGATTCTTGCCCAAGATATGCAAAAGCTATTGGGCAAGATAGCTTTGCCCACATAGCTTTCGACTGGATAGAGAAAATGGATTCAAAGCAAATTAAGGCGCAAGTTATGCAAAATCAACTTTTAGATTCGTGACGTCACGAGATAAGTCACGATCACTTTGCGTATATATAATTTGAATCTGTTACCTGCCATGGGCCCAGTTCAGGCTTTTATTTCAAGATTCTTAAGAGACTTAATGGATCAATATGGACACACCACCTTGCTTACAAAAACTGAGACCTCCTGAAGAGATCTCACGCAGCCTGTGATCCCTTTAGAATTCAATACAAACCAGAGGATTCATTAGCCTTATTTATTAAAAAATTTAAACTCAACACGAACAAATTCTTTCGAGTTTAAAATCCCAATTTTCCCCAATTCCTAAATAATATTGAAAGCTGATTAAGCGTTTGTTTTCCACATTATGGAAAACTCAAAAATCCCTGTAAGGATTCCGATACGAAACCAAATTCCTACAGCAGGTGTCGAACGGATTTACTTAATTAAAGTGCCTTGTGTATCCTTTCAACATGAATAATTAGAAAAGGCTATGATATCCGATCCAGGTGGTGTGTTTTTAACATTTACTGATTTACGAGCGTTGACGGAAAGATTCTGAATGTCCACGTGTCATTTCCTACTCTCTAGAAAATTTTTTTTTTCATGTTGAAAGATCGGTGTATTATTCATAAGATTATAAATATCTGTCTTATTCTGAGTTTTTTCTTCTCCTCAAGTTCGTTGATGTTAAGAATTTTCTGATCAATAATAAAAATTTCGCATGGTCATCGATGAAAAATTGAAGGATAATGAGCCTTGTCCAGCTGTCATTATGCTGACGTTGTTTAATTTTGCAATCGGCCGGTCAGTGTTAAGATTAATTTTTGAAATGATTTTCAACGGGTTTAAAGGCCGTATAACATGCGATCGGAGTGGTGGATACAAAAAAAAAAAAAAAAAAAAATGTACAATGCCAAATCGATATCAATTTTGAAAATTTTCTCTTTTCACGAACCCAGTGTACAAAGCACGCGAAGAAATTGCTTTTAATGGAACTTTTCATTTACTTTTTTTACTTCGTTTTAACGTTTGCGAGAAAGGGAAATAAATGAAAGTTTTTTTTGTTGGATTCTTGTAATGTAATTTTAATTCTTGGAAGAGTAGGCAACGATATGGAAGACGGATGAACTCTTTGGTTTGAAATTGTAAGCAGATCGGAAAAAAAAATTTCTGTGGTGAGCGGATATTTTTCAAAAAGTGAATAATTTGCGAAAAATTTTGCAACAAAAGATTTGAAATGAAAAAAGGAGAAAGAGATATAAAATTTTTGATGGTTGATAAAAATATCTACAAAAATTCTCAGATTCGATTCGGTCTATTGAAATTAAGAATGGTATATTAGCTATTAATACATTAAGAGCTGCTGCTTAAGATTTGTATAAGAATTTTAAGGGAATTCGTTATGGGTCATTTTTTTTTGCCGATGGAAGCATAATCGGAAACGGTCTGCACTGCAGTAGCGGCTCCAGAACATATTTTTGAGGAACGGGGCTAGATTCAAACCAGTTTGAGTCTTGAGTCAGCCCGATTTGACGTCTCTACTCCGAGATCAGCTTAAGCCCAAATTTCTTTTTGATCTTTTAAGTATTTTTTAACCTAGTAATCAAGAAGACATCAGGCCTGGGAACCATTCACCTTTATTTATTACGTAACATAACCTTCTTCCATATTTTATAGCTTAGCAATATTCATAACCCATTTTTCCCGGAAATAAAATCTTAAAAGGATAATAATCCACCCCGTATTTCTTTTAAAAAAAAAAACTTAATTAAACTCGCCATTATAAATATTCATATCCTACATCATTATTCATCCGGGTCTTTTTATGAAAGCGAAAAAAAATTAAGCATAATGAACCTCACAGACTTATGACTCGGCGAAAGGGTCCTAACCTTTCAACTTTCACGTTTTTTTTTTTTTTTTTAATATTTAACCCCACTGATTATCATCATCTTTCTAATCAACGCCTTTTTTTTCCTAATGTCCGTAATTTTCCCCCACCACTCCTCCCCATCAATCATTCCAACTTTCGTCTATAGACAAAATCCTTTCCAATCTCATTAAATATCATTGAAAAGCTAATAAAACGTTCTCTCGAGTGATTTAGAACATCACGAAACCCCCCCTCTCCACATCAATCCGTTCGCCTGTGCTACCGGCTAGCGTAAAATGAATCCAGTTTACATCAGAAAAAAAGTCGGTATTGTTCAAATTATAACGGAAATGAGAATTTATGGGCGAAAAAAGCCATTACCATTTTGTCATATTAATTTTTTTTTTCGGCCCCCTCTTCGCATATTTTAAATTGCCTCCGTGATCCTCTTCATTTTTTTTTTTTTACTTTAAAATACACTACTATTTAGGCTTCTACAGTACTTGGAGACCTACAGCCTCATCTAACTGTAGGCAACACTTCAAGCGACCCTCTTCCTTGTCAATTCTAAATCTCAGTCCGGCCACTTTCCAGTGGCGGCTTTAGAGTCCAGAAGGCCTCAGGCGAGACTAAAGATCTACGTTAATTGTTTGGAATGTAGGTCTTTTCTCAAAGGAGCGGACACTTCGATGAGTAGTCTGCTACACACTAGGCAGCATGTTCTCGAAGTGGACGTCACCATATTGCCCCATAAGCTTTCTATTAAGCCGTCATGGCGACTCCCAGTTCGAGATCATGGCAGCCCCGTTTGTCAAAGTGTCCACTCCCAACTAGGCTTCCTACTTTCCTCTTTTCGCGATTAGCAAAAATCCCCTTCAGGAGCCAGGTCCTCCGCTTAAAGCCGTTACAGCCACTTCTAAAAACTCATCATCCTGCCTCTTCCTCCCCATTACCGAATATTCAGTTTTCCCTCCATTAACTCCGAGCCAGGACTAGCAGCCTGAACCAGTAGAGTAGCAATCTCAAGTGAGGCCAACCCAGCAATTTCAAAATTGAAAATTGATCAGGAGCCCTCTTAAGGTTCCGCCCCTCCTCATGATGGCCAAGGGTGGTTGCTATCCTGCAAGCCTAAACCAAAAACTCTCCTTGTGGCCACCAACCATCCCCCTGGCACTTCAAATCATATGCCAAAGCTCTCAGAGTGGGGTTCTTGATTTTTGCCAATCGATAACAGGAAACTGACTTAGATTGAATAAGGTTTAGAGTGCTAATTTGAAAAATGATGTCGAAAAGGGGTAAATCAACTGTAATGGTTTTATTTCCGGGAGTAAGGGGAGTAAATTCATTTGGGTGAAAGTTTTAAGGAAGTTTTTCTTCTTGATTTTGATTAAAGTAATTCTACCCATATATTTCATTCCCGCGCGCGTGTGAAAATCCTCTTTTTATTTTATGGTTAAAAAAAACAGACTGTATATAAAATATATGTGTAATATTTTGTGATTTGTTGCAATAATCATGAAAATTCCCACGGGACTCCCGCAGTTCATTTTAATTACAAAACTAGCAAAGTAATGCCTGTTCAATTTTGAAAATGTTTATTTTAACTCAGTTTCTGAAATCTCTGAGGGACCCCTGAGTTATAAATGCAAGTTACACAATAGGGGCGATATCCCTTGTCCCGACCGGCAATTCCCTAATAAGTTATCTTCGCCATCAGCGTTGAAGAAAATAAATCGAGCGTTCTAATTGAGACAATGCGGAATGATGGGGTGGAGGGTTTATCTTTCCGTCTTTTCCGGTCCTGGGGAGTCAGTTTTAGTTTGCATTTTTTTTGTACTCATCCCTGATAAAAAAGAAAAAGAAGAAGAAGAAAATCTGTTGTTTTTTTTACTGGTGAATTTTTTTTTTCTTTATGAGGGCTAAAGAGAAGTTATTGGGGTTGAATTGTCCGCATTGGAGGGCCTGTTCCTTTGGGATAACGCCGGCATGATTTTTTTTTTTTTCAGAATTGGGGAAGTGGAAAATGCCTATGCAGCATTTTTGTAAAAAAATAATTTCTCTATCTTTTATCTTCGGGTTTGCTTCGAGTCAGATGAATTTAATTTTAGATCAAAGCAGTGGCGAAGAACTAGAAACGCAATGTTGCCTTTAGATTGACTCTCCAGCCATTAGAAATATCAATGAAAGTTCAGTACTAGAGCAAAAAAAAAGAGTTGTGAAAAAATTAAGCAACTAGGCTGCCTAATGTGGCTTGTTCCCTCTTAAGACTCAGTTTTTTTAATAACGTCAGATTAGCTTCTCCCATGCTACTCCAACTTTTTTTCCATTTCTTAAAACTTCAATTTTTCGACCACAGATATCCCTAAAAAATTCACAAATTACACTTAGATCGTTATAAAGTCTTAAAAGTGCAAAAAACTCATATTTGAAATTTACCACCTGCCAAAAATTATTTTCAGCAATAACAATTAAATTTTATTCTCTGAAGGGGAAAAGATAATTACAGGTTATCCCTAAGAAAGTTCTAATTAAATTTTCCATTCCCAAAAACTGTAGTCTTAAGTTTTGCGACTCAAGGTAAAAAGTGAAGATCGCACCAATAAATTTAAAAGCTGCCCGCCAAAAAAATTACTCCTTAATGCAAAAAATATTTCAAAACATTTCATTTCGTAGAATAGGAACCATGGACCTAGGAAGTTGTTACCCTAAAACTTCAAGGCTGCTATGACCCTAAGGCACAACTGTTGATCTATAATCTAAAAGTTTTTTAATCTCTATACACCTTATCCCACAACCTAACCGAATGATCATCTGGCCTCAAACGTTAATATGTGATAACAATGAAGATTTACCAATGACTCATTCATTATCAGTCTTATGATGCAACTGAAAAAAATCACTTTACTGCTGACATTAAAATTCATAATGCATTATATATTACTTCCTTCAACATATTTGACTAAACTAATTGGCTTCCATACCTATTTTATAACTTCATCAATAATTATTTTCAATCAGTGTTCACAATCACATAAGCAAAAAAAATCTCAAATACATCCCAATAAGCACACATAACATTTCCTCAATTGGAAAACTAACGTCACATTCACAATTTCCTCAAAAATCCATTCATCAAAATAATTCAAAAAAAAAAAAATTGCAATCTGAATCAAATCGACATCATTGACACATTTCCCATAAACCTAGCAAAAAATCATTCTAATTCAAATTTACAGCCTCTAAAAATTTGAGAAATATTCCTCTCTTGCATTTAAATCACCTTATTACCACCATAATTCACACTTTATTATCAAAATCTGACAAAAATCAGATTCAGAATACAAGAAAAAAAGTATTAAAGTACTCACCATAAAACGTACATCCAAACTTGCTATTGTGTTTTATTCAGGCAATAAGATATATATCATACACAATTAAACGAGCCACAAAAACAACATCACACTTAACAATTGTAATAATATTTATACAAAAGCACACTGAATTTATTGTTTATTAAATATTAATTAAGTCTGACGTATTATTAATAACATAAATTAATTTATTAGAATAATTATCAGTCTCTGTGTTTTACACGATATATTGTCTCGCCTATCAGGGAAAAAAGCATATAAAAGGTTAAATTAACTTACTGTCAACCCCTCCCAGACATTAGTGAAGTATGGGGAAAATTATAAATGTTTACTTCTAAGAAACCGCACCCTGTATGTATAAATTATTTAATGTGTTTGACGTTAAACCGGCATGGGATATTTATACCTTAAGATGCTGGAAAAACAACGAAGGTAGCAACCCCCATCGAAATGCATGTAATAAAATAATCCCTTGGATTAACAAATCCACCCAAGATTCCATTTTCTACGCAAAGATTTTTCAATAAGCTTATTACACGAGGACGGTTGAAAAATCCACCCTTTTGAATTTTGAATTTTAAAATGGGGAGCAATCTCATTATTAAAATTTCCACGTGAAACAACCTACCGGTCTGTGGTGATTTATAACCTTACAAACGAACATTGCACCGGCGTCCATAGGCAATTTAAGTCCCCCCCTCTTATTTTACCTCCCTGTGTATTTCATTCCCTTAAGGAGAATTCTACAGATGTATTTTGCAATTACTTTAATAAACGAAATGAGGCAAAAAAAATGAAAAGCCGGCTTTTTGGGGGAATGGGGAATCACGTTGACACTTACGAGATTTGTGCAATGACACACTGTATTGTATACCGAAAATTCTACGATTATTTTCACACACTTATTATAAAATGATTATTACATATAAAAATGTATCGTTTAAGAAAATTATTGTTATTCCGAGTCGATAAAAAAATGTTAATTTCGCCGGTAACGAAAACACAAACCACGGACCAACACACCGTTCACCAACGACCACGACCCTACGACTAAACAAATGCAACTCGACAGCGCTGTTAGTTGATGTGGAGTATTTCGGAACTAAATTTTCTATCGCCCCAAAGCACGTTGGGGTATTTTTTTCCATATTTTTATTTATTTTATAAATTAATTTTTTTATTTATTAATTAAGGGGATAATATGTGATTGGTGGATTATTTACTTTTTAGTGCTTACGTTGTTTTGACTCATCCCTCACGTGGCTTCAGGGTTTGTTTTAAATTTTATTGGAAGGGGATTTTGGTTAATGGAGATTAGAAAAACGTTTGATTTTTGGTGTTGATTAATTAGTTGATATGTTTTTGCATGATTACTCGCAATGTATTTTTATGAAGGTAGAAAAAGATTCGTAGTGATAAGTATTTTAGTTCTTTCTATTTGATTAAAAATTGACTGTGGGATTTCTGCAGTAGATGTTCGGATCCGCCATATTTTTTCCCCCTAAGTCAAAGGAAGCCATTTCAGCGGCGAATCTTTCGGTATGTAAGCGACCTTGTAAGGTAATTTTTGTTCTTCGCAAACTAATTTTATGTTTTCTTTCAGTTAAAGAGCCCATAATGGAGAGGTAAAACCAAGTCACCAATGCATTTCAGCCGTGTTCTGTCTGTCTGACCATTTTAGGTTAGGGCCGGCTACAAACACATGATCTGAGATTGCATGCAGACATTTTTGCTTTATTAACTATTTTTTTGATCGTGTCGGACTTCTTGAGGCTTGAGGATAAGTCTCACAATCTTGAAATTTTCAATAATTTTTCGGGGATTTGGGAGGAAGAGAGGAGGGCTAGAGAAACATAAGAGGAGAGGCCTGGAAAAAAATTTTTTGCGTGACGTTGCTTTACTATTTGTATTATCAAAAGTAAAAAGCGGGAGCTCCATTTTCCATAAGTTTAAGATTGTTGTCATGGCAACCCATGTTTAGTTTACATGAGACCCTAGTGAAACCATAGTGTGCTCACACGCAGGGGATATCACGTGATCTGCTGAGGAGCCTTAATATCTAGTGGGACAACAATTTTTAAAAGAACCCCCATGAGTGCCAACCAATCGCAAAGCACAGCAGCAGAAGATAGCTCTTCAAATTCAAAAAAGTGACGCCATGCGAAGCCGGACGAGTTTTGGCAGGCTAATTCAGCACACTATGGTTTCGCTATGCACGAGCCAAGTATAGTACTCAGTGAGAGCAACACAACAGAAACCTCTGGGCTGGCTCGCAATGATTTTCGACCACCGCTAATGCAACTGGACTCTCAAGTTTTACTTTATACTGTGGCTTTAAATTTAAAGCCTCAATCTTAATTTAGTTTTATCCCGAACTCTATTCAATTGAACCTTTTAACCCTTTTACCGTTATTAAAATTGTCATTTACGAAGCAGCATCACATGTCACATATAAGTAGGTGACAGCCATGGCGTTAAAAAAAAGATCAATCATAACATAATGGATTGAAAGTTCATATGTTTAAAGGTTGGGGTTCGGGACCCCTTTAAAACAAACTGCGTGTTCATAATTAGCGTTTAATACTAAAACAAAAAGTGAATTAGAGTTCATTTGCCGATGGGGCACGCGTTATGGAAAAGTTAATGCGCCCGATTTCCTTATGAAATTCGTGTCATTTGAATATTCTAATTTTTTTTAAATGTTTTAAGTTACAAAGTCAGGGGGTGACAGGTACAGATGGGATTCAGCCCTTTAAAAAAAAAATTTAACATTATTAAAAAACACACTAAATAAAGCAACAACGATAAGGAGTGGCATTAAAAGCTGAAGATGTTATAAAGGGAAGCAATGTATAAAATGCAATAAAAAGAAATGAGCCGAAGATGGCGGGGAACCCGGGGAGCTTGAGGGATCTTTTCATCTTTTGTTAATTACATTTCTTTTGGGATGAAAATCATATTTATTGCTTTCTCTACAAGACTAATTTGTAATTATTTGCTGGATGACTTGAGGAAACAAATTTTTAAGGGATAAATAAAGGAATTCTAACGAGTTTCGTGATGTCGTTTATGGGGAAGGGAAAGTGATACAGGAAAAGAAGATACACTCTCGGTATTTTTTTTTCTCTCTTCGTGTCTGTGTTTACCCTTCCCTTTTTTTCCCTTTCTCTATCTGTTTACTAGGTTCATGTCTGATACGAAAATTGACAATGGCAACGTTCCCTTATTTTTTTTCACTTTCTCGCACGGAAAGCTTCATGCTTCGTTTATACAATCGAATGAAGGGTTAAAGCCTTTCGTTTTATTATAATTTGATTCAAAAGCTGTTATTACGCAATCTTTCGCTTTTAAACGTGAAGATAAGGTTTCTTCGTTCTTTGAATCGAGTTTTCTGGGGCTAATAAACTACTCGTGGGGAATTTTTTTGATACGGATTTTTGTTGAAGCTGAAGTTTTAAGTTAAAAGAGTATAGATTTGAAGAGATACAGGAAGGAACAAAAAATCAATTGATCAACCAGACATACCACTAGACTCATTGATGCCGAAAAGATATCGGAATTGTTGGGAAGAAATTAATTGAGGAGTTATGAGCAAAAAGGGCACTTTTTTAATGTTTAGCTTATGGCGAAAGTGCCCTTTTTGCACTTAACTTCTCAATTTAAGATTTTTGCGAAAAATTCTTTATCTACCTACAGTCGATAAAGCAAAAATACCTTTATGCAATCTCAGATCATCTGTTTGCAGCCGACCTTAACCTAAAATGGTCAGAAACGGACACTTGATTAAGTAGAGGGCAGACTAGATGATTTTCCATAAAGCGTAGAAAGAAATCCATTTCTTTTGCTCGTATTTGGCCATAAGCATCCAAAAATAAAAAATCATAACTTACCTTAAGATATTTCCATGATTCAAGTATCCCATCGAATTCCTCCTTTAAATGAATCATAG
Source organism: Liposcelis brunnea (assembly GCA_023512825.1). Classification (NCBI taxonomy): domain Eukaryota; kingdom Metazoa; phylum Arthropoda; class Insecta; order Psocodea; family Liposcelididae; genus Liposcelis; species Liposcelis brunnea. Next base: position 16,359,695 of record CM042073.1, read on the forward strand.
CATGACTTAACAGGTTCTTGGGGAAGGAAACAAGGGGAAACCCTCACGTGAAAGCCAGCAATAATTACTCCTCGTAGTGACGTCTCGTGACCATAAACCTCTTCTTCATCACTTACACAAAATTCCCTTTTCTGCATATCGTAAGACCAAGAAAAAGCTATGCACGCGGTTCCATGGAAATACTTCATAATATCGAAGAAAACTGAAAAAAGAAAAAAAAATATAACAGATACAATCTTGTATATTTTTTTCGACCCGAGAAATGATTCGTAAATATTAATTCCGTGACCCATGACCAAATCTCGAAAGTGAAATAAGTATAATTAATGTTCAGCTTTTTTTTCGTTTTATTTAAATGGAAGCCAAAGTTCACGCGTTTCTGGATTGAGTAAATGTCAAGTTAATCGTATTTAACTCCGGGTTTATTATAATTTATTAATTTTATGAGGCTATTCCTCTCGGTTTTTAAAAACAATACTAAGGGGATCGGGAATTAGTCCCTAAAGCAATTATAATGCTATTAAATAATCGTATATTTAAATGTTTTTCTAACTAATAAAAATGTCATATGTCCAAGGTTTGTGCAACAATTATTATTATTATTTTTTTGAAAACCCTTTTTTAGGTTTTTAATTAATTTTTAATGAAAAACGTGATCTTTTTTTGTTTTCTCTCTTAAATGAATTTTTCCCCCCCTTTTTTCCAGAATGTTGTGACTGTATGAAGACATATTTTTCCATAAAATGACGTTAAAATGTTTGCTGAAGTTATGGCCGTAATATTTTTTTTTATGTTTTCGGAATTCAGCGTGCTGGTGATTGAAATCGATACTGCCATATTTTTTCGGGACTTTAAAATCTTCTGATAAAAAGAAAACAAGACTTTTTATCAGAGACTTACTAAAACCAAAATTTTTTTGGCCAAATTTATTTTTAAATTTTAAAAAAAATTTCAAACATTTTTTTTAAAATATTCTGGCGACTGTGGCGGATTAATTTTGCGCCAGGTTTCGCCATTTTCTCGATTAATTCTACATCTTCCCGAAAAACAAAATAAAATCATTTTAAAATAAAAAAGATTTTATTTTTCTACAAACGCCTAAAAATCAGAAAAAACCTTAAAACTTTTCAACTTTCTCCATCAAATCAATCATCGAAAATTCTTCTTGAAAAAGAAAAAAAAAGAGACGAAAAGAAATAATAATAATAACTGAGATATTGAACAAGTTAGACGCCTAAAGCAGATCGCTGAGCTCTTTTAAACTTTTCCTTTTCTTTTCAATTCAGGAAAACTGACGTTTTTTCACTTGTATAAAATGTTACAACGTTATTCCTCAAAACCTTTTAACCCTTTCTCCGCATCTAAAAAAAAATCGCTCAAGGCTCCGTGACTAAATAAATGTTATTGTCGAAGTAGCAAACCCCTTCTTTGAATTTTCAGCAATTACGGAAGACAAAAAAAATCCTGATTTCCTCTTTTCCCATTGAATTTATAACCAGGGAATCTTGTATGTGCATTTTAATCAAGTGTTTGAAGCGACAAAAGGCTGATTGCAGAGGGGGAGGAATGCCATATAACAAGACCTTGTTTGTTCAGTTTGTTATAAAATTACTTTCTTTTGTTCTTCGGATCCCGGAAACCTCTTTTCCCCCTTTTTGGTATAATTTTGTGTGATTCTTTAAAGTACTAACCTTAGATTTACTAGATTTCGGATCGACGATTTAAAAGGCCCTCATCATAAAGTTACGGATGAGGAGATTCCAGATTCCAGTGCATGACACCCTGGGCGTAGGCCTGTTTATAGCTTGTAACAAAAAATAGCAGCTGCAAGACGAAACCTTGACGGGGGCCACTTGACGGGAGGATAGGTACCTTAAAAAAAAAAAAAAGATAACAGGATGAATGATTAAAAAAATGTTAATAACGATACGGTGACGTAGACGGTAAGCTAAACATGACAAGGATGTTGTATTATCAGACGCTACTTGATCACATTGAAACTTAGAATTAAGGTTTTTGTTGAATTTCAGGTATGGGTTGATTTATTAAATTACTTTTTACGATCTAAATAATTCCTGAGCAGTCACTGAATTCTTTGATTAGTTTTGTAACGGAGCCGTGACGTAGCAACCATCCCCGCCCCGGGGCTAAAAGGGCCCAGATCTTTTAACAGGAAAGTAATTTTGCACTAGATAAAAAGCTGTAGAAAATTGAGGAAGAGGCCTCGAGGAAACATTCTGCGGTGGGACTTCTCCTAACATTGCTCCGCCACTGACGAAGCCAACTATTAGGTAGGCGCATGTGGATCGGGCAGCGGCGGAGGAAGCAATGTCATGGCCGGTGGCACAGCAATGTCAAAAGAGGCTTTTACATCTTCTAACAACAGTGGCGTTCTTAGGCCGGTGCCAATGTGTCGAGGGCACCGTGTGCCAACCTCAATGGGGTACCAAAAATGTGAGAAAAGCTACTTTAGCTTCCTTTAGCTCGTTTGATTGGCACCAGGTACCAAAAGGGCTAGGACCCCCACTGTCTATCATTAAGTACATCACTACTTTTCCATTCAAAGAGAGTAATCCACATCGACCTAAGCTATTCTGAAAATGCAGGGACCGCAAAGGCGGTTGCTGGTTGCTGGTTGCTGTGTCTCTGGTCATGGCGATGAATGGAAGAGTAAATGCTGTGAGATCCACGAGAAAGCTTAAGGAACGGTTATTGGACAGCAAGAGGGATGATGTCCAAGCTTATGAGTTAACGGGGAGCGACAAATGGAAGGCCACGGTAACTGCAGCAGAAGAACACTTCAAGTCCTGTAGAGCCACTAGAGTAACTGTCAGGAGTTACACCCAACTTAATGTCCCGTTTCATGAATCCAGAATCACCAGAAAGAAAGGGCCTAGTTCCATTAAGGTCCTAGTGCTGTCAGCTTTTCAAGACACTGTGGTTCCTACATCTCTTTTCCTCTCAATTTAACTTTTCCTGGCAGCCTGCAAGAGTTCATCCACAATTGTATTTACTAATCCTCATTAACCACAGAATCCAGGTCCACTACAGTTCGAATCGTCGATTACCGATCATCCCCAAAACTTTGAAACACCACTTAAAAACTTTCTGTTAATTCTTTGCTTGCCTCATTCAATATCAAGAGCCAATGATTTCAGGTACCACAGCCCAGGTGAAGGTATCCTCGTAGTAAATTAAATCTGTGCAGCAGCTGGCACGCGAGGCAGGTGCGCCACGCGTCTGTCTCAATTCCTAATGTTTAACTTATGTTAAGGTTTTTAAATCGACAGGTATATTCATTTTACTCTATATGGCACGATGTTAAATAAATCATTCAAATTTTTTTCTAAAATTTTTATCAGTTGTTTTTGACCGTTTCTTTTTTTCAGTCTTGTTGAGCGGCACGTCTGTCTGATTTCAGGTTTACAAATATTTTATAGGTTTTCTAAAAGTTTTTAACTTACGAGCATTCTTCTTAGCACCAAAGTTTAGTGACGATCGTGGCAGGTATTTTCAATGTTTATGCCATGGAATGGATTATCCGCAGGTGGAAGGGTTTATGATCATTCTTTAGAATTTTCCGCTGACCCCTGATATTGTCACCTGCAATTTTGCCAAAAAGTTAATCCTAATTTCATATTTTTTTCTACCGTATTTATTTATTTCTTTAGGTTCTTTCTTCTGCTATGTATTTTTATCACGGTCTTATAAACAGGTCCGGAATCTTCGCTCTCAGATTGGTCCTTGATCATGTCGCCGAAAATAATTCATTTTTTAACACCTGTGTCGCTAGTGTTTCTGTTCAGAGCCAATAGCAATGGTTGTCTTCTTGGCAAAACATGGCCGCCTTCAACATTTGATTGCTATTGGTTGTAAATTGTACATGCAGCGCCAAAACATGGAACTAAAATCGGCTACAGAATTCGGGACATGGTTACCATGGAAATCAACAAGAGATTCCGGACCTGTTTATAAGACCGTGATTTTTATATGACGTATTCGTCAACGGAAGTCAGTTGAGACAATTTTGGTTACAGCCAATGAGAAGCCAGGATTTAGAGTCGTGCATCGGGCCGAAAATTACAACCCGAACCCGACCCGATTTCAGATTTCTGACCCAAACCCGAAACCAGTGACGAAATCCCGGCCCGAACCCGACCCGAACCCGAAACCTGTAGGCCCGAACCCGACGGATCGGGCCGAAGTTCGGGTTCAAACCCGATTCAAAAAACCCGCAATTTGGGGGTCAACAAATTTAAACGGTAAAAGAAGGGAAATAATTTTTAATGCAAAGTAAAGTTAATGTCACCATGTAAATTTCTATGTTAGCTTTAACTTAAGTAGCATCACAAGAAAGTTTTAATAAAGGAAGAGGGAAACTTTTAGGATTTCAGGCCCGAACCTGACCCGAACCCGACACCGACACCGATTTAAAAATCAGACCCGAACCCGACACCGATTTAAAAATCAGACCCGAGCTCGACCCGAACCCGAAAAGTCTGAGCCCGAACCCGACCCGAACCCGATTAAAAACCCGAACCCGACCCGATGCAGGACTCTACCAGGATTGCAGGATTTCGATGTAAAGAGTTGGCTGTGAAGCTTCTCAGCCAGCGCCCAGCAATGAGCTTCCTTGTTCTGAGCTCTATGGCGCAATCGCCATTTTTATTTATATTTATATTTACAATAATATTCAAAATTATTCACATAAAAACAATATGAATATTATCGCTTAGCCAATATTTGATAAAAACAGAAACATAAAACGTTCAATGAAAACTCTGATAGGAATCTTCCGAAGCATTTTGTGTTGGGGCCCATGTCCATGTATAAAATATTCATATTCAACGAGAATAATCTACACGGTCATCTTGATCATTCAAATAATTTTCCTATTATTAATTAAACTCGAAATAATTCCAACTTATTTCCTTTGCGGGGAAAAAGAACCAGAATATTGCAACATAAACAAAGTTTACTACGCCATTTACCTTTCTGGTGGAGGAATCTTGTGTATCTTTCTCTTCTTCGGATTAATTCAAATCCGCGTGAAAAGCTCAAGAGACTTAAGATCTTTCTGGCATAACGGATTTTGGCTACTAAAAATTTTAATTTTTATTTTTTCCGACTTTTTCAGCTTGGATAATTTCATCGTTCATTTCGTATTTTACATCGACCTTTATTTTGGATATATTTGCACTTTTATCATGATCGTTTTGGAATTCGTGATGTTATGGAAAACCGCTTATGCGATCAGCATTCATTTACTAAAACGTTTTATTGACGGGTCAATACATTCAGGAGCTATATTAGTTTTTATCGGAGTCACCACATATTCAATCCCTATTTTCTTCGCTATTATGTCTTTAACCCTTTTCGATGAAAACACTACGAACAATGAAATTTACTGGGCGACGCTTTTCATCTCGTATTCTTTCGGTTTAATTTATTTAGGTCATAATTTACTTAAGCAAAGAAAATCGAGGTTGTTGTTAGGAGGAACTTTAGCCAGTCACGTTGTGTTTACAATGACGTTAGCCATGTTCCACGATAGTTTTAATTTATACAAAAGGTATTTTTATATCAAAAGTATTTACTACATGCTCCATTCCATTGAAATCGCTGTGGCTTTTGCTTCCGTTGCTTATTTTATTGTTTATGGATTGAAAGTGAAGCAGCCGGATCTTGAGAATGCAATCGTGACGGTCGAAGAGAAAGAGAAACAGATTTGCTGTTGTATTCAGAGGAAAGTTGTGGAGGTTAGAAGACCGGAAGGAGTACAAGGTGAAGTGTAAAGTTAGAAATTTGGTTTAAGAAGTTTTAGTGATAATTAATTTTTTTTTTTTTTGGTTTTTAGAAATTGAAAGGGGAGATGGTTTTTTGGAGTTTTATGCTACAACGGATAAGAATGATGACGAATATACAAGAGTGCGGTATTCTTGGTCGAATTTTTACTTTATTTTAGGGGTTTTTTATATGTTTATGGCTGCGGCTATGACGAATTGGTATTATTTAGATTTTAGTGGAAAGTCGAAGGACGTTTTAGTTTTTCAAAATCCGAATGTAAAGTGGGTTAAGTTTATATCGGCATGGTTTTGTATGCTGTTATTTATTTTATTTGCTATTAAAACGAAATATTGGGAATATGATGAAACGTAAGGATTTTTATTGATTTGTTTTTGGAAAAATTTGGTCTGAGTTGAATGAAGACGTCGTGGATCAAAAATTTGCGAGCGGAGGTTGGTATCCTTTGGCAGGCTTCATGTTTGGAAAAAATCCGTGATTCTAAGAAGGTTGAGAAACATTTTTTAACTAAGAAAAATGCTGCGAATATTTCTTGCCAGTCGCCAGGAAAAAATTTTAGTATAATTTCCAATCGAAAAATATTTTTTAAAAATTCTGAGTCTACTCCTGGACATAACAAGTCCTAGGAAATATTTCTTGTAAAAAAAAATACTCAACCCCCCCCCCCCCCCCTCCAAAAAAAAATCTTGCAAAATTCTTGAAAGATGTTTGTCAAGAAAAAGGTGCGGAAAAAATCTCTCGTCCACAAAAAATTCTAAGAAAAAATATCTATAAAAAATTCCTCTTCAACCCGTCCGCAAAAACACTTACGGTAGTTTGCTGCAAATTATAGGTAAGGGAACTAGTTGACGTGTAAACTTGCACTTACTTGCTGCAAACTTGCAGCAAACTGTTGTTGCGGTCTGGGAAGGAAAATTTGCAAGTAATTAGCACACTCAGTCTACAGGGCAAGAAGCCCTGTTGCCGCATCACAAACTCCGCGCCAAGCGGTTCTATCCTGGCACGTGGTCTGCCAGTCTGGGATTCAGACGTCGCGTATCCATCAACACATTGTCCTACCAGCGAAGCCGCGGCCTTCTGAGAGGTCTGGGGCTAGTCGAGCGTTTATCCAGAATTTGCCGAATCCTCAGAGTCGGGGGCACTCGCGCACTACATGCTCCGCTCATTAAAGTCTGCGATTACACTGGTAATCAGCGGCTGTTCAGTGAGCCTTCGGGTCTCCTCACTAAAGCACATTCTTAGACGCCCAGTCAATGGCTCCTCTTTGGTCCCATAGAAAGCCTATAATCAGAGCGTCGCCAAGTTCCCGCCATGTTTATTTTCTGACTGGTCCGGTTCTATTGCATTGGCTCGGTTCACCACGTGACCCTTTTAGTTGGCGAAGGTCCCAGAATCCTAGCTTAAGAGGCTAGTACCGTAGGCTCTTCTGTGCGCGGGTGATCAGGTTTCCTTTTAGTTCTTCTCACTGCCATTAGTGACCGCTGGGAGTATAACTGCATATGCGATGAGTGTGGCTCGCCTAGATAAGACTTCACGGCCCCAAATCCTGTTTGCGTTGGGGCCTACACTAGGTTTTTACGCCACTGAGAAGTTATTCGATAGTTTTGACTTCGCCAACACTGGATCTTTAAGGATCAATTCTGCGATCCTGGCTATGGTTTTGCAGCCTGCTGCCTGCATCTCAGTTGCGCCTCTTTTTAAGGCGCGGCTATTATTCTTAGCCACTCTGAACCGTAGTGCTTTGTAATTTTTTAGCATATCGATACGCACTGTACTCAAGTTTAACTTTCATTTTTCTTCATTCCATCTCAAATTTTAAAAAAATCCTACAACGTAAACAACGCAGCAGACGCTTTTTTCCCCAAGCATAAAACAAAAGCTGTTTATATTTTTTATTATGATATTACCTTCCTATATTTTCTAAATTTTAGTCGTAAGACCGTTTATATTTTTAGAACCGTCCACAAAAAAAAAACCATGGACATCGAACAATTCCGTCAACGAGGTAAGGACATGGTCGATTTTATATGCAACTACTACGAAACGCTACCATCTCGAAGAGTATATCCAGACGTCGAACCTGGTTTCATGGCAACATTATTCCCACCCGAACCTCCGAAAAAATCCGAAAAATGGGACAGTATAGTAAACGACGTTAAGGAAATAATAATCCCAGGACTAACGCATTGGCAACATCCCCATTTCCACGCTTACTTCGCCAATGGAAGTTGCTCAGCAAGTATTCTCGCATCATTTCTAATCGATTCCCTGGCCTGTCTCGGATTTTCCTGGGCGTCATGCCCATCCGCAACCGAACTAGAAGAAATCATGTGCGATTGGCTAGCAAGAGCACTCGGCCTACCCAATCATTTTCTTTTTCACTCTCCAGAATCGAACGGTGGCGGCGTTATCCAAACCTCGGCAAGCGAATGCATTTTATTTTGCATATTAGCAGCACGTACTGCGGCAATTCAATACCTTAAAGACCAAAACCCTGAAGTGGAAATCGACGACGCCGCGTATTTAAGTAAATTAGTGGCTTACACCTCAACCGAAGCTCATTCCTGCGTTGAAAAAGCAGCGAAAATGGCAATGGTGAAGCTTCGCGCGTTGGAACCAGACGAGGAATGTAGTTTACGTGGCCCGACGTTAGCAGAAGCCATAGAAGAGGACATAAGAAGCGGATTGCATCCGTTTTTCGTTTCGTGTACTTTAGGCACGACGGCCTCCGCCGGTTTTGATAATTTAAAAGAAATCGGACCGATTTGCGTTAAGTTTCCGGCGTTATGGCTTCACGTAGACGCCGCATACGCCGGGAACGGTTTCATCTGCCCGGAATTACGATATTTAAAAGAAGGATTGGAATTTGCTGAAAGTTTTAACACCAACGCCAATAAATGGCTTTTAGTCGGGTTCGATTGCTCCCTTTTGTGGGTTAAGGATAGATATAAACTAACTTCGGCTTTCATGGTTGATCCATTATACTTACGTTATGATCAGATGAACGAGGCTATCGATTTCCGGCATTGGGGCGTTGCGCTTTCCCGTAAATTTCGATCCCTCAAGCTTTTTTTCGTTTTTAGAGATTTAGGCGTCGAAGGTCTTCAATCTAAAATAAGAAACGATATTAAAATGGCGAAAGAATTCGAATCTTTGATTTTGAAAGACAGCAGATTTGAAGTTTGTAACATTGTCAGGACGGGGCTTGTTTGTTTTCGGCTGAACGCTGCGGATGAAATTAATGAGGACCTTATAGGGTCTATTAATAAAGAAGGGAGATTGCATTTGACTCCGAGTAGGATTAAGGATAAGTTTGTTTTAAGATTTTGTGTGATACATCCGTATTCGGATGTGAATCTTATGAGGAATGCGTGGAGTATTATACAAGAGCATGCGACGAATGTTTTGGCGTTGGGAGATTCGCCGTCGAGGAGAGTATCTGGAGAGTCGACAAGGACGCATAATGCCGAAACGAGGAGATTTTCGTTTGTTTTGCCGGTTCCGCAGGATGTGTATGATGAGCAGAGTAGCAAAAAGACTCTGAAGGATGATACTATGCCTGTTTTAGTTGTAGATGAAACGGCTATGAATAGTGATGGCGGTTTGAATACTTTAAGTAAAATGGATGGTAAACAGCATGACAGTCATAACTATCAGCTATAAGTATTTTAAAAAGTGTAGATATTTAATATACGATCCTATTTGCAATCGGACTTCATTATTTAATTTTTTTTTAAATTTAGGGCGACTTGTGCGCTCTAAGTTACCGAAAGAAAAAAATAAAAAAAAACATTTTTAAGGGCTTATACATTTTTTAGCATTAGGAGAGCTAAGAGTCAGAAACCTAACGGGAATGTAAATTTAGAATTATTAATAATTAATTATTAATAACTGGATAGCTGGACCTCCGGCGATTGCGGGGGTGCTTGATACGCCACTGCCTCAATTAGTGTTAAGCAAATTTGGTTTTTAACTCACATGCAAAAGTTCCAAACCCTTTACCCCTTGATAGTTCAATTCTTCATTAATTTTTTTCGGCCAATAAAAATCTTGATACTTTTCTAATTTTCAGTATTTTTTTTTTTTTTTTTTTTTTTTTTTTTTTTGAGCTATTAAAAGATTTCTTTAAAATTCAAGGGCCCAAGATTAACTACCGTACCTATGGCACAAAATTTAACAGCCACGAGGTCGCACGAAATCAAGTGTAAGCAGATAAGTCATCCTTCAATTTCTAAAGTATACGATCTCTAAGCAGGAAAGCCGAATCTAACTAAGGAAGGCGTTTTTTCTACACATCCTTTTTCAGAATGGATGGTTGTCAAGTTTGGTATTGCTTTTCCCCTTTTAAAAAAAACCTCAACCGAAATTGGGAAATATGTTATGTGGACTTTTTATGCATCTGATAGATTTTTCCTCACTGGCGGTAAAGAAAAACGACGAATGCACGGATTTACAATGTCGTGGAAACATGACACGAATAAAAAGAAAAAAAAACAGATGTCACTGCAGCTAATACTGATGACAACGTAATCTTGGTGATATATTTTACAGGATTTACTCCTTTTATCCTTGAAAAAAAGGAGAGGAAATTTTTTTATCAGCAATTTCATACATTCGATCTTGACCTGAAATTTTTGAAATGATCGGCTGAATAATGCAACAAAAAAAAATATTCTTGGATAGCAAAATGTAAACAAGCATGAGATGGGCTATGGGCTTTTACTGATAGACGATATTTTTTATATTTTGTCTGTGTCTAGTCAAGAGAAAGAAGATGCGTTAATCTTTTGTAAACTAAATTCTTTAAGATTTATTTCGATTAATCATGTCGGAGCTGGAAACGTCGAAAGAAAATTTCAAGAACAAAGACTTTTTCTTTAGAAAAACTCATTCATATTAAACGAGTCATTAACTCCCATCTCACTAATATTTCAATTTCTTTAAAAAAAAAAATTGAATGCGATGGACTTTTATTTTTTTAAAAAAAAAAAAGGATGCGAAAAAGCCATAAATTTATCGGGATCCGGTTCAGGCATAACAAATGATTTGTTCGAGCGAAATGTAATTTTTTCGCAATAAGATTTTTAGTTCGGCATTGGACGTCTACTTTAAGCTTGCATGGAACCTGAACTTTAAACAAACAAAATTCTAGAAAGTATTAATCAGCTGAAAATTTTTTTAAAATAAACTTTAAAAATTCTTAGAATAATTTTGTGTAATAATTCAATTCTTCAGAATTTTTTTTCACTTTTTCACCTAATTTTTTGAAAAGACTCGCCAAGATTTCATTATATATAAAAAAAAAATGAAAGTGATGGTTGTTGATTGACAGTTATTTTAACGGAAAAAAGAAAAAAAATTACGCCCGAACAGGGACTCGAACCCTGGACCCTTAGGTTAAAAGCCTAATGCTCTACCGACTGAGCTATCCGGGCTGTTATGAATGAGGCATGCATTCACAATATTTCAAAGTCATAAGAAATTTTTATCAAGTAGCAAATATCCGTATACAGTTAGCTTATCACGAACACCGTTATCATCGGTTCAAAGATCTTTCCCTTTTATCTTTAAAAAACCTTTCATCGTTTAATCTTTTAAATTGCTGCTAAATTAATTCTTGATCCGTTCAATTAACCCTAACCTATTACTGAATCAAATCCTAGAATAAATAAAAAAAAAGCTGAAATACTACTTTGATTTTTTTTTTTTTTTGACTAACCTGCGACAAAATTTGTCGAGCATCTGACGATTGTAAACAAAATCGTGAAAAACATGGCAGCCGGTGATAGCTTAGAAATTAATTCGTTCAGAGATGTTCCCATACACGAGGCAGTAGCTCCTATTATTTGGCTTCACGGAAAATGGAGAGCCGAAGACGGTCTAGGAACCTTTCCCACGATAAATCCGTTTCCATACGCGGAGGAAATTCATTTTTATTCGGTGGGACAGCCAGGGTTGAATTATTCAGCTGTATCATGGAATACTGACAAGAAAATGCCGATGCATTTGGAATCAGGTTTCCTTCGTATTAAGCCTAATAGTGTTAATTTAGCATTTATGGTTGCTCATAATTTTGGCCTAACAACGATAGAAGAAGGAGAAGTAACGGATCAATGTATAACACTCAGCTGTGATAAAATCCAAAGGATGTCGTTTGCTAAAGGGACTGAAGTGGTAAAAACAAAAAGGACATTTACACTTAAGGCTGATGGTGTTTTAGAACAAAATTTTTATATGGAGACCAATTCCACGCCTATGACTGAACATTTACATATAACATATCATAAAATTGATTAGACCATTTATGTTTCACTGCTCATGTTTTTGTTCTTTTATTTATCTTGTTTAAATGTTTCTGTTCTTCCAATATATTTGTGATTGTACTTTATTTAAAAAAGGAGTGATTGTAAAATAACCGTTTGCTTTTAGGATCAAATGAACATAATGTATGAATAAATGTAAATTATTGCTATTACTAATTTTTTTTTTTTTTGCATGATGACGTAATACTTAAGAGAATATAAACTCCAAGTATGATACAAAAATAATGGCTGTGGTTTTATATGTAGTCAATTTGACAATTTAAAGGCGCTAGATGTTTAATGCCATCTGCTTATAAAGTCACTACTAAAAATAATTTCTAAATGTGGTGTAATCTGCTCGGCCTATAAGCAGAGGTGATTTTGCTTCTGTCTTGTGAATTTATTTAAAGCAAAACATGACTTTAATTTAAATGACAACTGCTTTATAATTTTGATTTTAAAAGACTGGTTTAACCTTTGTTATATTTATCTAATGATAATGCTCTGATATTTCACATTTGCACTTTCAGTTCATCGATTTCAAGCTGGGGGTTCTTGACTATTATGGGAGTTAATGTAACGAGACTTCCCAGTTCTATATTTTTACAAATGTCAGTGTTTTGAATATATATATACCTATTTTAGAATGTTTTAAAAAGAGTTTTAGTCATTTTGATTTATGCTTACCTTCCTACTTTCCTGTTGAATCCCCTTTGAGGTTATGTTTAATCCCAAGCTTTCTAAATCAAGGAATACAATGTAAATACAAAAGAAAGCATTGAAAATGAGATGTCTTGTTTCAGGAATACATTCAGACGTAACTACTGATGTTAATTTAGAATAAAAACCAGGCTTCCGTCATTCATTTTTACATTAGCAGCGTCAGTAAAAAGCGGGCAAAATGGCAGTTCCAGAACGGTAATGATTGGACCGTTACAAGGGCTTTTTGAATTATAGTAATAAGGCCCTGAAAACGTTCGAAATTTTTGGAAATGAAACTACTGTGCACTTTTACTAATAATTAATTTCTTCTTGCTATTCAGTTTCTTGGGCACTTATTAAAAACCACTTAGAGTTTCACTAATTCGCACGATTGCTTGATGAAGTTCTCAAAGCTCAATGGCGACACAGGCGACATGGTCTACAATAAATGTTGCCCAGTTTTGTAATGCAGACATCATCCCATTGCTTACTATTCCTCACTAAAGATATGAATTAATACGAAAAAAATACAAACACAAGTATCCGAACCGAGCATACCGAAGAGACTGATCGTTAAAAAACATAAAGTAGCCAACTTCAGCCATGTTGGATTTTGGCTTTATTTTTCTCGTTATTGTTCCACCGTAAGCTCTAATATTTGGCGATTTTCTGTTTTCAATCTCTTTAGCTATAAAGACTAAAGATTAGAGAGCCTGTCAATCCCATTATTTTTATTTTTTTTTGGATTAGCTGCGGCTTCATCCTTATGAATCATGATCTTAACCTCAAATGGTTAGAATTAAAATAGTGCTGTGGTTGGTCATCAGAACGGATTACTTGCTCATTAGTTTCTCTACAGAAAATAGAAAACCCTGAAGGCTGTTTGTATTTGAGAAAAAAAAAATTATTCTTCTCAATCCAAACTGAAATGGTTTGGAAACATGCTGATTCTTTTAACAGTCAAATCTACCTAATAATACAACCCCTAGAAGCGTGGCGATGGTATGGCTTTTCCAGAATGAAGAATTTTAATGAACATTAACTAATTCATATTAAATATTAATTCTTTTATTAATAATCTCTTTCTCTAATCTAAAAATATATACAAATAAAAAGCATTTACGATGACAAATTTCAACAACTGTCATTTCTAATAAATAATAATTCATGTACGTACATTTATTAAATATCTTTGATATGATTTTAATCGTCTATTTTTCATTTCCAAGTATTAATATACATTACATTATTAAATAAAAAAATTTTATTGAGTTATATGAAGTAAACTCTAGAGAGCTGGTTTTGGTAAATATTTAAACTGTTACTCCAATTTCACCTAAAATATCAGATAAACGTTTCAAATACTGATTAATATTTCCAAATTTATCAGGGTAACTACGGTTTAACAATTGCAATGCATTCATGTACTCCATATCAGTAAACTGAGGACCTTTATCTAATACTGTGCTGAGTATTTCATCTGGAGTTCGATAAAACATTTCGAAAAATTGTTTGGCATGATCTAAAGCTACTTCACGGGAAGACGTAATATTAGTAAGAGTTTGTTGAAGGGCAAAAATATTGCGGCACATTCTTTGAATTCCGTTTTCTTCGATTTTATCCATGTATTGAGATGAACTTATTAAGATTTTGGCGATTAGGTGGCCCAAGCCTTCGAATATATACTGAAAGAAAAAATTTTTGTTCAGTTGTGAGAGAAAATAAGGGAGGGTAAAATAAAAAAGCGCATACCTTAGTTTTTCGGGGTTGTAGACTAGAAACCATAGCCTCGTCCACGTTTATTAGAACTCTTGAAAGTTCTTGTACCTTAGGATCAGGTTCTTGATATAGAAAATCAAATTTTTGAGGAGATCCGTCAGATCTAGGCAGCAAGTAATGGAAGCACTGAACTCGAACCTAAAAGAAAAATTTGTAAATGAATAGTTTTGTCATGACGGAAAGGCAAAGCAATATTTAACAAATAATTTTACCTCTAAATGTAGCACCAACAGGCAAATATCAGCAAGATCCGTAAATTCATGAACCAACTGATAAAGCGATTGTATTGCGGTATCAGGGATATGACATCTAAATAAATCAGACGATGAATCTTCAGCGCTGACTTCTCTCACATCTTTAATTACTTGTAAAATTTGCGCAGCAAACCATTCCTGGAAAAAAAAAATCAAAATTAATTTTCCCGTTGAGTTTAAAAAAAATTTCTTGTAACTTACCATGCTTTCATGCAACTGCGCAAGCTTTTTTAATTGACTAACGTTTGACAAAATTTCATGAGCACTAATCCCCGCTTCTCCCATATTACTGGCCAAAATCTCTGCTTCTTTAACATTCCTCTGCCTAATATCCTCCGGGCTTTCTTCCTCCGTCGTTTCTTCCCTACGTATTGTTCTCCCTCGCCTGTGAGTCGGTTTATGAGCTTGTAGTTCCATCCAATTAGGTAACGATTTAATAAATCTACTAATATCATCATCTTTCAACCAAGCGGCACTGCAAATTCTTTTATCCTCCGAATCGGGTTGTACGATTCCTCTATAAGCAGCTTGACACGTTTCCCTGTACGTTCGTAAAATATTGCAAATAATGGAAAGAAATCGATCGGCAAATGCTGGTAACGATCTCATTAACTCTCTCAGCCCTGCTATACATCTTTCAACGGTAACTGTGCTTTGGAGTATGGGTCTAGATAACCCCATTTTTTTAGTTAAATCGGGATCTGTGATCGATTTCCAAGCATCTTGAGCTTTTGTGGCAGCTTCAATGGCGGAAGACACTTTAAGATGATGGCGCTGAACGAAAATATTACTGACATATTCTGATAAAAATGTGTGCAGTGTGCATGGATTATTTGGCCCGCTGTGAAGTGCTTGTTCTATTTCTTGAATAAACCTGCTTAATGGGATGAAAATTACTGTGACGTTTTTCATATCCGGCTGGCAAACTAATTGCTTTTCCTTATCCTGAAAATAAAAAAAAAATTTCTTTAGGTTAAGTATTAAATCTTTAAGTTAAAATAATAGTTCTTTGGAGTAGGATTTCTAGTCTTTTTTTATGTGTATTTACTGCTTGGCCCTAGAGAAGCTGTTTAAACTCAACAAGAGCATTTTTCACAGCCATTTAATTCATAAGTACTCACCCTTGCACTTCTTCCCATTTGATCTTTAACATTAAAAGAATGCGTTGAATAATCAAACCTAAATAAATGTGCTTTTTTCTGACGCTGGGGTTTCCTTTTTGAAAAATAACTAGATATGTCTGTTGTGGGCTCTGCGTAAGCTGGAGTCTGAAGCGGATCGGAAATAATATCCACATCTAGATAATCAGTCAAACGATTTTGAAGCTGAAATCATAACGAAAGAGAGTGATTACAGACCAATTTCCTCCAATTTTTTTTTAAAACTTTAGACTAAATATTAAATTACCACTGCTTGAATTTTGCTCCACACATCTGGCATTTCATACAATCTAACATCGATCCTATATTTCTCCGAAAATTTATTAAATCCATTTAAAACTATCGCATGAGCAGCTGCTACCCTTCTAAATTGATCAAATATCGTTTCTAATAATTCAAGTAATAATCTTTGTGGCTCAGGTTCGGTAGGTTTGTTTTCCAAATTGACTGCTAACGAGGTAATTGACTGAGGCGCGTCTAATATACTTTTAGTGGTTTTTGATACAATGGCTGTAAGTTCTGATTCCATTTCGGCTTTGATAACCTAATAAAAAAAAATTAATTTAAAAATCGTAAAAATTAACTATTTAGAATAATTTTATTTTAGGTAGTTTTACCTCAACTGCATCTGGAATTTTTTGTAGAAGCCCTAAACATTCAATAATCACAGATGTAAAATGTTCAGTCCTTTCTTCGGAATCTAAATCATCAGCGTCGTCTGGAAGATTTTGCAAATCGTGATCTAGTTCTCCGCCTAGGCCGGATCTTGATATTTCCAAAAGTTTTCGTTTTGCTCTTGAGCTTCGATTTGAGCCGCGTAGATCGCCAGCTCTTTGAAAAGGTGAAAGAAGATTGTCTCGACCGCTTCCTTGACGACGAAACGATAAGGCCTCTGTGGTTGGTAATACGTACAAATGCAGTTTCAATTCCTGAAAAATAAATAGTCACAATAATTCTTGGTCATCTAAAAAATTGCATAAAAAATTTGGCGAGAGAATTTAAAAAAAAAATTACCTCCATTAATTTAGAATGAAGAATTTGCTTTTTTGCTTGAAGTTCAGTCCTCACTTCTCTTAAAGCTTCTACGCCTTCTAAATTACCATCTCCTAAGGAAAGTGCAGACGTTAGGAGTCGAGTAGCTTGAAGATATTCTTTTTTCGATAAAAATATTCCTAATTGTGAAGGCACATCTCTTAATTGATCACTAAAAAAGCAAAAAAAAAACTGTTATGTGAGTCTGGAAAAAAGAGGCGCCTGATAAATAGACCCTTAATGCTCTACCCTAAAAAGTTTTTAATAAATTTTTATCGCGGCCAAAAATTTTTACTCACATTTCTTCTAAAAGTTGAAGAGCATGCTTATGTTCAATTCCTTCTAGCCAAAGCTTCTTCAATTCGTCTCTTCGACATCGAAGTAAAGTTTTGCAAGATTGCAAATTATTTTTCACAGCTCTGATTTTTTCTCTCGAGGAAGTTATCTGAAAATAGATATAAATTTTAAATCCTTAACACCGAAAAATCAAAAAAGTCTAAAAAATATTTTTACCTGGGTTGAAACTTTAACAAAAAGTTGCATAACTTGAGTCAACTCATTATCATGCAATGATACCAATTCTTCAAGCTTCCTATTGCTTTTCTTATAATCCTTTTCCAATTTCCCCTTTTCTTTATCTCTTTGTTCGTCCGTGTCGCTATACGTCGAAAGGGTTCTAATTAAGGACATAAGCAGACCACTCTGAAAACATAAAAAATTATTATAAAAAATCTTAAAAGAAAAATAAATCTAAACTTTTATATACCGGTTCTTTGTATTGCTTCACTCCTCTCGGAGGTTTCGTTGGAGTCCCTTCGTCCATCATGAATTTCCGTCCTCCTTATGCTTTATTAAAAAATCTGCAAAAAAAAAGTAATATGAAACCACCTCAAAATTTCTTTCTTCTACCTTCCGGAACATTAAAAGACAGTAACATCCTTAACGACAATCGAACAATCGAATAAACACGAAAAAACAATCGAAAGATTTTCTTCTGTAAAATCAAAATTAATGAGTTCCCTTTTTGGTTTATAATTTTTATTTTTTATATTTTTTTTTTCAAATTTTGCGGACAAAATTGTAAATAACAAAAAAATTTAAACGTCAATTAACTTAATTCAACAAAATGGTACGTTTCCCACATTATTCATCATCCGGTAAATATTTACATATTAGCTTTTAAAAAAAGATTTTGTTTATAGATATCCTTTCAGACAAGGGAATGCATTTCCATTCACATCGGACAAGCCGGTGTGCAAATGGGCAACTCATGCTGGGAATTATATTGCTTAGAACATGGAATTGAACCAGACGGTAGCATGCCATCTGATAAAACCGTCGGATCAAGTGATAATTGCTATTGCACGTTTTTTGCTGAATCTTCAAATGGGAAACAAGTACCGAGGGCGATTATGGTAGATTTAGAACCGACAGTTATAGGTTTGTTTTTTTTGGAAATTTTATCACGTTTTTAAAATCGAAAACTAACTTGAAGTTTTGAACAGATGAAATTAGGATCGGGCAATATAAAAGGCTGTACCATCCCGAACAGCTTATCAATGGGAAAGAAGACGCTGCTAATAATTATGCAAGAGGGCATTACACGATAGGGAAAGAAATAATTGAAACAGTTATGGATAGGGTTAGAAAATTAACAGATCAATGCACGGGGCTTCAAGGATTCTTCGTTTTCCACAGTTTTGGAGGAGGGACCGGAAGCGGATTTGCTGCTTTACTCATGCAAAAATTATCAGAAGATTATGGTAAAAAAAGTAAATTAGAATTCGCAGTTTATCCAGCTCCACAGGTACGCGTAAGTTTACGCTTCTAAAAATTTCCTACCTTACTCATAAGAAAAGAAAATCTGCCAAATCATTTTAAAAATATTAAGTAAATAAATAACGTAAAATCAAAAATTAAAAAAAATTGGCATTTTGTAACCGTTGAATTAAGATGGCGGTGCTTTGGTTCCTTTTTTTCACACCGCGACAACAGCGCCGCGTCATCCCCATATTTTTCGTTTTCATGAATTAAAAATCAAATAAAACATTAATTTTTTTATTTTTTCAGGTTTCTACAGCTGTGGTAGAACCATATAACGCAATTTTAACAACCCATAATACAATTACTCACTCCGATTGTGCATTTATGGTAGATAATGAAGCAATATACGATATATGTAGGAAACGATTAGGAATTGAACGGCCGAATTACTCTAATTTAAACAGGCTCATAAGTCAAGTTGTATCATCAATCACGGCGTCGCTACGATTCGACGGAGCTTTAAATGTTGACTTAACCGAATTTCAAACAAATTTAGTTCCCTATCCTAGAATTCATTTCCCATTAACAACCTACGCCCCGGTTATATCCGCTGATAAAGCTTTTCACGAAGGAATGACTGTTTCTGAAATAACAGCTCAATGTTTCGATCCCGGAAATCAAATGGTTAAATGTGATCCTAGGGAAGGAAAATACATGGCCTGTTGTTTACTTTATCGGGGAGATGTTGTGCCTAAAGATGTAAATGCAGCTATCGCAGCTATGAAAGGGAAAAGTGCAGTTCGTTTTGTTGATTGGTGCCCAACTGGATTTAAGGTTAGCAAAAGCTTAAAGCTTTTCGCAAATATAAATCAGATAAATATTCTGATTGTTTTATTTATGCATTCAGGTTGGAATCAACTATCAACCTCCAACAGTTGTCCCAGGTGGAGATTTAGCCAAAGTTCAACGTGCTGTAGCCATGTTATCAAACACAACTGCAATCGTTGAAGCATGGGGAAAATTAAATCAAAAATTTGATCTTATGTATAACAAAAGAGCATTTGTACACTGGTATGTCGGTGAAGGTATGGAAGAAGGCGAATTTGGTGAAGCAAGGGAAGATCTTGCATCATTAGAAAGAGATTATGAAGAAGTATCACAAGAAGATGACAATTCAGAAGAAAATATTGATGCAAAAGATGATGAACTATAATTCTCATAGACTAACTAAGAGAGTATGTGACACCCAAAAAAATTTTTTTGCTTTTATGTTTAAGAATTTGTGATATCTAAACTAAAAAGTCACATACTTCTTAAATCATAATCTCTTCAAAAAAAAATTTACTCAAACTGGGGTGGGGGTATGATGCAAAAAAAAATTCCTTGTCGAATAACATGTTACCATCCTCCTATTCTTACAAAAGCCATTTTAATTTATTTAATTTTTTTTTAAATTTTTATTTTAGTCTTTTTTTTGTAACATTTTTAATATTTTTTTTTTTCATATTTACATTATATTTCTTTACTTTAATAGGTATGGGGTTAGCCTAGGTTATAGTGAATTGGGACATGGGATTTCGTAGGTCAAGTATTCATGTTTTAGTTATATTAAATGAACCCCGGCTTGTGTAAGAATCTTGTTGAACAAGTTGCAATAATCATCATTTTGTTGAATCAAGTAAATGATATTTATGGCAGTTTTTGTTTGAAAACATTTGAAAGACTAAAAATTTTATATAAATGTAAGAAAAAAAAGGATATAAGTAAAAATGTTACATCAGATGAAATCTTGTTTGAAAAAGTTGTCAAGCCTTGGAAATTTTAAAACAATGGAAGAAAAGACAACAAAAATTTATTTAGAAGACAATTGTGAAAATAAGAAATGGATCTCTCTTCTCTTTTTTTGGTATAAAAAAGTGTTGTCAAGTATTCAAGTTCAAGAATTACCTCAAAAATTGGAAGAATGAATTAGTTTTGGTATATTTTTTTTTAAAACTAGACAAAAGCAAACTAAAGTGTACCTTGACTATTTAAAAAATTAAATCCAAGGAGGAACCAAAATTAAGGCTTGCAAAATCATGATGTAACATTTTTATTCCTTTTTTTTCAATTCGATTAAATTATTATGTATAATTGTAATATTAGATTATACTGTGAAATTTTTTTTTCCCACAGTGTCACCTTGCCTGTGATATGTAAATAATAGTTGAGGATGGATATAGAATAAAATGTGTAAAAAAATTTAATGTCCAACTGAATTATGTTCTTTAGGCTTTGATTTTTTTTTATTAGAGGTGTCATAACCTAACCTTTCATCCTTGCTCATAACAACAGTCTACTAAAATGTAATAAGTGATTAATTTTAGGCGTTTTGATTACTTACAATACTTGAAATTTACCTTTTCTGATATGTGGTTCGACATCTGATTGCAATTACAACGTATCATCGACACAATGTGAAAATTTGAGGATTTTTAAACCACATCCGCCCATAAACAACGCATCCTTCGCTTTTCGACACACGGCTACTTTGTAATTGAAAAAGAATAATGATCACGCACGTATTTAATCGGTGTTTTTGAAAACGAAAAAGATCGATGATGTTTGTGTAACTGCACTAAAACGAAATCTGATTGCTAAAGAATTTAAAAAAGGATTTTAATGGCAAAATATCAAAACATCACAGTTATCCGAGTTATCCTTGTACGAAGAATCGAACAATCAAAAGGTTTTTGTAAAGAGATGAGTTTAAACAAAAGCTAAGTATAAAGCGGAATCCATTCCTTATAATTTCGTTTAATTGAACTTCGAGATGAAGAAAAGCGGAAATGAGATTGCTTCGATATATCGAAATCGAGGAATCGTTTGTTCTGCTTCCACGTTTTTTATTTTTAACGAGCGATTTTTTTCCAGTTGTTTTGTGGTTTTTATTTACTGATAACTTATATTATGAGGAACCTCAGCGAAATATTATTCGACTACCTTTTCATAGAAGGTGCAAAAAGGGAAAAAATACAAAAAATACATTTCTAGCGTTAATATTGATTTTTTTCTTGCTCTTCTTTGCAAATTAATTTTCGACCAAATTTTGACCGTCGGGATTCTTTCACTTCAAAACGGCGGACATATTTATAAAAAAAACAAATCTTTTATCATTTGTGAGTAAAATGCATTTAAAAAAATTGTTGATCACAATCTTCCTTGTCAAAAGAAAAATTTCTTTTCACCAAAAAATGCCCCGAAGTTGCTGTGAGAGAAAAATAACGGCTGAATTTAAATGAAACAAAAAATTTATAATATATACTTTATATTTTATTTATATTTATATTGTAATATCGATTATCTATTAAAAATACTGATTATAAACATATATAGCAACCTATTTTCTAAGTGATAAGACGCTCGGAAAATAAACGATTATAAAGATTAATTTAACAGAAACAGAAAAAGAATTCTTTTGATCCCCATTATTTATTGCGGTTATTTTTTCAGTAAAAATTTAAAAAATAATTTAACCATCTGAAGGAATTAAGATCCTGTTTACGGTACATCTAAGCAGCAATGGGAGTCTACACAAAGAATTCATTTTTTATTTAGAATTAATCAGTGCCTTATCATTGCATCAAATAATTTTTCCTAATCCCTATGCAGCGTCTATTTGTGATGAAAATTACTACAGCATATGAATACTACTTCATTAAACCCTTGTTTATTTTTTTAAAACGTGCAAGGATATACGTGCTAGAGTTTTTTTATCCATGGCAGCAACTAGTTATTTAAGTGAAACTGACATTCCATTTTTCCTCACCGCATTTTAACAAAATTATTAGGAAAAAAAAACAGAAAAATAAAAATTAAAAACGATTCGAAATTTTTAAATAGAGAAGGCACTAAGCTTGGTGATTAGATCTTTGTATTTTCCTCTTTGTTTTCACAGGCGCCTTACTGATGACTTTTTTTTGAAAATAAAAATTAAAAAATATTTTTCAGCGTAAAATTTTTTTTGAAACGAACTCCCATTTGCGTGAGAACATTTAAGTTTAAAAAAAGAAAGAAATATAAGCATGAAATGAGTAAAATGGAAGTGTTTTTTATGATCCCTTTGGTAACTTTTTAATATCTACTTAATACATATTCTTGAATAATTATCTAAAACCTACAAGTTTAATATAAAATTTTTTTTTCTTCAAAATTTTCAACCATTTCATGAATGCTATTATACAATGACTCCTGTACAAATATGCTATTACTAATTTACAAATTTTATAAATATTTCAAATAATGCGATTGTTTGAAATATTTATAAAATCATTATAATATGCGAATAATTTTAAAATGTTTTTTTTTTTATTCCGCTACCAAATGACACTTTAATAAAAGCATCCCTTAAAAAAATTTTTTTAAAGGTTTAGAGTTTTCTATTTTTAACAATATTTAAAACTAAAACAGCCATACGGATACTTTCTACATATAAAGAGCATTTACTAGTGAGAGACAATAGTTTTGAGCATTTAAATCCATTATTTAAAAAAAATCATCCAACTGGCTGCGTTATAGTAAAAAAGAAAAATCTTATACTTGAATGCTGATAAAGGTTTTTAATGAGCAGAATCGGACTAGATGGCTTAATGAATGATTTTTTAGTTAAAATTATAAAAATGGAGAGTTTGGCATTATAGGAAGTTTTGAGTATTGTTAAGCAGAATCAGCGAGTTCTTTTTTCAAAATAGAACCGGCTCATTTGCTAGTGTCCCAAATTAATTTTTTTGGCAGTGGAAAGACAAACTTTCTCGCTTTTGGTGTTGCCTAATAGTAAGCACCCATTTTTAGTTCTTAAAAAAAACTCAAACAATACTCAAATTCAAAATCTGGTTTAAATATTTCAAGCTATTTGTGCTTACAGCTAAATAGTGCTGATTTCGCTGATTAATCAATAAAGCTAAATTATTGGAAGTAATCCCTTTTTTTAGTTTTTAAATGTTTTAATCCTTTTTATTTCTTCTCTCATTTTTTCTAAAAATTTAAAAAAAATCCTAGTATTCATTTACTAGGATCCAACCCGTACTCTTCCCGTACAATTGTTTTATTTTCACGATAAACCAGTCCGACTCTGAGAGTGAGCTGAAGCAAAGCATTTTACTTCTACGCAAATATGACCTTCCCGTAGGAGTTGCATAATTTAAAAAAAAAAAAAGAGATCACGCTATAGTGCCTAAAAATTAATTTCCGATCAAAAAAAATTCTTTTTTAAAAATTTTTAGGCCCGAAGCTGTGATTTCTAACAATAAACAAGCTTTTCTGTAACTATTTATACTCTATACACCTAATTATATTTTGCGGTGTATTTTAATTTGGCCTAAATCATTATTATTTAAAAAAAAAAACCTTTTCCCTAATCGCAATTTTTTTATAATATTATTTTCCAGCTCCAGCGGGATTACTTATATTCAGTTCGATTGCCCATTATTTTAACGACAATTCATTTTTTTTCAAAAAAAGTGTTTTTTAAAAAAAAAAAGTCCTTATAAAATAACATTTTTAATTTTTATTCGGGACCGGTAGGTCGGGTGGCGTAATGGAGAGCCGCCGAATGTTGGGTTTATCGTATTCTTCCATCGACATCCCCCTTGACAATCGACGCCCTTTGTTGGCACCGGCTGGAATTTCTGCCTGTCCTTCTTGGCTGCTTTGAGACATTGTCCTTTGCCTGTCGATTCCTGGCATGGTTACAGATGTTAATAGTCCCAAACCTTTGCAGAAGAGCAATATGGCTTGGGCTACCTTAGCCGGCTAAAAAATGAAAAAATTAATTTTTAGAATTTTTGAGGGGGGTTTAGTAAAAAAAATTAGGACACTTACAGCATCGAGTAAAACGTCTCCTGCCCGTTCGATCTTCAAAAGTGTTGCCTTGTTTTTGTCAGGCATGTCCTTGTGTAATTTCTCAACTGAATTAGCGAATGAACTGAGAACTCCGGTGATAAGCAAAATGTCGGTCGTGCTGTTTTTCAAAGGCAAATCTTTTCGCCTAAAATCAAAATTTAAAGTGATTAGTATTAAATAGTGTGTGTGCGACAGGACGTGGTCTTTGAGTTTCAAACTGGCTTAGACAAAGCTAGTTGAAACAGTAAGAAGTTTAGAAGCACAAGTTACACCCTAGAAATGAATTTGAACTGAAGTGTTGAGAATGCTAACGACATGGCTTGCTCGAGGTAAATTTATTAATTAAGAAAATGGAATTAAAACATTAGTGTTCTTTGCTCTTAAAAAAAAAAATCTTCAGTTCAGAGAAAATTCTGGAAAATTTTTTGTAATGAAAAGGGAATTCTAGAAAAAATGTTTGACCTAAAAAACTTTTTTTTTTTGTAGAAAAAAATATTAGACAAAAAATTGAAGAAAAAGTATTTCGCTGAAAAATGTTCTAGGAAATTGTATTTGAACAAAAAAATTTGTAGGCAAAAGTATGTGACAAAAAAATTGATGAAAAAAATTATCGACCTAAACAAAATTTTTTGGAAAAATTTTTGACCAAAATAGATTGGTAGGAAAAAGTATTTGACCGATATCAATTTCTAGGAAAAAGCGCTTTGCCAAAATAAATTTGTAGGAAAAAGTATTTGGCCAAGAACAATATCCAAGAAAAATTATTTGACCAAAAACAATTTCTTGAAAAAAGTATTCGATCGAAAAAATCGTAGAAAAAATTGCTTGACAAAAAAATTATAAAAAAAATTTTTGCTAAGGATTTTTTGCCTAAAAAGTATATAAAGATTTTACTAGGTAACGAAAAATAATTCTAACCAAATAATTGAGCAAAATAATTCCTGAAATTTTTTAACTTAAAACTGAATAATTCTACTCTTTCCAAATATTAGCGCCGACTGATTTTTATTCAACTAAAACTAAACTTACGTGAGAAAGGCATTCACATAGAGTTTAAGGTTCTTGGAATTAATAGTTGACCGAATGCGGGCCTGGAACTCAGCCATAACTCTTTCTTTATCCTTCTGATTGTCGTTTAGAATTTGCTAGAAAAGAAACAAAAAGAAACAACGATTAATAAAAAACATATCCTCGAAAAATGTATATCCGGCGAGTTGTTAGGAAATTAGCACAAGCTAAAAATCGAATTATTTTTTTTTCACAATACCATTTCTCTTTTCACTTTATTATCGAAAATTAAATTATTAATCCACTCTCCAATTGTCACCATTATATTAGCCGACAAGGGATTTCGTAAGAAAAAAAAATCAAAAAATTAATACAAATACGCACCTCTTCTTCCTCGCTATTCGTTGGCTCTGGACGAACGGCCTGAATGAACATGAAAGCAAAACGTATAAAAACTATTTTGAAAACATGACCAAAAAGAAAAAAAAAAGAAGTGAAGTCGGAAAAAGAAAATAAAACTAATATAAAATGAAAAAAAAAGAAAAATGAAATATTTTTTTCCCTTAAAGCTGGACGATGATTTCTATATCTATTCTTTTAGATGTTGTTCTTTGAAAAGCATAGAATCGTGGAGAAAAAATTTTTTAAAAAAGCATCTAAAATTAAAACTAAGGAGAAAATTCTATTTATGCTAAGTAGAGTTAGTCAAACAAAATTTGCGGTGGTTAATGATTCTATTTATATATAAAATGGGGCTATGGTATTAAAAAAGAATGCCAGTATCAAACATACGAGATAGAATGTGTTCACTTACATGTCCGAATTTGTGTAAAAGAAGATAATCTTCTGCAGACTGGCTGATAAGGTTGTTGCCCCTCCAGTTGACAAACTAAACAAAATAAAAAAAGTGTAAATTTATTTTTGAATTAAAAAATTTATTAACTAAAGTTGAACAAGAGAGGATCGATCTGAAAATGTCTTCAGGTAATAAAAAATTTAATTTAAAATTCAAATTTTAGAAAGCCCGCCAAAAACAACCATACGCCATGTTTGGGGCAATGACGTCATAGATCAGTAAAACGCTTTAATTTCATTGGCTGATTTTTTTGGTGCGAAAATTTCACCAATAGAAACGAAGGATGTGATCTATTCGTGACGTCATCGTTTGTTTTTGATGGGCTTTCTAAAATTTAATTTGAAATCAAATTTTTTTGCTGTTTTTCTGGTCAAATTAATTTATTTAAGGGGAAATTTACAAAAAAATTATAGAAAGCTCTGAAAGCATAATCCAAGCATATGCAAGCTTCAAAACAATTCTTTTAAAAAAATCACTTGACACCTAAAAAGTTTAGAATAATATTCCTTGCCAAAAAAAATACAGCATGAAAGTTCTTAGGTTTGTAAAATAAAGACTTTTACGGGAAATAAAAACCAAGTTCGATTTCTCTAATAATAAAACCCGTTTTAAAAAAACCCCCTACTTTAAGGACATGGAAAACACATGCTCAGCTTTAAACAAGAATCCCGCTTTTCTTCTTGAATTTTGATTAAGTGTAAAGAGTTTATCAAACAAAAATGATTTAAATGAAAGCACTATGGAAAAAAAAACATTTAAAACAATGAGCTTTTAAAATCCTTGAAAAATAATTTTTTCTTATTTGTTTTTACATCTCTTTTACTTCACAAGAAAGCGATGATGAAAAATATAAAAAAAAAAAAAGCGCGCCATAAAAAAATTACAAAGGAATTTTTATTATTTCGCTTTTTGCATGCTTAGACCATAAAATATGAAAGCGCGAATCTACGTGGGACAAAAAAAAATAGGCGTTTTAATATTTAATAATAATTTTTGAATAAAAACTCTTTTTATGGAGTGTCGAAAAAAAAAATTCTTTCCTTTTTTTTTTCTAAAGTAAAGCGAATAAGTCGATCAGAAGGGGAACTCCTAAAGATTTATTATAAAAGTTTCGAGTCATTTCAGCAGTATATCTCCCCCTTTTAAAAAATTCTCAAACTTTCCTTTCTATTCAATCGTTCCAGATATGAAAAGATGTTTTCATTCAAAAACTTTACTTTACCTTATTTTTAAAACTGTCCAAAAGTCCTGCTGCCGATCCGGTGCAATTGATGAGTATCATTCCTATAACTCTTGAGGGATGAGCCAATCCGAACCTTGCGCAAACATTTGCACCGGCGCCTTCTCCCAGACAAATGACAAATTTCACGTGCAAAAAATTCAGCACCGTCACTAAATCTTCTCCTAATGTTTGAAGGGTCGGAAATTGAAATCTGTAATCAAAACGAATGACCTTGAAATCCGGATGAACTCGGAGGAAGGAAGGGAAAAAAAATTTTAATCCCGCCTGTCGGCGACGAGCCCGACATATAATGTTAACTTCATGAACGCAAACAATGTTGTAATCCGAAGCAAATTATCTAATAATGTATACCTAACGATATTGGCAATGATAAGGTTAAAAAAATGTTTGAAAAAGATTTTTAATTCGAGGGCTTTGTGTGAAATTTTAAAAAGAAAAGAAAAAATTGTGGAAACTCGTTTAAGGGCGTTTACTAAAAATAAAAACTTCCGTTTCCTCGAATCGCATCTTTTATTCATTCTTGAATCGATAGCACATCATGTTCACAAATGAAAATGCTTAATACGTCGGCTTTAAGGGTTTCTCGTCATCAAAAGCAACACCCAAAGCTCTGTAATATTAAAATCATTTCTTAGATGTTCGGCGCCGACCTTTTACTTTTATTTCCGCTATAATTTTCAATAAAAGCTCCAGGTGGTGTATTTTATGATTTTCCAAATAATTTAAAGAAAATGTATTAGCAGAAGTTTAATTTCTGGAATTAAAATTATTAAAAATACAAAGATTGGTTTGGTTTCTTAAAAAAGCGTTGAACGGAGCTAAAGAGCTTTATAGTTCGTAAAACGGCCGATAAATGAAACTAGTGTAGATGTAGTTAGTGAAACCGCCAACAGATGGAGCTAAATCGATTTAGTTTCTGAAAATTCCGCTGGGAAGATTCTAGAGTTTTTTTAGTTTGCAAGACGGTCGCTGGGAGAGGTTGAACTAGCTTTAATTTGTTAAATAGCAAGCAGATGGCGCTAGTGCCAAAAACTAAAGTTAGATATTGATTATTTTTAAAAAAATCCTTATCTTTTCCTCATTTCAATTTGCAAAATTAACCATGAATAACGCTGATGCAGTTTTAGTTTAATAACCGACAAATAGATGGCGCTAGTGTCTTCCCAGTTTGCATAAATTCCAACAGGTAATGCTAGAGTCGATTTATTTAGCAAAAGGTCGAGGAGTTGAGCTTAGTCGCTTAAGTTTATGAACAGGGGGAACAGATGTCGCTGCCCTCGCTTTAGTTTAAGAAACGGCCGATGAATGGCGCTAGTGTCTCTTCAGATTATGAAATTTCTGTCCCACAGTGCTAATGTCAAAAGCTTTAATTGTGATTTCAGTTCTCTGATGAGATTTTAGATTACGAAAAGACAAATAGATGGCGCTAGTGTCTCTTTATCTTCTGTATATTTCGACAGAAAATGCTAGTCACTCTATTTCAGGGAGCGGTCGACAAGTTGGATCTAGGTCATTCAGGTTAATGAAAAGACAAATGATAAGCGCTGTCATCGCTTTAGTATGGAAATGGCTAATAGATGGCACTAGTGTCATTCGCGTGCTGGAAAGGGCTAATACCGTTAAGTCTCTGAAACGGTGGATTAACAGCAGTAACTTTAGTTTCCAAAACTAACCGTGTGCAGCGCTTAGAAACCCAACTTCAAACATCCCAAGCTGGTTTCCAGTTTTATGCTGCCAAAATATAGATGGCACTAGTGTATTTTTGATTCATAAACTGTCATCGATAGGTGGCGCTAGTGCCGCTTTTAATTTAAGAACCGGCGTATGGATAGCGCTAGTATCGCTTCAGTTTGGGATGTATAACCAATAAATGGTTTTGCTACTACGAATATAGGCGGCGCTGGTATCGTTTTAGCTAGAAGAACGATCGATGAACGACACTATGATATTGAGTTAAATCGTCAAACAACCATAAATAGAGCTCGGGTCGTTTTTATTCGTGAAATGACAGTGGATGACGTTCGTTCTGTTTTAATTTATGAAATGGTGCGGTTGTAAAATTAGAAAAATAGGAGAAAACAAATGCTTTGAATTATATTTTCGATTTGTGAGACTAGACTTTTCCGAAATTGAATAACTGAAAACGAATAATGTTACATAAATTAAAAAGAGAATAACATCATTATCAGAAAATGGTTTTTTACTTTGACTAGCCGAGGGAAAGCCCGATGGATTTTTCAGCAAACCAGCAAAAGATTTATCTCCAAACACTCCTTATTAGAACTGCGGAGCCCATTAGTAGACCAAATCAAGTTCAGTAAGTCAGTGTAAGGCTCAAGTCAGTTCTTCAAGAGAAGCCATAGGTTTGGATTAGGCTGGAGCTACTACCGCTCCAGAACTTGGGAATCAACATGTTGCTGGCTTAATAAATACAATTCTTTAATCGCTTGAATGGTTCAGCTCAAACTTAGTTACGATTCGGCAACCTTAGCTCAAGCTTTTCCGTTCAGAGCCGTTTCAAAATGACCCTTTCCTAATTTTTCATTCCCCAATAAAAAAAATCTGGCGCCGCTTACGATTAAACATTAAAAAAAATAAACTCATCCTTTTCCTATCCCGACGAAGCAATTCATATTTAATTGCAACGAAGGCTTTTCCCAGTCAGCAATAAAGGTTTTTAATTTATGGAGATGGAAATCAAATTAGAAATTCAATCTGTTTACGGTTTCGAAATAGGATTCTATAACGTTGACCACCTGGTTCTAGCTCCAAGACAATCAACAAACGATTCGCAGTGATAAATAAATTTACTTACGAATCTGGCAATGGTTCCGCATTGTCTTCGTGCCCTGGTACATCAATGTGAATAAATATTGATCTATCTCTGATGTCGGTCATGCATGGGTGATTGACGAATTCATAAAACGAAACATCTGAGAGGAAAAAAAAAACACAAGTTATCATAAAACGTAATCAAGGCCATTAAAAATCTGCAAATTTATTTTTATATACTTACGATTGCAGCCCAGGTCGTGAACGGTAAGAAAAACGGCTCTTTTATCCTGTTGAGAAATATCTCCTTGTACGTAAACATGAAGATCTCCGCATCGCTCAGTGTTGAGAACATATTTCTGCAAAGAGAGGAAAAGAAAAAATTCGTATAAAGAAAAACTCTCTCATCATTTTTCCGATGTGGTTTTGAGCGGGCGTCGTCAGAGCGTGAAATTTAAGAATTTACACAACCAATTTCTTCTTTTTCCGAGGCATATAATGGGTTTCGAGTTTCCTGAATTTCTCTCATTCCATCATCTTCTTTCTCACGAAAAAAAAATCTCAGGAAAACATCAATTAAATAGCACACACTGGGCAGCATGAAGAAGAGTGAGTTAGCCAACAAAGCAATGCTGAGAAGAGCAAATACTTTCAAATACAACAGAAGGACCAAACGCGCAGTTGCACCACTGTTTTTTTAAAAAGAGCTTTTTCTTGAAGACGCTCACGATAAATTTCTCAGAAGAAAAACATAGCACGCAGTACATTTACCAAAACAACGAAAGAAGTCGTGACCAACTAATTCATTATTAATTTCGTCAATCAATAGCTCATTAATCTCTATTGGTTTTGATTTAATAGTTTATTTATCGTATGACATGATTTAGCTGATGTCTGTTTATTCCAAAGTATAATGAATTCGCACAAATATAGATATAGACCAGCTTCATCTCCTGTGCTAAAACGATTACAACCATGACGTGTGTGTGTTATCTTTTGTTAAAATTCGATGCATATCGGGAGTTTTGTATTTATCGGGCTTGTGTGTGCGTTGGTTGTATAAACATGGCGGAGGGAAGCCCTGGGCTAATTTTCCGAAAACCCTACAATTTGAAATTCCGATTCACGGAACGACAGCTATTTTCCCTGTTGAAAGGATTTTAGTAAATTCTCTTGTCAATCGGGGAGCAAGCTCTATTGGGTGCATCGATCAATCGATTTTGTCATTCAGTTAATTATACGATTTATAAGGATTGAGAATACCGTTTACATTTGTAAAATATCCCGCACGGAAAAATCGTAGGTTAAATATACTTTAACTATAGACAAAATATAATAAAAAATTAAGCTTCGGAAAAAACAGATTTATCTGATAATGTGAAGGTTCTATTCGGATTTTTTGCAAAATATTAAAAATATGGTATAATTCTTGCTTTCCACTATTTTTTTAAAAAAAGAAATCTCCCATTTTTCCTCTGGAACTATTTTTATACAAAAGAGGTAACAACGACGCCGCTAAACGTGTGAAAACGAGGAAAGCATATCACAATGTAAACTTAAAACCACATCAAAGAAAAAAATTCACACATATCTCAAGTGACTAAATTCCCTCTTAAAAAATTTCAGTGAACCAGAGAGAGAGCTTTATTTTGTCTGTGAACGCAAAGGATTATATTTTTTTTTATCAGAAACTTGAGGGAAGATTCCTTTCTTTATGATTTAATGGGTACTAAGCAGCTACGCTTGCAAGACTTTGGGTATGGTTTATGAGTCCAGAAGATTTTGCGTTAGCTAAAATTCACACTGAGGGGCCGTTCAAATATTACGTCAGCACGTTAGGGGGGGAGGGGGAGGGGGTCTTCGAAATGCTTATTCTTGACGACAAGGGGAGGGAGGGGGTATTTTGAATGCTGACGTAAACACGAAATCGGTGATCCTAACGGGGGGTTGGACCTGAAAGCTTACGTCATATAGGGGGGAGGGGGTCTTACAAATGTTTATCCTAGCTGACAAAGGGGGGGAGGGGGTAAAAAATAGCCGAAATCGTGCTGACGTAATATTTGAATGGCCCCTGAAGAGAAAGTCAGAATTAGCTAATTCCCTAAAGGCCCCAAGATAGATTCTTTTGACGCCATTTATTTTAATTTCTACATCGATTACTCAAAAAAATTCCTATGGGGCCAAAAAAAATGTGTGCGCTAATCAAGTTGGATTTGAAATAGAAAATCCGAACCTTCCATTCGATTCAAATTAAAAATCAAGAGCTTAATCCAACCCAGTCGGAAATTTTCTTATTCTGTAAAATCTTCTCAAGTTCGAAATAGTTCCAGTAGATCTTGAACCTTAGTCATCACTGGTGCAGACGCAGGACTCAACCGGAATCTAATTTGACATATTTGGTAGAGACTTCTCTTATCTCTTTTTATCTCTTTAGGCTAAGACGGTAAAAGTTGGCTAGGCTTAAGTCCAGAAAGCAGGAGGCTGAGTCGAGGACTGACAGTACGGTTCCTGTGCTGACACGCGGAAGGTGTTGGGAAGCCACCGCATTAAGCTCCCTAGTATAGCCATTATGGCCGAGAGTTTGCTCTGCAAGACCCAAGACAGTCGATTCGGCTAGCACCCGCAATAAGCTCTCTAACCATGATAGTCGCCAATTCCCGTCGCAGGAAAGCACTGTAAGAAGAAGAATCTTTGGGGCTAAAATTTCTGCTCCGTTCCAACAAAACGCTTACTTCATTCTATCTGCAAAACGATCCCTCACTACTCTCCTACCTCCCCCTCTCCCTTAACACTTGCATCCGAAAAATTTGCATATTGATTTGAGAAAATTAAAACAGAAAACCCCGATAAACGTTAATCCTCAAATATGACACTTATCGACACCGGTGTCGATATATTGCTTTCAGATCATCGATCTACATCAACACATTCGGGTGTCGATGAACGGTAAAATAAAAAAAACAAAAGGAAATAAAAATGTTTCGTGCCCGTCAATTTAAATCAGCTACTGTATATTTTACCACCCGCTAAGATAAAACGATTTTCCCGAGATTAAAAAATATAGAATCCTGAATTCCTCCGTCTTTTTTTTTAAAAAAAAATGAAAGATGAGGAATTAAAAGATTATGATAATTCTTTTCTTCTACTTTTCAATTCACTCAAGGATAACATTGGATTCGTTTCCGTTTCCCCAAGGAAGACGTCATTAAAAAAATATCAGAAGGAATCGTTTGAAATGTATAAAAGATAAGTCGTAAAGTTTCAGATTGTATGATCAAAGTTATGATGGAAAAATCAGTCAATTTTGTGTCGGGATTAGGTTACAGTGAACGTAAGTATAGGAAATAAATCCTAAGCTCTTCTTCTGTTTTAAGGGCGATGGAAGTGGACGATCAATCAAAAAAAGAAGATGGGTTGTTTATGTATTTAATTTTCTTCAAAGGTCTTATTATGTTTTTCTTTAGCGCTTTTTCTCTAATTCTGACAAGCGATTTATAATATCCGTTTTTTGTTTACTATTTTTCAAATTGGAACAAAAATTAATGTGTTAAGTGTTCAGCAATAGGGAACCCGGACTCAAACTTTGGCCCTTATTAAATTTTTTTCTTCCTCCGTCCCTGAACGCAATATCGACCTTAACAATTTTTTTTCTCCTCGGGGTCAAAAACACAAAACATGCTTTTAATATTAGGAAATTCAATTACACTCCATTTACAAAACTGTAATAAGTACCGGCTTTCAACTATTTTATAAAACCAGCAGCGGAAAAGGGAATGAGAAAAAAAAGCCATTTACAAAAGGAACTCCCATAGTCCTATAAAATAACAGAAACTAATACAATAGATTGTTTTCTCAATATCTAACAGAAACTTTTCCTCGATTTATATAAAGATTTCTATAATATTCTAATTGGATGTCGAAAGCTCTTTGCGTTTCTCTCTTTTCCCCCCTTCGACAAAAAAAATGACAAACAATCTTTTGTTACATAAAATCAATAACACCATAAATCAATTTGCCTTATTTAAATTCTGTCAGGTGTGGTCCGACTTCAAACCATTTAACGTAAAAAGAGTTTACGGTTTCTATTATGTCCGCTTACATTCAATCGTTTACGCGAAGTGGGAATTTTTTTTCAGGGTCGATTAATCACGGATCGAGATGATTTAATGGGATTTATATACTTTCTATAAAACTGATAAAACGATGAGAGGAGGTCAAACTTGGTGTTTACTTGGGTTCATCCCTGGCGGGTAAAAAATTATACGGATGGGAAACGGGGAAAAGAAAGGAAAACGCTTATGCGTTAGTCGATAATAAATCCAAGGATTTAAACCGTAAAATCAGGAATAAGCTGACGCTTTCGTATATATTTTAGATCTGACAGGATATTTAGCATTTGTACCGATAAAGCTCTTCATCAGCTGCAAGCAGATGTATCGTCCAAACATAAATTTTAGATTTTTAAACAAAGAGAAGCTTTGGACAAAAAAACAACAAAGCGCAGGCGTATTTAAAAATTCATGAGCTATTTTTAGGAACTTAGAAGCAGGTTGGTTTTTTTTTTTACTTTCGAGCTGTCTAGAGTGAGGAAGTATTGCGGTCGTGTCAAAAATGAAGTTTTGCCAAACTGCGTATTTTGCCGTGAAATGGCGAGAAATAACCGTAAAAATGGTTTTTGGGCTGACGTCTGTCCGTTCGTCAGTTTGTGCACTTTCGTTTTTCGAAAGAGCCAGCGCAACGAAAATTGGCAACCGCCTTCCTCAGGAAGAGAGAAAACTGTTATTCCATCATCAAGACCATCTGGCCAAATTTAGAGTTTTTGGGAATTTTCTCGAAAACGGCTCTGATGACATTTTTCATTTTTTGTGTGGAGATACCTGACCCTATAAGGAACAATTTTTACCTTTGGCATTTTTCCGTGAAAAATCGCCCTTTCCCGGAAAATCCGGAAAAACTGAACATTTTTCAGTTTTACCGTCAGGGCCGACATGGAACTCGACTTCGACTGAAAAATGGTCGGGGATTTCAAATTTTCGGTTCATTTTGTGATTTGAAGGCAACCCTGCCATGTTTAAAACTTTGGCACGGCCAAAAAAGGCCAAAAAATGGATTTTCAAAGATTTTCTCGAAAACGGCTTTAACGATTTTTCTTATTTTTTGTGTGAAGATACTTGACCCTATAAGGAACAACTTTCCCCTTTAGCAATTTTTCGTAAAAATTCGGCCTTTCCGAAAAATCCTGAAAAATCGAAAATTTTGAAGTTTTACAAATTGCGGTGATATGGGACTCGATTTTGACTAATTAATAGTTAGAGATTTTAAATTTTTGGTCCATTTCCTGATTTCAAGCCACCCCCCGACCTCCCAAGTCCCCAATGATGCCCTAACCGAATGAAGCTACACCCCGACTGAGCGAGAAAGTGAGTAGTCCTCCCCGGACTGCTTATAATTTTTTCTTGTTGAACAAATCTACTGATGATTTTTTCACGACTTGCAAAATAGGCACTTCAGACCAAATTCTTGGAGAAAAGACCAACAAATCCCTTTCTAGGAAACCTGTAGTCAAAGTATGCGAGTCAGTTTAAAATTTTTATTGGAAAAATCTAATCTAGAATTGGACCGTCTGGCAAACTGGCTGAGATGCGGCTACAAGTCTTCCAAATCCTCCAAGGGCTAAATTGCTGCTGCTGCTACTACAGTTGCTTCCCACTCCGTAAAATTAAAAAGATATTAGAATAATGGTACCTTTGCCTCTATCACGAAACATTCAAAATCATCCCAAGAACCATTTTTCAAAAAAAAAAAAAACCTGGCCGGATGTCAAATAAAAAAAAGGATGAACGGAAAGTTCACCGAGAATAAAATAAACTTCGATTTGATATTTTCCATGTCGTCAAAGGTTTCTTCGACGCCACTACGACGGCGTCGAATACGTTTCGGAAACCATCGCGGAAAATGGGGGAAATTCAAAAAGTTAGAACCTAGGGCGGGAAACAAGGGGGTTTGAGACGATAAGGGATCATTCTGTTCGATTGAAAGAGATTGTAAAGCAATCGCGTAGCAGCCAAACTCTATCATCTACATTCTGCATGGAAAAAATGCAAGGCATTACCTGAGATGAAGCTTGTTTCCTTTTTTCCCCCCTATTTTTTATTTTTTCTTGCCACTTATTTTCCTTCATCTATTTTTTCCTAACAAAACTTACTTTCTCTTCCCGTTTTCCCTCTCCGCACGTCATCCCTCTGGACCTTTCTCTATACCCCCGGTGAAATTGAAATAACTTTTTTTCTCTTATCTTGTCTCTAGTTTGTAAAAATGCCTTTGTTTTCTTTTTCACCGGGCAAATAAATAAGATTTATTAAATTTTTTCAGTGTAAAGTCGGAAACAAGATTGCCATTCGCGAACGCTTTATGGCTGTTTATGTTTTTACATTGTTTTCGATATTTACATCAATCGCCTGTTATTTTACGATTTAAAAGTTGTAAAAAAATTACGATTATCGTCTGCTGTAATCGTGAAAAAATATAGTAGATTAAAAATCAAGTTTGAGACTGAATAAATTTGTTGCTACTATTTCTAGTACTATGGCTTTACAGGGGCCTGTAGCCCTATTGCCGCATCGCAGATATTTTTCCACACCGCTTTTTTTTTTTTTTTGAGGGTTGGGGATCTGGCGATACGCTTA
This sequence comes from Liposcelis brunnea, assembly GCA_023512825.1. NCBI lineage: Eukaryota > Metazoa > Arthropoda > Insecta > Psocodea > Liposcelididae > Liposcelis > Liposcelis brunnea. The sequence goes on from CM042073.1 coordinate 16,396,938, forward strand.
GGCACTGCTGCCAACCTGTGACCTATCGTACCGTTCCCTTGCTTTAGGTGGGCTGCTTGAGTCGGAGTCCTCTGCAGAACTCCAGGACTTTAGCAGAGACAGAGTATGTTTTCCGCCGTCTCCCTAGCTCCTTTACACAGCCGGCAAATTTCCGTTTCGGCCTTTTTCATCCTGAAGAGATGAGCCCAAAGATCGCAGTGACCCGTGAGCAGGCCGGTGAGTTACACCGCTCTTTCTTGGCAGGTGGCTCGCCAATCGGTCACTCCCAACCGACCCGCATCTCCAGATACATTGTCTTCCCAACGAAGCCGCGGTCTGCCCTGAGGCCTTGGACTTGTAGGGCGTCCATCAAGTGCCTGTCTTATAGTCCGCGACGGTAGGGTAGTCGGTAGGGTTGTGGGTGACATCAATCTTACTCAAGGTTTGATGACCTTGCCCTATCACGAGCTCCCTACTCAGGGTAATGAGCTAGTGGAGGGCAGCAGTAGCCACTAGTACGAGAACTTTTTTCTAGTAGCGGCTTATTCTCCCATTCCTGCAGGCGTTAGAGGATGGCTTCGAACCGGCTGCGCGACTGCGATGTGGGGAATGGTGGGCACCCTGCATGACTATGTACACCGGGCCCGGGTGGGGCTAGCCAGGGAGCCTTAAAGGGGGCTCAACCCCACTTGGCTAGGGGTGCTTAGTGCTAACAACCCCAACACCCCGAATGTTTCAATTGTTGCGAATCATTAAAGAGAATAGATTTGTTAGGCAAAGCAATTTTAGATGGTATGGAACTGATTTGGCAGGTGCAAAGACGATTGGGACAGTTCAGCTAGTCCTAACGGACGCGGACCGGCCATCAGCGCCTAAGAATCCGAACGGAAAGTAATTGGGAAACAAAATATACACCCTCTTATCATTAAATTCAGAATTGGAATCAAAAATTTTCCTCTGTCTTTAAAAAATCCTTTTAACGGACCAGCACAAGGCCGTAGGGCTTAAAACAGAACCCAAAGAAACTCTAAACGCCTAAACGGAATACTTTGCAGCATAAATACGCCTACCAACTCATCCTTTTAACAAAGGGTTCTCTCTAACTTTCTTCATCTAGAACATACTCAACTCTTGTCAACAAATCGATCGCTTTGTCCGAGTGCCTCAACATAAAAGCAATCAGCTTGACTTGTACTCTCAAATTGCCATTGGCGAAGGATTTTTAAAATTGTTATTTGCTTTTGCTTTTATGAGGTTAAAGCTTTTGTCTACCATGTTTAAAAGGCGAAAGCTATAAAGCTTTGTCCGTGCCATGACTGAGTATTCAGCATCTGCTCTATACTTGATATATGGCCTCCTCTTCGGCCAAATATAACATTGCAAATATAGTCGGTCATGTGATTTATAAGATCAGGCCTATTATTTCGCATCTCATTTTAATATTTACGCATTAAAACTGCTACTTCATAAAAATAGTTTCGTTTTTAATTAACAACTCACACGAAACATGTTTTCAAAATTAAAATATTTTAGCTTAATTCTCATGAACTGTTAAAAAGTCTAAAAAAATAAAACTCACGGTCTCGCGAATCAAAAATAACAAGAAAGGATAATCCTTCAGATTTTCCTTTCTTAACATTTTTTAACCTCATTCGATTGACATTTTCAATACCGAAAAAAGGCTCTTACACGGTTTTATTCCGATTCTATCCAATCGAGGACCTTTAAAGTCCTTTGAGATTTGCCAACTCTTCCGCTCTGGTCTTTTCTTTTACTTTTTTCTCTTTCTGTTTTTTTATATATACTTCTATTTCGATTAAAATAACTCGTTTATGTTTCCTCCTTGACTTTTCCCTTACGTTCACAAAAAAAAAAGGAAAAATAATAATCTCAACTACACACTTTTCTGAAAATATACCGAGCGACGCATTTAAAGGCATCAATAATTTACACGTCACGCAAAGAACAGCTTTTAATTAAATATTAAAAGCTACATAATTTTCAAGCGGGAACATTGAACTTGCGCTTCTCGCATAAGATTATATATTCCCCCCCCTTGATGGATTTTCTTCTAATATACTCGATCTAAAAATTCGATTAAATGCAACCAAGAATATAAAAAAATTGAATATTCGTTTTTATCGTTGATCAATTTTCAAAAGGAAAAATTACATTTCTAGGGGGAAAATCTTTATTAAAAAAAATTGCTAAGTTGTATCATCGATCAACAGGTGAATCGATGATACTCGCAAGCGGCTTTAATCATTTTTACACTACGTATACATAATAAAACAAAACGAGCCCGACGTTTTTATTACGTTTTCATGTAAAGGTTTAATTAAATAAGGTTTGTCCTTTTTCCGATTTCCAAAAAAAAAAAAAGGCGAACACGTCTATTTTGATTATTATGATTATTACTAATGTAAGAGACAAAAGCCATAAAAGAGTTAAACAAAGAAATTACTTTGTCAAAATGAAATCACGACATCCACGCCGAAGTAGTAAAATAATTTTTTAAAGAGTAACTGATTTTTACGTTTTCAGCGTCGAGGACATCAAAATTCTGACACGCAAAATCTTTTATTCGAAAATAAACACGGTAAACGTTTTTTCAGTGTGGCTTTGGCACGCCACTGCATGGCGGCTGCGGTGGACGGGGCATGAAGCACGTGCGCCACCAACCAGGGCTTTAAGGAGGATACTGGACAATCACCCAACGACCCCTTGGCCGTCAAGAAGGCTGCAGTTGAAGTGGAAAAATGCCACGGTTTGAGGCTCACAAGATTAGAGAGCCTCAAAGGAAAGAGTTACCAACTAGATTGCTGCTTTTTGATTGACTACGACCATGATGAATCAAGAAAGGAAAGAATGAATGAATATTAAAATAAAAATAACTGAGAACACGTTTTACCTCCCAAACCAACTAATTAGGTATAATCGCTGAATTTTTTTATATTTACAAAATTAAACAATTGCTGTCCTAATAATTCTTGTTTTCTTTCAACCTATCATTATGACTCCTCTGCATCTTCCTACTTTTCCCCGTGCAAAAAAACAATTCAGAATACGCAAAAAAAGTTTCTGGAAACAGTTTTCCATTTCAATGTCCTTGTAAGGTCATTTAATAAAATTAAAACCCTCAAAAACTCGTGATTACGTGCAATCTTCTCCACTATTATTAAACAATTATTAAATATTCTCCAATGACTGCTCTAATTGTTATGATTACAATCCAAAAACGAATAAATTGCTCCTTTTATTATTACGCTTTCTGAATTTTTTCCTCCGTGTAAGACCACATTTCCTGAACGCACAGAGCTAAAATAACGAGAGTAGGAATTCAATTATTCTTCCTAAATCAACAAAGCTTGTACGAAATAACTTTAGGCTTGTTTTTAAAATCAACAAGAAAATTACATTTTTTTCAATAAAACAAATATTTTTTCAAATATTTCGCATCACGCAAATCTAATAACAAACCTCATTTAATTAGTAACTTGTATTTCCACACAAATAGCTCCCCTCGGAATCCGTGTTTAGCCAACGTGGCTGGTTATAAATCAGTCCGAAACAAAGGCAGATACATCGAGAACTACTCCACAGCATCGATTACAGAGGTCCAACTTTCAACCGCCAACATAGGCCAGCAAGGAATTTTTCTTGTAGATTTTGTAGAGTCCTGCATCGGGCCGGAAATCGAGGCCCGAACCCGACCCGAAGTCAAATTCTCGACTCGAACCCGAACCGAAGCCGAAACCTAGAAACAAATTCAGACTCGAGCTCGAAAGATTTGGGCCCGAACCCAACTCGAACCCGATGACTCAGGCCGAAGTTCTGGTTCAAACCCGAAACTGAAACCCGAAATTTAGGTCTGTATTTTCGATTAAAAAAATTTTCTTATGTTACTTTTTTTTTTTTTTTTTTTTTTGAATTTGATCACAAGCGCTGCAATGAATGCCTTGTTTTAATCAATTGAAACTACACAAGCGCATTTGTCAGACAATCTTACAACTAATGGCAATACTGGCCACGTGTCAAACTCTGCATAGTTTCCGCCTAGAGCAGGGGCTACACAGTAAGCGAGGTAAGCGTCGCATAGGGAGCGCCCACAGTAAAAAGCGCTGCACAGCCACCTGAAGACCTTTTTTTGCTTGAAATCTAAAATTTTTATAGAAGGAAAAGGGCGCACAATTTCTCTTTGTAGTGGGGGGCGCACCAAGGGCTTGCCCCGACCCTGCTTCCGCATGCACTTCTATCTGCATTTTCTCATACTGAGCACACCTCTCAAGCCTCACTACTGAACACAAATTTCTTAAGTCAGGCCTCTTAAAACATCATATTCTAACGATCTTCAAACACCCTCGATCGAAAAAAAATTTAGCATCGTCCATGGAAAAAAAAAACCAGTATTGGAAAAAACTGTAAGCGTTCAAAACGTCGACTATTATCATTTCCCTCAACAATTTTTTTACGCGTCACTTTCATTTTTCTGACGGATTTCAAAAACTCGAAGAAAATCAAAAACGACGGGCGAAGCAATGAAAAAAGAAAGAAGAAAAAAAGAAAAAGGTGGAAGATGAACCGTCTGCGAATTTTAAATACGAAATCACCCAACTTTCTCTTCAAAAAATCATGTTTCTTTTTTATTTCCATATTGAAAGAATAGGAAATTTCACGGTGATTTCATATCACCTCATCTACCTTTTTAAATAAAATAAAAATTACGAATCCAAAAAAAAAAAAAAATTGTATTGGCGAGAAAAAAAAGACGTCTTGATAAATGAAAAAGAAATTTTTTATCGGTGAATTACGTAGAGCCGGCCTATTGGCAAGGATAAGAGCTTGCGCTTCCCTGTTTTTTTTTCTTCTTCTTTTTTGATTGTAAGAAAAGAGGGAAGAAAAAAATTTTAGGAAATCGCAAAAAAAAAAGTTGACGGAATAAAATGACACAATTTAATATTGGGAAAGGGTACCGTGCCTTTTCTATAAGCTACGATGTAGTAATCCCCTTTGAAAAGTGATGAGTTTGCAGGCGAGCGACCAAGTTAAGACGCCTTTTATATTCCCTTCTACGTCTTTGTGTGTAATTTTAGTATAGGAAAAAGAAGAATAGCTTTATGTTGGGAATTAATTTTACCAAAAAGTAAGGATTTTTTTCTTGAAAGTATAATAGCAAACACGGGAGAAAAGCACCGACCCTTTGTAATATAATCCACTGGGACAATGTAAATTAGCCTAAGCGTCAAAACTTCTAGAAATTCAAATTAAAGCAATCAGGGCTGATTCATCGACGTTATTAAGAAGAATCTTCCATCACCTGAAATTTTCCTTCTTTTTCCCCAATTAAAAAAAAAAAGGATTAGAAATATTCTTTTCTCGGAAATAAAAGAAAAACAGAGATTTGTTAAACTTAATCCTTTTTTGCAGCAGGAACAATGGCGCAAAGTGAATGAGGCCATGTTTGTTGATTCGTGCTGCTTATGGCTTGCGTAGGTAGACGGTGGGAACATTAACAGTCCTACTTCAGGTTTGGCGCACCTGCCTTTGCCGAGCTCCAGATTCCTTCTGACTCGGGAGGTAGCAATCTGGTAAGAGTTCTGGTAGGGGGCAGCAGTCCTACCAGTACCGGCTTAAGGCTAAAGGCGGTAAAAGTTGGCTAGGCTTAAGTCTAGAAAGCAGGAGGCTGAGTCGAGAACTGACGACATGGCTCCTGTGCTTCGATGCGGAAGGCGTTGGGAAGCCACCGCATCAAGCTCCCTAGTATAGCCATCATGGCCAAGGGTTTGCTGTGCAAGGCCCAAGACAGGCTAGAAGGAACAGCCACGGCTAGGGTCTCTTGCCCACCGCAATAAGCTCTGTAACCATGATGGTCGCCACTTCCCGTCGCGGGAAGGCACTGTAAGACGAAGACGGCTATCAAGAGGTTATTTCAAGAACTTTTGTCAGCCAGGAGCTCTTGCTTTAACTTAATCCCGAATTTCTCCCATTTAGCCCGATTAGCTCCAATCCAGCCCTCCTTCCCACATTTCCTGCCTCCCTTCTTATTTTACAGAAGCGGACGCCGAACAATGATTTAATGGAGAAAACTCGTGTAAATATCGCCGATAAAAATGACATAATGTGGATGTCAATGACAAGGACTACTTGAGGGTTACTCGTAAAAAGCCCGACTTTTAATGAAAGTTTTATAGATTTTGTTACAGCGTCACAAACCTTGCGGGTGACGTCATAAGCAGGCAAAGAAAGAGGATTTGCTCCCTAACGACATTTAATTAATATTTAAAAAACGATTTTTGTCTTTTTTATTTTTAAACAATCGAAATCTATTTTTATTCTTTGTCATATGAACGAAACGACCGAATGAGACCATTTTGAATGATTGCCAATATAACAAAACAACTTCATTGTTTTTTTGTAAAGAAAATAATGAAAAAAAATCAGGAGTACGATGGACTGGCTAGCCAAATCCCCCGGTTTGCCAAATTGTTGAAGAAAAATCGTTGACCTGTTACGATTATGGAAATATTTCAGAGGAATTTTTTTGTCAATAGGTAAAAAAAAAAGATTATGGCGTCAGAGTTTCAGAGCAGCGGCGAAAACTGGAGTAGATGCTTATGAAAAGAAAGGGCCATTCTGTGAGCTCTGGCATTCCACGAGATTTGGGCGGTAGAATTATATCTCAAAGCCAACTTTCCAATTAGCATCTTGGCTAAAATCCATCCTTTAAAAGTAAAGTGGGAAATACGTGAGATTTGAAAATCCTTAGTCTTGATTTAGGAAGCAGCCTGGTGGCTGGGCGGATAAAGTGTCCGATTAACCCTCGGAAGTCTTGAGGTCAAATTTACTTTTAGTATCGGTTTTGTTAGTCTAATCATTTTTTATAATTGAATACGGATTATATTTCATCTCAAACTATGAACTCAGTTCACCAACACTACTGTCAACGTTAAAAAGAGTTGCAGACATTGATTCCTTCTTAAAATAAATTGAAGGCAACTTTTGTCCAAATATTTCAATGGCTAAACCTATTTTTTACAAATAAGTTGCCCTAACTTGACATCAGTGAGAGATAATATTAACCTGTTATTAGCACTGCCTTGCTTATTGCCTCCCTTACAAGCAGTTATACTAAAAATCAGCTTAAGCTCTTTTTTTTTGGTTGATTCCAAGCATTTTCGAAGTCTCAGGCATCTATGAACACTTTCCCCATTCATTATGATTTCTTCATAAAAATGTAAGAAATTAACAGTCTCAATCCTACCAGCTCAGGTAAAAAAATCCATTTTTATTTCGCTTTTATTTATAAAAACAAAATAATGCTCTCAAGCTCAGCGAATAAAATTTTTTTATCTTCCAAATCCATTTACTCATTTACTCCTCTAAACCTATCACATCTAATTTTCCCCTTTTAAATAAAGCAAAAATTTCTCAGAAATCATAAAAAATGTAGGAGGCTTTCCCCGTTCCTTCTCGAAAATTTTGTCATGGCTAAGCGACTCTCGCTCAATTTACCTTGAACTTTTAACGTACTAAAAAAAAAAAAACCGAACAAAAGGTAAAAAGCAAAGTTTTTCTCTCATCCTCTTTTAAATTCATCGGATAAAAAAAAAAAACGTCACTGGCCGAATCGTAAACGATGCGAAAAAGACTTCGTTAACTTATTTACTCGTTAGAAATTTTCATTAACCGCTAAATATCATTGTTTAATATTATTATGACTTTATGGGAGTGAATATTGGCAAAGGATCAACGAGAATTCCTTAAATTTCGTAAGTTGTAAACAATTTCGTCGAGATAATCATTGGACATTGCTCCTTTTAAATTTTTTTATTTAATAATTCGGAAATTTTTAAAACAAAGTCGGCGGAAATCATAAGGTAAATAATTAAAGATGTTGACAGAGCCATTGCGATGAGGTTTAATTAAAGACTCGAAACAACCGAAATGATGGTGTGTATAGAGATCCCAAAGGGAGTTTCTTCTGTTTACATAAAGGAAAATGGTCGTGCTTATGAAAATCTAAGTGCAGCAAAATGATTAAATATTTTCAGCTCTAAGGGCGGGAAGTAATGGAAGAGCTACGCGGACTAACTCAGCGGGACGTGGGTTATGAGCTAAAGATAGAATTTGATCAAAAGCTCGTAGACTGTATTAGTGATGGACTCAAGACAAGACAAGAAATGCATGGTTCTTGTTCTTTTCTTGCAAAACGCAGGTCTCATTCTTGTCTCGTTTTGCAATAGAGTCTCCATTTTTCTTGCTTTGCTTCACAAATAATGCAACAAGGCAAAATTGTTTAGAAAAGCTGGTCTTGTCTCGTCTTGCCAGAAAAAAATCCGATCTTGTTCTCGTTGACAAGACGAGACGAGACACATTCTCCATCACTAAGTATAGGCAATGTGCTCGTGACGTATCTCGTGACGTCACGAATCTAAAACCTATATTTAGCTTATATATTCGAGACCTCAAGTTGATATTGCATAACTTGCGCCTTAATTCGCTTTTGCGTAAGCTAAGAATAGGTGATTGTCCTCAAATTGATATTGCCTATCCAGTCGGAGGAAGGAGCACGACATAGCCTATAGGCGGGTTCTCGCTCATTACTTTTGAAAATGACCACTAGAGGGAGCTGGTGTCGCATGGCGCTGGTGTCGCAGGAGCGTTAACTCACTAGTTTAGAGAATGATTCTTAAATACCTATAGTTTCATGGGGGCCTCACTTCGTTTCTTAATCATTGGTTCCAAGGAGGGCGTCGGGGATGTGCTCATCATTTCAGAGAATGGTTGTTTGATGCCGCCGCAGTCACTTCAAGGCTTCTGGGGTTCTTTTTAATCTAATCTCAACCCAGGGGTTGCTATAAATATAGACAGCAGCTATTTCTTTTGAGGTTAAGATAAAAAAAATCCCCAATTCCGCAAAGACCCCGCCTGCACAAGAGTTTTTATTATTTTTTATCAAAATATTTTGCAAGCAGCAAACTTAAATTTTTGATTTTCCAGTTTTAAAGGGAGTTGACCGTTACTCCCCTGCCTCCCTCTCCACCCAGTTCAGACTCCTTTTTTTTTACAACATGCACCACACCCTAAGCTTTAATGCATTTTATTTTGGGGAGGAAAACTGGCCTTAATGGATAATAAAAGAAGGAGGTGATTAACGGTTTCAAAAAAGGAATGAAAACTCCTTATGGAAATTTGGTTTAGCGGGTTGAACTGTAAAGATATTTTACTTGTAATTGTATTTTGGAATTTGCATCTAAAACACCGCGTATATTTTATATAGCGTTTACTTGAAACAGCGAAGACAATACAATTAGCTTTTGAGTCTTTAAAAAAAAAGATGAAAAATCTTGTTTCTTTTTTAAATTTTCACAGAGTTGAGATGCTTCAAATGTGAGAGTGCTTATATATTTTTTAATTAAGAGGAATGTAGGTTAGTTACCGTCTGGTTTCCCGTGGTTTTTCTTATTCATTCAAGTTAAGAAATGTTTTGTAAAGGTTTTGCTAGCTCTTCAACTGACACTTTATAATTTATTTCCGTGATATTTAATACAGCTTCCTTCTTAGTCGACGCCTTTATCAAAATTTAGATATACTAATTAGAATTCAGAGAAGCAAACAGTAATTTGAATTCAGAGTAGCTGATATGAAGTATAACACTAAACAATCTCAAATTTTGCATGGGGAAATATTTCACTCGATTGTCTGACCCCAACAGCGTAACGATAATTTCTATAGATTGGTTCTCGGGATGGAGTTTAGGTTTCCCGTTCGTCTGACGGCGAAAAACAAAGTTAAAAGTGTTCACAATGAAACTGGCCTCGCCAATTAAGGAGGAACGATGACTTCTCTTGCAAGGCTAAAATTCAACCCAGAAAAATGGGACAAACGTTTTTGAATATGAGAATATAAAGTTATTGTGTGACTTCCTAACAACGGTTATGAAAAATACATTAAAAACAGATATTCTGACAAAACTTAAATTATTCAGCGGGAGGGATTAAGGGAAAAAACAAATCCCCAGAAATTACTTCAATGTTTGTCTCAGTAATATTTACATATCATTTTGCTATCGTCATCATCATCATCATCATCATCATTATGATTATAGCTTTAACAGCTTTTGCATGTTTTGGGTTTAAGAAAAGTTCTGAACACCACCGAAATTCTTAAGTATTATGCACAAGTGAAGTTATGGGGCTTGAAGCCCTAAAAGCGAAACAGACGAGTTTGGAGCCAGTAAAAACCTGCACGAAATCAGCGGGTAAGGTTAACGACCTTTAGAATGGAGTTAAAAAACAAACAATATCGGGTGTCGTGAACCCAAGAGCATGTCGTGTAGAAAGCTTATGTCATGTCAACAACATAATGATTGATAAAATTATAACATCGTATTGGAGAGTTTGTTAAATTGAAGAGCAGTGGTTTAGCTTTGGTTTCCCAAACACAAAATATTTTGTCATCGAGTTTCACTCGGTTTTTTTGATTTGACTTTATGCATAGAACTTGTTCCAAAGAAGTTACTAGACTCAGACTAATTTTTAGCTTTAAACAAAGAGCAGCAAGAATTTCCTGTGGCATTTTTTCATTTTCCGATTTGTCTTAATATGGGCTTAGTTTGGCCTCTGAAGATTGGCTGTCAGAGGGGTTCAATCCGCCTCACCAAGTTAATTCTTAGGTCAAAATTATTTACTAGGCCAAACAGAGGAAGATTTTCATTTTTCACTAGAAAAAGATCAGAAAGAAAACTTTCCAAACGTTCCCCCTTGTCCCTTAAAAAGATTACACAACTACGCAGCTGATTTTCGCAACAAATGTTTATTGAGTCCCCACAACGCTTTTGCCCTTCAAGTTCTTCCTCGAACGGATATTACCAAAGATTTCCCACAACTTTGTCAGCCTGAGGGCCAGGCGGAAGATCCTACCGCTTTATTAATATCTATATCCTTATTATTTCCATAAGGCGCCAAATTTTTTAATCAAAAACATCCTTTCAAATTTTCATAATCCAAAGAATAAAAAAAATAAAATAAATAAATACGTCATTCACGATAAAATTTTATAAACTTTTTAAGACTTCTTCCTCGAAAAAAAAGCTTTTAAAAGAGCTTAGCTGCTTACAACTGGAAAAACGAAATGGCTTCAAGAAAATTGGGATCGGTTTAGTATCTTACAATTTTCTCATTTATAGTGATGTACTATACTCGAAAACGAATCCTCATCTCGTTTTCTTCGAGGCGACAGTTTCTTTATGAGACCAACTGAGTCCCGGTATCTTCAATCGAACACAATTTTTTTTCCCTCGAACACTTTCAAAATTTAAATAAAAAATTTTACCCGACTTCTTAAATGTCTTTTATTTTTAAACGCAGACTAAAAAAAAATCGAACTCACTTAAAAAAAATGAACGATTCCATCAGGCACATCACACCATCACGAAACGGCGCATTTATCATTCAAAAAAAAAAAATGTTTCTAATCTCATTCCCACATCGCTCAATTAGAATACGCACTTTCCGTGCCATAATGAATTATATTTTTTCTTTCATCAATAAAAAAACTTTTTTATCCATTTTGGATAATTTCACAACCCCTCCTCTAAACGATTCGAACAAAGAAAATCCGCCTTCGAGCAAAAAAAACCCCCAACAGGTAAAAAACCTTTTTCTTTGAAAAAAATTATCCGAATCATAATAAATGTTTAACAAAATCTAGCCCGTGCTCCTTTCTATCAATGTTTCGTTATACTCCTAAAGGTCAAAGATACAAACTCCGTGCTCCAGACTCAAAATTCTCTCTCTCTCCTCTCACAAAACACGCGAGTAAAATACCCTTTTTCCCCATTCTTCTTTTTATTCATCTTGAAAAAGTCCCTGCGGCACGAAAGCTTTTAAATTAAATTACAAAAAAGAAAAATAAAACTAGAACCTACCGCCAATCCAGTCATTTTTTCCACCGTGACTTATTCAATCTTTTCTCCTTCGGAAATAATAATAACAACAACGACACATGAAAAGGAAAAAATCCGTATTGTGGACCAAAAACCCCCGAAAAAAAAAAAAAAAATTAACTGGACCACAACCGGAATTAAAAGTTCACTCCAACGATTTTCACAATTTCAATCTTGACTCGATCAACTTGAACGAACTAGTTTTCCCCTTAAAAATTTTCAGTAATTAAAGAAAACACAAAATAAATGAGATGTGACGTCATTGATTAAAGCTTTCCTTCGACCAAAGTTAAATCCAATCGAAAACGGGTGAGGCCGGAAAAGCGTTCGGTGCGAAACTAAAATCCTCTTTTCTACGTTTCTCTTTTACATCCTTTGGGAAGAACGAGGGCGCGTTCGTTCCCCTTGTTCATACTCCACTCCCCTTGACAAAACTCTTTGTACTACGAAACTCTTAACGTGATCGCCATAAAAATCGATCCCGTTAAATCCGAAAGGAAAACTCGATCACGTCAGCGAGGAAAATTTAAAACATTGAAAAATCGATATGAATATTCATGTTTCAAGTGTAAATTGCGATTGATGATTGAAGAGGGAATACTTTTTTTTTTTTTTTATTGGGAACGGGGGAAAAACGAACGCAGCCGTTTAAGATATGGCATATCAAGTGGTGATCGATACCTGCGCACTCGCGTTGTTTATATCAGACAATGTTTGTACACAGCCCCTTTTGTCAGAGGGACTTTTGACTCAAACTCAGGATTAAAATATTCCCGATTTCACATCAGAAACCTTATACGATGTAATTCGATATTTTTTCGTGTTATTGAATTCGAACGGTTGGTGAAAAAAAAATCCCGACATTTCTGAGTATTCTCAAAAAAGGGTGTAAAAGGTTAGGCTTATGAAATCAAATACGAATCGGTTGAGGTTTTCGATTATGAGAATGGTGCTTGACCGAAGAAGACAAATGGGTCGAACGTCAAACTTGCATGGCGATAAAAAAAATTTTAAACAAAAAGAATTTTTAAGATTTTTATGAAGGGGTGTTCTTATGAAAAAGCTCTAAATGGCCAAATTGAGTTGATTTTTTTTAAATAAAGCGAAAATGTATACAGTTTGAATCCCAAATTACGAGTCTCGGTCAGGGTCGTTCTTTCAGTGAAATCTTGTAGGGATCAAATCAGTGGCGTTCCTAGCCCTTTCAGCACCCGGTGTCGAGTCAACTTACATAGCACCCCCTCCCGTTTGCGACAAAGACAAGAGAGGGGCTTGCAAGCGAACATTCAGAGCATTCTTCTTCTTCTTCTTACAGTGCCTTCCCTCGACAGGAATTGGCGACAATCATGGTTAGAGAGCTCATTGCGGCGTGCTAGCCGAATCGACTGTCTTGGGTCTTGCAGAGCAAACTCTCGGCCATAATGGCTATATTAGGGAGCTTAATGCGGTGGCTTTCCAACACCTTCCTCGTCTCAGCACAGGAGCCGTACTGTCAGTCCTCGACTCAGCCTCCTGCTTTCTGGACTTAAGCCTAGCCAACTTTTACCGTCTTAGCCTTAAGCCAGTACTGGTAGGACTGCTGCCCCCTACCAGAACACTTACCAGATTGCTACCTCCCGGGTCAGAAAGAATCTGGAGCTCGTCGCAGAAAAAACGATGGCACAAACTCACCCCACCTGGCACTAAGTCCCCCCTGTTTACAATTCGAAGGTTCCTGAAGTCAAAAAATGACAAAGGGACCTCCTTCATTGGGAAACAATAGAAATAAAGACCCAAAACCGCAACCACCAAAAACAAGAATTCAAAAAAATTTGTCACTCTTTTTACTGCCCAAATTCTGTTCTCGGAAATTTAGCCAAATCCAATCTTATTCATTCACAAGTGTTGATAACTTCAATCATTTCAAAATGTATAAAATTATCTTTCATTAGCACTCAATTAACTCATAATTAACTTCCAATCGTTTGATTGTCCATTAAAACGCTTTCAATGAAAATTTGCAATTTCAGGGCTAAAGAATACTGGCATTATGTCACAATCAAGCATTCAAACTGGAAATCACAATGGCTAATAAAATACGTCATTCTAATTCGACTTTAACTAACTAATTTGAAGGATTTCAACGTTGCAAATTTTAAATTTAAATAACACGGCAGAACTTAGGGTCCGCAATTTTTTACCGAAAAATTTTCCAAAAAAATCATCAAAAGTATAACCTTAATGGATTAAAGACAAAAACATTAGACCATTTACAAAACTCCTGAAAAGGGCAGAGAAAGTACGAAGCAACAAGAAAAAACATTTTAAAATTTTCCCGAAAATCAAGACAAGAAATTCCCAATAATTCGGATTCATTATCATATTTTTCTTTAATTTTTTTTTTTTGTAAAAATTCCAATTTTTTGTCAAACACACATAAATATTTTAAAAATAGCGCTCGAATAATTTAAGCCCTATTTTATTCGAGATGTATCCTAAAAATATCTCTAAATTGCGCAGCTTTTTTAACCGATAGGCCTAACTAAAATTTGCAAACAAGTACAAATCAATTTCTTAGTATGTCAAATCATTGTCATCAATGGACGAAGAGACGCCGTAGGTGTGTTCTTAATTACATCACAAGAGGGCAAAGTTAATAAATGTCCGTAAAAAAAAAAAAAAAGATGAAGTAAACAAACTTTCTGTAGGAACGCAGGAGATATTTCAACATTAGTTGAACTAATTTTGGCAAATGGATTGTTGTGAGGGCTCAAATGGCATTATTCCAAAACGATTCTATTTAAAATAATCTTAATTCTGAATTTTATGATTGATTGCGTATTTTTTTCCACAACCTTTTTTTATGATCGTACTGTACCTATCTCGCCATAAACGTACAAAAACTCTGGGGGGGATTGTCAAATGAAGTGAATTCACATCCTCCCAACTTTTCCAAGTGAACCGGATCAACTACTTTCAAGCGCAATGATGAGTTGGAAGTTTTCTTTCGAAGAAAAATTCGATTGAAAAGAAATGTTTCCTATCCGTGAAGTGCTAGACGGATCGTCTGGCGTCTGGGCTACTTTCTTTCTTTTTTAGTGTGAATAGTTCGTAAAATCCTACATTATTCTCGCAAGTTTTTCAATTGAAGGGGTGATTTTTATTTGAGAAGATGCAATAACTATTTGAACTTTATTCAGTATTAAATGCAATTGAAAAGGTTACGGCTATAGACCCGTTTGAAGAAGGTAAATAAATTTCCTTTATGACCTAAAGGTGCATGAAGTAAGTAAGATCATAAATGAAAAGGTTTTATTAGAAATAAAGTTGGCGAGGTTTAATAAGAGTGGATGAATCGAAGTTTTGTCTAAGCTTAGAAATTTTTTGTGTTTGCAATGGAATTCGAGCATATGAACTGGTTCAGTATCAGTAGTAATGTGTCTACCAGCGGCGTAAGAATTTGCAAATGTAGATCTACAAATTTCCAGAGAACGCAGGATGTTAGGAATAGGTGGCTAGTGACGCGGTAATTTTGTATCCATGATCCCAAGCAGCACAAAGCAAAATTCCAATCTTCTAGATATCTGTATCGGGTAATCCGAATCAGGACAGTCCCACTACAGGTTTGGCGCACCTGCCCTTAGCGAGCTTGAGATTCCTTTTGACCCGGGAGGTAGTAATGAGGTAAGGGTCCCCGCTCAGGGTTACGAGACAGAGGTAAGCAACAGTGATACTATTAATTGGTTGAGCTCGTCGAGAAGTGATCTCGTTAAGGACTCGCCGATGGCATCTGTAGGTAAGATTGGAACAATTGAAACTGGCTATAGTGCTGCGCTGTGGAAGGCAACGGAAAACCATCACAGTACTTGTTCCTTGTAAATTATCATGACGAGAAACCGATATGATGATCCGGGCCTTCTGGTTTAGACGGTTTAAAACTCTATTTGAAAAATAAAAATTAAGAGGAAGGAGCGAATTCAGTCTTGGAAAATCTGCGTTCTCTTGAATACTCCGCTTCTTCGGGGTTACGATTCGCCTGGGGGGTTGTGACAGCTTCTCGTCGCTTTCCTAGGGTACAACGGCCCGTAAAAGATGAGTAGGATGGTCGCTTTCCGAAGGGTACGACCAACCCGGTGAGTTTGTTTCGCTTCCGCTTTCCTCAGGGCGCGGCAATTCGGGGATTTTGGCTGATTCGATTGCTTCGAGAGCTGAGGATCGAATGGCTTGCTAGCGTCGGGGTTTCGTGTTTTATACCCCTCCATCGATTGTTGGACGCGATCGTGTCATGCGATCGTCGTCTGAAAGAAACGTCTGGAAGTTTCTAGATGTTCTGGAATTGACAAGCATTTTGACGCATGTTCGAGAACTAATACCAAAAGAAGTTGAAGAAACAGTTGGCCTAAAGAAATAGTAACTAAAACCTACGATGGAGCAGATGGAAGAGTCAGAGTAGTAGACGTAAGAACAGCACATGGAATGTATAAGCGACCCGCCACGAAGATCATCTTATTGCGGGCGCGGAGGAGGAGAGAAAATCGGGGCTGGAGAATGTTCGAGAATCTAAAATTTGAAAAAAGGATTCGATTGTCATTTGTCATCTGGTTTTGTTATGATTAAATACAGTCCAGTAAAGTAAACACGCAAAATCTATTTTTTAATTAAAGATTTAAAGAAAGTGTTAACAACGCATATCACTCCACCGCCTTGTACCCGCGTTCCGATCCGGCCACGATGGAATGGCGGTCGGGTTCCATTGTTTATGTATACAGAACGGGGGTACCAGAATCTCACTACATTAATTAAATAAATGTTGACCAACGAATTTACCGTAGACAGGAAGGGACTCTGCGCCATCTTTTAACAGCACGCAGAAGCAAAATCTACCGAAAAAACGGTGGCACGAAGTCACCCCTCTCGAAGGCAAGAAATCCCCGTTGACTATAATTACTATCATCATTATTTCGGGCAACTCAGCAAAGCCGAAATTTTTTAAAAAAGAGAATCTAAAAACCCTTTGTTTGTACTTTGGACACTGAAAAAATCCAAACGATGCAGTAATAGCCGAGGTTACACACTGTCAAGCAGTAAGTCAATTAAACATGGAATTAATTCCGACTTGTGACTTATCTAATGAATGTCACGTGAGGCCGTTTAAATAAAAAAAAAAAGTACACATTCTCGACATGTACCAATACTGATATTTTTCCTACCGCAAAATCTATTATTACCTCGATTTCATGTTTTATCTCGATTTTAAGATCAAAAATAAGAAAACTATTTTTAACCTCTTCAAGGTTTATTTTTTATGTGTATTTATATTCCTCCATTAAAACTTATCTCCACCTCTCTTAAAAATTTTCAATTTTATGTTCACAACAACAGCAGCGACGCCAAGGGAGGTCTCGTGATGCATTAGCTCCCCTCCAAAATCTCCCTAAAATCAAGTCACTGCCCCTGTTGTCGCACCTGCGCTAAAAACTCAAATTAAAAATTTTCCCGAACTTAATTAAAAGAGCCAAAACGAATTCCTCAAACTTGTCAAAATTTTTTCTTATATAAACACGACCGCTTTGACTTTTTGTTTTGATTAGCTAACCCACGTTTAATTAAAAACAATGACTACTGCTGTACAACTGCTGATGGGCTCGGGACACCCACGAATTGCTCAAAATGCTTACGACTACATTATTACAGTTAATAAGATTCAATTTACCATGCACTTCCTTTTGTTTCGTCTCACTCTGAGGTCATTTGCGTTTGTTTTCCATACAACACACCTTCCTTAGGGTCAAATCAAGACTTTTAAAAAAAAAAATTCTTTTGGTCATTTTCTCAAATGGCCAAGAAGATCCGCATCACGTATCGACAATTTAAAAAAGCGAAAAGAGCAAGAGAGTAGTCGTTTAAAATTAAATTGAGCGAAGTTATTTTTAGAGCAAAATGAAAACGGACAAAGGAAATTTGTAGTAAACAGATGAGTGCATTGAAAACAACAACAAACAACACCCTACAATACATGAAATATAATGAATACTCATTTCCTGTGAATATGACGTCGCAAATATACAATTTATGAAGGTCAGTTAAACAGATCTGTATCATATATCTCGAAAGTTTTCAAATAGTGTCCAGAATATTAATTGGGTTTATTTTAGCGGAGTCTGTCGTCGGTCGCGACCCAACATATACACATGAACTTTAAAAGAAAAAGCTCAAAGACATTCGCTGTGTGTGATTGAGCAATTACCGTTCGTAATGGTTTTATACTTGCAAATATTCAAGTGGTGAATTTACAGTTAGCATGCATCAATTCAATTGCCGGGTAATTCGAGCATTTAATTTAATAATAAAGACCGTTTAAATAAAATGATGAATTAATTTCTTTTACGATATGCTTGAGTTTTTTATATATTGAAACATGAATGACGTTTACGAGGATTAAGAAATATAAGCCTGGCTTTGTAATTTAATCCAGTTGGCGTGAAAAAATTAAAATTTTTTTCCTGTGGTTTTGTGGATGCTTCTGGCATAGCGGTTACACCCACAATGTCACGGATTTTCCTTTCACTTTAATGGTTTTCAGGTACCCGGCGTGATGCCGAGGTGGGATCAGAGTTCAATCATAGTTTGTTGGGTTAGAGCTAGAGCTTTTTTTATATCGATGATTATTTTCCCAGACCCCAACAACAGTTTGCAGCAAGTAAGTGCAAGTTTACACGTCAACGAGTTCCCTTAACTCAAATTTGCATCAAACTACCGGAAGTGTTCTTGCGGACAGGGTTTACTACCTTTCAGCACCATTTCATCGTTCCGACAACACTATACCACACCCCTTCAGCAATACCTTATCAATCACCCATATCAACACCTCCACAATTGCCAGCGAGATTCCTTCAGCTACTGCCTGTGTCATAGTCTTCTTCATAACAAGCCGAACCGTTCAGCCTGGCAACAAGGTGTCAGAGGAGTCCAAAATGGCTGCGAACCATATTTATCTTACGTCTTCTTCTTCTTTAAATGGCCGCTCCTCGTCGGAGATTGGCGATCATCATGCCCAACCATTGATGATTTTACTAGGAATATCAAACAATTGGTGACTTTCCACAATCTTCCACATCGCAGTACGAGAGTCATACCATTGATCCAACTCTGCCTCCCGGTATCTCAGCCTAGGCCTTGCCGATGACTACCATCTTCAGCCCTAGGTCAGTATTAGCGAAGCTGCTGCCCTCCACTAACTCATAACCCTAAGAAGGGAGCTCACCACAGGGCAAGGACGCCATTCCTTGAGCAAGACAAAACATGCCTCACCGGTTATCTTACTAAAAGAGACTAGCAAACTGAAGACCATTAAAAAATTTAATTTGAACGCCAAAAAACTCACTCACTCCTCACTTTTCCCTTTGAGTCTTATATAAAATCCAATGCACTCGACGCCACTGTTTTATCCGATTGCATTTTATGTCTCTACACATCGTCTGTTTATTTTAACAAGTTAAATCCTTTTAGAAATTCAAAGCAAACATGAGAAAAGGAATTTAGCACATTACCACCCGCAAAGAAAAAACAAAATCAAGGATAGTTCAAAAAAAAAAAAAAAGCAATATCACTTTTCAAGTGCACTTATCACGTCATTGTGGGAAATTTCGATTTCTGAAAAGGCGTGTTACTTTTCCATCAAAGCGAAAACAGATAAACAATCCTTTTTCATTCGCTCTTTCTTTTCTGAGAAGTTTTCCCTGAATCCCGAATGAAGGGAAAAAAAAACCTCTTCAGTACCCCAGTCAAGATCCGTTCTTTCTATTTTTTAATTTAACATCACGCAAGGTTATTTCAATAACGTCGAATCCCGAAGGAACGGTAAAAAATTGAATAACAGAATTTCAACGTTTTCGAATTTTTCTTTGGAAATTGTGATTTGAATGGAATGTTGACTGTGTATGAAAAATCAATCAAAATTCAGTAAAAAGAAAAAAAATATATACACAAGGAATGATTTCTTATTTTTTACGTTTATTTTTCAGCAGTAGCGATTCCAGAAATTTTTTGGGAGGGGAGCTAAGCGGAAATCAAGCAACATAAGGACCAGACGCTTGAGCTAAATTTTGGGAATGGCCATTGGCAAAAAAGGAGCGAAAATAAATGACTAAATGGTAAAATCGTCAGTCTCAATCATCTTGGATTTAAATGGCGCCAAGTTGTAGGCTCTCTTCTCTTCAAAATCTGCACATGCTTCTCTTCTTCAGTCAAAAAAGTAATGTGGCTTCTTTACTGGACTTAAATAGAAGTTGTTGATCAACAGCTTTACAACCGGATCTCGTGTTTCCAAAAAAGTGAACAAGCAATGTTTGGGAGCAAATTATAAGGAAAAAATAACAATGTGCAAAATGGGAAACTATGAGAACTCAAAAATAATCTAATGGTCAAGTTACTAATCAAGACAGTGGAAACTCAAAAAAAGAGATGAAAAAAGAACTCAGCTAGAGACAGAGGAGATGTGAAGTTTAACCGTAACTAACTTAGAATTAGATTTCGTTTTATTAAAAGAACACATAGAAGGATTCTCGAAAAGCTTCTTTAAGTTTTGCCAAGCTTCGATGATATCACAACTTGCATAGCATGCACGGGTTTTGGGTGACTCTGGTACTCCTAAACGAAACCCTTCTAGTTCCGTATGGTTCGAGATCCCCCTTTTTCAGTATCAGGATTGCACAACTGGACAGCTAGCTGGTCCTGCTAGCTAGCTGGCTAGCTGGGCTGGCGATTAATGCTAGTTGAAAACTTAAAACATCGGATTGGCAAAACTGACAACCCATATTGCAAAACATGTGAGGCGATAGATACAATTTATCACCGAATTACCGGATGCAAACATAGTCAAATATGGGCAGCGATGATTAATTTTCTTCAGGATTTTTCATCATACGATTTAACGTCGATTCCCTTCGAACGACTCTGTTTTTTGGAAATCAATGAGACTCAACAGGATAGATACATAACGCCTCAGTTTGGATTATCGCTAACACGATTTATTACATCTTGAGGAATGACAGACTAGGTTTATTCAAAAGTGTGGAAGATTGGGAAGACTTTCTTCGCCGCAATCGATTTAAAGTGAAAAATGTAAAAGACACCTTTGGTTATCTTTTAAGCCGTTTTCTTAGATAAATACTTTGTTTATTTGTCAGTTTAAGTTTTAAGAATCACGTGGTTAAAAATCACGTTCCATAAACGAGGCTGCTGAATAACAATTTTTGGTGGTGGATGGTGGCAGTTGAAATTTAATAACACGGTAAAGGAGTTATTGCATGATTGCCAAAATTTTGACGAGTTGCCCAAATCATTCAAAAAGTCATAAGCGGCGACAACGTGGCGTACTCCTTTACTAGTAAGAGCACATGATCTTTTTATCAAAAGAAACCATTCGGCCTCGGAAACGATTTTAAAGTTTGTCAAGGACTTCTTTTAAGACTCTGTACATTATAATTAATGCCAAGGAATTGTCAAAATTACTTGCAGAAAAAATGGACCATAATTGTTCAAGTTGTTCGCTGAACAGTTCAACAGGAGTTTTAGCTCGAGCCGCAAAAGGCTTCATCAGGGTTAAATAAGACCTGTAACGATTTCTGCTCTGATAAAAAACATCTTTAGTTTTAGCTCGAATTTCCAAAAAGATCAGAGTTAGTCAATGCGCTTTAATGCCTTTCTCAGGCCCAACAATTGGCTTCCAGCCGGCCATTATCTTAACCCTTTTAAAATAAAGTCAACTCTCAGAAAATTAAAATTAAAATAAAAAAACTTTGTGCAAATGCTACAAAAGCATTGTACAAGCTGAGGGACAGACTCAACCAAATATAAAAAAAATCTACTTCACTAGTCAAAAACACTAAAAAAAATATCATCTCCAAACCATTCTTCCTACAAATCCAATCGAACTCACTAACTTAGACTACAAATCACGGTTGAGCTAAAATAATTAGTAGGCGCTTGTTTAACCAAATATTTACTCTGGAAATGAAGAAAATGTTGACAAGGCAACTCGTTATCGACAACATTACCAAGTCGTATGATACATAAAAAAATTATCAAGAATCTTCATCACGAAAAAAGTTTTTATACTGCATGTATATCCTGGACTCGTTTAAATTAACAAATTCCAGATCGTCATGTATCGAGCCCCCAATTGAAAATCGCAAGTTATTTCATTGAACTATGAAAACATCTCTTCCATCATCGACGGCTAGCTAACCAAACGCACATGCCTAACATAAGCGGAAGATCATTATTAACCGTAAAATGAAACGAAGTAAACGTACGTGTTTACTACCATGTATACCTCATTCCGGTTCGCCTAATTTCACATTCAAGGTGAATTCGTAAAATAAAATTACACAAGGCGGAATATGTTGCTTCATTTTATGCAACGCGATTAAAAAGGGTTAAACTTTTTTTTTTCTAAAAAAAATGTTTAACTAAGAGAGTATATACATCTTGCATTGATTTGGCCTGAGGCCAATTTCCCTGCGAAAAGTTTGTAAAGAAAAATACATCATTATGCAATCCCTATAACATAAATTTTAATCGAGGTGTTATGTTCGTATATTGAACGGTGATTAAAATCGAATAAACGTTAAAAAAATTTTGAAGAATATAAAATTTTTACTCGATAATGTAAATTTTTTTTGAAAAAAAAATTTTTATGGGTTAATTAATGTATGTCTTAAAATTTATACAAATTTTTTTTCGTTCTTTGCAATTACTACGAGGCACATGCTTTAGTTCGTGCAAGAAAAAAATATAACGCGCCGGTTCAGCACCGTAGCAAAAAAGAGTTTTTAATAGATCCCAAAAATCTCGTAAGATGGCACTAGTGGATTATAAGGAATGGAACTGGTCAATAGATGGCGCTAGTATGCCTTTAGTTCGTAAAACGGTCGACAGATGGCTTTGATATAGTTTCAATTCATAAAACAGCCGCCCCGTGTAGCGCTAGAGTCGTTTCAGTTCTAAAAAGTACGATAAATAACGCTAGTGTCGCGGTAATTTATAAAACAGCCGACTGGGTGGCGCTAGTATAAGTCTGATTCCAAAAACATTAAAAAAAGATAGCGCTAGTGTCGTTTCAATTCATAAAACTCACGACAGAAAGCCGCTTGTATAATTCTGATTCTAAAAGCATTTGATAGACAGCGCTAGTGTCGTTTTGATTTATGAATAATCCGACCAGATGGCGCTAGTGAAGTTGTGATATTTTCTACTGGTTTTTTAGTTTATAAGAGCAGTCGATTTATAGCTCTCGTGTCGTTCTAATTCTAAAAAAAATCAATGAGTTGTGCTGGTGTCGCTTTAGTTTATGAAACAGCCGATTGATGGCGCTAGATCCCTCTTGATTCTGAAAGCATTCTATGGACGGCACCAGTGGCTTTCTAGTTGGCAAAAAAAAGTCAACTGGAGCTAGAAGCGTTTTTGTTTTAAAAGTATCCAGACGCTAGATATTTTTAAAACGAAAACGCTAAACTAAAACGACGCTGTCGCCTATTATTCCTAAATAAACAATAATCAGCACTACCTGTCAAATTTTTATAAAAACACAGTCATATTTACTATGTAAAAACTACGGATTTTTCTAAAAGATGCAGAAAAATCTCTCTGTGGAAATTTTTTTACAGCAGGTTGATGTAACCATTCAGTCTAAAGTTACGCCGGTATATTTTATTAAATCAGACGTCGCCATCTTAAAAACTGATTGAAACTATTTTGCCATAAACAGCTGAAAACAATTAAATAACTGCTCGACCCAAAACTGAGACTCAGGCTTATCTCACTCAAGCCTTAAATTACCTAAGGAACAATCAAATCTACCATTTTCGATGCCCCCTTCCCCTGCAGCTACGGAGCTGTGCCGGTTTTTCTTTCGATGAACTAAGCAAAAAAAATTTACTTTGGGCTACCTCAGGAAATATTAAAATTCAAATAAATAACAACACTCCCATTCTGTTAGTTCGTAAAGCCAACAAACAACAGAAATAAAAAAAATAAATAATAAATAATAATGGCTTACAAAAAAAAAAGCTTTTTTTTTTTTGAGAATTTATAATTTTACTTACAAATGAAGGGGTGCGTGGAAAAACGCCCCATAACTGCATTATACCAAAATTATGTTAAAATCCATTTTCATATAATAACACGGGAAAAAATTAATGACAAACGCAAGGCCTAATAGATTTTTAACAAAAAAGATTTCCTGGTGACAGGAAAATTTCCAGATAGTTGTTTGTAGGCCTTACTGCTAAGGCATATGAAGATGCTTTCGCGAAAAAATTTCCTAGTAGCATTTTATTTTCTCATGATATTTAAACTCGATTAAAATAGTTCGGGCTGAATAAATTATTTAAAAAATTTTTTAAAAACTCACCCTCTGTTCGATTGGTCCTCCAACGCTCGTCCTGCGTCCTATTCCACCAAGGCTAATCCTTCGCGAAGTGTCCACTTCAGCCATTATAGCTTTTTACAAAAAAAAATAAAACAAAATTAATATTTTATAAAACACAACGTAACTCTTAGCGCGACTCCGAATATTAAAAAAAAAAAAAAATACGTAAAAACGAGAGAAGAGAGTAATCTATTAGATTAATAACAAGTTAGAGGCTCGCAGTGTAACTAAATTAACGCTGCGAGTCTTCTTTGGTAAGCTGAATTAGTTGGCATCCGAATAACAACAAAGTCATTCCTTCGAACTTGTCCTTCGAAAAAAAAGCAATTTTTTTTCTCTCGTTTTTATTTTACTCTGCAGGTTTTTCCCATTTTTATTTTAAAATTATTTTATATAGGGCCCTGACATTCGGAAACGTATGGCTTAACAAAACACGTCTGCGATTGTTTACAAACATTAAAAATAAACATTTCAAAAAAAAATAAAAATTGGCGGAAAAAATGGTTTTGCCTCCTTTAAAAGTATTAAAAATCACGATCCAGTTATTGGATTTGTATAAAGGTGATGCCAGTTTAGATGATTTGATTAAACCGCAAAAGAATCGTTGTGCACCTGAAGATTTTTTAGAGGAGCAATTTAAAAAAGTAAGATTAGGCCTACCTTTCAATGAAATAAACAGATATTTTAGAAATGTTTAATCCGTTTTGAGCACCATAAAAAAAAAGCTCTTTTTTGAAACAAAAAGTAAAAGTATTTTGCAAGTTAGCACCGTCGCGTCGCTACCTCGCTACCGCCAAGCTTCGAATATCGTATTTACAATGTTTGATAAATGTAAGTACGAATCATGTGAATAATTAAATTGCTCAGCGCCGGTTTTAGAGTACACCGGAGCCTAAATAATCGAAATATTTTAAGGATATAAGAGTTTAATTTATCAATCCAAAAAATGTGAAGATAATTCCTATTGGATTTTTTTAAGCGATCGATGAATTAAGTTTTTTTTTTCAAAAATTCTTCATTAAGTTTTTTTTCAAAAAAAGCCAACTAAAGCTTTATTAATTCTCTCAGAACCGCTACTAATCGCATGAAGCCCCAAGGATCAATCAAAACCCTACACAACCATAGAAAGGTTCTCTGATGTTCAACGGAACCATTATTAGGCCAAGTGACGCTTATTGGAGCCACAACAGAGTCGAGTAAAGCTTCTTAGAGCCAATAGAGACTCATTTAAGTCATGACAAAACCAAATGAAGCTCTTTTGAGTTAAGACGGGACCGACTGAAACTTGTTAGAGCCATGATTGGGTTAAATAAGTCTATTAGAAACGCTCCAGAATTAAAATAACCAGAGCTGCTACAGGGCTGAGCTAAGCCTATCCAAGCCGTTGGAAAATTCACCTTAGGAAATGATATCTTGCCTTACAAAATTTCAGCCATCTTACTGCTTAAATTTTATTTGGCCACTTGGCAAAAATCGATTATCAAGGATTCGATTCGTTCGCCTAATTTGCAAAATTTTCTTCCCATTGTAATTTTCAGACAATGTCACCTACATTTGTGGATCATTATCAGCACTTAAGCTTACATAATTTTCACTCTTTTTGACACTATTATGCAATGTTACTATGATAAATATTTTGACGGTCCTCCAGCGTACATTCAAAAAGCTCCCACTTTCCAAACTAAAATCCTTATTTCAATTTTTTTTTCAGAAATCCTATTCCCCCATAATTCAAGAAAAAGTCTCAGAAATATTTTTTACAATCTCCAAATACCGCCAATTATTCGATGAAGTTCTAAACGACTATCAAAACACAAAATCTTTCCCGCAAACCAAAAAACAAACCGATACTTCATTGCTCTTAGGTAAGCCAAACCCAAAAAATTATTTAATAACACTTTTTACAATCAGCCTAATTTTTTTCCCCCAGTAATCTTATACCTCGTCATAACCTCATTATCAAATACAACAACCGGCAAAATATCCGAAATCTTAATAATCATAAATGTCAAAAAATCCCTCGCTTTTTTTAATTACCTTAAAAAACCCTCCACGATAAATAATCTTTTCAAATGGGCCTGTCAAATTTGGGAGCTCGATTACGTCAAACAAGTTTTAGCAAGCATCCTCGACGACGATCAGCTGTTTCAGGTGAGCCCTCGCAATTTATTTACGATCTGCAATAAAAAAAATAATAATAATAACGTTATCACCCGTGCACATAACTCCCTCCTTAAAGATAAAAATATTATACATTATCTTCATTTACTTTTAGCAAATAAACAAAATAACGTACACCCGTAAAGGACATTTAAAGGTCTTGACATTAAATTACAATTACAGGCCGTCTACGATAAATTAAACGAGCATTTAAGCGAAAAGAAAAAAAATAAATCCGTGAAAAAATTAACAGTACCTGTGGAATTAAACGTTTTAAAACATCCTCGACGGGAGATAAATTTAAAAAAACATGAGCCGGACGAAGTAAGCTTATTTTTTTTCCCATATACTGAATTATAAATCCATGTGATCAATCATTGTTTGACGTTCAATTTCCACTTTAATCATTAGTTTACAAATAAAACTACTCGGCGACATCGTTTCCCATTTTTCGAGGTGACGCCTCCGTTGGTTTTTCCTTCGCCTCCGAAACCGGCTGAAGTACCGAAGACAACGTATGCTAGGCCGGTTCATGACAAACGACTGGAAGATGCCAGGCTGAAAAATTATGAAGATGCGATTAGATTGTATGAAGAAGCCCAGAAGAAAGCGTTTAATTGCGCCGGGGTCGTAAAATCGGAGAAATATAAGGAAACGATTGAGAAAATAGAAAAGGAGAGGTATGCTGTGCCTGAGAGAAAAAAATTAAAACCTAAGGTATTGTTTATTTATAGAATCTATCTCCCATGCTCACCTTGACACTAAATTTTTATCGTTAAAAATAAAAGTGTCAATAACCTGCAGTATTTTTTTAAGATGTGTGCGTATGTTTGCGACTTTAAATATTAGGTCAACAAGAAAAATTTGGAGGGGAGAAAAAATTAATCTTAATGCCGATATTGACATGCTGATGTTTTTCTAAAAAAATGACTGACTTTTGGTTTATGGGATTTATTTAAAATACTCAATTTTTCTAGAGTGATCTAAAAGAAAAAAATCGGAAAAATTGGCTTGAGTGAAAAAATATCTTCCAGTAGAACTTTGAAATTTTTTTTAAATTTTTCCTCAAACTCAAAAATTTTTTAAATTATTCATTTTTGTGTTTTAAAAATATTTTGTATTGTTTTCAGGCTTAAAAATTTTTTCTGGTTCAAACTTTTCATTTTTCAGCGATTTAAAAAAAATTAATTTTTGGTGCCTGTGAAAATTTATTTGGAGTCAAGAATTTTAAAAAATTCTCTTCAGTAACTTTTTGGCTCAAGAGCCGTTTTTGAATTTCACCTTGCTCAAATATTTTATAAATTTTTTCCTTCAGCTCCAACTTCCACTTCACCGCAAGATGACAAACGACCTTTTTGAATTACTCTTTACTGTGTTTAGCCCTTTAAATATTCCTAAATTTGCACAACTAAAATGGGCAGAAAATAAAAAAAAACGAATTGACATTAGAAAATTTTCATTCCGACCAGCCTGGCGCTAGTTAAGTGACAGGAGACTGCTTGTGGAGCTTTAAAATTAAATAAAAGTAAAATATTTTGTCGAATTTCCGGCTTCGCCGGAAGTTTAATTAGCTTTGTTATTTTTAATTGCAATTAACGACGGATTTGCTATTTTTTTTTCTTCGACAAATGTTTTTATTTATTTTTCTGACCACATTACAACCTTTATGGTTTGTTTAATAGCTTGTGAATTTTATTTTTTTTTTCAAAAACAGGGTCGGAATATTCCGCAATAACCCATAAAATCTCATCGCTACATGGATTCGTAGTTATGTCCACCAAAAAAAAATAAATCTAATTTTTTTTTCATTCTCGAAAATTTTTGAAAAATTTCTAAAGCATTTTTTGGCCTAGCTAAAGATAATCTCGCTTAGCACATCTCAGGTAGACCCAGTCCGGTCTTTGCAAAAAATAGCAATTCATATTGTTTTAGTTGAATAATGTCGACGTTCCTCCGCCGAAGAAAACAGCAGCCGTTATATTAAGAGAAGGCGCCAGACTAATGAAAGTCGAAAAAGAAGAGATCAAAAGGTAATTCTCGAAATCAATAGCACTAAAAATAATATTCGCCATTAATAAAAGTCTATCGCTTTTGATAGATATGAAGAACTTGCTAGCGGAGCATTTAACGACGATGCTTTAATCATATGGGAAAAAGAAATGAGGGAACAAAAAATCCGACAAGATTTAGAAGAAATCGAGCGTAAACATTTACAAGGATTAATATCCTATGAAGATGCTCTGTTGGCCAAACAAAATTATCTAAGGAAAACTAAAGAAAAAGCGGATGAGTTTAGAAAAGAAAAAGAAGCTTGGCAGAGTCAACTGGAAATGTGGAGAGATGAAGAGCAAAAAAGAATTAAAGAATGCGTGGCAAAAGAGAGAGAAAGCGAGAAAGGGGTCAAGGAAGCGATGGAACTTGTAAAGGAGGAGAAACATAAAAAAGGTAGAATTAGGGTTGGGATTGCTTTTGGACGCAAGAAAATTTTTTTTTAAATATTTCTTTTCAGCTATTGAAGCAATGCAAGAATCAAAAGCTCTAAGAGAACAATGGCTAAGACAAGTAAGTATTTTATTCGACTGCCACCACAAACTACTAGTGCCAAGATGATTGGCAGCATTTTTCTCCTTTTCGACTTCCAAGCTCTTAGTCCAGCTTGCTTGGCCTGCTTGTGGGCCGGTTTTCTCTTTCTCTTATTGTCACCCACTTTCCCAGGTCCTTTAGTTTAATTTACTGCCTTCACCTTGCAGAAAGAAGAGGAGCTACAAAAGAAAATTCAATTAATCCAAGAAATAAAAGCTCTTCAAACTCTCGGAGTTATTAAGAAGAAGAATGCAGACTTATCTGAAACTGCTAACATGGGATTCCTGTGCGAAATGTCTATTGCTGAACTTCGGGAACGCTTAATTTTACTAAAAATGGAACTCAAAGAAGAAGTCGAGAAAAGAAAAGACGAAATCATGAAAAGGCGCGAATGCCGAAAGGAAATCGTCGAAAGCTATCAAGGATTAATTGAAAGCCATCGAGAAATTATGTGAGTGCTTTTATCTTTTCTCAGAGAATAACTTTTTAAAATACTTATTTTCCTTTTTAGGAGATTAAAAAAGGAAACACCAAGATCTTGCGAGAAGATTAAAAAGACTTCACCATCTGTAGAAAACCTTCGTAGAAAATTAGAAGAAAAAAGAAACGAAAGATTAAAACAAAAATAAATTTTAATTCAAAAAAAAAAAAAAAATTAGTCCCTTAATGTCATAAAACCGCGTCTCATTACATCGAGTTAATGTCAACTTGATAGTATGATTGTCATCATAAGAGAGAAAAGCATTATGATAATCAAAATGCCATCAAGAAGGAGAGTTTAAAATTTGACACAGCAAAGTGCAATTAGATCAAGCCTTAAACAGGAACACATCTTGATTAACAAGACAGAATATAACAATGCATATGCTTTGGACCTCCTATTCTGCATTCTTATATCCTTGTTAAGATAGTCTCAACGCCACTGAACAAAAAAGCCTAATCAAGTTTATCAAGTTGACCTTGAGAATCTATCTGGCATGCTGCAATCTTCAGTCTGAATGTTTTAAATTTAGGAAAATAATTTCAGGTAATTAAAAATTTTTTTTGGCAAGTTAATTGTTGTAAATGCTATTTTTTTGGTTAAAAAGTGTGTAAAAATAATATTAATTACATACCAAGTAATGAATGCTTGCTTTTGACAGCTGCTAAATCATGTCAGATTCATGTCCAGGTGGATGGTGTGGTAAAGACTTCAAACCGAGGGTTTTCAAAGACAGACCTGTGGTGATTTGTTATGATAAGCCACCAGCTACTCAGGTTAATAGGTCTCATTATGATGATCTTCGATATAGTTGCCTGTTAGGGAAAAAAATTCTGGTAAGAATTACTACAAATCATTCAAAGGATCGAAGATGTAAACAAACTGAAAACATGGATGCAGTTGATTCCACAGTTGACTATAAAGTTATTCTTAAAGAGCATTTATAAAATCTCAAATGTACCGTACAAGGGCAAGAAATTTTTGAAGTACAACCAACACTAATATTAACCTAGCACTAATATTATCAGCAACAGCTTTTGGTTTTTGTTTCTTAGAATCTAAACTGTAAGAGTCCTAGCACCTGATTTAGAAAAGATACCAGGAAAACCTCGCATTGAATTAGAACACCGGGCCACTCGCCGTTAGGGTTAGATTGGCTAACAGAGTGCAAAAATTTCTTAAATTACGTAAGAACTCATTAGCTTCTATAAAAATACTGGGTTATTATGCAAGATCTAAGAAAACGAATTTGAAATTCCTTTAGTTCAAACTATAGTAACACTTTACTTTTTTGATGTAATGTCCACTTGATTATATTCACTCCGCATGCATATCGCACCCACCCCACGCCATCACATTTTGAGAGTTTTCGTATAAGAAAAACGTAATATATAGATTAAATACCTTATTAAACTGATGCACAATCATTCATAGTCTTAAATTTTATGATCTTCAACAATTTTCAAAGCACAGCAGATGCATACAAAGCGAAACAAGCCATCACACGATCCAGAATAATCTGCTAATGGCTCTGCAAAATGGCCGCCTTTTTTCATCAAAAAAGGCCCTGAAAGTTGCAATAACGGTCAGTCGGTCACTAAATAAGTACAGTAATTATATTTTTGTTTTGTAGGACTTTCAAATTCCTAAAAAATCAGCAAAAACATGGCAAATGAAAAAAGACGACTTGTGTAGAATAACTGTGGTTGAAGGACCTCAAGTAGGGGACGTTAATTTCTGGAATTTACAAAACAAAAATGAAAGATTTTACTCAGGAAAAACTAGGCAGCTCCACTCAACTCATTTATCAGTGTATGATCGATTGTGGAGTAATCTTCCATATCTCAGGCCAATGGCTACGGTTGTTGGTGATTCTTTAAAAAATTACGGTATTGATAAAGATGGTGGTTCAGTTCATGATGTGATAGGGACAAGATGTGACGATTATACTTATAAACTCATAACAGGATTAGACAGGGCTAGTAGTTGTCATACCTTTTTAACAAATGCAGTAAAAGAAATAGGAATGGAAGAAAGTGATGTCCATGATGTTTGGAACATTTTTATGTGCACTGGATTTACTAGAGTAAGTTTAAAGGATAAAATCTCTAATATTAAAAATTTATTCACACTAATTTTTATTTTCTAGGATACTCATCAATATTTCTGCAAAGCTAGCCCTGCAATCAAAGGTGACTACATAGAATTTATAGCAGATATGGATTTAATAGTAGCCTTATCTACTTGTCCACAAGGAGATGTATCTATACCAGTAGGACAGCCTGTTCCTGATGAAAAATGTTTCCCACTTGGAGTAGAAGTATACAGAAAAACATAAAACAAATTAAATATGTGTTACTTTCTAAAATTACATGATATATTTTTTTAATTAAAAATTAAAATGTCACATTTTTTAAATTACTTTGACATTGATGATTCAGTCTTTAGATTGAATAAAAAAAAAATTGTTTTCTCAATAATTACAAACAACCTTTCATTTCATTCATTTTTACCATTCAGACACTGAATAAATTAAAATATAAAACTCCACAATAATTAATTGAGATTGGATCCAATTATTTTGGCTTAGTTTCTTGATCAGTTACATAACGAATAAAAATTTCATCTGGCGGAAGAGGATCAGGTGCTGTTGGCTGTTCATACATATATGAGCATGCAATTGCAAGTGCTGAACCTAAAAACAAAATAAAAAGAAGTCAATCAGTTTCAATTCTTGACTACTATGTAATTTTTGACTGTCTGATATGAAAAAACTTACCATCATGACTAAAGCTTAGAGAAGCAATTGAATTAGAATATTTATGAAACTGACACAATCTTTTCTTGTTAAATCCATCCCAAATGTTTACATAACCATCTGATCCTCCAGTAGCAAATGTATTATATCCCTGATGAAAACTAATTGCATTAACAGGGTATATATGCTCCACACCGTTTTCTTTTATTCTGTGACATTTAAATGCATATTTTTTCTTCTGAACTTCAGGATTTGTATCCAAATACTCAACAGCTACCCTCCCTTCAATACTGCTTAAAGCATATCCTTGCTTATTAGGAAAACATCTAATGCATCTTGTTTGATATTTTAAACTGGATTCTCTTCTCTGACTGGCATAACCCATTTTTCTCAAATCCCATACCAATACTTTTCTCCCTGATGTGCCAACTACTAATTTTTCCCCACATAAACTCATTGTATAAACTTTCCCTGGTTGAGAATATGTTCCCACACACTGCTGGCTCCTGATATCCCACATTTTTACAGTGCAATCCCAACTTCCAGTTAAAATCATATTAACATCAAGTGAATATTCGACTGCTTTGATTGCATTCTCGTGTGTGCCAATATTGCTTGCTGAATTTGCATTAACATCATAAGTCTTAAGTTGACCTGATAAATCCCCACTGTACAAATGAACAGCATCCTAAAAGTAAAAAAATAGAAATTTATAAAAAAAAAAGCATTTTGTAAATTCGTAACAAATAAACAGACTTACCTGAAAACATGAATCTAACACGGCCATATCATGCTCATATTTCAACCTCATATTATTCGTAAGTATATCGTATAATCTTACAGTATTATCCCATGATGATACTAATAAAAACTGAGATGAATTTGGCCCAAATTTAACGGACGTAATACCATCCCCTGGAGGGTTATTTAGCTTAAATTCCGTCCTTGTTTCCGGCATTTTCATTAATAGCGAATAAAAAATTTAATTAAAAAAGAATTCTGCCACCTAATTATTAATAAATAAGCACTAAAGTTGAAGTAATGAACACAAATATTAATGTAAATAAAATACTTTTAATAAAACAGAAGCATTCGTTATTCGCCGACAAAGGGCCTTATTGCCCTTATTTTTTCATTTTCAGGGCCCAAATCAACAGTAGGCAAGGCCCTCGAGGGCCCTAACAATATTTGGTGCTTGTCAGTCAGTCAGTAGTGGAAAATGAAAATATGGCATCCAAGGAGGCAAATATTAGTACTTTATATACCGAACTAAGCAGATATGGGCAAGGTGGAGAGTATGAAAGAGGGTTGAAGACTGCCAATAAGAGTAAGTTTATGTTTTTTTGTAAAATCGATTTGAATTTGTTGTCTGTGGACTTAAATACATGTCCATATGTCCATCGTGCTTACGTGACCACTACAGTGTTTGAATTCATTATTTACCATAAATAAATTATTCTTTTCTAAAAATGGTGAATTATTGGATCATTAGAGTACTATTTAAATCATAATTTGATCAAATGACTTGACCTCACAGAAAATTTTTTTCTCAAAATCGTTAAAACATCCACGTGATAAGAATCTCTCACGGGATTTTATTTAATTTTAGTTCTTCAACAAGCACCAGATGAAGAAGAAGCATTTCATTGTAAAATTGTCTGCCTTATTCAGCTGAATAGATTTCAGGAAGCACTTCAAGCTATTAACAAGCAGACAAAGTTGTCAAAGTGAGTATTCAAATTGGATTTGTTGAATGAGGGATATAAAAAATAATATAACCTAAAATTTTTCAGGAATTTAATCTTTGAAAAGGGGTATTGCCAATACAGGCTAAATCAACCTGCTGAAGCTCTTAAAACAATTAATACTACTACAACTTTGGACCAAAAGTTAAAAGAATTAAAAGCTCAAGTGTTATATCGCCTTGAACAATACGAAGATTGTTTTGATGCCTATAGAGAAGTTATAAAAAATAGCAGTGATGATTATGAAAATGAACGTGAAGCTAATTTATCAGCTGTGGTAGCCAATTTGTGCATTAAGAAGTCGGTGAGTATTACAATAATTTGAATCTGTGGGTTTGAGTGATCTTAAAATTTTTTCTTCTGATTTACAGAACAAGGATCTTCCGAAACTTAAAGAACATACTTTCGAGTTGACATATAATGCAGCATGTCAGTTAGTTGGGAAAAATCAATATGCAGAAGCAGAAAAGAAGTTGAAGGCTGCTGAGAAGTTATGTAGGGAAACTTTGGAAGAAGATGGCACTCCTGAAGAAGATATTGAAATGGAAGTTGGGATTATTAGGTAAATAATAATTGTTTGATTTTTTTTTAGTAGAAGGAATATTTGTTATTTTTTTGTTTTTATAGGGGACAGATTGCTTATTGCCTTCAAATGCTAGGACGAGAGAAAGAAGCTCAAAGCATCTACAATGCCATTTTAAAATCAAAACCAAGTGACATCGGCCTTGTTGCTGTGGCAAGTAACAATTCAGCAACTATAAATCGTGATCAGAATATCTTTGATTCTAAAAAGAAAATGAAAAGTGCAACTGCTGAAGGCATCGAACATAAGTTAACAGCGTTGCAGAAGAAATTCATAGCCTTTAATCAATGTTTATTAACAGTGTATACCAATCAAATCGAATTGGGGAAACAGTTATGCGATCGACTAGCTCAAACGTATCCGGATTGCGCTGCTGATGCAGTTATTATTCAGGCTGTTCAATTAGCTAGGGATAATAAAACAAAAGAAGCTGCTGCTTTGTTGGAAAAATCAAGCAAAAAATTTAAAGACAGGGAGTTAGAGTTAAAACTAGCAAGTGTTCAACTTCTTCTGAATGATGGTGATAGAATAGAAGCTTGTAGAGTTTTAGAATCGCTACAGGACAGCGGCTATAGACCAGGCATTATAAGTGCCTTAGTAACTCTTCACTTAGCTGAGAATAATCGTGAAAAAGCTTCTACAATTTTCAAAAACGCTGTAGAGTGGTATAGGAACAATAAAAAATCCAAGCAGGGAGATTTAAGTGCGCTGTGGAGACAAGCTGCCGATTTTCATTTACGAAGTGGAGAACCACTGGTCGCTGCTAACAGTTTAGAAGAACTTCTGAGATTAAATCCGGGAGATAACAAAACTCTAGCTCAGTTGGTTATAGCCTATGCTCAGTTCGATCCTGCTAAAGCGCAGAATTTAAGCAAACAATTACCTCAGTTGAAATTATCTAATTCTTCGGAAGTAGAAACTTTAGAAACTTCTAATTGGATGATGGGAACAAAAGTCATTAAAAAAGTCGCTAAGGTAGAAGCATCTCCTAAACCTGGAACGCCTGGTAATGATGAATTAATTCAGAAGAGGAAAAAGAAAAAGAGGAAAACGAAGTTACCGAAAAATTTTGTTGAGGGGGTTATGCCAGATCCTGAGAGGTGGTTGCCTAAACATGAGAGGTCAGGTTATAGGAAAAAGAAAGATAGGAGAAATAAGGATGTTATGAAAGGTACTCAGGGAGCTGCAACTGGTGCAAGCGATATGTAGTAAGTTAAATTTTTTTTGGTTCTTAGCTGTTACTTTTGTTTGGTATATTGTCATTTTATTTTTATTATTTTTTTAAAGTGACATGACGAAGATGCCTAGTGCAGCTGCTAAAAGTTCACCCAATCCTAATAGTCCAGCAGCTACGGAAAGTCATGGGCCCAGACAACAACAGAGAAAGCACCAGCAGAAAAAGAAGAAGAAAGGCAAATAAATGTTGAAGTAACATTTTTTTAAATTTTTTTAATTTTATTTTATACACGTAATGGTTAAAAGATAAGATGAAGTTTTTTTTATTTTTCCTGCCCTTCCCGTAAAGCACGGTACGTCTTGATTTTTTTTTGAGATTCACAAGTATTTTATCGAAAAAAGGAAAAGATGTGTCCTCTGCAATTTTCTATTTTCGCCGCTTGGAGCGCTCGCTCTTGATAATAAATTTCAGCTCCTGACCAAAAAAATTTATTTTTTATTTTTTTTAAGACGAAAATATCAATGTATGCAATTTTTCTTTGATTTGCCAAACAATAATAAGAAGAAAATCGATTTTATAAATTCGAGATTTATAGCATCGACATAGCAAGATCAAGATTTTTTTGCATTTTCTGCCAATCTCATCAGAAATTATCCCTGATAATTTTAGTTCTCTTAAGAAGTTTAAAATTTTTGAATGCTGGAATTTCTTTCACAAACGGTTGAAAGAGAACTCTCCACTTTCAGTGAAAAATCAATTATTAGGAAAAAAACGGAAATTTTGAAAAAAAATGACAGATTATAAATCTAATAGCAATCTACTTGTATATTTACATACAGATCATTATATTATAAAGAGGTAACTTTTCACTATATCGTCAAAAACTACTCTCATTTAAAAAAAAATAAATGACCGTAGTTATAAAAAGTTAAAATTGCAATCCAATAGTTATTTCAATTAGCTACTATTCTAAATAGTAAACTCTCCCTTGCATCTATTCTTATTATAGTTACTGCACTATATTTCCAAAACTTTCACTATTATTTTCTTTTTTTTCCCAGGCACTTTACCTAAGAAAATAAAACCCTTTTAAGGCTACTACAACTCAAAAATCATAACTTTATTGAGCCAGAAATACTAAAATCCGAAAGAAAAAAATATCGAGAAATAAAATCACTGAATGATTGCAATCTTCTATTTCAACTAAACGTGCCTTCCCAAGCTTCTTCTTTCTGTTTCGCTTCTAACCTTTTCTTTTCTGTAAAATAAAAAAAGGTTAATTAACAACTGACTAATATAACCTTAAACAAAAAAATTATTAATTTACTAATCGAACCTCTTGCTATTTTCAATATTTTTTTCTCGGCTTCTCTTTCCTCCCTCGACGTTGGTAATTTAACACCCAAAGCTCCAGTGACTAGTCGTCTTGCAAGAGCAGGACAGGTATCCGGCCTCGGTTTATAAGGTAACAAAGACTCAGCTGATCTTCTGGCTTTCGTTTTCGAAAGTGGAGTACCTTCTTTTAGTGATCTAGTTTTCACGAAAGGATGATGAAAAGCCAAAACTTCAGACACTGAAAACGAAAACAAAAACAATATTATTTTTCCTTGTTGTTATTATTATAAACAATGATGAGGTTCATATTTAAATAAGAATTAACAGTGAAAGTAAAATACCGTTGCATCTTGAAACCCATTCGATAAAGAGTGTTAAAAAAATCTTTAATTGTATATGTGCCTTATATTTTAAAAAATAATTCGTGCCATTAACTCGACGAATGAACCGAGTTTTATTTATGATTCCACTCTTTTAGTTCGTTTCACGCTGCAATGAGTCGTGATACTTCCGATTCGTTTATTATAATATACAGGTTCGATGAACCTTTAAAATAATTGCTTAATAGAGCGATTAATTATTTCGTAATAGGAAAAAGAAAAGTGTTGATACGAAAAGGTTAAAGTTTTTTATAAAAAGTTTGATTTCTTGGTGCAGGTCATTGCACGATATGAACCAAAAGTAACTTAATAGCTAATGCTGCATATTTTTGTTTCGAAATATAATTACAAAAAGTGCGTAATTAAATTGAAAAGGTTTTAGCTCTGCTCTAGTCCCAAAAGCTCATAGAAAGCTCTCGAAAAAGGCTGCAGGGCAAGGGGCAAGGTAACAAGACGAATTCGTTGCTCCTTCTAGACTGTCGTTTGTTCTATGGCTTTTGTTTCAATGAACATGGCGTCCATAGACGCTATTTTGGCAAAAACAGTGAAATCAGGAGTGAAGTCATGGGAAAAATCATTGTAATTAGTTCAATTTGAAATTTTAAAGGAAAAAGAGCTGACCACTGATGCTAGTGACGTAATTAAGGTTAAAAACGACCAAAGCTTTGGGGCACTTGTTGATTCAGCGTCCGAAAGTACTAAGATACCAGTTTGGCGAAAAGTTGCTGACCGAGGTAAATGTCTGGAATGTTCAATCAGCATATACTCTAGGCACTAGTTTAGTGAACTCTTGAGCAGACAGAATAATAACGGTTGGATTTAAGTTTTATGATTAATTGATCCTTCACATAGAAATTGTAAGGTCTACATCTTTTGCATTAAGAACTAATTTGGTTTCTTAGCCCAAATTTTTCTCTCTACTTTCTAAGACAGTATATTTGAAAGGCAGTGAGATGCCAAAATAAGCTATGTAACTCCTGTGTTCATTTGCGAGTGACAATTCTAAAAAGATAGACAATAGCATAGTGGATGATAAGTCAAACTCGGACTCAGAAGTATGGCAATTGATTCCATTTCATGGCTCAAATTTTTTTGAACCACTTCTCATTGTATTTCATCATTGTTAGGTGAACTTAATCGCAAAGCTTTGGCTAAGCGGTAACTTGCCTAAACAAGCCAACAATCTGCAGTTCTACCTCACTAAACATGAGTTAGCAAGTGCCTAACAAAAAAAGTGTCCTGAATTGGCCAAAGCCAATTAAAAAAAAATAAATTAAAGATTAAAATTAAACTTCTTTTTAAAAAAAATTAATACATACCAACAGCTGAACTTGCAAAAATCCCAAGCGCATGAGTATCATCCACCCATTTAATTTCAAATCCCGAATTTTTGAATTGTGAAAAAACCATCATTAAATCCTGTAGCTGAAACTCCGGTGGGAAATTATAAATTTCAATAACATGAGGAAATTCATCAGCGACCATATCCAAACTTTTTGTTTTATAACCATCATAATTTGATTTAGGATTTTCAATAGCAACTTGACCGACCGCACTGCTTAACTGCTCTAATAACGACGGATCCAAACATTCCCCAGAATCATCAAACATCGTTTCCCAATCACACTCATCAGGGTTTAACTGTACAGGATTAGTTTTTTGTTTATTACTGTCTTTTATATCACTGATTTTCTCACATGAATTCCTTAGAGAATTCGAACTTGAATTATCACTACTGCTCACTGCTGTTGAATCTGAATCATCATATGGTTGACTAGAATTATTTGTCTTTTTATCAGTATCAGTCTTAGGTTCATTTTGCGATTCAATCCACAATGAAGTTTGTGTAATTGGAGATTTTTCATCCGAGGATTTATCATCCGGTAATTTTTCATCTGGTTTTTCATTTTCTGCATTCGGCGTGCCAAAGTAGCCGCTATCATTTTGGCAATTTACACTATCATCCCCATTTGTAATTTTTTCCTCTTCTTTTTTATCTGGCACATCCTTCTTAACATGTTTTTCAGGTACGCTAACTTTCGTGGTATCAGCAACTCTTCTTCCTTTAGGGACGTAAACCTGCATATCAGGTCTTCTCCTCTGCTTCGTATTATTCATATTTTTCAAACTTTCTTCTTGCTTACTTGATTTCAAATTGCTTTCCTCGATTTTCTTATCGTTTGTTTCAGCAACTTTATTATTGGTACATTTCGGTGATTGATTTTGAGTTCGAATTGATGTAATCGCATTTCGAAACATTGATATTCCGCTATTTTCTGACTTTTTATTTGTTTGGCCGGTATCATCTGATGATTCTAATTTACATTTCTGTTTGTCTTTTCCGGGGTCTGTTACTGATTCCCGTGAAGAATTTCCGTTTTCATTTTCTAGTCTTCTTGCTGCCGGTGGTCGGTAGATGCTAACTGATGGCATAGTACGAGCGCGTTTTGCTCGGACGGAATTATCCCCAGAACCGTTTTCAGTGGTCGATTGAGTTCTAGCTACGGGGAGTTTTCTTGAGAATGAAGATTCTGATGTGTATGATCGTCGAGCTGTCTTCGGCTCAGGAACTTGCGGTCTGAAAAAGAAAATTTTTTTGAAAAAAATTTTGCAGTAGGAACGGACTTGCAAGCAGATATAAATAATGAGCTAATAAAAAACATGTAGTAGCCTAAAAATGAGATTACAATCTCTCTTCCCGAACAAACAAAAAAAATCGTGTAATCTTACATTTAAAACTTCTAATTTAAAATACTTCCACAGTTCAATGACTTTTTTTTCTATAGTCCCTTTTATTAAATTTAATTATAACACCAGGTGCACTAAATAGATAACTTAATTGCTTATGAACTAAAAACCAATCAAGCGATTAATGAATATTCAAGGATAATTGCTCATCCATTGTTGATGGCTTTTTAAAAAAACACAGCAGTCGTCTTCTGAAGACCAAACATTTTTTTTAAATAGGCTACGACAAATTTTATCCTTTGTCATACGTCTGATAAAAATATCAGTAAAACTTACTCGATATAATCCTGCTTAAAACAAATCACAGTCCTTCTATCATCTCCTTCACCGATTGAAAATGTCTTTAATGATTCAAATTGTTCCTCGATCAACTTATGTATTAAAAATCTTCTATAATTATTCACAGGAGGGAATACTAAAACCCTAAAACAAAAAATAAAATCATCACTCACATTTTAAATTTAATAATAGCCCTGAACGAATCATCAAACATACAACAACAGATGGTTTAATTATGAATCCATTTCTGCTAATGTCATTGGCACAAACTACACAAACAACTGATAAGACTTGAAATTGATTTCACAGTTCACATAAATGAGGCTTGAACCTCTTGAATAGTACACGACTACATTTTGTAATTGGAAATTTAATAATGTGACTAAATCGTTTAAAATTGATTAACTTCAGTTTTAAAAAATAACCACATTTTAATAAAAATCTTCACATTTGCTCTGAATCCTAAACTAAGCTGAACAGGAATGATCAAACCAGATTATAATTTGACATAACAAACATTTGATTATGCAGTCACTACTATTACATCAATTTAAAATACCTGCTTTCACTTTCATCGTAAAAAACATCTTTGCTTCCTGACTTATAGGTGAATGTATGTTTAGCTTATGGTAAACCTCTCTCTTTATTTGAAATGTGGAAGTGGAACTGACATAACACTTCAGATGCTTTGGCATTGTAGTTCTGCTTCCTACTTAATAAGGTTTGGTTCCACCAGGAAAATGAGTAACATAAATAGAAGGGAGAGTTAGTATCAAGCTTTCTGCTTTCATTAATTTGCAACACATTCTAATGACAAGTACTAATTTTAAAAAAATAACATTATTTAATGCAATGCAAATTTTTTTACAAAATCTTCATCTAAATTCTTGCATAATGTTTCAAAAAATGCATTTCATCTTAAAAACGGAAACAATGACATTGCGCGAATTATTAAAAAACGAAATCCGTATGATATCACAACAGTAACTGCATAATTCAGAGCAGTGAAACTTAATACGTTAAATAGATTAAGTAAGTCTTGCATTTGTTAGTAAATGCAAAGGTCTAAAATTAATCACAATATACCACCAAGGTCATTTGTTAAAAAAAAAATTAAAACAAAACGTTGAAGGAAAATTGTTTACTACCCAAGCTTACCTTTTTTGGACACGTTTTTCAATAAAGCTTTTGACGTCTGACTCGACACCGTCTATAAAGTCGGAATCTTGAAGAGTCATACGACTCCTGTCAAATAAATTATCCAGTTTGCTTTGAATAAATTCAAACGATAATACGAAAAAATAAAAAAATCTAAATATCGTCCACCATTGTTATAACAGAAATAACGCAACGCTGTTTATTTTTTTCGATTCTGCCTCCACGACATGACGTCACGAACATGTTTTTTCTTATGAAGATCGTTTTGAACACTTTTTTTAAATAGCCACCTCTTTCTTTTTAAAATTCCATAATGAAAAATTAGATTCCATGCCACGATTCTTTTGCAAAGTTGCAAAGACCATTTTTCTTCTCTTTTTTTTGGGCAAAGTAAATTATAAAAAAATTGAGGGTC
Organism: Liposcelis brunnea; assembly: GCA_023512825.1. Lineage (NCBI taxonomy): Eukaryota > Metazoa > Arthropoda > Insecta > Psocodea > Liposcelididae > Liposcelis > Liposcelis brunnea. The sequence continues at coordinate 16,439,078 of CM042073.1, forward strand.
TTTTTGGATGTCAAAGGAAGTTCCTGATACATGTAGAGTATTCCTTTTGCCAAACATACTGTCAGGTTATGTCTAAGCGGTTTTTTTATGAAGGCTGTCAGTTTACTCCACTTTACAGAAGATCGACGAATGATTTTAAAGTCAAAGACGTTTTCATTCTGGGAGGGAAACCCTTTTGTCATAAAAATCATTTTCTTAAAAAAATCGAATGAGTTGTTTATCCTGTGTGTTTCATTTTTTTAAAAGTGCATTACAAGCTTTTACAAAAAAATTAACTTCATGAGCACTTTCTGCTTCTAAAATTCTTTAATCCTCAATAGAGTCTAAAAAATATTGATGAACACTTTCTGTTTAATTTAATCATGATTACAGTTAATTAAAAAAAGTCAGTGAAATAAAACAGTCTTATAATTTGATTATTTACATTCAACTTAAAATAAAAAATGCTTAATAATAAAAATTACTTCTTTTTTTTAAAAGCAAGAACCACAATTTTTCTCAACAACCTTTTGATTTACAAAATCCTAGTTAAACACCATGACACAGAAAATGATTCCCTACTGAGCAATCTGCACAGCTTTTCTCTTTATTCTTAACCATTAACTCAACAATTAATTCTTTCAATTCCTTAATTTTTAAAGCTTGTCTTCGACTCTTCCTTTCACTGTTCATTAACTTTTTCCTAAGTTTTTTTATAGACTTCTCTTTCCTTTTAAGTATACTTTCTTGTTTTTCGATCATTGATAATGACCTATTATAGATGTGATCCGAATTATAATGAGGAGGTGAAATATTTGTTGAGGTAACTTTGTTTGCAAAGTTATTATTTGTAACTTTGTGGCTGTTATTATTGGCAGCATCATTGTTGCTAAATGTTGAGGTAAAATCTTCTTCGGAACTATCAATTATATTATCAGGCAATGCAACTAAGTTTGGAAGTTTTATAATTTTCACTTTAGCTGTCTCTGACATTTTAAATGTTTTGTACTGAGATGTATCTGTCAAAATACCTGTTGATCAAGAGTTTTACAAGTAGTAACATAGGAAAAATTATATGATACAATTTAAGAATACAAGAATCATACCTTGATTTGTTTTCACCACTTTTTCTCCTTTCAGCTCATTTTCATCATTATCCTTTTGGTTTTTTAGGTTAGATTTTCCCTTATTCTCATTATTTTTCTTTGATGCTTTCCCTTTGCAATAAGCATGATCATGAGATGCAATTACAGGAGTATTTTCCACTTCATTCTATTAAAAAAAAATAAAATAAAAAATAATTATCAAATGTTTTGCAAAGTAATTTTTTTAAAAAAATACTTACATCAATTTTAACCAATTTTTCATCAGTTTTGCAGGTGTTTAAATCAGTATTTAAAATAGGCACTGCATCATTTTTTAATTGCTTTTTGTTGACATATCCTTTTAAATAACTGCTTTCAAGAAAATGTCGAGAACAGATTTTGGTATGATAAGTGGCTTGAAAATTTTTTCTAGGAACAACTGCCAGCCATTTTTCTAAGAGTTGTTTATCCTTGATAGGAAAGCTAAAATAAAAGTTACCCTAATTAATATTTCGCCGAATTTATAAATAAACATAAATAAATGAAATTTAAAGAATTTCATACATTACCTGTGAAACGAAAGTCCTCTGCATGGAGGACGCATACCACAGACTACACACCTTACCATAGCCAAAAAATTTGAAATAAAACGATTCCAATTAATTTAACGAAATTAAAACCAACAATACGGTAGCGTATCATTTATTAATAATATCATAAATGAAAAATAAATACATTCCGACATTTGTGTTCTCATTTTCGTTAATGACAACAGTGTTGCCAACAAAACAAAATGACATTTAAAATGGCGATAGCGGGGATTTTAAAAAGAGAGAGTTTTAGATTTTTATATGATTCATTCGGTAAAAATACAGTAAATAAATATTTTTAAAATATATTGCATTATTCATCGGTAAAATAATCACAATTTGAGCAACTGCCAAGAAATAAAAACCAATTTTTTACTATACTGTTCATGACATTAGAAAATAGTTTGCTTTTTAATGAGATAAGTAATACTAATTGAAGTTGACGTATCGTTCAGTAATCAATTTAATTGAACCTCAATCCTATTTTTTCTTAAAATTTTTTATAGATTAGAAAAATTTTCAATGCAGTAAAAAAATTTTATCAATACAAATAAGAACTAGTTTATTTATTTTATTTTAATTTAAAATTCCAAGAATTTAAATAAAATACATAAACTAACTAAGAGATAAATAAATGCGACAAAATTTTTAATTATCAAATAACTACGTCACAAAAAAAATTTCATTTAAACAAAAAAATTTTGTCTACTTATTACACAAATAAACATGAGCCATGAGTACTGGACTACGATTAGGTAAACAGCTTTTGTTTCTGTGACAGAATTATAAATTCATTTTATAAAAATTGTAAACAAAAATAATGTACAATTACTATTTTGCACTTTTAATTTGACTAAAAACAAAAGTGAGTGATGCATTTCATTTTATTTTTATCATTTGATTTTTTATTTTTTGTAAAAATTTTCTAAACATTAGAAAACAGTTAAATATTAAACGATTACATTTAATAAAAATTACGAATTTTATCCTAGAGCTCAATAATTTAAAAAATAAATGTTGCCAAAGCAACCGACACCCAAATTCTCACAAATAAATAAATTTCACTATAGTTTTTTTTAAATATCAATAGTTCGGCGATATTCCAATTTCATCGGAGGATCTTTTAATCTCCAACGAGTAACATAAACAAATTTTAAAGTATGATCTTTTCCTAATAATTCACCATTGCACAGTATATCAATCTGAAAGGCAATAAAAAAAATGTGTAAATTGCTCAATGCTCAAAGTTCTGATTCAACGTGAATAATCATACTTACATTACTATATTTTTCAGGAGTCCAAACTTTTTTGGCAATATATTTTTTTATATGGGTTATAGTGGCCTGAGATGAACACCTAATAAATTTTCTAGGAAGGCTTTTCATATTTTCACCGATCACCATTTCTAAATGCACTTGTTCCTCATGTCGATGGTAATCAGATTCTGCATGGGCATCCATCAAGGATTTTTCATCTAAATCTGTGCCAGCAATTGGAACATCTTTGGGACAAGGCAAACCTCGTAGTCTATAAAATTCTCTTTCCCTTTTCATTTCATCTAAAAAAAAAGACGCCATTTTTAAATCTCTTAGTCTTAGATGTGATTTAATAAAATGCTAAATTAAATATTAGTTTGAGTTCTTAAAACTCGGCTTTATCAATTCACAGTTAATCTGAATAATACTCACTTTGTTGTAAATGTGGAACTAGTTTGTACACTATATCTTGCATTGTCCTATCAAAACTAATATACTGCAACGGGTGAGACTGATGTATTACATCCTTACATGTTGGGCATGTATTATTTTCTTCTAAGTGTTTCACTAGACAACTTTTACAAACTGAAATACAAGAAATATGTCAAGTTCTTTGTCCTAAACATTGGAAATTAAGATCAAAACAAATCTCACATCTCCGCTTCAAAACATCTGAAACTCTTGGACAATGTTACTCGTACTTACATGTATGAAGACACTCTGTTACTGTAGTTGCATCAATTAAATACCCCCTACATATTTTACAAGTTATATGGCTATTTAAAGTCTTGAGCTTAATTCTCCTTTCCATTTTGAAATTTATTAGGAACCTAATCAAAGCTGCGAAAACATGAGATCTCACAACCAAAACTGCGAAGAAACTTGCTTGAAAACATCCGACCTTATAAAAATCGTTTTGATTACTGTACGAAGTCCAAATTCAGTCTAAATACTTTCGACTACTCTTTCTTTTTCACGTAAACACGGTCTGCGTTCAAGACCTCATGTAAATCAAAATGGTGGATTTCTGAACGCGCTTCTGGCATTTAAACTTTCTAGTTTCTATTTCCGGAATGTTAATGACGTCAATTTTATTTATGTTTCAATTTATTAGAGATTAGCACATTATTAAACCTTTTCCTTTGGTAAATAATTAGTTTCGCGATGTTAAATTTTCCAAGTGAATTTTTGCTTTGTTGTTATTGGTTTATTCATAAATATTTGTTCAACTCGGTTTCAGGGCCCTATTCAAGCGGTGATTTTACAATAATTGTTCTAAATTATTAATTTTTTTATCAACATAGTATTTCCTTAAACATTAAAAATTGTTCGCAGTAATCTAAATTCAATGAAAAATTACATTTTTAGCATTATTTCATTGTTTCAAAATCTATTCTATTGGTTCTATAATAAATACAAACATCGTGTTTTCAATTGAATACATTATTAATTGTCAGGGCCCTTTTTGAAATTGCATTGAATTGTGTTAATGGATGCCAATTTTGAACGCTGATGATTATGTTAAAAACGTAATATTCAACGTATGCTGGCTAAAAAAATAAGTTGCCGTACTATTCACAATATTTGGCAGATTGAAAAGGTAATCGTTTTATTTTTGGTTTAATTAATATTCAGACTTATACATTTGATAATTTTTTTTGGGCTGGTATTGGTTTAGACATGTTTTCGGTCTTATCTTATTTGTTGAATTTTACAGGGAATAATACGAATACATCGACAATGTTGTCCGATGATGACTTTGATTTTGATAACTTTAGAATCGGGTCGGCCTTTGAACTTTACGTTTTACACGATCCAGGTAATTCACTGATTATCTTGTGATAAAAAATTTGCATAGGAAATTATTATATGGCTTATTTGACATGATTTTTTTTTCCACAGCAGACAAGGATAAACCAATGAATGGAGGTACAATTCCTGTTCGGAAAATATTTGTGAATAATGTAAACCCAAATTTAAATCAGAAGGATATCATGCAGGTTTTTGGGGTATATGGAAAAATATTTAAGATAGGGTACCCAAGGTTCCCAGATGGATCAAGGAAAAATTACATATTTATTACTTATTTTAGTCCCAAGGATGCAGAAAAGTAAGTGGAGATTAGAATTATGATCTTTTAAATAATATATCAGGGTACATTGTTTAATGAAATTTGTTATTTTAGGGCTCTGAATGCTAAAACTCAGATTCGGAAAAAGCATAGGTTTTATCTTCATCCTGCAGATCAATGGCATCAGCCACTAGAACTGCCAGATGGTCAAATTCAATGGTTTAGAGGAAATAGCCAGGTAAGAAAACATCATTAGCTACAGGGCTGTTTAATCCATGTTTAAAAATGTTTTATTTTTGTGTCCTTTTTTTCAGGGTGATCAAAATGGCAGTAGACCGGAATATAGCTCAAATGTAGGAGAAAGTGTTGAAGAAAGCAGCTCTTCCGAGCCTGATGGGCCTATCAATGGTTTGAATGATGATTGTTTAGTGCAGATATTCAGTTTTTTAAGTAAACGTGAATTAATAGGAATTGAAAGAGGTATATTTTTAATGCTTTGCCATTTCTTCTGGTGATATATTTTGTTTTTCTCATGATTTCTTTTTTTTTCCAGTGTGCAAGAGGTGGAGAGATTTAAGTCTCAGTTTATGGCTAAAGGAAACAAGTTTAGATTTTAAAAATGTTTTCGTTATGAAAAATGAAAGTGATCACCTTTACACAGATCATTTTAGAGAATTATTACTTAGATGCGGGGAACATATTACAACTTTAGATATTTCACATAAAACAAATGATTTTAATGCAGACAGGACTTTACAAATTATTAGTAAACACTGCAAAAATTTAAATCATTTGAATATTTCACAATTGCAAATTAAAAAAGGTGGATTTGCATCACTTGCTAAAGAAGTTGCGCCAAAGCTCAAATCGCTGTATCTAGATCGTAAGTTTTTTACAGTTTATTGCTCGGGATGATTCGATGCCGGATGCAGATCCTACTAAACTTTCTTTTTGCAGTTCCATTCATGATTTTAAAATTTTTTTGTTTTTTAGGGTGTAAAGGATTAAATGATACATTGCTTGCGCCAGTACTTGAAAGTGCGACCCAACTAGAACTCTTGTCGGTACCTAGAACTGGAATACATGGGCCTTCCTTAAAGTGTTTATCAAAGGCTTGTAAAAATTTGAATATAGCTTATTGTTTTCAATTTAAAACAGACATACTAGCTCAGGTATGGTTATGACCAGGCTTATTGATTTCGTTCGATTTTTTTTGAATTTCATTTTTTTCCCCTTCTTTTTTTTAGATTCTTAAAGAGTGTACGAATATAGACACGCTTAAAGCAGATGGTATTCTCGGTGCCTCGTATTCAACAATAAGGCCTTGTGCCCAGAATCTTGTTTCTTTAAGCGTCTCCAAAACCAAATTTTTTATGGGTAACTATTAACTCATTTTTTAATTTTCTTAAAAATAAAAAATTTGGTTTGTAATTTTTTTTTTTTTTTCAGACACTTCTGAGGAAGAGCCAACATTTCCTAATCTTACGAGTTTAGATATAAGTGGTAATTTTGCAGTTAATGATAAAATGATAAGTCATCTAACTGTAATGTGTCCTCAGCTAGAAAAATTAGATTTATCAGGTATGATGAATAGTTTATGTTACAGTATATACAGTAATTTTAATTAATTTTTCTTCACAAATAATCTGTATTTGTTTCAGGCTGCGATTCTTCGTTAAATAGCGATTTGTTAGATCCTTCAGGATTATCTGAAAAGGGAATCCAACAACTTATTAAGTTTCCTAAATTAAAATATTTAAAAATTAATAGTTTAAAATGTGTAACGTCAGAAGTTCTTGAATATTTAGCCGTTAATTCCAAAGGCCGTTTTAGAAAAGTGGAATGTAGAGCTTGCCATTGTCTGACTGATTCAGGGCCTAGCAGGTATGTGCTGATTGCATTATTTAATCTTATTTTCTTAGCTAAGGCTTTTTACGATATTTAACTATTCTGGTTTGCATCCGGAGAAATGGATGATTCATTTTTTATCTTAATTGATTATTCTTTTCCAGAATGGTGGCATTGTGCTCGGAATTAACAAGTATAGATGTCAGTTACTGTCGAGAAATCACAGCTGCCTTTTTGAAAGCAGCATTAGACTCTGTTAAAATTAGAACTAATAAAATTCCACTTAAAGTAAAAGTTGCTGGTAAGTTTCATTTTCATGTTATTAAACAACCCTTAAACAAATAAATTAATAAGTTTTATTTTTTCAAGGTACAAATATTGAGCAGGATGAATTTCAAGATCATCACCCACTCCTAAAAATTGATTTCCAAATATCTGGAAATGACTGGCTTACTTACAGCATTCACTCCTCGTATTCAGATGATGATGATGACCATGATTCTGATAATTTCATGGATGAACTTGGTGAGTACTCTTTTTATGTTTTAAATTTTACAGAGGCGGACAAAGCCTCTTAGTATTTTAGGATTTCATTGAATAATCTGATCTTAAAGGTTTCGAAGGTTTTGATTCAGATTGGGAAGCTCAGTCAATGTTCGGTGACGATATAGAAATTTTCGAATGGTATCAACACACCCACGGTTGGAACCTCGAGCACGATTACGATGATGATGATGATTTCGATGATGATGACGATGACGACGATGATGATGACTATGGCTACAACCCATTTGAATTTTAGCTACCTGAAGATGATTGCCATGGCTGTACAACGTCATCGCCTTTCGAGTTCGTTCATGATGAAGCATAAAAATAGGAAGGAAATTTTTAATAAGAAATTGAGGATTTACTTATTATCACTAATAACTTATTTTAATCAAGATTTTTAAAATATAAAAAAAATCAATCGAAATTTGACTTAAAATTTGTTTATTAAAAAGCTTAATTGAAGCTAGTCTAATGGCTTGAAGGGTTTTCTAATTGAGAATGAGTAAAAGGATACTAAAATTGTGTGAGTATGTAATCTTGATTGTTTTAATTTTTTTGTATTTCGTTATGGCATGTTGTGAATATTTTTGTTTTTTATATAAGTTGTTAAGGAAATGTTTTAAGCAAAATGATTATCATAAGCTTTATAGCATTTAAAATAAACCAAAAAATTTTAGAATTCTACGTATTGTATATATTTAAAATTTTTAAATGCTTTAAAGTTAATTGATTATATTTTTCTCATAACATTTATGATGAATCAAATACACAACAAAGCTTTATGATTCATCCTTTTTATAAGTCTGTATTTATCGTTATAGTTATCACTTCAATATACTGAAATAGGTCTTGAAAATTTTTTAATTTGTTAGAGCCTCAAGATTTTGTGATGCAACTAAATTTCCAGCCCAAGTGTTTTATGAGTTCTCACCTGTTAGGAAACAAGCATTCTTTACAAATAAGAAACCAAAGCCTTCAAAACGATATTTTTTGGAACTGCAACTTTCACCTGATTATTCTCTCCATATCAAACACAGAAAAAAAAATACACACCACTTACTACCATTTTGAAAAAACGCGGCAATGAAAATGCAGGTGGATTCCTTTTCCTTAGAAGCAATAATAACAATAGCTGCGTTTGCCCAACGATATAATCTATTCAAAAAATATTATTTATTTATATCTGAAGTATTTCCAGCGTGATTTCGTGTTAAAATCATTCAAAAAGTTTAATTTAAGTACATTTTTCAATTATAACATAACCAAATCACTTGAAAAAAAAAACGTTCAATAAGGCCCTGAAAAATGGCCACCATCTTTCTTTTTAACGAACATTTGCCTCGTTTTTCATCAGTCGGCGTCTAATCATCATAGTGACTGGATCAACGTACAAGTGTCGTTTTTTATCCAACTAGCATCTTTATCTTCTTGCAAAATGTTGAGCGAAAACATTTCAGCGGGTGCAGAGAATGCAATAGCTGATCGTCATCGAAATAAATTGACTGCGAGTGAACGTAAAGGTAACCCCAAAGCCAGAGCATTGGGCGATGTCAAAAACGTGTTGCATTCGCATACTTCAGTCACCCAGGATAGGAGTAAGACAGGAAATCATTCAAAGATTTCACGTAACTTAAACCTAGATACGCCATTGAAAGGAAGTATTTGTTTTGAAAATGGTAAAAGTGATGTTGTGAAGGTAGAGGTTAAGCATGAAGAGGACTCATTTGAAACTCACAATCATGCATGTTGTGAAAAAGCATTGCAGTTAGAAATGTACGATTATGTATATTCCAAACATAGATTAAGTGGGAAAGACATTGAGTTTTTAGGAGATAGAATGAATCTGTTTAAGCTGAGAAGCCAACCATTATGTTTTACACCTATGGTTTTCGATGTTAGTGATATTACCATTGAAGAGGATAATCGTATTGTTAATTCTTGCTCATTCAATATTTTGGATGATTTGCTTCCAATTTCAATTCCGCCACCTCTGCCAGTGTAAGTATTTTCCATATTTTATGATTTTCAACAAGTGTAAACCTGTCTAGATGTAGTTAAATTTTTGTAACTTTTTTTTTTGCAAACATGTTATGTGAAGAAGATTGACATGGCTTGAATCAAACCAAGCTGTTAAATAATTTGCTGTGAATTGAATTAAAATACTGTAGGATCTATACTTTGATGATTATGTCAAATTGCAGTTGAATATTCGTACATAATAAATTATTTTCTATTACATAAAAAAATATTTAATAGGGAATGAATGTAGCTGAAGCTTGTGGGCTTGTGCTACAATTACAGCTAATCCTTTCAGAACAGTTTTTCAGGAATTTCCAAAGCGGGGTAACAGCAATAGATATTTGACTTACTGAAATTCTTGGATTTCATTTTTTAAAAAAAATGGGCTGGTTTTGTTTGCATTTCAGAATTTAGTATGCCAGTACAGAGGAAATCAAAGATAAATCAGCTTCTCATTACATTCAAGCTTCAGGTCCAGTGTTGAAAGATTTTATCAAAGCGTTTCTTAAACCCAGTTATTGAAATAAGTCAGTTAAAAGTTCATGGACAGTTTTATAGGAGCATTTTTTTAATATCAAGTTTATGCTTCAGCTATATTTTACAAAACAAATACAATTGGGTTTTTCCTGTTAAATCATGAATATTAGCATTTGAATGAGGACAGCCTTTAAAAAAAAAAGTTGAGAAGAGTGTCAGTCGAAAGAGTAAACAATATCAGTAACACCTTTTAATTTAAGACGTGTTTTTTCCTGCAAAGCGTTCAATACTAGCGACAGAGTGTTTTCGTTACACTTCAAATTACTGTTAATGTCATCCTTCGGGAAATAAAAAAAGCCTAATTTTCTTTATTTTTACGACTCTTCAACGTTTCCCAGCGAATTTTTTTTCTGCCTCCTTTTTATCTTGCAGCTTAAAAATAAAAGAGGAAAAAATTATAATGCGTTAAAGCGGTGAAAAATGAATTCGTTAATAAGGAAAAGTTGTAAAACTTGAATAAATGGATTCATTAAGAATTTGAAAGTTGTAAAAACCGATTTTAATGGATTCATTTTAGTGGGGGAGGAAAAAGTTGTAAAACGGAAATACAGAAATCCGAAAGAATATTTTAAAAAAGAAGGCATAAAAATATGAATCGGCTATTTGTAAATTAAAATTTTTCATTTTTTTTTCATCACATGTTTGTCCGACCATGTACGTTTCCTTATAGGGAAGATATTTGTTGTATCGATTCGCTTCTAATTAATGGTGAGTCCAGGAAATAGCCTTTATCCGAAATTAGATTTTGAAGAATCCAGATTTGAAATTACTTGTAATTTTTCATCCCTTGGAAACTTACTTAAAGAAAGAAGAAGAGAATAAAAGAGAGAAAACAGTTGCAGGAGGCGGAATGATATTCTTTTTTAAACGGATTTTCTTGTATAAGCTCTTCTGTCAGTAGGAAGCTTAAGACGCCTTTAATACGCAAAGATCAGATTGTAGATTTCATTATGGGAGGGGAGGATTTTTAGTTTTGTCGAGGAAAAATTAAATTTTCGTTTTTATTTATTTAATTTTTTTCTTTTCTTAGTGAACCGCGCGCGGAAGTGCAGTGAAAGAAAAATGGTAGGTCGGTGATTCCTGTACAGGGAATAGAAGAAAATGGAGTTGGATGTGCGGCTGGAGTTTTTTAAGGTAAGATCTTTTTTATTTTCTTAGCTAGTTTTTAACAAAACTAAGAGAGAGATTATGATTTGTGACGGAGAGAGAGAGAGAGAGATGATATCCAATTTTATTTCGCTTTGAGGTTTATTTTATATTGTGATAAACTGTATTTCTGAGTCGGTTAGAAACTTTTCTCAGGTTTTGAGTTTTGTTTTATACTTTTGGGGGACAGTTGATTAAATAAGAGCTGTTATTATTATGACGTTAGGTGATGCCAAAGACATTAATACGGTTATTAAAAAATTTTTACATTTTTTTTTTTAATGTGAGCCTGGGCTACATTTTTTTTGAAATTTAAGTAGAGAGGTTCTAACGAACTGGCCAGTTGAATTTTTTTTTTTTATAAAGCTGAGGTCAGCTTGTGGAAAATGCCAGATATGATATTATTTGTAACTGAAGGATTGAGATAATGAAATGAGACATGTTTACATATTTTAAAAGATAAAAAAAATACTAAGATTATTTGATTGCTGCTTAACGAATTTTTTACTGCTGAGGTCGATATTTTTGTAAATTTTGTTTGTCCTTTAGGAACGCTATCTCAGTCGCCAAGGCCCTGTTCGTAGCCTGTCATGATATGGTCCCCTTTCCTCCCTTTTTCTTAAGTCTGAAGAGCCTTGTAGAAAATCTAACAAGTTTAATGGAACTGTTTTGTACGTACTGGCAATGATTATGCCTTCCACAAAGATGAAAATTAGAATTCAACCCGGTGAGTGAAAACCCTAGGTTGTGAGTGAACTCTAGTCCAGCACAGCAAAATCTCAATTACCTTTTTGCTAATAATTTTTTCTAAGAAATATTTTATGCGTTATTCGACATTTGACATAAGGCATAAATCTTGTGTTCATGATTCCAGTAAAGTAACTCAACTAGTTTTATTTTCTTTAATTCTATCCGGCGATATCTGGGAATATTTCTCCATAATTAATTAGATTTGGCAATTTTGAACAAAAGAGACATTTAGAGCCCCTTTTATTTTCCCCCATTTTGACTACAGAGCCGAAATTTGATAATATTAGTCTTAACTGATTTTTCTTGCACCAAAACTTTAGTAGAAGCCTGGTCTTTTCTGGCTTGCTTTCTTTGATGGAATTGAGATTTCGGCTGGGAGGTTTTTAGCTGGAAATATATTCTTGATTAGAATTAAATTCTGGACCGAAGATGGAGGTATCTGACAAGAGATCGGCATTTGCAGGCAGTGTGATTTGCCTTCCTTACCGTAAACCTTGCTGACGAGTGCTGAATGTTAAGATTGGGAAAGCCTTTACTTACTCAGCTTACTATGGTTAGTTTATTTTGATAATGGACTTTTGAGATTTTTGTACGATTTGATTAAATGAGATTTTGTACCATAAACGCCCTACAATTTTCATCTTTTTGACTTTTACCCCGAAATCCATCAAAAAAAAGGCTAGAGCTTGAAAAACCTTTGACACGCTTCAACCTCTTCTAAACTCCTCCACTATGTCAAAACCATACAAAGGAGATCACCCTTGAAGAGTTACGTTACTTCCTTTGAATGGGATATCATCCTTTTAAAACAAAACTTGGAGGGAAAAATTAATTCATAGGCCGATTTTCTGTATTTAACAAGCCCACAACATAAATACCCTTTTATTAGGAGAGAATATTATCAAAATCATAATTGTAATTCAAAAGGAAGGTGAATTCCCAAGGGTAACCGATACCCACACGAATATCATACGTGATTAAGAAACCGTATATATATACGAAAAGGTAAAGGTGATCCTATGCACGAAAATCAAAGACTTGTATGAACGTGTTCGCCATAGCCCTGAGGTATTCTAACCGGGAAATGAGTATATAAGCTACCCGAAGAAAAATACAGAAGAAGCGCGCACGAAAAAGCGCTCGGGGGAAAAAAATGACATGTTGAGCTCAGTCATTTTCGTGGAAATCTCCAGTCCCGTGGAAAACATCGCACGAGACGCTTGCCGCTTTTATGCGGGGGCTCGATATAAACCGTTCGCGAGTTTACGAAAATTTTTACGTTAAAATTTTTTAAGCTAAAAAAATTTTCGGATTGTTTTTTTTGCCAATATGGATTTTTCAGATTTATTAATTAAAAAGTAAGAATTTTTTTTTGATTATATATTTTTTTTGGCCCAAATTGATTTTATGGGAATAATTATTTTCCTGCGTGCGCCTAATTTTTTTTTTTTGGGAGAGGGAAGAAAAATTTTTAAAGAGAAAGAAATTGACAGGGCAAGAAAAATCGAAGGGATGATAAAAATAATCGCTTAGTGACCTCGGGGATGATGTTAAATAAAAAAAAAAACTATCTAACAAGTGGTTTTTTTCATAAATCTACTTAAATAAAAAATTGGGGAAAGTGGCGGAAATTTATAACACCGAAATCTCTTCGTTAAAAAGACCTCTTTTTTTCCTCTCTTTCTCTTCTTTTTTTTTTTTTTTACTCCAAAAGGATAAAGTCAGATAAAGCAAAACCTGTAGGATGGATGAATGGACAAAGGCTTATTTATAGAATTCCAAGCTATAATAGGATTAATAAACTTCGTCAAAAAAAAACCAAAAAAAGGGCTTTGTGCAATTTTATTCGGATATTACATAACGTGTTACTTGATAATGTTTAACGTTTACCGTCCAGTTTTTTTTTTTCCTACTTTCACTAATTGCTCTAAACAAACACAAAAATAAAAAATTGAAAATGCTTTTTGTCTCCGTCACGAAAAAAAATTTTTTGTGTACATGCAATTTTTTTATTATTGTCTTAATTTTTGTTTTTATGGAAGTAAATGAGCTGAAACTTTATAAAGATAATGGGACTTTTTAGCCTTTTCATGATTTTTAATCGTTAAGGCGATAAAAATCAAAAAAGGTTATTGAAATTCTTAATATACACGCGCGCGGAGTCTCATGAAAGAAAATGCGGGGGAAAACAAAGAATTTTCTTGCGAGCCCTGAAAATGTTGACTTTTAACATTTTTAATATATGTTTACTGTCTTTTTTTAAGTGCCTTCAACATATCAAAGTATGACAGCTAAAATAAACGAGTTGTTTAATCCCGGTTATTTCCCCTTTAGACAAGAGGAAGGGCCATTTCAACTGCTGTTGCTGAAGTTATAACCATCTTAACTCATAACTTTTAGCTGTTTTTTAGGTTTTTTATTTAGTTGTTTATCTCTTTTGATGGGGAAAAATGAAATTGTTTTCGGAATGGTAAAAGGGCTTTCATATTTGAAATAATTGATTAGTCTATTTTATATTTGAAAGGATTTTAAAATAATTTTTTGACTTATTCTTGCTGAGTTCTTATGGTGTCTGCAATTAGTTTTGTACATTATGGGTTTTTTTTTTGTCTTTACCAATTAAAAATGTATTTTGTGCTGTTTGGGATAAGTGAATTGAAGTTGACAATTTTAAATTAGGGGGAAGAGGAAATAAACATGTTAATTTTTTTAATGGATTTTTGTTTGGTCCAAAAAAATTTGGGCTATGTTTGAGTATGAGGTGGACATTGAGTCACTATAATTAGCTTATGAAAAACTAGCGGCAACTTGGAATTCACATATAGCACAAAGGTCGAGTTCGCATTGCCGTGATGCTTCGTTTTGTTTTTGCCGATTTGCTCGGAAGCTGATCCATTTTCTGTAAATGGATCCATTTCATTCCATTGTAGTAAATGTTGCGCCTTATTTTGACGGTGGTCTCAGATATATCAAAGATAGTTTCAAAAACTGAAACGCCAACGAAAACGGTTCAGCAATGTCCAATGTCTAGGTTTATTGTATTTCACGAATGGTTCTGGGCACTTCACTGACAATTTTTTTCTTTTTACTCCTCTAACTTTTTTCGTTTGTAAGAATCAATGCTTGGAAGAGAGTGTAAAATTAATACCAGAGCTGCTTTGGTGTTGCAGGCGGCGTTGGATTTTACGACCCACCGTACACACTACATTTATTCCCAGATTTCATTCAAACCCTCGTGCATACTGATTTTTAACGATAAAATGAAAAATTGATGTGTTCTACTGTCGAACAGGTTCCAGGTCGCACCACGTTGAAGCGATTTATTCGACTTATGGCAACTTGTGCATTCGGTTTGTTTCCTACAAATGTTACGCTTCCCACGAGCGCCTATAGACGCGACAGAAAACTAGCTCAGATCAAAGACAGGGTCTTAACGGAAATCTCAGATTGGGGTTCAATTTATTTTCAGAGCTGATAAGATAGGAACGTGAATAACCAGGCCGAAATAAGCATTTAATAAATCAGTAGCCTTTAATACATCCTTTTGAAACAACGGAAATCCAAATTTTAGTCGGGGACCTTACAAATTAGACTTTTAATTACAAGCCTCGGAGCCCAGATTCTGGGCTCCGAGGCTTGTAATTTTTTAAGTAATACGAAGACGTTCTGCCCTCAGTTGTGGGGCCAAATCATAATTTAAATAATACAAACAATATAAAATTAATCTAGTGTGTCCTCGAGCTTGTAATTTTTTAAGTAATACGAAGACTTTCTGCCCTCAGTTGTGGGGCCAAATAATCATTTAAATAATACAAACAATATAAAATTAATCTAGTGTTTCCTCGAGCCGTTCACTTATTTGTGGTCCTAAAGAGGATCGTTTAATAATGATAATTTGATCTGATTAGCTCTCTTTCGTCGTTGCGTAAGCTTTACTTAGGAAATACCAAAGAGAAGGTTGTTTGTCTTTGCTGGTGTTGAATCCTGATTGGGCGACAAAGTTGATGTTCGTCATCGATGGCTGGCAGAACAGCTGGTGTCATTTGCTAGCGTTTGGCCTGAAATATCTGTAAAATGTGACCTTAAATCTGCTTACTGTGAAATGTATGGTGGAGACTCTGCGGATATGCCCACTGATGAAACAAATGATGGTTTTGATTACGACTGTGATTTTAATCGTGACTGTGGACTGTAGTTTTATGTAAAAGAGCTATGGTATCGATGACATCAATAGCAGAAGGACGAGCGGAAACACTTTATTCAAAAAGGGCATTTGTGAATAGGGAATCATGTACATAGGCGCTTTTTTAAAAATTTCATTATTCTTGAGAATTCTCGGGATTTTATCGATTCTCGATTTCTTGAATTTTTCAAAGAACGAGAATTCCCAAATCTTGAGAAATAAATTTTGTCGAGTATTTGGAATTACTAGTTCTAATAGTAGTCAGCTTTGTAACTGGTGCAAAACTGGGATCTCTCCGTAATCAAAATTAGTTTCTTGTGCGAGGCCCCTTACTACCAAACATGCTTTGTAATTTTTTTGCCTTCCACTTAAAATTTTATGTCACCATCGCCCATAAATTTATATACATTATCTCCTGTTTTATTAAATTTATTATCGGGACGGAGGATATGCTTTTGTAGTAGGGTCGGACTTACCATATCCCAAAGCTAATGGCATTAAATACTTTTCCACGTTGATCGAAAGATTATTTTCATCTCGTAAATATCGATTCCATCCCGTTTTATTTTTAGTCTCCCATTCACATTGGGATGCTATGTCGATGGAAAATGAACCCGGTTCTTTGTCTAAAAACATTTCATCAAAGCGAAAATGAACTTCACTGGAAATTAAAACAAAAAAAAAAAAAAAAAACATAATTCGAGATCCTTTTTTTTTCACATGGGGTTCAGGTATATTTATTATTCAGTTGTTGCCTGGATAACTGGAAAATAAAAAAAAGAAAAATATTGCAAATTCATTTATGTTGGATCCCTTGTTTCGCAAGCTGGCGTGGCCCAATCCGACCATCCGTTTTTCTTTGTTTCATAAAATTCTTTCATGGAATAACCTGACCTTAGTTGCAAAAGAGAAACACATGAATAGTCAGGGTGTATAGGAACAGGCTAAGAAGAAGAAGTAGTAGATTCATCCCTACGATTAAGAAAAATAATGACTATCTCACATTTTGTTTGGTGTTTTAATTTTTTTGTGGCAGTCTGGTTTTTATTCGTCTTCGCAGCCTTTAATCTCGTGACAATTCTAAATCGATCGTTGTGAGGTTAATAATTTAATGAGCTCGTATTACGTAGTGGGTATAAAATCCTAAAATTTATATTTTCCTTTAAAAACCACAAGTTTCTAAGCATGGAAGTGACATTTTTTCTTTTTTCCCCTCCTCCCCTTTCATCCCGATCTTTTCCCTTTCCTCCTCTTAATATTGTTTTAAACGGAAGGGATGAACAACAATTCTCATCCTTTCTCCCGAAAGAAGAATTTAATAAGGGCAATCGTAGCATACAAAAGAGAATCATGATGAAGTTTTTAATTCATCATCATCCTATCCCCCAAAGATAGCTCGTTTTATAATATTAGAAAAGAGTAGGAAGTTTGAATTTTGATCTTGGTCGAGACTGTTATTTGATGGTCAGTTTTGCGGCTTCAAATGTCTTGAGGCCTCGTTAAAAAAAAATAGTTTAAATGGAAGTTGATGGCGTAGCAACATCTCTCGCAGGCCACCGAGTTGCGGAAGGTCCCTTTTTTGAGTTTTTCTTGTAACAAGCTGAGAAGATTTGAAAAAAGGGCCCAAGAAATAATATTTTTTCAGGTCTGGTTTCACATTAGTGAGTTAAAAGTTTCGCTATTTGATTTAAATCTGGGATTTTTTTTGTTGGGAAAGAAACATTGATTTCTATGAGGTAAACGATTCACAAATTACGTTTTAAGGGTTTTCTTGGAAAAACGTTTAAAGGTCTTTATGAAGGGCGTATGGACGAATAAAATTTATGTTCCTGCTTGAGGTTTTCGGCTATTAAAAGGTTATTGAGTGTCTTTGCACATGAATTATCTTTGCAAAGGACATTTTATTGTTTTTTTCTATGATCGCATGGGTTTCTTTTCCAAGAAAAACTATCGTTTCGGATCTAATTCGAAAAGAATGCTTTTTTTAATATGAACGTTAGAAATATTTCTTATTCTGATTCTTTTTTCCATTTTTATTTCTTTTATATTATTAATGCAAGAATTATTTTTCCGGGTTTTGGAAGTAAATTCAAAAATAGAGATGAATATTTCTTAGGATTTCTTCAAATCTTAACATCAAATTGTTAATGTCAAGAATAGTTTTTGGTTTACTGAATCAATGCGACTGATTTGTACAAGCAGTGGTGGTGTGTACTTTGACCGAGCGAACCAAGCGGTCAGCCCCCGTATAAGTTTCAGTGATGCGAACAAATTTTTATTGCAAGGGCGCCATATTGTCTTCTTTGATGAGGATAAAATGACCTGTTTTGTTGTTGGAGGTGACAGAGTTTCATTTTGGGCGCTTCTGAAGATCGTGAAGATATTTCCATATCTTCCAGATATATTGTCCAACAACTTGGCGGGTTTTATATTTTTAAACATTTTTCTATCAGGATGCGCTGAATAAAATAGAAATATTGTAAATCTACATCCGACTCCATTACTGTAACTTTGAGAACTATATTCACACTAGTTGTACATTATTCATACTACAGCGGGGAGTTTGGATGTGGGCTCTGGTTCAGAAGGTGCGATTAAAGGACCTTCAATTAGTGGCCAGGAGGACTGATAAATCGTTAGGATCGGAGACTAAAGGGCAGATCGGCCGGGAATTTAGGATAGCGTCAATTTGGCAGGTTTTTGCGGCCATTTCTTGGAATGTAAAACAGGTGAAAAATAAAATTCAAAGAAAAACCTCCAAAAGCTCATATGTTTTTGTTTCCAAATTTACTGGATGTACATTTCGGGAATCTAAACTATTCCCATCATCAGCTCTACCAAAATGTTGTATAGAGTCGCCGGTTAGAAGTTGGAAAGCGTTAGAAATGAATAATCCATCACTATAGTAAATCAGGTATATTGACTCTTAACACTAACACCCGATATGATTAAGCTCAGATTTTTTTGAGGGAGGCACTTTTAGTTTCCTAAGAAAATTGTAGTGCCTTGGAGCTCTCTTGTAAAAAGAAGCAGCAATCGATTTTTCTTCAGCAGTCCATCTCTTTCCTTCCTTCATTGACGCGGCTTACCATAAGCCTCTAAAGTAAGGAGCCGATGTCGGATTAAATTTTCACCTAAAATCTTGAGCAGAAAGTACATAAGAGACTAGTTCATCGTATCTAGTATCTTGGCACTCCTTTAAAGGTTGTAGCAGTTCTCGGTTAGCACCAACGGAATTTGTACCTCAGTCGCTGTAGATAAGGTGAGGTTTGCCCCTGCGGGCAATGAAGCGCCGAAGTGAAAATCCATTTCGATACCTCAGAGGTAAACTGCCACTATGACGTCAGAGCTGAGCTCTAAGAAGGAGGTTCCATGATTTTTTTTTATTTGGAGTCGATCGTCTTTTTATTTGAGGGCTGGGACGTCACAGTGGGGCTTTACCTTTGAGCTACAGAAATGGATTGTCGCTTCATTGCCCGCAGGGGCAAACCAGGTTTTTAAAAAAAACAAATTGATTAAAGATTTTTGGCTTGATTCTGCAAGCATAGCTCTCCGTTTCCTGACAAGGTACCTCCTCTTGCTTTTTTCCTGGAGAGAGAACCTGTTGCATTGATGCTAATTTTCGAGTGGCCTGCTTTTACATAGTTTTTGTATATTTCTAGTTGCGAAGGCATTTAATTGTGCACAATAGCTTCATCCATCGCAATTAAGTATATTGAACCAGCATACGGTCTGTGTGCTTGTGATTTAACATTGAGATTGCAAATGTTTTATTTTATGTCGCACTTTACAGTTGGCAGCGAAAAACAAAATAGGCTTAATTGGTCGTGAGCTGTAAAAATAAAAATCAGCAAAGCCAATAAGAAAGAAAATCAAAAAGTTTGTTTTTATCACAGTAGAAAGCAATTTAATAAATATTAAAATGAATCAGTTCCTTCTGTGGAGAACTCATTTTAATTTTCTTCATTGTCAATTTCGGGAATGATCGCAAGACTCCCGAGAAGTTTTTAATAAGTTTCGGAATGAATAATAAAATACCAATTTTCGTTTTATGAGCGACATTCTGTGGAGTTTAGGACTGTGTTGCGCAATGCATTCGAGTTTATCCAAATTTTCCGCTTTTGCATTTAATTGGGATGAAAGTAAATGTGATCGAAATTTGAGAGAGTGTCCACTTTCTCTTTCAGACTCCCTAGGAAATCCCTGCCAAGCCACCTCCCACCCTGAGTCAGGCAAGTCCCCCAAAATGTGCTTGCATTATCTTTGGCTGATTGCACCAGTAAAACAAGGCAGTAAGAGCATTAGTTTGCATTTTTAGTTCCGCTTTCGAAAACGAGAAAAAATAAAGCTTTCTATTTTCTCAATTGAAGCAATGATATTTCCTCAATCATCCATTGGAAAATTATAACAGGGAAATAATTATAGGGATTACACTGAGCCGCTTTCAACATCAGAATACAGAAACTCAGGAATTAATTATTCCTATTTTCTTACTCCCTTGATGGTATTAAGATGATTGAAAATATGGATGTTTCCGCATCGCGATAAACAATTTAACAACTCCTTCAAACTCTGTTTAGATTATCTTCGGTTTCCTTTGGTGAAGGTGCGAGTGGGCGAACTAATAATGTGGGCGGCGTCGGAGGGATCGATGTTTAAGAACCAATTAATTTTATATAAATTCTAAGTGCGTATCTCGTGGTTTTGACAAAAAATAATTGCCGGATTTAAAAAGAAAAAAAGGAGGTTAAGGAGTATTAATAATTTGATAAATTTTTAAGAAGAAAATTTAGCGGTTTGTGTATAAATAGAGAAAACAAAAGCAATAATGAAAACTTAGATCGCGACTTTGTGAAAACTTTTAAGGGATTGTTGAAAATCTTGGGCAATAAGTAAAGCGCGCCTTTTGAAGTATGGGTGAGAATAAAAGAAAAACAAAGTAGGGGAATTAGCAACGGGGAGAATAAGAACCCAAGTTATGAGGAAAAATTCTTTTTTCGTTTTTATTTTGCTCTAAACCGCATAAGCTTGGATTTTTCCCTGTGGGAGGAAAACCAAGCTTTTATCTTTATAAGCTTAAGTTGTGGTTGTAATGGGCGATCAAGTAAGATATCCGCGCTTGTGATCCTTACAAGTGAAAAAGGCACGTAAATAAATTTTTGATTTTCATTCTCAGTAGATTCTTTCGGAGAGTACAAGCACCCAACTCCACGATGGTGTCTTCGATGAAAGTCGGTTTCTGGACTCGATTGTGCTGCATCTAGCGGCCATTCCCCGAACTTTGAGCAACAAATTTTTCTCCAATTGCTGTATCGTAGTTTTCACTCGTTGACCACCTTCAGCTCTCGCAATAGTTCAGAGACATTAGATAGTGAGATGAAAAAATCATTGGATTGCGCCGCGTTTTCGTATTTTTCCATAAATGTTAATTTTTCCCCTACTGTCTGCTGTTAATTTATATGAAGCTGTTCGATTGTTCCGTTTTGGGTTTTTATTTGGTCGATGAACGGGTCGAATTTTTTGTTCGATGATAGTATGCTGACTTTTCTCTTTGCATATTGCGAAGTTCCTGTTCCTCTTTAAATATTCGCTCATAGTTCTCAGTGTCGGTCAATGACTTCGTGAATTCTTCGGTTAACTTTTTCACAGTATCTTTAAAAGCCTTTCTGGTGAAGGCGATCTGTTGTACCGGCTCCTCCACTAACTCTGCTAGCTTCTTTGCGGATTTCCGTCAGATCCGTCATGCAAACCCTCCGGATTTTCGTCAGCAAACCCTCGGCCATGATGGCTATACTAGAGAGCTACATGCGGTGGCTTCCCAACACCTTCTGCATTGCAGCACAGGAGCCACACTGTCAGTCCTCGCCTCAGCCTCCTGCTTTCTGGACTTAAGCCTAGTCAACTTTTACCGTCTTAAGCCAGTACTGGTAGGGCTGCTGCCCCCTACCAGAACTCTTACGAGATTGCTACCTCCCGGGTCAGAAGGAATCTGGAGCTCGTCGAGGGCAGTTGCGCCAAACCTGAAGCAAAACTGTTTATGTTCCCACTGACTACCCCAGCGTATAATTTAAGAAGCCGAATATTGCTTACATTGACCTCAACCTTCAAACAGGGCTAAACATTAACAATTACCGAGAAAACTAAAACTCAATTACGAACAAGTTAAATGCTTATAAAAGCTCTGTTGTTAACATTACATTCCAGTTATTCCATTTATACAATCACGACCCGAGAAAACAACTCTACAAATATATAAGGATTACAGATTCCAGTGAATAAGCTCTTTGGAGTTTCCTGGAAATCAGTTTATGACACTAAGATGCCATTATTCTAAAAGCTAAAAGTTTACTCCTTAAACGAAACCTTTCACCCCCGCTTTTCCACGCTTTGCCATCTCTTTAAACTCCCTTTTAATACCTTCGTTCCGTGGATATGAAAACACTGCAGAACAATTTAACTAAACATTATATGATCGTTCTCTGTGAAAAACTTTTTTGACGGGTTTTTATGAAAGTTTTTTTTTTCCCCCAAGTAAACTCCCCAACTCTTTTCATTCATTCCCCTTTAAAAGCTTATACTATCCATTAGCTTTGCTCTGTTCCATGCTTACGTGGGTTATTTATAGAAAGAAAAAAAAGACATGAATGAATATTAGAGTGAAACACATTCATACGTTAAATCTTAAAGAGGCGTCGTGTATGAGATCTTCGTTCTTTGAATTTCTGCTTTTCAAAGATGCATTTGCAAAGCGATTTTTTTCGAATGCATTGTTTGCCCTAGTTTTGTAGGAGCGTTTCGGGAATACACATTCAATATCAGTGTTATCGTTGGTTGTATTCAAAGAAAGATGGTTTCATTTCGGAGAATTCACTTTTCTTTGAACTGAGACTTCCCACGTCATTTTCGTTGTATTTTCAAGGGATAGAGAATCTGATAACAGACAGTTTTTACTTTTCGGGGAATGATTGCAGCCAGTTGAGATGTCAGTAATCGAAGCTATTGAGCCACCTCGTCTACCTCACTTGAATAGAGGAGGTTTTCAGGCAAACGAGGAAAAATATTGAAATCACATTTCGCTCGTCAATATTGCACATTTCATTTAAATCATCCATTTCTTATTTTTTCCCCAAACATATTTCTGTTTTCTTGCCAAACGGATCCTTAATGTAATTGTACAAAATATCAGAACTAGAATAATATTTTTGCATGCATTCCAGTGTTTTGGCGTTTTCCATTTGAAACATATTTTTATTTCTAAATTATCTGCTTTCCTTTTAGATTTTTGTAACTTGAGCCCCGTTGTCCGATTTTAAAGACAAATTTCCTATATATATCGGTCGGTATCTTGAGCCCCTCAAGATACCAAAAAATCTAATGATCATGGTTCACCGACCCACTGGAGCGATTCAAAAAATTACACGTCATGACCTCCTTCACCCATTTTCCATTGTTTCTTCTCCTCACGGAAATTTAAAGTAAAGTTCTCGACAATTCTCCTTAAATAATTTTTGCTCACCCAAAAAATGACGAAGACTCTATTCGAATTGTGCAAACCGAAATTACAGAGAAGAGGATTCATTATGTTTATGAGAATGCGGTCAATCAATATGGGGAAAACTAAAGTCCGAAAAGGGATTTCCTCTTGAAGATTTACAAACTTTGAGAAATCGAAAGCATGTTTTACAAATTGCCAAGCTTGAATCTGACGAGTGGTATGACAGTTTACACCAGAGATAAAGAGAGTTAGACATGTTCGGAGTTTTACTAGCCTTGAGTATTTTGCAAGTTTGGATTTTATGATAATGTCACAGGTCGACGGATCCCTCAGGATATTTTGATACTGGCTTTTCCTATACAGTGACCTATGGATTCGAAAATTAATTTATTTTTACCTGCGGAAATCGGTTTGTTAGGATTAATATTTTGAAAAGAAAACGTTAAGTTTTTAGTTTTCCGCTGAAGGAATAAGCGAATATTATTTTTAGTTTGGGTTTTTTGTATTTTTTTATTGCGTAGGAAGTAGCGTGGTCCCATAGCCCACTGGCTACTTCCCTTGCGATTCTTCCTTTCATTCTATTATCCTTGTCTCTTGAGCAAACAACGGAAAACCCTTTAGCTTTTTCGTCAGGTTTTTTCTCCTCCCTCTGATTTCATTTGCGTATCGTTCTGCATGAAGGATCCGCCCTCAGCGAACTAAAGAGGAAACTTTTTTATTGAATTCGGTACCGTAAAAAAAGAAATGATTTTGCTTAAGAGAGGAAAACTATAGTCTGCTGAGCAGGTAAATAGATGCAGTTTTTTTTATTTTTAGGTATTTTGAGAGCTTTAAACGGGAGAATATGGAGTGTATTTTTTTGATAGTTTTTATGGTGTAATATGCGGTTTAATATCATAAAATTACAGGGGTTAGAACTAAAACTTTCCGGTAGCTGAGCGGTTTTGCAAAAACAACTTAGTTTATGCAATCAAACATGTAGTTCCTCAACCAAGCCATTGTTTCCAAGTTTTCATGAGTTAATGTTCTACATTTCACAAAAAATAAACCCCTTGTTGTTTAAGACATTTGATTGACTCTGTCTTGAGTGTTAAGATAATTATCCTTCTGCTATTGTGTAGTGCTAATTATCCTTGGAGTATTTTGTTTAGTTTTGGAAATAATGATATTCTAGGTGGATTTTTGGAAAAATGAATTTTGCTTTAAAATATTTTTTACATTTTGTGCATCTTAAATTTTTTACATCTTTTTCATCATATTTTTCTAGAAAATTTTCAATCTTAAAACTAAAACTTTTACACTAGCGTAGTTTACATTACTTTTACACTGCAATTGTCTTGCCCAACGTCTGGTCAACATGAAGACGAAACAATTAATTAGAACGTTATTTGTTGCTGCAAATTTTTGTTAGCCTCCATAACTTGAGTTAAAATGCCTGTATGAGGATGCCAAACTAAAAATACGCAGTACTGGAGTTCCCAAACTAGCAATTGAACCTGCACCTGATAATAGTACTTATGATCTTCTGGCAGTTTAGTGCCAATCTTTTTTGCAAATTCTTTTTTCTCCTGCAGTTTTTTTTCTTTCTCTAGATGATCGACTTGATTATTTATTTTATATTCTATTTTATATTCTTCTGGAATTCCAAATCCAACGTCCAATAAATCATTGTTTATTTCTTCCGTACAGATTATATAAATTTATTTTTTATTTATTTATTTAAATTACAAGCTACCAGATCGCAGGTCCAAAAGCCGTTACAAACGATATCAATAATAGTAAAAAGGGACAAAATTTATACAAAAATACAAAATTTATTAAACGATTTAGATTAAAAATAATAAAATTGACTGAAATTATGAACCCTGAATCTAGGCAGGCAAAAATCAAAGTCTGTCTGTGACCGAAGCCGCTTAGTAGCCATTTTTTGCATCAAGACTAGTGAGGTAATCCTCCCTTGCAATCTGCCTTACGACGTCAGTATATTTTTATTTATTTATTTATTTAAATGAAATTTAAGATTCTTCTTTGCTGGCATTGTTAAGTTTATATGATAGACTGTCTATCATTTTTTGTACTTAGCTCGGAGGTAATATATTGGAAATCTAATGCCGCTTGTTGGCAGTTTTCGCAATTTTGAGGATCCATTTTTGACTTGTTGTCCACTTGAAAAATTCTTGAAGACTGAGGAAATTTAGGCTTCCACCTATTCCACCTTGTATATATTTTAAGATTTATTTTTTGGAAAAGGCTACATTTTTTACGTTGTTATTGATTTGTATGGCGTTTCCTCACCCGGCTTGCAGTTTCTTTTACTGAAAATTGACGCAGCTAACTGCAGAAGTTCCAGGATTCCAGATCTCTCCAAGCTTATGGGATCAATTTGCAAGAGGAGATGTAACCATATAATACTAAAGTAGTGTAGTGCAGCCACGAGAAAACGTTCTGCATCTCCGGGTCTTTCACTTGCGGGAATATGAGCCGAAAAATTTTGTATTGTATTTGGCATAAATATTTTATTCCATTTTTGCTTATCCTTATGGTAATGTATAATTGATCTAAAATTCATTTAAAGCTCCAACGCCACTACCCAGAAAAATAACATTCTGTAAACAAAAAAAATATTATCTGCTCAGCTACTCCAAAATTTGAAATTGTACTTGTTGAATTGCATTTGCTTGCTGCGAATTTTGAATTTGATACCCCCCCTCCCCGAATAATAATCTCATCCCCCCACTTTTCTCAATCTTACATTTTCTTTTAATAACCTTTCTCTAACCGCACGTACGAAATCCCACCCTCCCGACTTTTTTTAATTGCGAAAAATTAATCCTAAATTAATTTTTCCCCTCCCCATTCACAAAAAAAAAATTTCAACAATGCAATAAAATAAAGCTTTACCTCTCAGTTTTATCATTTTAATTTTAGAAACGAAAACGTGGAACACTTGAATAATGAATGCATTTGAAAATGTACGTAATTGTATCAAGAACTGCTTTGCATGGTGTTGTTTCGGTTAAATACATTTTCAACTCGTTCCTTAGGATTGCCGCGGCGTTGGCATTTACATAAATCTAAAACATTATATGCCGAAGAGGATAATGGAAAAGGCTAAAGCGACCAAAATCTTGTCTCGCAATCTGTTGTGGAGGGAAACCTTTACGGATGGAGCGCGGTATCCTTAACACCCCGTTCAGGTTTTCGAAATTCCCCAGTCTTAAAACATTTTGATTTTGATATTATTGTCTCGGAAAATCCTCAATCAAACGAACTATCATTCCCCGGGTTTTAATCCTTAGCGGATTAAAATCCCCGCGCTTTAATTAGATGGTCTTTTCTCGAAATAAAATCGGGCACTGTCAACTCCCCGCCTTTTCTTAAAGTTTATCAAAAGTTTTAAGGGCTAGATTTTAAACTCGGGGAGTTGTTCCCTCCCCTCCTCTCTCTCTCTAGAGCCCTCTTGGAATAATTAGACCTTCTAGGACTCGACTTGGAAGTCTTCTCGCGTTGTTTGTTTTTAGCTTTTCAAAGCTATCCCATTTCATGATTGACCTCAGAACGTTTACGGCTTGAATTTTGAATACGTTCCGGGTTCATTGCCCAACTTGTTAAGAGAAAGGTTTATGCTTTTATTTTAATATTTTATCCGTTAATGAGGGATGTAATAAAGAGCGATTAACCCTAGCTGAGCGGTTCGCTTTGTGGAGTTTTTTTTTTTTTGCTTGGAAGGAAAAACCACATATTTGCGGAGACGGAAATAAAAAATACGGAGGTGTTGACGCGGAAAATGAGAATTGTAATGATGATAATGATGATTATTATTTTTGCGGATTTTTTTTAAAAGGGCTCCGAGCAATTAAAACTAATCGCTTTGAACTTAATGATTCAATTAGTGGTCTCTGCTTCTTTCGCTTTCATAAGAATTAAATTTCATAATAATTTAAGTCAGTCGTAAAGAAAATAAAAGGAAACAATTACAAGCGAATCCCTTTTTTTCAACGTTTCAAACTTTATGTGATTATAGCTTATGAGATATGGTCTGTAAAATTTTAGGGGTTTCGTGCATTTTGAGTGAAATTAAAGAATTTTAGAGGTATCATTTTTAATTGTGCTAGTGTGCTCTGCAATCCCAAACAGACTGGCCGCGGCTGAACCACATCTACAGGATGTCTGCAGAAGAAATACGTAGAAATACCAGATAATTTACTGGAAGTAAGTAAACCCAGGGATAGGTGTAAGGCGTAGGAAAGTGGCTACCCCACTTCCCAGTGGCTATAACTACGCCACTGCAAGCAACCAAGACTGGAAGGCCGTTAAATATTTCTGGTGGGGGGCAGCAGCCTCACCAGCACTGACTTAAGGATGAAAACAATACTGTCGGTCAGACTTAAGACCGGATGGCAAAAGACAGATTCGTAACAACATGGCTCCTGTACTGCAATGCGGAAGATGTTGGAAAGCCACCGTATTAATTTTTCCTTGTATAGCCATCACGGTTAAAGGTTTGCTGCGCAAGACCAAATATAGTCGTTTCGGCTGGGGTTTTGGCTTAACGCCATACGCTCTTTGGTCGTGATGGTTGCCGATCTCCGCTTCGGAGTGGCATGGTAAGAAGAAGTAAACCCAACAAAAAATATTTCTGTACTGACCAGTCGTGTTGCATCGATAATAATAAGTTTTTACATCCCCATTTGCTGACTTATGTAATCCTGTATCGTTAACATATCTCATGTTATTTTCATGTTCAATTTTAATTCTCCATTCATTAAATTCAAAAATAGAGGAGGAACTTCAATCACTCTGTCATAAAAATAAAATTATTAAATTCACACGATGTCCAGACTTCCTTTCTTGAACCTCTAACCTGCCAGAAGCTCTACGCTCTATCCACTCTATTTGATTTCGCTGGTCCGAAATAATTTTGTGCTATCTGCAAGTTTAGGTTTACACGTGTTGTCCATAAGCTAAACATAGTGAATCCATGTAAATTTGAACTCGCAGATAGCACAAAATTATTTCGGACCAGTGATTTACAGACTCGCTCTACGCCTAGCACCACCCTACCACCCTTTCTTGCACTTCTATCTCGACTCCTCTCCCTCCTTTTCCTCTCTTCGGCCTTTACGCACTTGACCGACCAACATTCCGTGGACCGGACCCCCTGTCTTCCGCACCAAAGCAGAAAGGCCTATTGAAATTCTCGTGGCACGCACTATATACGTGATCGGGTGAGAAGCAATAAAAACATAAATCTGCCGCCGGCAGCCAACCGATATCCTGTCCATATTTCCTAATCGCTCTATCACTGATTGCTTCTCTCCTGGGAGATAACTGGCTCTGCCTGGTTGTCCCTGCTGTCTCCTCCCAACCTCTTTCCCCAGATCCAACTTCTATCTCCAGGACATCATCTGACTGCTGCTCCACTGCAAACGTCGCCACCGCTCACATAAATGATCCGACGGATCCGGTCTCCCACATCTCCTACATCTACCATAATAGCTTAAATTCTCAAACTCTAATCGTTCCTGATATGCGGTTACCTCTCTAATCCTCATTTCATTCTCCATTTCAAGACGACGGTTTTGCGACTCTAACGCGATAACCTTAGCTTGTAACCCTGTGGCTAATTCTCTAACCCTCGAATTCTCTATGCACATGCGATCTAAAGAGATCCTGCATGCCTCTAGGCCCATATCATACTCATGTCTCGCGTCTCTAATTTGGTCTTGACGGTTCTCAATTCCCTTCCTCACCAGTTCCGTAAAGTCCAAAAGTATGGCTTGATTTAACTCTATCAATTTGAGCCGCAGCTCCTCTATTGGTAAATTCGCTACTACCATATCCTCTAATAAGATCCTGAGTTCCTGCTGCTTCATTCAAGTTCCCAAATTTCTCCCTCGCCGCTATCGCACGACTTCTTGTGATATCCCATCACGCTAAACGTTAACCTGTATGAAAGATATATGTTTGGTTATTCACGAATTGGAAATTGCTGCTCTACTGATGAAACTCAACGGTGAATCCTAAATGATGACAATTACTGAACTACGGGATGATCTATTGCTCTATTGTTTCTTAATTACTCAAAGCAAGATTCAGATTTTCAGCCTTGTTCCTTATAACATCATGAAGCATATAATAAAAAAAACTTTCTACCCTCAGTTGTGGGGCTTTAATAATCGTTTTAGCGATACAAATAAAAATATAATATCAGCATTTAAATATTTCCTTATTGGTGTCATAAACACTGTTCATGATAAACCTGGAAATCTGTTCAGAAAATCAAATCCAACTTTGAGTCAGCGCAGGAACTGTTAAGACTTTAGATTTTTCTCAAAGTCGATGCTCCAGTTCTAAAATACTGATTTCGTTTCCTGAAAAATATAAATTTTGCAATTTTTAAAATGATTTAACTTGAACACTTTTTGATCATAAGCTGGGAAATCACAAATAATGCTTAAAAACTTAAAAAGAAAGCCATTGGCATTCCAAGTTTTTTTTTTTTTTACAAAAAGGAATTTTAAAAAATTGTTAAAGTTTGAATATTGCTTTAAAAAGTTAATTAAAAAAAAGTTTACCTTTATGGAATTTCATTTCACTAATGACTTTTCGTAATGTACTTTGATTTAAGAAATCAATAAAGTTATTGAGAAAGTAAAGTTAACTACGTTAACGATTGGCTATTTTCGGCGATTTGGGTTCCACAGGAATGCAGCAAATATTTTCCCCCTCAATTAATTTTTTATTGGAAAAATCGGCTGATTTTTTTTGTTGGTTATTATTTTTCCTGTGCGTTGAGTGTCCAACCCTGATGCGATGGATCGCGTTCTGGTTCTGGATAAAAACCGTAAAAGTCTTAGACTAGTCATTGGCTTCGCTAGGAAAAACCGCCGCTCTGTACTAATTATGCCGGTTTTTGAAAAATGCTTCCAACTGTGGAGAAGTGTTGGAATGCAGAGAACATACAGAGAGGCACTGAATTATTACCGGAACAGTCTGTAAGATTCTTTAATCATGAAAAGTCTAAAGTTCGGTTCGGTCGAAATGTAAGAGCTTTTGAAGTTTGTAGAGCTTTTGAAGAGCTTTTGAAGTTTGTTCTTGTAGAGTACCTCCATTCTTCCCCCATAGATTAAATCGTTAGGCAGCTACCGAAGCATCTAGCTAGGGATTGCCCCGGGATTCCTCTCTCCTATATATAGCTTATGGACGGTCTGGAATTGCATCGGCACATAAGTTATACATAGGCGAGAGAAATACCAGGGCAATCTTTACCACTAGAAAATGCATGTTAGCTCCCGTACTAGTATTTAGTGTGCATTTTCCTATTGATGATCGATCCTGGCGGAACCTGACCTGATCTGATCTGATCTGAACTGAATTATCAACGTGTAGTCTTAACTCACAGCAGATTGGTTCAAAATATTACCGCCAATAAGGGAAATGCCCCCTCTTTATTATTCAAAATGTCAACGGGTAGTCTTTACTCATATTGGATATGTCCAAAATCCTACTGGGAAAACTTCCCTTTGAACGGTCAAATTCGAACTTTCAACTGTCTTTGGTTCGAAGTATTACCGGGAACGCGTGCAGGTACCCAGTCTTTAATACTCAACTTGTGTTAACTTACACTCGATGAGTCGAACTATTACCGGTTAAAACGATACCCTCTTGACTACCCGACGGTTACGTCAGGATCGATCAGTGAATTCCCGGAATGCCTTATGTCTTCGAATTTTGTATAATCGTGTCCTTGGAGTGAATCCCCCAATCAACTTCGAACGGTCAAATTCGAACTTTCAACTGTCTTTAGTTCGAAGTATTACCGGGAACGGGTGCAGGTACCCAGTCTTTAATACTCAACTTGTGTTAACTTACACTCGATGAGTCGAATTATTACCGGTTAAAACGATCCCCTCTTGACTACCCGCCGGTTACGTCAGGATCGATCAGTGAATTCCCGGAATGCCTTATGTCTTCGAATTTTGTATAATCATGTCCGTGGAGTGAATCCCAATTCCGAGATGAAATCCGAATAGCTAGACGAAAACTTACAAGTCTCAGACCTCCAGGCAGGACGAGGCTCATTTCTTGTATAAAACTTTTATATAAATGGCGACCTACCATTTTCACCTTTTTCTTGATCGCCATCAATGGAAGACGATAGAGACGGAATATTTTCTCCAGTTCCTGGGGCAGTGGATTTTTCTGTATCAGGTAGTTGTTCAGATATCTGGAGACCTGCCAGAAAAACAAACAAAAAAAATTCAGAAGAAGCAGCTTTTCCGAGTTCACGTTTTCTTCTTACTTCTTGGAGCTTCTCTGTTGTTTTTAGCACTTCTTTTTGTAAATTAGCTGTCGTTACTGATTGAGCTCATTTTTTTAAATTTTCACAGTATGCTACGACCGTGCTATTCGCAAATTTTCTTCGTGCATACTAAAGAAAGGTTCGAGTGAGTGCTGCTGAATGAATTTGCTGTTTGGGTGTTGCCCATTGTTAGCTTTTGGGGGCATTAATTAATCTTAAGAGTTAGTTTCGTTACTCAAAGTCACAAGACACGAGGAAAAGGTTTTTGGGCGTTTGGAAAACGTTTCGTGACAAATGTCAAGCAACATTCAGAAAAATCTTATTTATTTTTTTAGCTCTACAATCTAAATTTGTTTTAATTTTTTTTTTCACCATACACTATCGATCTCTTAATCCGATTTTTTCCCGTGGATAATATTAAATGGATTTTCGTGGATAAGGAATTTGAAAACGGCATTTAAATAAAGCTGAAAGCTTTCTGGATTCCAAAAATTTTACGAATACCTTTTTCCCTTCAAGTCATATATGGCTATTCAAGTTTGTGGTATAGAATTCTTGAGAGAGATTTTTTTTCTCCTGCGTAATGAAAAAATCCTAGTATTCAAATAAGTGATGTGTGAATTTTTATTCCTAGATAGATTATATTAATAGATCTAGTAATGAGGATAATTCTCGTTTGCTAAACTTCCGAATTTGGCCAATGTAATTTCGGCCGATTAAAATTATGGCCGTGACCAAATATATTGTTAATGTTCATTGTTTATGTGAAATATAAGGTCGTCCTTAGTTTGAAATATTCTGGCGCAAAAGCGGCAAAAGTATTTATTCACTTGTATCTGTAAAAAATGATTAAAAATTTATAATTAAGAAAGTTAATTTGCTCAAGGTCACTACTAAGAAAGTTACTTATGCCGTGACAGTTCCACAAAAATACTATTAAATTAGAGTCTATTAAGTTACCGTGCTTCACTAGTTTTTTTGGTCAGATGCAAGGTTAATTTTCTTAACACCATTTTGAGTATTGCCGAAGACAGCCTGAGATGTAGGAGGTATTTCCAGGCTGCGTTTAGATGTGTTGCTTTTACGTCCCCTTCCATTTTTATGCTTATCTCTGCGGATTTTACGCAGAGATTTTCTTTTACGCTAATCTCATTACGGATTGAAATTTTTAGATCCTTAGCCTTAGCTTTAGCATCCATGATGGTTTTTTTACTTTCGAGCTACACATAGTAGTGAGAAAGTATTGTAATCATGTAAAAAACTAAATTTTGAGATTCGGCGTATTTTGGCCTGAAACGTCGAGAAATGACGAAAAAACCGGTTTTTGGAAGGCCGTCCGTCCGTTTCTCTGTCTGTCCGGTGTACAACTTTCTCCTTTTTGACGAAAACGGCTCCAACGATTGCGTTCATATTTTATATATGAGTAACAAAGACCATTTAGAGAAACTTTTTCCTCTTGCACTTTTCAGGGAAAATTCGTTTTTTCGAGATAAAAAATAAAATGTAAAAAAAAAAGTTAAAAGTCCGATGGGAGATAGTGCACAAACGAGTCGAGATATGCAGGATCTTTTTTCGCAAAAACGGCTCCAACGATTTTCTCCAAATTTTTTCAATGAGTGGCAAAGACCCTACCGAAAAACTTTTTCCTCTTCCACTTTTCCGGAAAAAGTCGTTATTTCGAGATAATAAAAAAAAAAGATTCCACGTTTGTTGAAATTTCTAAGTCCTGCGATGCCGAATAAAACTGCGAGTCGAGATCGGTGTTATCAACAAGCACAACAATGCTTTGTTGTTGTATTCCTTTTCGTGGAATTCGGGTTCATGTGATTTGGTTTTTTTACGCCTTCAAAAAAGAGGCATTTTGTTTTTGTCCTTAGTATTATCGTCCGTCATTCAGTTTGCTTGCACGTAGGCCTATATGCTGCGCTGTTTCTAACCGCGATAAGGGTTGAACAATGCGCAACCGAATTAGCAAGAAAGTGAGCTGTCCTTTCGGACTGCCAGGCATCTTGTTAATTTTGTTATGGTATTGGTATTTAATGCTATTTAATATTTTGCTTGGTTAACATTCTTTTTAGATAGACAATGTCGTTCTCCTGCTTGGAGACTATGGACTTTAGTGCGGCTTGTTGGTCCTCCATTGTTTTGATCTTAACTCTGACCTCTCTCACTTCGGTTTTAATGGAGTCGAGCTCTTTGAGAACTTTATCGTCGGAAAAATCCATCTGTTTACTAAGCAGGTCGTATAGATCATTCATAGTCAGAATCGTGCCTTCTCTATTCATGGTTGGCGCGACCAGGTGAGGTTAGGTGCACGGAGAATGTGATTTATTAACTTAAAACCGAGATGAGCGGACGTTTGTATTTTAAAACACAAATACAAATCCTTTTTGACTAGATTGATGCTGCTTTTGCCGTGTAAAATTGCAATTATTTAAGTTTTTCGATAAATTTGAGTAGCGACATAAAAAACTATACATGTTTTTTAAAATCAGGCGTACAAACCTTAAAAAATTTATAATTAAAATAACGGTCAAAATAAATTTGGAATTTTTATCTTGGATTTTGGATTTGGATAGAAACTTAATTTTTTCTTCTTGATTCATTTGGCAAAGAAAACAAGAAGCAAACCTTTTAAAAAAAAGGGGAAGTGGAAAAAGGTTTTCTTGTTCCGTATTTAACAACACACTTGTTTCTTTCTTTTGAAAGTTGGAAATGTTTCAAACACCTCCACAATGCTTGAGGGAAATAGTTTCCGTGTAAATCGAAATCCTGTCTGTTGCACTGGGGGGTTTTGCTTGCTTTTCTGAGAAGGGGCGAACTTCCTGTTTATATTGCATTGCCCTTTACATGCTATACATAAAAGCCACTTCGCTTCTTGAGTAAACTATACACGTAACGATCGTGTTTAATAATCCACTTCTTCGGTTAAACATGTTAGTTAACATTATACACCTTTACGAACACCTTTGTTATTGGGAAATTTCCTATCGTGGTGTCAATTTAACTGTGTTTAACCGTAGCAAAGGACGGATCGTGTCTGACATTTAATGATTAAACGCTAATATCGTTCGACTGGAACTGTTTGCGATTAATTTTAACGTTGAACCTCGTTTTTTCAAGTCCTTCACTTTTTTTTATTTTTTGAAAACTAATTAAAAGTTTTTAAAAAATTTAATGCAAAAGTTTAAATGGGACTGACGGTTTTTTTTTTTTTTGGTCTCGAGACTGATAGAAAGAGGGAAAACCACATAGGAATCTTATACCCGAAAGCTGATCCTCGCTTTAGGCTGGAGATTTCATTCCAATATGTCTTTTCAAAATATCTCGCCGCTTAAAATCCTGAAGGAAAATAAAGAAAGGAAAGATCTGATTTTAATTAATGCGAATTAAAATTCATTGATTGATGGATCAATTATAATTATAATTTTAGTAGATGATAATAATGATATATTTTTTATATTTATATGTTATTATATTTTTGGCGTCAGGATTGGGCGACCCCACCGCCCAGTGGTTTATCCATTGCAGAAAGCCAAAGTGAAGAAGTAGAGGTAGCACCTTTGTCCTGGGTCGACTAGGCACTGGTCCTCACTGCTTCACAGAGTAAGTTGATGCGATCACAGTTCCGTAAAAAAAATCTTAGCCTTTCCCTTGCCAAGACCGAAGTGGATGGAGGAGCCATATACTGCTAGGCCTAGCAGTTCTCTACGGATCTAGACCGGAAGATCCTTATCGTCAATGAATACACTTATATTACTATTACCTTTTTTTTGATTACCGCTAAAATCAATAAATTTAGTCTTAGTTGCATTGACTTTCAGATTTAGATGACTTAAGGTTTGAACAAAGAGGTTGAGCGATGTGTTTATTCTAATTTCATTATTATTATGACTAGGTGATGTATATAATAATGTTGTATCATGGCAGTACATACATATTTTATCTGATACCGCTGGAAGGAAATTCACATATAAAATAAAAAAAAAGAGGACCCAATATTGTTCCTTGAGGAACTCCACAAGTGGGAGAAAGTTTCTGCAGCTCAGGAGATCTGCAGCTCGATGGGTCGAAAGTGAGAATATATGATGTTCTCATATTGCTATATCTAGTGAGTTTTGGGCTTGCTTTTATGGCGGCTTGAAGCCCTAAGAGCTGCCTTTGGCATTTAAAAGAATTTTTTTCCCCTGAAAATGATTATTCAAGTACTGAATTTTGCTTTGTTTTCTTCTTAGCTTAAAATTCTCAAATTATACTTATGGCCTGAATTTACTACTAACCTACAACATATATTTGGATTCCAGCCAGTCAAACTTTGAGTAAGGTCAAGCTTTATAACGCAATAAAAGAAATATAGTTGGAAAACTTCTTAATCAAATCTATTCAAGTTGGAGGGGGTATATTGCTCAAGCGTGACTGGAATATCAGGTACAAACACCGACATTATTTATGATATCGCCAAAAGGGAAAACATTTTTTTTTTTTTTTTTTAGAGATATCCCCTTTTTTTTGACATCTTTGGCATATTTCAAGTACAAAGGAAACACCGTGTCCTTGATGCTTTTGCCGGATTTCCACGGTCCACAAGCTTTGAACTTATCCACCCTTTGACAATTTTTATTTAACCTATTTCTTTAAAACCCCCCCTTATTTATATTTTTAGCTAATATTTTATCCAGCACAATGTGTATTCATTTTAAGACTCATAGGAATTTTACCCCGCTTGTATAACTTCCTGTAATTATAATATTTAAAGGAAGGTCATAAAGTTTAAAGTATTTAACGTGGTTATAAAAGCCGCAAAGAACTTAAATGCCGTAAGAGACACTTTTTTTTCTCCATCCTCTCTTCCTTCCTTTTTTTGCGAGCGTATAAAACTAATGCGAAAACTTTAGAAACTAGCTATAAAATCTTCATATCTTTAGATTAATATGCATCAAAACACTATTAGGATGATTTATAATAAGTAACGGGGAAAGCCGCGCCCGCCCTTTATGTTAGCTTTAAAATGGTTGATATTTTCAACGGGCGAAGAACAAATTTTCTAGGAACACGTGTTACTTTATATTCTTGCACCGTTCATGACTTTCTATGACCTAGTGGATTTCCTTTTCTGAAGTTTCTGTCTCATGTATGATGAATGTTAACCTAAACATGCATTCGTGTGATAGAGTAGATGATTAAGGGTTTGTGTGTCTGTGTTTTTTTTTTCCGATGTAAAAATTGACTTGATATGAAAGGGTTATAAATTGTTCTGATAATTTATTATAGGAAGTCGTATTTAACGTTTGGGGTTTGTAGTGGCGATAGCTGAAGCCTGAATGTTTCTTATTAGTCGAACTTCCAGCGTTTAAGAAATTCTGGGGGCATGTTTCGTATTCCAATGGGTATTTAGATAAATCGCAGGGTTTGATGGTGATTATGATGGTCATCCAAATCCTCAAGTGAATAATAATAATGTGAATCATTTCAAATAAGAAAAATGAAAGGAAAAATTTATGCTTATGATTTTTTTTTTAAAGCGATGTGCGCGCGAATGATACTGTTTTGTGGGTAATGCACGTGCAGAATTTTTTTTTTCAAACAGAGCTCTTTTTTTTTCTTTATAAAAAAAAATTAAGCTGTCTTGATCCTTTATGCTGGTTACTGGAAAAAAGCGGCCAAGTTTTTGTTACTGTTGTTTAAAATAGAAGTTAAATCCCTTTTTTTAGTCGGTGTAGAGGGGCTGGAATTTGTTTTGGGCGGTGGAAAAGGGTTCAATCTATTGCAAATTATTGCTATATGCTTAGAAAATTCCGCCTTTAAGTGGCAGAACTCTAGATATTTATTAAACGTCAAACTGTTTTTGAGAACTTCCGTTTTCATATCACTTTTTGTTATATTCACTATCTTTTCGGCAATCTTTAATGCCTCAATTTTAGAATTGTCTATTTGTGTTAACCTCTCAAACATCACGTTTTTATCCATGTGATTTAAGAATTCCGAAACCGTTGCTATCGAGTGTAAAGTCAAACAGAAACTTAAATCATTTGACTTGTTTAAAAAACAATAAGAATTTTCTCAATTTTAGAGATTAAGAGCAGGGGCCTGTAGGTAATGGGTTCTGCGAAATGTGTGACTGATTGAATTAAAAAATTATGTTGACCACTCATTTTTTTTTTTTTTTGGTTGTGTAAAAACAATGGGACGCATTGTCATTCATTCCCTGCTCATATTTCATCATTCCGAGCCCTACAAATAAATATAAGAAAGAAGAAAAATAATTTTTTTTAAATGATGATAAAAAAATGTACCATTTACTGCCGTTGGAAGAAAACAAATCCCATGTCTTTTTGATCCTTTAGGCCAAGCAGTTTTAGTCACCTCATTTTCTTGAATTTTTATCCAAGTCGTTATTACTTTTAAGTAAGCGGAGAAATGAAATTGTCCGGTTTTTCTTGTAGAAAAAGTAGCTGCATACGGAGTAAATTTCTCGTTTTGCATGTTTAATTGGCATCCAGATAATCCGTTGATTTTTGTTTTTGATAACGTCCCATTTGTTGAAAGAATGAATATTCTATTTATTGAATTGAGATTCGTTTGTTGCGATATGATAGTTTCCTTTTTGCATTGATCGCAAAATTGCTTGCGATCTTGCTTTTTTTAGTAAGAATTAATTATTGGTGCAATCTGATCTCTTGACCCATACGTCAACTCTCCGATTATGAGTTTTATAAACAATGCAAGCTATTGTAGTTAAGTCAAAAAAGTAAATGATATAACATATAGTATACAATGTATACATCAATTAACAGTAAAAAAGATTATTTTAATTTTTTTAGTTTGTCCAAAAGCTTTGCAACGCTTGGGTCTACAGTAGACTAGGGAACATACCGAAAGGTCTGACTTACATCTTTCAAAGTTTTCAATATTCCGCCCTCCTCTTCCAGTTGCACCAGTTTTAACAAAGAATTTAGATTGCCGACTTTCATTTTAACTCAACACATCTTATGGCATTTTGCTTATTAAAGACGCCAGCTTAAAAAAAAATCTTTTCTTATGCTCTCATAAACATTCCAACATTTATCGTGACATTTGTGTGAATCGTCAACTCTTTTCTTATTACATTTCGGAATGTCACTTTTTTTATATTACTTCCTCATTATATAAAGAAAAAATAAATTGAAATGGGGGACAAAAAGGTCACCGAATACATTTTAACCAAGCTACGTAATCTAAATAGTCTTTTATACTTTCATTCTTGATTATAAAGTTATGAGAAAATAGCGAGGAAAAACACTCTTGGAAAATTTCCCGAGTAAACTTTCAAAAATATAAAGAAATTAACTCGTTTAATCGCTTCGGATACATTTCTTTAATAAAACTGATAAGCGGAAAAATCGACGAAGGTGAAATCGGGGAGAAATGGTAAATTTCGAAATTATAAAGCGCTAAGATAACTTTTCAAGAGAAGCAAATCGACTAAGGTTAAACTTACTTAAGAGAAACTAAATCGTATATCCGAGGGTGTTTCTATTGAGTTTGTAAAGTAGTGAGACGCTTCGTCTTTGCTGAGAAAATTAAAGTGCAGATTTGAAATGTTTTTCATAAATCTTTTCGTAGAACTTGAGCTTGGGAAAAAGCTTAAAAGCATTAAGGGCCCTAATTGGATAGGCCTAGCCATTTCTTTGCAATTGAATCAAGTCAAACATGTTTTATATCTTGTTCCTTTTTTAGAGTAAAAAAAAATTTTGAATCCTGGGTGGCTAAAAATCGGCTAAACAGTAATAATTTCATTTCATGGTTTCGATTTTTAAAAAAGTTCACCCAAAGACCTCTGTTCGACGAAACATACTATTAAAATATTATTCATTTATTCAATCGATAAAAGCGGTTACAAAAGGTAAAAGCCATGTTTAAATAAAGCTGTATAAGAAAATCGTGGGGCTTTTTTTTTTTTATATTTTAAAGAACGCGAGTTTCATGAAGCATATTAAAGAGCGCCGATTCCCCTTGAAACAACTTTTTATGTTATCAGCAAATATCAAAAGAATGAAAAGGGCTCTTTTGTCTGTGGTATTTGGCATACCCGAAGAACTGAAAATAAACATCAAAAGAAATTATCGATTTTGGATCAAATCAACATGAGGTACTTATATAAGAACTTTCCTCCTCTTCCCATTTTTATCTCAATAATGTGATTTTAAACGTTTAATATCTGTAAAGGAAAAACTGAAAAAAAAGGAAAAAGCAAAGAAAATGAGGGTAGGGTTGCTTGTTTGATCTCACTCAAGTTGCGTAAATCGTGGCAATTGATTTAAAGTAATTGCGTGAAAAAATTAAAAGGAAACGGAAATGAATTTTTTTTTTTTTGATTAGTTAATTAAGTGTCAGTTAGTAAATTTTAACCGTTTTTGATGCTGTTAAAAATGCTTTTCTGCTGGTCAAAGATGTACATTGTTTTAAAATAACATCATCGGAAGCCTAAAAAAGAAAAAAAACGATTTTTTTTTAAAAAAACGATTTTTTACGGATTCTGTAACGTGGACAACTTCCCCAAGTTGGACGAATTGTTTCGTACCGAAAATGTCCAACTTAGGGAAGTTTTACTGTACAAATTCGAAAGTTTAAAAATGACTGCTCAGCATGAGAGAAACATGTTGAGCAGCCATTTTTGAACTTAACAATTCCACAATGCCACATCTCGAGTTATTTTTTTTGCTCAATGATCGATACTGTTTGGAGGGCCATCAGAAGCTAAAACCGCTTTTGCGTAAAAATAAAAATTACTGGAGAAAGAGAAACCATTCCTTAAATGTCCTGAGAAACAATAACATTATAAGTTAAATGGTTTTTTTTAAGCCGGGCCGGGGAAGCTTTAAGTTACTTTTTTGTCAGTAAGTCACTTTAATACTGCGACGGGATTGCAGTCCTGATCTCTTGAAAAAGAAAAATGCCGGGGAAAGTTAGAAAAAGCTTATATGGAGCTTTGGTTAAAGTTTACAAACTTTCTCCAAATAAAAAATTAATCCCGGTATTTGTTGGTAGTATCAAGTATAGTTTTATTTAATAAAAAAAGTAAAGGAAAATTCCCTGTTGTGGGACTGTTCGACCGTTAAGAACATGAAAAGTCAAAGGGCTCGAGGAAAGCGAAAGGAAATAGACAAATCAAAAACAAATGAACGGAAAATTTAAAAAAGCAAAGGAAGAGAAAATGTACCTTAATTTAAAAGGAATGGATTTTTTAGTTTTATTTTGATGCCATTGTTTTTTTTTTTTTAAGATTTCTGGCTGCTGGCTTGAAGTGTAAAATAAAAACTTGAGTTCTGTTCAACAGAAAAATTTTAAAATTCTTAGGGCGCTTTTTCGTTTGAAGAACTGTTACGTTGGTTTTTCGCCAATCAGCGTTGAGACCGCACAAGAAAACCGGACGAAGAACCGGAGATATAACCGCAGCGGTTCTCCTTATTACAATAGTTCTTAAGCTTTTCAGACTCAAGAGACGATCGTTTGGGTAACTGAAAAACAACCCATTTCATTTTTCAAAAATCGCAATTTTGTTGGATTCAGATTTTTGAAAAACCTATCGAAACTTCCAGAACTAGAGGATTTTAGTCTGTGCTGTCGAAATATTTTTCTATTTATCAAAGTTGATTTTTAATAAGACTTTTCTCCTATTTTCACCATTGGCTTTGTCATTTCCTGAAGTCCTCACAATCCGGAAATCCTGGTCGTCTTATTAATATCTCTTTTCGCCTTTTTGGAATCAAACTTCATCGACAATAAGTTACTGCTCAAGTGGCGCTTCGCCATAATATAATATCTTGAGTGTTCAATAGTCACAATTGCCACTCTCCTATTACAGACACAACGATGTCTCCGACAAATTATAACGAACTTAAATAAAAGGCTCTAAAAAATTTCCAAATTACTACCGCTTTTTCGATTTTCGATATCTTTTTTTTAAATCTAAAAAGGAAAAGATACATCGCTTTGTTCCTGATGACATTATTGTTAAAAATTTTCTTGTAACGATCGTGTCTGTGGAAAAAAAAAGCGAGAGACGTTTGAATGAGGGAGTCATTAAAAAAGAAGAATAGGCCAATTCTTTATTCGTAATGCCGCACAGCGTGCCTAGTCGAAAAAGAAGACTTAAAGAGGGAGTTGGTAGTGGGAAAGGGGAATCGCCGTCAATCTCTTTTCAAATTTAATTGCACGAATGAAATGAGCTCTTTGTAATGCTATCGAGTCAACAGGAAGTTACTTTTAGCTTAACGACAGAAACGAGCTTCAGGTGGATGAACACACATTCACGTGTTTCGAAATAGAAAACCCCGGGTTTTTGACTTATGCCTTTTTCCTTGCTTTTCAATCTTTATTACCCGAGGATAGTCTTTGACGTTTTAAGAACGGCGCGGAGGGGAAAAAAAAGGAAAATTCTTTTTTCCAGTTTTTCTTTTCGCATAAAAGTCGCTTTTTAAGACTTTTTTATACGCAATGTCATCCATCATGGTAAGTTGCGAATTACGGAATCGAGATTGTGACACGATTTTGACATTTTACGGTTGGGAAATGTCACTTGGGGTGACGTAACCAAATTTTTGATTAGCCTTTTTTTTTTTTTGATAAAGTGTTCGGAGGGGTCTTTTTTTTCTTTTTGTAGAAGATTGGAATTACTGGAATCGAAGCAGATTTCTTAAAATGTTAGTGGGATTGGAGGGAATCAACACCTTCTCATACTGCTTCAAATCAAAACTAAAAAACTAACTATGGCATTTACAGGGCCTGAAGCCCTATTGCCGCATCCGAGATCGTTCGCCAGGCCGACCTATCCTGGCACGAAACCCTCCAATCAGGGATCCCCAGCCGACCCGCATCTGCTGACACGTTATCCTCCCATCGAAGCCGTGGTCTGCCTTGAGGCCTGGGACTAGTAGGCCGCCCGTCAAGGACCTGACGCATATACCGCGTCGGCGGCGCCCGCGCGACATGCCCCGCCCACCGAAATCAAAAGTTCAAATCAAAAGGAACAACGAAATTGTTGCTTTCTTGAAGGTCTTGGAACCACCCAGCTGGAAGAGCTGCTATCTGCGACCCCCCTAAAATGCACTGGATATAGGCGTCGATTACCTGAAAATTGTTATACTGTCGTTTCGTACTTTTATGTTTGTGATCACGTTATGAGGTTGCCAAAATTTCTTACTTGGTTTGTCAAGCATCCAACTTCGAAAGTTTTGTCCCTCCTTTTTAATATGCCCTCTGCTTGACAAGTTGGAGTCGAGCACTGCGTAACAGCGTAACAGCTGCTGCTCCAACTTGCCTTTTTTTCATTTGTAATATTATTTACTTTTCTAATCAAACTCTGATGAACGAAACCAAAGCCAATAAAAGTAACGGTCACGTTTGAAGCATTTTGAAAGCTCTACATATTATTTTTTTGGAGGAAAAAAATTGTACTGGGCAGAAAGGGATAAATTATATTGAGTTGTATTAATGACACGTACAGGCCTCATAATGATAGCAATAACAGGTTTCCGTAAAGCTTAAGAATATCGATGCGTGACCTTTTTTGATTTTTCCGAAAAGCATGATTTCGCGGGGCCATAAATTTCTCTCATATAC
Source organism: Liposcelis brunnea (assembly GCA_023512825.1). Lineage (NCBI taxonomy): Eukaryota > Metazoa > Arthropoda > Insecta > Psocodea > Liposcelididae > Liposcelis > Liposcelis brunnea. The sequence continues at coordinate 16,482,492 of CM042073.1, forward strand.
GTTCACGACTCCCATTCGCGTCGTTTTCGGCTTTTTCCCCAATGTAAGAAATGATGACGCACGGCTGTTTATTCCCTTACCTATTAAAACTTCCCATGAGGCACTTTTATTTCGATGAGCTGAATTTTTTTTCATTGAAGAAAATTTGATAAATTAATTGATGCGAGTATTCGCTCGATTTTTTTAATTTTCAAGATCTCATCAATCATTTTAAATTTCCAATTTTATTGTTTTCTTCAGAGAAACATTCCTCGGATTAAAATATGACCCCTTCTGGCACCGTCTAATTTTTAATAAGGTATTTTCAGATAATAGACAAAGGCAATCATCAGAAATCCTCGAAAACAAAAACTCCATTAAAATTGAAAACGAAAATGAACGTTGATAATAAAAGGGGTTAAATCACAACGGATGGGGAATGTGCTCATCTTCTTCGTCGCTTTTATACGCGAAGAGAAAAAGGGAAATGAGGAATTGAGGATGTTTTAAAACTATTTTTCAAAATGACATTACTGGAATACATTCGTAAATACCTACTCGTTCTAATGGTTCGAATAAATTCTAGGTGGAAATTTTTAGACTAGTGGACCAGTGAATTTTTTAGACTAAAAAAAACATATTTCTCTTAACTTGAATTTTCATTGCAACTGCATTTAAAGTATCATTATCTTCTGATCTTAATTTAAGTAACGCGTTAAAATTAGAATTATCATCATCGTTTCCCCCAACCGTGCATCGTCCACGACGAAAGCTTATCTGGTAATCCGGGAGTCCATGCGTGTCTTGAGAATTCGCTCAAAAATTTTGCCATAGCAAGACGTCTTGGATCTAGGAGCATAGGACGGTCGCAGGGTGGAGCCGTTTCCCGCCTTAGGAAATGGAAGTGGTACATCGGGCGTCTATGGCATCCGTCCATTGTGTGAAATCCCAAGGCTGCGTCGCGGTAGATTGGCTCCAACTCTCGAAAGGTCGGTTCGAGCCCCGTGGCTTTTAAATATTGTTGGTAATCTTCCCTGTAGAAGAGGGGGGAGGCCCTCATAGGCCCTCTGAGGTGCAAAACTGACTGAAGTCGTCTCATCTCCGAGGTGATGGTCTTCATTTTTTGTAGGTCCTCTGGCTGCTTTTTCCGCTGATACTCAAGTTGAAGGAACTTTTTGAAGGAATTTTAGGGAAGCTGCAATATGATTTCGAATTATTTTTACGATTTCCTTACAGTTTCCTTTGATGATTTTTTCTTCGACGAATTTTCCCCTCTCATCATACCGCATGCAACAGAGCATCCTATTCCGCCAAGCTCTCAATAAGTCAAAGAGTTTTAAAGGCTTTCCATGACGGAAAATAGCTTTCTGAAAAAATAATACGTTATTTACACGCAACAAAACCATACACCGTTTTATTTGGTTATTTTAACCCTCCTCGTTTGCGAATATTAAAGGATACAAAAGTAATCCTAGCAGGGCTCGAATAATCAATGTCGTGCTTTAACAAACAATAGAACAAGAAAATCCCAAACAAACAATTCCGCTTTCTAAAATGTTTGCTAATGCGGAATGACCCGTCGAGTTTTAAGGAAAAATCACGCGAACTTATGACATTGCTAAATATGAAAAAGCTTTTTTGCTTTCTTTTTTTAATTCTTTCTCGCTTTTCATGAAACCTTTTGTCGTTTTTCAACTATTATCGTTTCCCATGGTTAAGGGAGAAAATTAATTTCTTTGTGATCTTAAATTTGAGTTAACACGTGTGTGACTAGAAAAGCGAGAAAAGTATCTCGGAGGAGGAGAAAACTAACAACGTTGCCCGGGCTTTTTTTTGGGCTGTTTATCACCGTATTTTTATTATTAAAGCTGACAAATCTTTCAATGGAACAATGAACGAGAAACGGAAATTGAGGGGATATCCGCCGCACTAGAAAAAATATTTTTTATCGCGAAATTATTTTTTTTGCTGTATTTGCTTTGTCGGTTTTCTTTTATGATAAGGATCGGACTTTTTATTTAGACGAGAGGTAGCCAAGTCTAATAGAGTGGAAAACTTCAACAATAATCAAATGGCTTAAGATTTTAAATTCTTAGCATGTAAGAAAGCAGTATGCTTATTTAAACGTCATAAAAGAAAGGAAAGAAAAAATAAAAGTTCGTTTGTTTTATTTTTCTTTTTGAGTAATTTTTCTCCTTTTACCGGACGTTCTCATATCGGAAAATTTTTTTAAACTATTACATGGCCTGCCGGTGAGAATTTTTTAATTTGAATTTATCTTAAGCTTGCGGCGTCCTTTACAAATAAGCAATCTCCAGATTCCCCAGTTTTTTAAAGCCATCTGCCAAAGAAAAGATTTGTAAGATGCCATCAACTACGTCAAAGAGACGTCAGCCAACGTCAACGTCTAGATTTTTATTTGCGGACATGATTCCCAAAGAAAAAGTTTTGCTCTTCATCTTGTTCTTTTCATAATTTTTTTTAACTTTTCGTCATCAGAAAAAAAAAATGAAAGGGGAAATAGGAAAAGCTCTTAAGTTTTTCTTTTGTTTGCATTTTATTAATTACAAATAATTACGGAGATGGTAGAGAATTTATTTTAAGGGTGAAAAACTTTGTATTTTTCTTTTTTTTGATCAAGTTTGCTATGCAAATTGTTTGAAGCGAGTATTAAAAAGCTTTAATTAGGAAAGAGCTAAAAGTTAGAAAAGAGATGCACCTTCATTTTTTATACAGCATTGTATGACCGCGATTTTTAATTTTTTGGGAGTTACAAAAATTCTCCAGTATTTTTCGTCTGCTTTTAAACTTGAACTTTTTGAAATCGATTTTACAAGGCTCATCCCACATGTATTTCTTTACAAGAAAAAATAATTGTAGCACTTGTTGAAGTATTAAAATTGTTGGCCAGATGGTCTTGACTAAAGCATAACATTTTCCCCCTGCCCAATGAAGGCAGAGGCCAGTTTTTGTTGTTTTTCTCAGCGCGTTCGTATTCTGCTGCGACGGTACTTGTCGTAATTTTGCTCTGTTTGTGTGCTCTCCATGCTATTGCTTCTCCCGCCAATTTTATCATCATGCCACTGCAGCTTTTTCTATCAGAGGGATCGGATCCGTGGTCTGAATCTACGAAGATCTCTGCTTTCGAACCTGTTTTCTTGTAGTGTAACTTTAAACTCGCCGTTTCTTTTAAATAACGTAGCACATGCTTCGCCTGCGCCCATTGAGCTCTTGTGGCACAATCATTAAATTTACTCAGGTAACTGGCGGCAAACGCTAAATATCAAAAGTCGAACCGTTTTTTTTTACAAAGTTGATTTGTCGCAAAATTCCTCTACGTAAATTCATCGAATGATAATCCATTAAAAACTAATTTTTCGGCAAAAACCAAACCTCCCCCAATTCCGCGAGAATCGGGGAATGAATGCGTATTGATTATCGATCAGAATTTAATATATCAAACTCTTATCATACCATTTCTCATTTCGAGTGAATAAGATTTATCCTAGGTTCATGATACCAATATATATTATACTTATAATATATTTTCCAGCTGAATGAAAATCGGAGATGAAGTTTTTTCCTGCTCTTTCGGAACAAAACTCAGGGTTATAATAGTGGGTCGAAAGGATTTGATTCAAATCGATTACAATTTTTTTTTTTTTTTGAAAAGTTCGTGTAAAAGCATTCATCACGAATCCAATGTCCGGGTTCTAATCTAATCTAATGTCAAATGGGTGCACACACTGCATTTAAGCTTTTAATTTTTTTTGCAAGAATTGTATCATGCACAAGGTTTTGTACACTGGGTAAACTTTGTTTTTTTGGTTTGTAGAACACCGGAAGGAAAAATATTTTTCTCTTCGATAATTTATCGCTTCCATCGGATGTTGCGAATTTTTACCCTCCCCTTACGGCAGTCATGTTGAATGAACTCAAAAACTTAGAAATAGTTTCAACGAAAAAAAAAAAAAAAAAAGATGAGAACGGAAAAAGAAAAATAAAGAAGTGAGAAAAGAGTATATATAAAATGTCGAAAGGGAAATAAGGGTACGAAGAGATAGCCATAAATTCGTAACTTGAAGACAGGTTCAACTTGATATTGGAACCCTACAAGAGACGATGTTCCAAGACTTCGGACTTTATTTTTTCCAAATTAATATACTTGGGGCTCCATTATCCGATAATAACTATGATAAATGAATCGGTTTATTGAACATGAGGCCAAGTGTGATGTGGAGAGGTCCATTGTCCAGTCGTTAAGCAATTTCGATAGGTTTGATCACGTCATTACAAATCCATTCAACCGAGAATTTATTATAATGGGCTGTAATAAAAGATATGACCCCATTAGCGCGATTTTGACTTTGACGGAGGAAAAGGTAGGCGGTCAAAAAGAAGAGATGTTTCATTACTTTGTAGAGTTACTATTGCCACCAATACTTTGAAGCTATTGCCACCTTTGTTGAAGCTTTTGTAAGATTTTGATCCATGTACTATCTATCAAGAAAGTAAATGACCAAGGCTCCATAGTTAGCTTATGGATATTGGTCATTTATTACATTAGAAGACGAAAGGCGAACCGGGATCCGATCCTAAGTTGTACGGATACGGCAGGTCGGCCTTGCATCCAGCGTGCCCTCTCCTAATCCCAGGGCGAAGACAGTCACGGCAACCCTTGGCAAACAATGTTGGTTCGCCCGCCAAGGGCTCTGCTGCGCCAAACGGGGATCGGGACGACACCAACTCCGGTTCCAAATAGAAATCAGCCTCCCCGATGCTCAGTTGGTAAAATGAGACCGCGCCGGTCCGGGAGTTGCGGAATTCCTTTATTACAGGCGGGGCCCACTCGACGGGATTCTCGGCGGTATTCGCAACGGAAGTCTCTTCGGTATTCTTTTCGGAAGTCGCAACGGCAGTCTCTTCGGGAGTCTGGACGGTATTCTCGACGGGATCCGTTTGGACGGAGGCATCCCGCGTTGAGACCCTCGGTCGGTAATACGTGGCTAGCAGGACCTCAAATTGTAGTTTCTGAACGGTAATTCGCTGGTCCGAAATAATTTTGTGCTATCTGCGAGTTTAGGTTTACACGTGTTGTTTATAAGCTAAACATAGTGAATCCATGTAAATTTGAACTTGCAGATAGCACAAAATTATTTCGGACCAGCGAATTTCAGTCTCAAATTTTTCTCGAAAGTTTCCGGTTCGGCTTTATTACTATCCGGGTTCGGAAGAACCGGAGGAATTAAAACTGGCGTCGAACCGGGATCCGACAAGATTTGACTCACGGATTGGAAGTTCTCCGGTTTGGTCTCGGCCAGTACCCGGGTTGGCGGCGCCGAAAATCCCACTTGTTTCAAATCGTGGATCATGAGGAACGGCCTCACTGCCAATTCCAGAGCTCCTTCCCTCTGAGCCACTCTCTGCCTCTCGCCTCGGACAAGCCGGTCGAATTGGGCGGTGAGGCAAGCCACCTCCTCCCACTTGGCTTGCAACAATAACTCCAGGCCTCGTGCCTGCTGGGTGGCTGCTGCAATCCGCTGTAGCAGGATCTCTTCTTGCCGTAATTGTTCCGCAGGGCCAGTGTTTGCCTGATCTTCGGTCAAAGCCGGTTGAGGTGTTTGGAATTCGGCTGGCGCCGGGATGATGGTGGTCGCACCGGCTACATCTAACGTTGGTTCCGCCTCTTCGGTCTTTTCCGGATTCGGTTTCGGCGGAGTGTCTGGCCTAGACGGAATAATACGTTCCGCGTCCGGAAGCCACACGCTTCCTTAGGCCGTCCCTTGACTCTCTTTCCCAGGTCTGACGTCACTACCTCGTGTGTCGACTTCGGACTTTTCCGATCCGCGAGGTTTATTTTCCAAATTAAGGTAAAACCCCCAGTTATTGACCAAGCACCAGTCACTGATCAGGCCATAAGCTAAACATGTTTACCTTATATGGATAACATGTTTAGCTTGTGGCCGGTCAGTCACTGGTGCTTGGTCAATCACTGGGTGTTTTACCTTATTTTTTATTTATTTTATGACCCTCGTCAGGAGTGGCCCAATGCCAGAGGATTACGCTTCTTGAATAAGGGCTGATACCGTTACGATTTTGTATCAATCGGACGAACTAAAAGAACAAATAATTTTCCCCACGGTCAAAATTTTCTTCTTCCCGCACGATTAAAAGAATTAATTTATCAACTTCAACTCACCCGGGGCTTATGGCCATTGCTAGCGAAACACTTCGTGAATTATCTTCCCTCTCTAGCCACTCATAATTTATTTATTCTTTAAAAAAAACTAAAAGTCGCGGAGAGGAAAAAAAAATGTTTATCACCATTTCTTTTAAGCGGAAATGACGACCCGGCAACGGAGGATTTAAAAACTCACGAGGCGACGTATCGTTCGCCGACTTGGCAACGCGGCCTAGCCGACGATCGAAACGTTTTATGGGAATATATATATTCCCATAAAACACATACGCAACACATACGCAGTTGTTATGCTCTTTTTATATGCTATAGCATATAAAAAGAGCATAACAACTGCATAAAACACATACGCAACACATACGCAGTTGTTATGCTCTTTTTATATGCTATAGCATATAAAAAGAGCTTATCTTCATATAAACTCGAATGCCGGACGTTTTTAAAAAGTGAGGGTCGAAAAATATTGACTTGTGTAACAGAATGTCTGGGCAACGGTGCACTTTTGGTTCGCTTTTTTCATATATTTCTTTTGCTAGTTGCCGTAAATCGTCATTGTCGCGAGTATCTATAGTATGCCTGTGAATAAAAAAGGAAAACGAAAAAGTCAAAATTTTTATATCAAACCGTCTGTTTTTTTCTGTTCTTTTTTGTTTTTTGTTTTTTGTTTTTTTTTTTTGAAGAGTCAATCGAAATCAGTTGTTATGCTCTTAATACTTATTATGCTCTTATGCTGATTATACTTAATTTTCTTAGTATATCTTTAGAAACAGTAGAAAAAAGATGGGAAAAAACAAAAAACAACAGAAGTCACTCTGCAACAGAGGGCCTTGGCAGAAGAAAACAACGATGAGACTTATTCATCAATTATAAAGCTTCTAAGCTTGAGCGCTTGTTTTAAAAAATTGGCAATTGCGTACATTTTATTCTGATTTAAATTAGGTAACAGTGCAATTAAGGAGGAATAGCGCCATTTTTCCGGAACCTAGCTAACCACGTGTAAATTGTGATTGTATCTTGATTTTCTGATAACATGTGGCATACACCTAATTGCTTGTCGTCATTAATTGTAGCCTCGTATAAAAAAATGGGATTGGTTTTTTTTTTTTTTATCGGGAGTTACTCTAATCGAGTCTCCCGCGCTCGGTCGTCCGATCTCGTCGCGTTTTGATTTTGGTATGTTACAAACTCTTCCTCTTGAACGCCCCTGCGTCCCCGCAAGCACTCTCAAGAAGTTGGAGTTTCTTCCCAAAATCGGACGTCGCCTTTGATGTGTGTACCCCTCAAGATTGTCTCAAGGAGTCTTCAAAAGATTAATTACGAGAAGAATATTTTATTTGTCTCTTTTTTTCACCTTTTTCTACGTCATCATGTGACGTCATCATTGAGCCCGTACTCTCATAGGGAATCTACCAAAAAATTTGATCTCTTTTTTTTCAAAATTATTTTTAGGTTAAAAAAAAAAGCAGTTTAATCATTTTTTTGGCGGAATGTGAACATCTGTTAAGGATGGCACTGGTTGAGTCCAATCCGCTGGATTTTGCTTTAGAAATCCAGGTCCAGACCACCAAGCTTCATTGTTGACTAAAATGGAAGCATCCGCGCCTCTTGAGGCAATATCGGCTGAATTTAATTTAGAAGGCACATTTTCGAGGTTGCACATTTTCGTAGACGATCTGCTGAACCTGTGTTGAACTTCCTTCTTCTTCGACTTCGTTGTTTGGTGCCATGTCGCAGGTGAAAAATGAAGGGAAATTCGTGGCGCGCGAAATCTCTACACTTTTACGAAAATATTCACGGTAATACGATAACTCTTATACGATAAACAAGGTATCCCCTTTTGCTTTTTCTCACTTCATCGGACACTATCGAAGCACATCCCCTTTTACGAATTTCACTTTGCTTATTCACAATGTCATTTTGCATCCACGGGGTTCTTGGTTAACACATATTGCATGCTTATATTTTTTTTTTTAACTTATAAAGAAAAATGACTTACCATTTTTATAAGATTGATGTCGTGCTCCTTTTTCCTCCAAATTTGCGATATTTATGTACGTTATTTCACTAACAACAAAACGATAAAACGATAAACGATAACACGATAACACTTTACTTTTTATTTAATTCATTGATCAAAAAAAAAAAAAATTTTCGTAAAAAAATGTTGTAAAAAACCTTTTGAAGTCTGTTTGAATGTCTATCGGTACGATTTCGTCCCAATCAAGCTTTAAAACCCATAATTGTTGCATAAGGCATTTCAGCCAAAATACTATTGGTCCAACTAGTCCAATAGGGTCGTAAATTCGCGCAATAAATGATAAATATTGCGTTTTGTTGCAACTCCATTAAAAGTCTGTGAAGTGTATCGCAACTGATCTGTTTTTGCATCCCAAACTATTCCTAAGACTTTAATGGCTACTAAATTGTCTGCTTGATTAAATGTTAATGGCACTTCTAATAAGTTTTCGCTGAGATGATTTACCAACTTTGGATCACTTGAAGACCATTTTCGAAGGCTGAATCCACATTTTGCTAATAATGCGTTGAGTTGACTTTCCAACCGTCTGTTGAATCCGCACCAGTCACCCCGTCATCGACATACGTGTCATTTAGCAAAGCGTGAGAAGCCAAAGGAAAGTTTGTCCCTTCGTCTGAAACTAACTGTTGAATGCATCTTATTGCTAGATAAGGAGACGAAGTTAAACCATACGTTAATGTTTGTAATTCGTATTCCTGTACCGCAGGTTCTTCTTCAGGACGATATAAAATGTGTTGAAATTTTCTATCGTCTTCATGTATTAAAATTTGCCTGAACATCATTCATTTAATTCATCATTCATCAATTCATTTATACCTTCTGGTATAAGGGCTGTATTTGCACAACAAATAAATTTTATACCTTCAGTTGCCTCATCGTAGGCATTAATAGCAGGGGTCGAAGTAGGTCCCTAAGGGTCCCTAAAAGTCCCAAATTCCCAAGCAGGTCCTTAAAAGTCCGTAAGTGAGATAAAGGTCCCTAAATGTCTGAAAAAGTCGGAAAAAGTCCCTAAAAATTAAAACATTAGGCTTTTTTTTTGCTAAAATCCAGTAATTTCTTCAAAAAGCTTAACATCGTTTTTAAAAGATTGTATTTTTCAAAACCAAAAAGAAGAAAGGTTAAAAAAAGTTGCTGCAGAAAAAAAATCTCTTGAAGAAGATGAGAAAAAGTTGAAAGAATTAAGGAAAGAAGAAGCTGAACTGAAAAGGATTTTTGAATCTTTACAGGAAAAAGCAGATTTAAAATTAAAACAAGGATTGGGGAAAAAATCTTTTGATGTGTTGCACGAAGCTGAGGCATTATTAGAGGGCTCTAGAAAAGCCATGAAAACATATGAAGAAAAAAAATTGGAAGGGATAAAATGCAAAAAATAATTGAGCAGAGAAAAGACAAAATAATTAAAAATAATTTTTCAGAGAAAAGAAAGCTAAATGTTATTGATTAATTTTTTTTGTTTTATAATTTTTATTTCTATTTATGATTTGAAGCAGGTTCCTAAACTTTGAGTTGGGTCCTTAACTTTCAAAATTCTAGTCCCTAAAGTCCCTAAGTTTGACCTCTTAAGGGACTTCGACCCCTGTAATAGTAATATTATCTTTTAAAATACTTCTCCCAGTTGCCTCCTCAACAAATGGTTTGACCAACTCTGGGTTTGCCTTAAGAACAGTTTTAAGTTTTTCAATCAAGCCTTCATCACCTTGTAATTTTTCTTGAAAAAGGTCGAAATTTATCATTGTTTGTTTCTGATAAATATCGTTAAATTCCTTTTTTGGCATTATGTTTTGTAAGAGTTGTCTCCATATTTCAATAATGCGGCTCCAACAGATAAACACAGGAAATAAAAGTAAAATAATAATAAAAAGAAGAATAATTTTGTGATTTTTAACGCAACGCTTCTGTGCTACTACGATAAGTGAAATAAAATCAAGAGACTCGTAGTTAGAATAAGATATGTCGAACGATGACGGAGTCCGGCAAGGGTTTTAAAACCTGGAAGTTATTTATTATCAATTAGTATAAAACAATAAAGAAATAACCATGGATGGAAAATGAAATACTTACAACGACAGGTTCCATCTGCAGTTTGGGGTCTGCTTGCGGAGGGGCTGCTTGAGCTAGACACAACAATGCCGCAGCAGCGGACTCTTCAGCGGATTCTTCAGTGGATTCTTCAGCGGTCGGTGTGTTCGTAATGGCTCCTGTTAAAAGCCTGTGTTAAAATCTCCTTAAAAAAAAAAAATGTATAAGTCAGAGGTCGTGGTTTGGAAGAGTAAAGTGGATTAAAATCACAATTCTTACCGTGAAAAGTTCTTCTAAGAAGAGCGCTAGAGGGAAGGCCCCTAGGGCTCGGCACCGTGTCAATGTAACGCGGCTGGCCTCCTCTGTCCAGACTCCTGAGGCCGATTGAAGACGGATAAGTGTAGAAAACAGTTTTTGGATTTGGGCTGTAGGCCTCTGATGGGCTAACCCAGCCTGACTAAAAAAAAAAATTTTTTTTTGACAATGATTAGTATTGCGTCAGGTTTTTTTTTTGAGAGGTAAAATTGAGAAGGGTTGTGTACTTACCAATGGTGAATAATAAGTTCGCGGATAAATGTTTTGTCACTCATGGTAGGTTAGTGGCAAATACCAAACACAAAATAAAAAAAAATGTATAAACAAGAAAAAAAAACGTTCGCGTTGCTTCCGTGTATAACACTTCTGGGCTACTACTGAGTTAGGCTAAGGGGTGGTTTATTGCAAACTCAGGTTTTTTTATCAGGTTTTGGTCCGAGCCTGGAACACGTGGTGTGTCCCGAAAATAATAAAGTATTGTATAAGGACGGAATGTGACAATCAGCTGATTGTCAACATTATAAGAAGAAAGGGGGTTGCATGTAAAATAGGCTGTACACCAAGGTCAAGTTGATCCTTTGGTGAAGTCGCTACATAGTGGCGATAAAAGTGTCGGTCTTTGCAGTGATCCGTATTATCACTCTTGTTCTGAGAATTTTGTTTATTTTGGTTAGTTTTAAGAATTGTTTTTTATTTTTTTGGATCAACAATATTTTGTTTTAGTATTTAGTGTGCATGGTAGATGGAGTTAAAGTATAGTTTTAAGGTATTAAAACCTCACTACTGCCACTTTCTCTTTTTTCTGCTTCCGCACGGAGTTTTTTCTTAATGTTTTCATAAGTCAGATTTTCTTGTGGCAAATGCTCTACAATACTCCGAAAGGTACTAAAACTGTTTGGCAGATTTTTAAGTAAGTTCCACACTATTTCGTCATCGGTAATGTTTGCTCCACAAGCCTTTAACTCGATTAATATTCGATCATATTTTAATATATATTCTTCAATGTTACCATTTTCTTCCAATTTTACCTCCGTCAATATTTGACGTAGTGAGAATAAGCTGTGACTACTTAACCGGCCATAAAAAACTCCTATTTGTTAATAAAAAAAAAATATATATAAAACAAACTCAAGCACCCACAAAAAAAAAAAAAAAAAAAAAAACCACATTTTTTAACAAAAAAAAAAAAAAAAAGGAAAAAAACACACCACTTTCACTCACGATAAATAAAATAAGTTTCTTAAAAAAAAAAAAAAAGAACTTTGTCTTGATTGGTTAAAATAAAAAAAAATAGAGAACACACAGAACTCCACACCGTGGTATGACTCTAAGCGGAAGGTGGAGTTTCCGGGGTTTCATCATTTTCCTGAAATAAACCCATAAGTCTTAGTTATGGGATTGAATTTTAAAAAAAAAAAAAATTAGAAAAAAAAAACAACTTACCAACAGCATGGCCACTAATGTTTCGGGGTTAAACCCCATGCCCGAAGGATCAGCTTCCGGAGAGTTGACATCTTGTGGATCAGGTGGCGACAAGGAGGCCTGGTCGGTTGACCTCACGAACTAAACAGATAATAAAAGAAAAAAAAACAACATAAAGAATTAATTGGTGTACCTACCGAAGAAAAATGAAATTAAAAAAAAAAAAGGGAACGTAGAACATTAGGGAAAGCTAGATATAGTTTAGTTGAAAGGATTGAAGTTACTTACCCAGAGAGCATGGTACAAGCTACTAAATGCGTTGAAGACATCTGTTGAGCCAGTGTAGTCTATGGCGATGGTTTTAAGTTCATTTAATTGTTCCGGGGTTAAAAAGCCACCATTTCTGACGAATCGTTCGGCGAGTCTTTCAACTAATGAAGCAATTACAATGGAAGTGTCATTAGGATGAATACTGAAAGGAAAGAAAAAAAAATTTAAGCACTGAAATAAAGCATAAAGGTAACACTATGGAGGAAGAATATGTATGTATCTACTTACCTAAGCATATCGCAGAGAAACTGAGAGCAGAGAAACATCCTTTCAATACATATATTTAGTTCCGTGAATCGGCACTGGTAGATGAAAGTCTATTAATTGAAGGAGATCTGCTAGGCCAACCGGCCAACGTCTGTCGACAGGTGCCTAGCTGTGTACGCTAGATTAAAGCACCGGCTTTATTCTGCCGTGAGCCTGCATTTTTCCAAAATACGTTTTTGTTCTCATCTTCAGAATGGCACAGAATTTTTGGAGAATAAAGTTGCATCATTTTGAAATATGCTTCAACACTGTACAGTATATTTATAAGAATTTTTTTCATATTTGAAAAAAAAAAACCAGCTCTCAAGAATCAATTCAAAAAATTGATTCCTCCAAGCTATTCCGCTTTCAAAGTAGCATTGATTTCCTTCTCATTTCCACAATTTTATTAACTGTCAAAACTTATAATGAAAAGAGTAATTAATAATTCAATTAGTCGGATCATGCAATAGCATTTGGGGTTATTACTCAAAAGGCCTTTGACCTTTTTAATAGGAAAAAATGCGAGAAACGTTGTACACGGGGAGCAACAACTTTGACATTAATCAACGATATAAATGAATTAATTTTATCCTGCTTCTTTTTCTCCCCCCCTAGCGAGTCCCGTTTATACAATTTGAAACATTTTCATGATTTTATCAAAAAACATTTGAAATCAATTTAAAAACCGAATTAAGATGAATTGGTTTTTTAGAAAACAACCAACTGCTCCGCTAATGAAAGTAATTAAAAAGAAAAACCAATAATTCATTTTCGCTCTCTCTCCTACCGAAAATTTTTTTCCCTCTAAGGAGAAGGGAAAAATAAAAAAAAATAAACGTTCATAAATATTTTTGGAGGGAGAAATATTTTTAAAACGACATTTTTCATTCCCTCGCTTTTTTTTCTGCATAGCGAAGAATCATTTAAGAAAAGTAGATCATAATTTTTACAGGTGAAAGATCTCTCCAGATGTAATAACCTTACGTCTCCATTAATAAATTGAATTTTTGCAATAATCATAAAAAAAAGGATGAGGGATCGGGAAAAAAAAAATGACTTCCGGGTTCTCGGATCATAGTTAAATTTTTTTCTATTTTGCCAGGATGAAGTAAGTTTACGAAAGTAGATTGGAATTGAATGCCCTCAGGTAAAAAATATTACAGCCTATATTCGTCACTGCCACGTCATAAACTTCATTTTCCGCTTAAAAGGTTTTTTTTTTCTTCCTCTCCCATAGATAACTTTCTTTTCTATCAAAAATCGATCTCGCTTATTTGGCCAAGTTCAATCACTAGTATAGCTCGAGGAAATAGAAAAGAATTCATTTTGGTGTTAGAAAAGCCTGAGGGTTTGTGTTATTGAGACGCCAAGGAAAAGAAATTTTATTTCTTTTTGTAAAGGGGTTTTTAGCTGAGAAAAGGTTTACAGTTAATTACGGGAGCCTTTTTGGATGCTTGTCCCAGCGGTTTTGTCGAGTCCACAACCTGTGAAATGCGACGTTTTCGGCTTTTAATGCGGTTTATTTACCCTCTTGTGGGAATCGGTAAATGTTTCCTTCGCGCTTTTCGTTTGGTTTTTTGTTTTATTGTTTAATTTGCTTGTAAAACGTTTTGAGATAAAACAAACTAATATGTTGAATAATTCAGGAAGTCTCTTCTGTTTTGAGCTCGAAAATTTGTAAATTTGGTAATCTGGGCTTTCCCGACATTTCCGATAGCTCTACCGAGGCAGGACTTAAAATCTTCGACACGATGTAAGGTCCGATAAACTTTGGCCCCATCTTGGCTGCCACGAAATCGGCCCTGCTCGACAGAGGATAATTCTTTCGCCAAACCAAATCTCCAACCTGATACCGCACCGGCTTTCGACGCAGGTTGTAAGGGCGGTCTGGTGGCTTTCTGGCGGGCTGGTGGCTACTAAATGAAATTTTATCGTTTATAAAACAAAATATTAATCGGTGACTTATATAAAAAAAAACTGTGTTTATAAATCGAAGCAGTGTTGCCAACCCCCGGTTTCGCTTTTGCCCTTTTAATGGCTTCAAGGGCCCTTTTCATGGCGATCGCCATGGTCTTTGTGAGCTCATATTCATATTCACTAGGGTCAAACTCGCAATGCGGTTCCTCAATAAACGAATTCAATACCGAATAGAAGGGATTCAATTCTCGAATTGACATCCGCCATGATTTCGAAGTGGACGTCGCCATATTGCCCCATAAGCTTTCTTAGGGCATCATGGCGACTCCCAGTAGGCTCCAGTTCGGGCCGGGCCCGGACCTACTTTTTTTTTTTGAAGAGTTTTCGGGCCGGGCCCGAGTCCAGCTGGAAAAAAACAATTGGTTTCGGGCCGGCCCGGGCCCGAAAAATTGGAAGTGCTTTTAAAAAATTTAAAAAATCAATTTAAACTTTACAGAAGTATTAATCTATGTAAGTTCGCTAGTGTTTTAGTAAGTCGGGCCGGGCCCGGGCGAAAAAATTTTGAATTATAATCGGGCCCGGGCCTGGGCCTGGGCCTAATTTTTTCGGGCCGGGCCGGGCTCGGGCCTAAATCTCAAATGTCGGGCCGGGCTCGGGCAGCAAAAACACGGCCCGAACTGGAGCCTAACTCCCAGTTGGGAGACGTGCCCAGGGGAGGTGCACCCTCGCAATATTGACGAACAAGAAACTGAAATCATTGTGGTTACAAAAAATCTAAAGTTTTTTATACCAGTTATAGACTAAATAAATTATGCATAATCTAACAACAGAAAAGCAATTAATTCATGTCGTAAAAGCTCTTTTTAAAGTTTAACCAATTTCAGAAGAGTAAAGTGCTTTGTACTGTACATGTACACGCTAAAACTCGAGCGTATCTCCAAAAACACTTTCAGCTAACTAACTATTTTATAACTTGTAAAATAAAATAGCCTACAGAATAAAATTCTTCGTCCTGTTCCTTTCAACTTTAAAATCAACTCCTCGACATCTATCTTTTAGTTTCCAATTAATTAGTATGAAATTTATTTCCCGAAGCTTTGTTTTCTAAAAACATGGACTTTCCGAGTTTTCAAACAGAGCCGCAACGAAAAATAACTGATAAAATGCTAATTCTTAGTCCGAAAATTTTAAAGAAACTTTCAATTTCCATTTGATTCTTCCCCGGATGATCGTAAACTAATTTAATATTATTCTCGGCTGAATTTTGTTTCGAAGTTTTTAAAATACCGTTGCGATTTCAACAAGTCAGCATAACTTCTCCTCATCCTTTTTTATTTTTAACTTTTTCACCGTTTTTCGCAGCTGGAGGAAAAGAAATATACAGAGACTGATACAAACTAACCGTGTGATGGGGAAATGGAGCTAAAGGGGTTTGTTTGTTGAATGAAAGTAAACACGGACAAACATTCGTGTCTATCTCGACATCTTGCACCCTTCAACCCGAAAAAAAAAAAAAAACCGAGAGAGAGAACCGCGTGAAATCCGTCAAGAATAAAACTGAAAAGTTGGTTTCACTGGATATGTCTGCGCTTTTAATAGAACTGAATTGAGGTTATAGCGTGAAATATAAATTTAAAAATCCGATATTAAGAAATTTTCGGGTTTTTGGTTTTCTCCTTCTTTTTTTTTTAGTTTTACTCTATTTTTTGCTTTCGATTTTTCTCCCGCATCTGTTTGTCGTGAATAAACAGTTTAGCCGATATATCTGTTTTTCGTTTTCTGTCTTGCAAGGTCGATCCCTATTTTTTTCTCTGGATATTTTGAAAGTGCAAAGTGAAAACATGATTTTCAGATTAGATTTTGTTAGAAAAAAATTCATGTTATTTGAAACTTTTTGCACTCAGTTTAAAACCAAAAAAAGTTTCATTACAAGATGAAACTTGCCAATTTTGCAGAAGTTGTGAATAAGGTGAACTTTTGGATGTAAATCTGGTGTTCAGTGTCTGTCAACACTGTCACCATCATTCTGTTGATGTCACAACTAAAGAAATTTAAAATCACGCTAATCGGGCCACTTTTGAAGTTGAAAAGTAGTCAAATGCTATAAAATAAAGGACAAATCGTCCTTTCCCCGTGAGGAATTCAGAGTTGATATTGGTGTGGAAGAAGGTATTCACGTTCACGATTGATCTTTGCATCTAACTCGGGATTCGGCCCAAGTCAGGTATATTGCTTATTCAGTGACCGGCGCATTCGCGATGCGCTCTCGGATTTATGGATGCATCTCTCGATTTTAGAGGGCCAATCACATACCATAATTCGGGTCCTGCGAGGTAAACTATGCTATGTACGTCACAGATATTCCATTAAGAAGACGATCGACTCTATATAAACAATAACATTCGAACTGTCTTCTTAGAGTTCCAGTCGTGACGTACATAGCATAGTTTACCTCGCAGGTACCGAATTGTTCGAGATTTTTTTCAAGGGAAAGAGTCCGAATTCGAAAAAGGAAGATCAAAGCGTCAAACGTCTCTCTTAGACTTGGTCGATTTTTTTAAATGATAGCTTCTTATTTTTATTTTTACCATCTTCTTTGTTGGCTGCCAAATTAATGCAGGATTTTTTTCATATCGCTTTTTTGTTTCCTTGGTTACTAGTTGTTTTTTTGGTTGCTTTTGTTTTTTTGGTTTTTCATTCTTTTCCAGTTCTTTGTCATTTTTCTAATCTTCCTCGGAATCCGATTCCAAATACTCGTATGCCCACTCTTCCTCGTCTGCCGAATCGTTCCGAGCTTGTCGATTTGCGATTGCAACGCTTGTGATGCGTGCGTTTCTTGTTTTTGGAGCTTCTATTGATAAGTCGTACTGGCGTCCATGAGTGGCCATCTCGAGACTGTTTTCGTAACTTTCTGGAGATTCAAACTGGTAAGTTTGAGTAGAAAGTCGTAATTCTGCAAGTCTGATCTGGCTGGATATCGGCGACTCTTCAGCCGACCTGTTTTTCTGACGTGCTTGCAAATCTTGAAGTCGGCGTTTTCTAGAACTTAATAAATAATTAAAACTTACAAAGCATGGCGTCAAAGAGCGCTTTGGGTATGTCCTCGTTATTTCTTCTTCCGAGGGCGGATTTTTTTTTAAAATGACTCCTTTCCATATAGTTCTTCCAACAATAGCCTAATGATTTTGGCAGGATCGCCTTCTGCTTTAAGTATGATTGTAGCTTTGGCTATTTTCGAAATATAGAAAATTAGAGTGGTTAAAACCAAAAATACAGTTGCTCAAAATTCTAAAAAATTTTTCAACCTATGAGAGCTTACATTGTTCTTGTCCGGGGTTAAAAATCTTAAAGGTAGGCTGCTATTGTTTGCGACTTCACCCGCAGCGGTTGACTTAACACTTTTAAGGTTTACTTTCATCTAACTCCGGATTCGGCCCGAGTCAGGTATAATGCTTACCCAGCGACCGGCGCATGCGCGGATGCAGACATTCGGCTGCATTCGTGATGTGCTTTCGGATTTATGGAAGCATCCCTTTCATAAATCCTGGTTTTGGCGAGTAAGCGATATCCGGGCTGAAACAGCGATTTTTTGGGGCTACCTATAAGTGAGAAAGTCAACGTCATTTCCCTCTTTTTAACTGTGCACTTTGGTTCAGACAAAAAACCTTCGAACCTGGAAACAAAAATTCAGAACGAATTAAACGCTTTGTAAAATGTCCCCATAACTCAACAACACAAAACAAAATAAAAATTTGATAAATGCATTCACCCCTTTCTCTTCCACCAATTCACACCATTCATATTTAACGTTATTATTTTTATTTCATGACGGAGGTGTTTCACTTGCGTGATTCTCATACGATCCTTTAAAACCGTTGCTCCCCAAGGAGGGAAAAAAAAGGGTTTTATGCTTCCTTTTCATTTTTCACAGTTCTTATTCCCTGACTTATAAAGATATTCAATCACAAATATCACGACTTAATCATTTCTTTTTCTGTCAGCTCAGTTTAAAAGCTAAAGTCGCAGCATGTCCTTCCTGGAAAAAAACAAAACACCATCCGTTAAATTTCCATATCGCATCAAAGTTTCCATTTTATTTATTCCCATGTGGGCATTTTTCTAGAACAGCGGACACGTCCGAGAAACTCGCCAAGTCTTAGAAAATATCACAGAGATGAAAAGCGGCCGGAGAAATATGTGAGGAGGAAAGGAGAAGACCCTCGAGTAAATATTTCCCGGAAAATTCAAAATGTTCTTAGGAGCAATATGCACATTCACTCTGCGGGGAAGGCGGTTCTTGTTTTTTGCGACTACGTGATCGCTTTAAACAAGTTTTCGCCCTTGAGAAAAGTTAATTCTCGGTTTATTAAATAAAGGGCGGTTATGCTAAATTCATTATTCACTGCAGACGATGGAACCTTTTATGCTTTTAATGGAATTTTTCATATCAAGACAAAAATTTTTTAATCGAATTTTAGGTTTGATAGCAACTGATTATAGCTCCAACATGAGCAGTTAACATTTTTCCAAAAAAAAAAAAAAAAATAATGAAATGGGAAATTAGATTTCCTGAGAAACTTTGTTAAAAAATCAACGAGTGCGAAAAAAGTGGAAACGTAGGTAAAAAATTTTATGTAGTTAATGCTGTTGTGATCTCATTTACAGGACATCGCATTTTCTTTAATGACATCTGGGCCCCATTCGCATTTTATATAATCTTGCGCCATATTACCGCGATTTACTGGATTTAACTTGGATTAGGGTTTAACTTTCTCTTTAGTGTATGCAAATGAATGCGTACAAAGTTTAAGGGAATCAGTTCAAATTCGCATGAAATGCAGTTAAATCATACGCGCTTGCGCAGATTGAAAATACACGGGTGAATGGAGACTGTCATTCATAAATGTAGATGGATGTAAACGTTACGATGTGCAACGTACAGTGTCTTGAGGCAATGTCAAAGTCAATCAATTTTCCCCTCCAAGCGACTTGGTGATCTACCTACACTATTACTATCACATGCTGTTGTTGACATCCTTTATGTGTGGGATAGGAAATGCTTGTTCTGTGATTATCAAATTAATGAAAACAGTTGATGTATTTTGAAGTTTCTTGGCAAGAGATGAGGGTTTACTGATAAATGCTGTGATCGCTTTTACAGAAAATATTCATTAGAAAATCATGGTGAAAAAGATAGATCTCAGTGTTTTCTAGAGAGCCTAGAAGGAGAGAGTAACCTACTACATTAGGCCTATCTTTTTTGCGATTGGTCAACCTACTGTCCATATCTTCTTCTTTAAATGCCCACTCCTCGTCGGAGATTGGCGATCATCATGGCCAACCATTGATTTTTTTTTTTTTTATCTAAGTACCTTCCCGGAAGAAGACGTTGCAGATCCCGAAATGAATAATTTTGAAGTGCGACTTTAAAACTTAATTCTTGCAGGGAGAAGACCTGGGGGCTTTTCTGATAGATTTCAAAAAGATAAAATTTCTCGGAAAACGCAAGATCTGAGATATTCCACTCAGCCTGAAAAAATTGTCCCACAATTTCAAGATTGTATGCAAACTCCAAGTTTTTATATGGCAAGCACGCTGCGAAATCATTGTGCTCCAAAATCTCTCCCTCCTCCTCATAGAACCCTCGAATCACGACATATATGTCACCTGGGGTGGACTTATGTATTGCCTTAAATATCTGATAATCGCACCTCGATTTATATAAATATCTGATAATATCTGAAATATCTGATAATCGCACTTTTTTTTTGCCTGATAAAGAAGGCTTAATAGCTTCTAATTGAACGAATTCTTCTTCTAAAAGGTGAGACGTTTTAACAATAATCGTGTGAGGGTGCTTTTTCTCCACTTTTATTTGTTTTATCTTAAGCCAAGAAACAGCATTAAGTTGTCCTTGCACCATCTGATTTTTTAAATGTTTATGATCAAATATGTCTGAGTTCGCTAATTTGTGCACTTCATAAGGATTATTTCGTCTAGCCGTTTTGACAATTGTAAAATACTCAATTGGGGAGAAAATTTTTTCGCTAATCCGCGGGGGAGAAATTTCACTAATCCGCGAAATAAAATAAAATCCATCAGACTCCCATAGTAACCTCATAATAGTTTAATGCGGAAAAGCCGTCTCAAATAAAATCATATTTTTCATAGACGAGCTGTCAAAAAGTTACCCCGAATGTCGTAAAATAACCCAACGGAAAATTGATTGATAAGGATCGGAAAACAGGGTCGAGGAACGTGAATTCAGATTCAGGCTCGTCAAGATAAATGGGTTTTAATGGGTTCAAAGTGGCTTTTTAATCCCGTTCAAAAACCGCCCACGTTATCTGTATGCACGGCGGCGTTTTTATACTTTCATGACTTTTATCCTTAATATATGCTTTCACCATTAGCCATCTCGGGAAAAAAAAACAGAAGGGGGGGAAAGTATAATACCGTGTAAAGGTGTAATTAAACAATATTGATCTGTAACATTAGCCCTTCGTCAAATTGCTCTTTTACAACCATTTTCGTTGATGTTAATTATTTAAATTTTCCCGCGCATAAGCGATACAAACATTTTGCATCTCCAATATCACTTTAGCGTTTGTTGATTTGATGTTATAGATCCGCCGGTTCGGCCGTTCGACATTTAATGATAACGATAAACACCGGGTTGGAATCCAATTAAGACGTAATTCATTTAAACACTAATTAATAGATTATGGATAGCAAGATTAGAAATTCTATCCGTTTCTGAGTGAGGGTTTCTCCTTGAGTAGTTTGAAAATTCTTTTTCTCGAGAGGAATTTTTGTGGAATAAAAATTGAAATTAAGTATTTTAAATTAACTTGAGGCGTAGAGTTTTGGGTTATGAGAATTTTTTGAATTCTATAAGGTCGAGCTTTTTGCAAATCGATATCCTTATCGGAATATTTTAAGCGAACTGATTTTCGGGACAATTCCGAAGCCGTATTGCTGTATAAATAATTTCAATTTTGCTTCCCATCGCGAATAAGAATGGGAAAGGAGAAGAGGAAGAAAGAAACCACGATTTTCTCGCCTCCGACGTGAATTTATAAGAGATTGAATAACAAAACCGTTAAGTAATCGATTCATGCTTGCTATTCTTGGGTATTATGTGAAACAAATCTATCGTGTAACGTAAAACTTATAAAAACCTTCCCCTTAACAATCTTTTTATTGATGTGGTTTTTCTCTCAATTTTCTTTTATTTCTTATTGGGTGTATTCATTTCAATTTTTCTGTGATTAATGACTCTTTTTTAAATGATTTCTCATGCTCTTAATTAGCTCTACCAAATTTGGTGCCGTTCGCTAAATCAATTTTTAAAAAAATTTAATTGCTTTAATTATGGATATGCAACATGTTGTACATGGCTGCGTTTAAATTGCCAATTAACATGCAAAATCAGTAAAATTGGATTTTAGTTCGCTCTAAGGCCCTTCCATAGTCGCTGAACTCATACCTAATTTAATATGGTGGTGTAATTGAATTTTTTTTTAATGATTATGCAATTCGCAAACTTTCATGTAATGCTGGTGGCATAATTGTATTTTGATGTGAAAGTTATCTGAATTAGCCGGGTTTTTTGACTTTTTATTCAAAATCTACATTTAATAAATACTCCAGTTTTATAATTTTAATGAAAATTTGACCAAAAAATTCTCATCATACTTTTTTGCTGAGGGATCTTCGGGTCAAGGGCTAATCAGCTTTTGACTGAATCCTATTGAAATATGATTTCTTATTTTTATAATCAACTTTTTTTTTCTTACTTAATTTGGGTGGAGCATTTTTTTCGATTTAAGCCAAGTAAATAAGAATGAATGAAAATGATGGCCTTTGATGGCATTGTCATTAATATTAATTATACAGGGTGGGGCGAATTTTTTTTAAAAGCTGCCAATTTATTTTTTTAACAAGAAATCAAGATCAGCAAACCCGATAAATTACTCCCCGAATCTTGGGGAAAAAATCACGTTGGTTAAGAAACATTGCTATAAAAAAAAGTTTTCCCCATCTTTTTCCAGCAATCTGTAAACTTTAAAAAAAAAAAAAAAAATTCCGCCCACTTACAAAAGTTTTTTCTCTCCAGATAAAATTCAATAGCAGTGATCGCTGATATCTTTTCTTATAATTCTTCCCTTGTTTTTTTTCCATATGCAAATTTAATAAATCTTTTTGGCTTGTTTTTCGGGATCTTCTGTTCAAAAGAAATTTTGCAATATTCTATGTTTACAGATTTTAAGCTTCTTTTTTTATTTTTTAGAACGTTTATGAACAAAGAAAAGTACAAGCCATATCGTTTACTCAAAACGTATAAAAAATTCATTTTATTCCGGAGGAAAAGCAATAAGTACCTGAAAGATTCCCCGCGTGGTGGGTTATAAATTTTACGATGTCTTATACTTTTTTTCCTATGCTCCTCCAATATGAAAATCATCGTTTTTATAAATCATTTTTTTTTTCTTGGAAAAAAAAGAAAGTTATATTCCGGCAAGAAATCTATTGTGTTAACTTTTTAGGGAAATCGGAGAAGGTTGAAAATCGAAAACCTCAAAACTGTCGTGACTACATAAGGATTGGGCATAAATATCAGAGAAAATATTTATATAAACTTGGTTTATTATATTTTCAATCAAGTTTTAAAAGTTTTTCCGAGATCAGATTAAAAGAAAAGTGAATGATAAATGGGGGAACTATTTTTCATTCTTGACGACCATTGTATTTTAAATATGGTTTTTATATTAAGGGCGGTTGAAATTACAATAGCGATATCGAATTATGCTTGTTATAGGATTTGAGCTTTACATTTTTTTTTATTCTTCATCCTTAGTTTATTTTCCAGTAAATTTTATTTCTAGCCAACAAGAGATCTAGGATCAAATTTTTAGGAGTTTTGATTCCCCCTCCCTAGTGACTTTTTAGGGGAATAGTCGCGCCCGGCCCTAGAATAACTTTTTTTTAAGGACATATTTTAATATTTATTCAAACTTTTTTTTACCTTTTGTTGTGCTTATTAATGGTGGCTTTATTTACTCTTTTAGAACGCAAATTATTAAGTTTCAGCCCTAGTCCTCAGAGGGGAAAAAGCGATGCCTTTTGGCCGAGGTGCGCGAAAGTTCTCGGAAAGCCAGCGTTACTGGCCAAGGACAGTAAGGTTAATACAGTCCACCAATTAAATTACCTACAAAGCTACAGAATTTACTCTCAATAAATGAAATATCTCAAAGCCAAAGCTCAACAATTTCACTTATTAAAAAATTTTTTTAAATAATCTAAAAAGCCGTCTAATATTTTTCGATATTACATCAAGCAATTATTTTCCGTTCAATAGCCATTCAAATTTATACGGTATTCAAAACTTTGCGTAACAGCTAATTTCATAACAAACATGAAATTATAGTATAAAGTTGAGCAAAAATAGCAGGGAATTGGGAATCCTTCTTTGTGTATTAATCCAGGACTGATTTGTATCAACCCACTTTACAACGATCGATGGTTTTGTGTAACGCCCTTCTATTTTCAATGTCAGGGATTTTCTATTTCTGTAAATGTTCCCCAAAAGCATGTCTGCATGTTTCTTTCTTTCAATATGCAAAATAACAAAAACGTAATAAAAATGGAAATCAACTTCAAAAAATTTCAAAAGACGAACCCATCGAACTGTGATTGTTAATTTACGTTAAAAAACGCAGGGCAAACCTCCCCAATACAAATCCTTGATTCTTTATCAGTAAATTAGAAATAGTGTTTGAAAATTTTTTGTGGCATTTAAAGCACAAAGTATTTTTTTTTTGGGGGGGGGGGGGGGGGAGGAATTATGAGTAAGGCCTGGTCTTGGCAATGGGCTTACCACCATTGGACTCAATATTTTCATGGAAAATGGCAGTCAAGGACGAGCTCGGGTCATAATTTATCAAAGTATCAGCCACACCTCATTAGAACATCTAATGTAACCCATTTTGCTGACTCTCCTTCTTCTTTTTCTTCATGTGCCGTCTCCGCGTCGGAGATTGGCGATCAAATCAGAAGAATGTGGCTTACTTCAAGCGGGTACTTCAAGAGTAGTACTCTTGAAGTACCCGCTTGAAGTAAGCCACATTCTTCTGAACCGCTACATGATGGAACTTTCGGGTACTCTTAGAGTACCCGAAAGTTCCATCATGTAGCGGTTATGAATCGAAAAAAGAAATGAATAGAGAAAACCAAAGACGAGATTAAAGAATGATGAGTAGTTGATTATTGATTATTGATTATTGATTTTACGCAATTTGGCAGTTCCTGCTGACTCTTGCTCGCGGCCACATTCTTCGAATTTGTATTCTCTCCTAAATACCAAAAGTTTTTATATCACCCTGTTAAATGTCCAAGCCTCGAACTAAGCTCACATTACAATAAAACGAACATGGTTAAATCGACCGTTATGAACTTCTAAAATATTGAAAATAGATACATGAATACCCGTGTACGAAATAACTTTTGCCATTTCTTTATTACACCGATAATAAACTTAGGAAATATTTGAAATATTGCGAGAACAGGGTTTCGGTTGGGATTAGCTTTGAAGCTTTCACTATAAGAACAAACTAATGAATATTAACTATGAATAGAAGATGGCGCGATGCTATAATATTTATCAACAATGAAATAAGGCTACATGGATTTTCGTTAAAGGTCGAATGGTGAAGGAAAGAACAATAGGCGGGATATCGAAGTCATGCAAAAAGAAAAGAAAGCCTTTTTTTATAGAAAATAGTAATAACTAAATCTTGTAACCTTTTAAGAAATATGAGGATATTTATTTATTTTTATTTATTTTTTCAAAAAAGAAGGAACGCGGAGGAAGATAAAAAAATATAAATCATTCACATCACCTGAAAACACACAAATTTTATACACACTGAAAGAATAAACAATATTACGTTGAATATTTTACGGAGAAGTTTATTCTTCCACTGCGCGGCAGAAAATTCAAAGGACTTTATGATATTTTATAGTTTACTAAGTTTTTTTTTTATCGCTCATGATGTTATTTGTTTTTCGGAAGAGAAATCGCACTGTTTCGCATAATTTATTTTATATAAAATATGATTTATATTTTTTGTAGTTAATGTTTGATTTTAGTGAAGAAAAGGAGCTTTTGAAACAATGTTTTTGGGCTTTTAATTCCTGTTGTAAGTTGCTTGGAAATTTGGGCTTTATGTTTAGCTTATGGAGTTTTAGGTTTAAATGCTCATAAGTTTAATACTGAAAAATAAATTTGGCTAACAAATATCTTTTAAAATTATGATTTTTATTTACCATCTAAAATTCCCTTAGTATCTCTAATCCCCAGTATCATGTTTCTAATTTGTTCTACAGTCTGTTTTAATTACTAATTAGGAAATTAATATAACGATTCATCAAGAGATGATGATTCGCAACGATCATCACATTTACTGACACAATTTTTTTTATTAAATAAATAAGGGTCGGTTTACATCTTCAATTTTTTCGACCAATATTTCTTCAAATACTTTTGATAGCCATTGTTTATTTTCTAATTTTGCTCATAAAAAGGGATCCCAGATCACGTGATCTATGGAAAACATCAAATAAAGCTATGCTAATTGGTGTTTTTCATAGATCACGTGATCTGGGATCCCTCTTTATGAGCAAAATTAAATAAAAATATGCATTTTTAAAAAAATGCAAAAAATGGTTTTATGGCACAGTAGAAAGGACGGAATAATTTTTTTAAGCTCACTGAAGAGAACGGAATAATTTCAAAGCTCATCATAAGAATTCGGGAATGAAGTTGACGGGGAAAGGAAAGCTAAGAGTCAAAAATCAAAAGTTTTGCAGTAGTGAAATAAAAGTCAAAAAAATTGAGGTTATAAAAATATGGTAAATAAAAATCATAATTTTAAAAGAGCCAATTTTATTTTTCAGTATTACACTCATGAGCATTTATAACTAAAACTCCATAAGCTAAACATAAAGCCCAAATTTCGGTTTTCCAAGCAACTTACAACGCGCAATATAAACCCAAAAAGATTGTTTCAAAAGCTCCTTTTCTTTTTTCCCCCAAAAAAACAATTTTTTTTTGTAAAATTCAAAAACAAAGTAAATTTTTTTCTCCAAAGTAACGCTATTTTCAGCTTATCTTATTTTCTTAAATTTTTCTTGGCCGCATTTCTAATCTCACCTGATCGAATTCGTCGTGAAATTCACTGTATATGGTAAATAAATCATTTGCATTTTAAGGTCATATACCTTTTATTCGGGTTAAAAGGTGCAAGAATATTCCCTCATATAATGTTTGAGATGTAAATGGAATGGAAATTAAATGACACTTTAGGGTCATCTATTATCTGCGTCAGTGGTTCAGTGATTACTGACAATTTGATTACTTAATCACAGAAAGATTAACCTTAGCTTTGATTCAGCAATGCTATAATTAGTATTTCCAGACGGATTAATAAAGACACCATTCAATTTCTTAAAAAATTTCAAAAAAAAAAGACGGAAATCCTCGTTTTTTATATTTCTTTTTAAAAAAAACTTCTAATCTGATAAGATTATCAGTTACGATTTCTCAGAATCGCAGTATCCCAAGTGGCTATGAAAAAAAAGGAACTAACGTTTTAAATTGTTATATAAAAACTTTGCTTAAGTAGAAAAAGATTAGGAAACCTTTTTTTTCTTCCTTTTTACTTTATGAAAGCTTCATAAAGTGAAACCATTATGAAACGAAAACTTTGCCCGCCTACTAAAAACTATTCAGCTAAAACTCATTATAAATCGCATAGGGATAGGACTGACTCCCTTTTCGAAAGTAAAATAAAGTAATTCCTCAAAGGGGCGAAATTGTCGTAATTAACGCTATCGGAGGATATTTTAGAAAATTAAAATCATCTGGCAAAAACTTCCGTTTACGGGAAACAAATCTGGGAAGGAAAGTTTTTGCGACAAAAAGTAAAAGGAAAGCATTAAGAAGGCAAAGTTTCACGTGCGGGAGGGAAAAGTGCTGACACTTTCAAGAAGTTTTGAGTTATAAGAAAAAATATTTGGAGGATGATTATATATTTAAGAATCGAATTAATAGGGGAGTAAGCTGTGAAATTTTTTTTTTCTTAGCAAATTCAGTGTTTGATGGTTGTGGACCTTTGTAGCAGGGCTGCGAATCTGATTAAATTTTAAATCGGAATCGGCATCAAGTCAATTAAAATCATCGGAATCGCTTTCGTTGTTGCGCCCATGTTTGACTTATGCATGGACTTTCCTTTGCAATCGGAATCAGCATCGAATGTCGGGAAAAAAAAATCTGAGTAACCTTAAGAATTTCGTGGCAGCGAGCAGGAAAAAGGTTTTGTTTCTTTATTTCTCGACTTTTTGTCAGTTTTGCTTGTTGCTTAGCTCCCACCCACGGTTGCCAAGCTGCAAGTAAAAAGTAGAAAAAAAATTTGAGCAACATTTTTTGCCTGATTTTTTGTGATTGCGAATCAAGCGGCAAAAACGGGAGCTTATAACCGGAAAATTTTTCATATAACAATAATCATCGCTTTCATGAACCAGAAGGAAAAAAAAATACGTAAACAAAATGATATTAAAGAATCGAACGTGGGTGGTTATTCGATGAGAAAATAAATATCGATATTTGCTTTGCAATTAAATTGGAAGACATTTAGTTTATCGTTTTCATCATTACCTTCCTTCTGCTTGTTCAAGAAATTAAAAAAAAAAAAAAGCAGAGGGAGGTGGAAAAAAAAGAAAGAAAAAAAATTAAAATTGTAATAAGGGGATGAAAAAATGATTTTTATTTTTTCCCCAGACGACCTTCTAAACTGTCAAGGTGAGACCCCGTTATGGTCTTAAAAAAGGAACGAAACTTTACCCTGATAGCTTTACACAGTCCAAGGTTAAATCCCAATAATCCTATTAAATTTTTTTATAACCTTTTTTTTAAAATTTTTTTGATTGAAAGTGATAATTTACTCCGGACGAGATTCTTACATTTGATAACCTTTGCCGATTTGCTTTAGAGGAAAAAATACAAAAACGATTGAAATCAATTTTTTAAATAAATAAAGGTCGAGGGAAATATTTTTTGACATCTTTACTTTTTTTGCGGTTGGTGATGTCGCTGTTTGTTTATATTTTTCTTTTTGTTTTTTTTTTCCGCTCCCTCCTTTTGTTTATGTCAATGCATATAATCATGCATTTTCCATGCTTTCGTTTTTTTATGACTCATAAAACAAAAGGATTAAATATGTAGAAAGAGTGGGGAGGAAAAAGGATGTCTTTCTTTCTTTTTTTTTTCTTTTTTTTATATGCTTGCCTCTTTTCCAACCGTGACGAAAGTAAAGCAAATATTTCCTTTTTCACTGTTTGTAATCTGGGAAAAGAGATACGAATTAAAATTTAGTTGCTTTGTTTGTTTGCTTTCTTGCTTGTATATTTGTACTATACCCCCCTCCCCCCTTTTCTTGCGGCGTATTTGCAAAAAGGAGAAAAGAGGGAAAAGCATGTGCTGTTTAAATTTTAAATTTTGAATTTGGCGCCTTTTTCCAAAAACAATTTGGATATATTGTATTTTAATGTACAAATTTGCAATTACGTTGGTGTTCTTGTTGTCGCTGCTGCTGTTGCTGTTGCCGCTAGCTTTGCCCTCCCTTGGGGAGGGGGGGGGGCAAAAGCTATGATTTCAAAAGGGGCAGAACATTCTATTAAAAAGATGTAAGCTTAGCAACAGATATAATATTGCTCTCTCTTTGCTTCCTACTTGAATCTGAATCATTAGATGTAGATCTATTGGGTTTAGTAGTTTTAGAACATGATGCGGTATTATTTTCTTCATTTTGATTTTTCGAAAAAAAAAAAACGTAAAATTCTACAAAAACAAAAGCATTTAATACGGTTGACACTCTAAACTAGCAAAAGAATTCACTTCATGCTTCTATTATTTACATTACCTTTGCTGATTTCCTTGTTTAGCTAATGCAGGCTTTTTTAATGGAACTGATAACACCGGGACCGGGTCTGGATCATCAGGATCTCTAATTTCCTTATTAGATTCGAATTATTCGATATTCGAATAATTTGAAATTACAAAAGAAGTTGAAATTTTTTAATTACTTTTAGTATTTGTGGAAATTTTTTTTTCTTTTTTTGAGAGAAAAGGTCGAAAAATCCTTTTTTTTTTTTTTTTGAAAGAAAGTCTTCATTTCTTTTTTTTATGAAAAAATCTTTACGCGTAGAGAAAAATCCCTACGCCTAAACACACTGCTCTCAAGCAATGCAGAGACTCTGAACACACTGGAAATTTGTAAAATGAAATAAAATGAAATAAATACTGAATGAGTGAGAAAAGGAAATCAAACTACGCAATCCAAACGTAAAACAATATATATATCATGCCCTTAAATTAAAACTTTTGTGAATAAAGAATTGAATATTTGAATGAATGGCATCAGAAAACGTGCCCCGGTACAAAATGTAGTGTACATATTTAACTTTTCTGCTTTACCAAGTTTTTCTTCGCCGGATGAATTTTCGTAAGGTATTAAATTCCAAGTTATTTCACTAAAGGAAAGGAAAGATTTTTGCATTTAATCATTCACGGTTCTTGGGTCAATGTCACGGTTTAATGTATTTAAAACGAAGCGAGCTTTTGAAAATTGAATATTTTAAACAGGGAATCATTAACGCAGACTTTATCCTCTCGGATTAAGACATGCAATTTTATTCGTCTGGCGGATCTTGTCTACATTCCAAAAGAGCGGGCGATGCTTATTTAAAAGACACTTTATTTGACTTTGTATGCTGTCGGATTTAAACCACAAGAAGGCATGACCTCAAAAACGGGAAATTTCAATTAATGTCATTCTTATGGTTGAAGATGTGTTGTTTCTGTGGAATTTTTGAACCCATTTTCACCCAAAGACCAAAATCAAGAGCATACTTACGGTAAAGCACTAGTTTCTCGTTCATACTTTTATTCTCCATGCGACCCGTCCGCCACTGATGTGCTAAACCATCAAATCGAATAATAAATATAAAACAGGCAAAAGAATTTTTATGAAACTCCCGCTTTATAATTAATATCGTAAATTATCTCAGTAATTCCCTTCATTTGAATAAACTATTAAAATCGTACAATCCCGATAATTTTCAAATAAATAATTAAATCGAATTGGCAGAAGCTGAATCCTTCCATGTGAAACGTTGCAGATGTTCGCAGAAAATTTAATTTTTTTCGATAACTTTACGAAGAAAAATTAATAAAAAAAAAAAAAAAAATCGGATTCTTCTTTCGTTTCACGAGCGGATGTCTTAATAATGACGATATGAACGTAGGCGGCGTTATAAACTTTTCCCCCGAATCCTTACACCGAGATCTTCCCCATTATCATCCAAAAAGCGTTTAAGGAAAACTATTTTTTTTTTTTAATACCTGAAAGATTTTTTTTAACATTAGTTTTCTTGATTTTTTACAGGCAATCCCTATAATGGAAAGGAACGAATGTTAATTAACCCTTGATGAAAGTTTTCTTAAGAAAATTTTAAATCGTGACGGGCCTAACGGTAAGATTTTTCAAATATATTTTTACTTTTTCGCTAACGGGAAATTAATTTTTGAAAAAGTTTCACTCCGTCTTTTGGGGCGGCCTGAATAAAAAAAAAAGAGATATACGTTATACTGCAAATTTTTATTGGAGGATCGAGTCTCAATAAACCCGGAAACGGTTTTTTATCTGAAACGCTTTCGTTTGATTTAGATTGGGAATTTTCATTTTTGAAGTTTTCTTCAGGCCCCCGATCCCCAGTTATCAGATTAAAAAGAGACAAATGCTTACATACGACCGCGGAACAAAAAAGGAAGTGAGTTTAGAGAAAGGATGCTGGACGCTTATTAATTTCTCTTCCCATTTCCCTTTATGAAGTGGAACTCCCGTTTTTAATTGCGGGGAAAATTAAAAGTTAGCAACAAGCCCTTTTCTCTTTTATGACATTTCACGCTATTTCGATATGATCGATTTACCTCAATTACATTTTTTTTTTTGCGAGGCTTTCAAGTGCTATTTTAAAATAACATAAAATGTTATTGCAATTTATAAAACCGAGCTTAAAGTTCCAGCTAACGCGTTCTTGGTCTCGTAGGTAATTAATTAGAAAGTTTTTTTTTTTTTAAAATGGGGAATCGTATATCTCAACATCCAAGCTTCATATAAACTGCGCAAGGTATTCGAAATCTATTTTTAAAATATGCTGTGAAGCACTCATCTTAATGAAACCGATCGCCTTTTACAATAATCAAAAACTTTTTAAACGAGCAATGTGGACTTTTGAAGATCATTGAAAGTTGGCAAACAGTATCCATATGAAAAAAGAGGCGTTAAGTAACGATCTCATCTGCAAATAAAAAGCATGGCGGTGCAAATCTTGTTTTTTAAAGGGCGACACGGCGCCGCAGTTTAGATAAGGAAAAATATGAAGCTGAATGATACTTTTCAGGGTTGCAAGAAGGATTTTCATCCCAGCAACCAGTGGGAAAAAATTTGTAATGTTGCCCCATATCAGGAGCACCATTTAAATCTTGGGGGGCAACAATGTCGACTTTTGAAAGCTTGAAAGCAAAAAGATAATACAATGCTTAGCTTATGGGAGCTAAAATTTTTTGCCGGCTGCCTTCCTCCTCCCCCTTCCAAATTTTTTGGTGATCATAGCCACAGTAGCGATAATTTTTTATCATGGTTCATGGTTCAAACAGATCTGGAGGGTTGAGGGCGTTCACCTACTTGCTGCAAAGCTTATTGCAAAGTTGAGGGATGAGCAAGGTTAG
The DNA here is from genome assembly GCA_023512825.1 of Liposcelis brunnea. Taxonomy (NCBI): domain Eukaryota; kingdom Metazoa; phylum Arthropoda; class Insecta; order Psocodea; family Liposcelididae; genus Liposcelis; species Liposcelis brunnea. The sequence goes on from CM042073.1 coordinate 16,514,811, forward strand.
CAAAACAGGAGAAAACTTTAGTTGATGGATCTCAAAGCTTTAGAAGAGGGAGAATCTTAAAACAAGAACGTCCAGAAGATCTAAGAGAATCTAGGAAACACCTCAAACATCCTCCGATACATCGGTCACGATGTCAGACAAGGAAGGAAAGTGGGGCGAAAATAACATTAAAAGTAGATAGCTCAGTTACGTCGAACTGATATCTTAATTGGATAAAGTTTCGAAGCGGGAAGAAGACCATGTGTCCCTTTTCCTTTCTCTGGAAAAACTTCACAAATTTTCGATCTCATTTATTTTTTTTAAAAAAATAATGATTTCGTTATCATTTGATTAAAATTATAAAGTTAGAAATATTTAATTAAGGTTAAGGTTCTTAATGTTTGTAACCCTGACTCTCTGACAGAAAAGTGAACAAAAAAAGTTAAACCAATATTTACCAGTTATCGGAAGGAACTGAAGTAGTATATTCTAAAAGTTTGTAAGAGTTGTTTTACTTTACGTATTTTATTAACACTCTAGACAAAAACGAGTGTTTTTATAATGTTTTTTTTCGAAAGATCATAAATTCCCGGTTTCCGGGGAAAATTTATATTCAAAAATACGATCTGATAGTAAAGTGTGGTAATGTCACGTGAATTTCACTTTTTGGAATTTATTTATCTCCACAAAGCTAGCTGGTAGTGCATGTTAAGCAAACTTATTGTGTTTGAATTTTATCATCTGCTAAAAGCAAATGAATTAAATGCTAAGCATTAAGTCCATTTTACGGATATTAATGATTAAGCTGTAATTACTGCTCACCGCATAGTTAAAATCCCCAAATTCGCCTTCCCCTACTGTGCCTACTATTCCGAGCTAATGTTAAAATTTTAATCCGTCACTGCTTCACACTCCCAATTAGTAAATAGGCACTTCAAATCTGAAGACTTAAACTCTAATTTTTTTCTCTCGAGGATCGTAATTAATTCTGACGAATCCTACAATTTGAACTCCTGCCATTTTGCGGAAAATGTGAAAGGATTTTCCCGGAAAACAATAGATCCTCATTTCTTAGAACATCAAGATGAATGCCAAATTTGAAATCGATATTTGGGAAAAAAAAGCGTGGGATGTATCAGTTCAAGATTTTCAAAACCGAGCCTCTTTTATAATCCCCTAAAACCTTAAAACCCTTTCCCAAAGTGACAAGAAACAATTTAAATGATGAGTTGCACGGATTTTCGGGTAACGTTAGCTGTAATTCCAGCCCGTATAATAACTGTTAGCTAAAATTAACAAAATTACTACCGTGTATCCCCCCGATGATAATTTTTACCTTTTTCCTTTAACTTTATTCTCTTTTATAACCCGAAAGATCAACTTAACATCCTAAAAATGAAAAAATATTAACCAATTAAAAAGCCATCAGCTGAAAAATCATTCCAAATTGGATAATTCCCTATAATTATGAAAAGCACACTACGCAAGCATTAAAATATAAATGAATGTAAATCGTAACCGATGCATATGAGATCATTCACATGTACAATAATGAATATCATGTTTTACATTCATCCTCCATCACTCTTTTAGCGGTTCGATATTTTCATTCTAAATCAATTATGTATACAAGAGAAAGTTATAATTTTATAAATCGATAATCCTCCCCCCTGCAAAAAAAGAGCTTTTACCAATATTCTCTTATTTTTGAAAATCACGGCATCAATTTTCCTTTGTTTCATTATTTTCTTTTAAAGGTTATGGGCGGGCTTAGTGAAATCCGATCCGAATTTGACCGACTTTAAAGGTCTTCGAAATATTTTTAGGATTTTTGAATTAAATTAGGTAATGGCATGTTAGGTCGTGGGTGAAAAATAAGGAGGTTACGTACCAGGGCTAATGATGAAGTTGCACAACGCCTAGCAGCAGCTAAATGCCCATGGGCAGGTCATTCTTACGTCACTTGACAGGACTTGGGTATTCGGATGACGCGAGCAGCAAAATCGAGCTCTCGCACTTAAAAATAATCTTGGAAAGCGGTCGAAGCAGGAGCAGACGATGAGCAGTCGAAAAAATTGCAGGACTCTGATGGATGCAAAGCTAGATACAATTTTTGGCAAGGGTTGAAATTTGTAGGCGTGTAGGAAGATTTCCTTCCGCCTGTTCTTCTTCTTCTTCTCCTTCTTCTTCTTCTTTATGTGCCATAGTCTCGACCGAATATCGGCTCTATATCTCTGCACCTCATCTGTGTAATGGACTAATGTAATTCACCGATACGCGAGACCTACTATTATAACGCCGAATCCGAACGGCAAGTTAAAGAGGCTGTACTAGACATCGCAAGTCGCAACCTCAATATTAGAGGATTCCATCTTCACTGCGCAGGTTGACACAACATATAGTCTTGGTGCCAACCTGATAAGTGGAGGTGGAACCCTCTGATATTGAGTTAGCGACATGTTACCACTTGCTGGCTCGTCATAACCAAGCAAGGGATACAAAGTCCAAACGACAGCGGACGATTCGTTCTGATTCTTCGAATTATGTTCTCATGACCAGATATTGATGGTCAGAAATCAATTTCAGTCGGAAAAAATCCGGACCTGAAGGTGGATCCAACCGCTAGACTCCCCGATTGTGAGTCGGGTACGATATCCACTGCGCCACGATGCTGGCACCTATTCTTCATGTTCACTGCCCTAAATCTTTTATTCCGTAGTTACATGCAAGAAACGGTATTATTCATTGAGTATTTTTTTCGTTTTCTTTTCCGCTTCCTCTTCCTCTTCCTCTTCCTCCCTCGGTCCTCGTTCCTCTTCATCGTTCCTCGTTCCTCTTCATCGTTCCTCGTTCCTGTTCCTCCTTCCTCGTTCCTCTTCCTCCTCCTCCCTCGGTCCTCGTTCCTCTTCATCGTTCCTCGTTCCTCTTCATCGTTCCTCGTTCCTCTTCATCGTTCCTCGTTCCTCTTCATCTTTCCTCGTTCCTCTTCCTCTTCTTCCTCCTCCCTCGTTCCTCGTTCCTCTTCATCGCTCTCTTCCTCATCCTAGTTTGTGTCATTCTGAGCTGGTCACATCTCTACTGTATCATTGATTAATATCATCATTAGTTGAATTCATTCGAAACAACCTCAACCCTCTAACCGTTTTCGCGAACATCACCTGCTTTCACAATTTCTTTTAAAACAAAACCTAAACCTTTTAAGGAAAAAAACTAAAAGAAAACGAACTTCAGCAATTATTTTGACATCGTGTATGCATCATATCATATATACAACTTCAAAGAAGATCATGCAAATTACATTCACATGACATATTCATTCACTGAATGTAATCACAAAAAAAAGATTCGCTTTTCAGATTCAACTCTTTACAAAAATAACGACATTTCAGTAAAAAAAAAAGCATACTATAAGTTTATCTTTCATCAATTCCTTTCTAAAATGCAATCATTCTTAAGTAATTACACTTACTCACGCAAAGTAATCCAACAGCCCCTTTTTCTTTATTATTAAGTTAGTTAGAAATAAACCGAATCAACTGCATAATAAAATACTATCAACTTGATTTACTTCTTTTAGCAATAAAATCAGGGATCAAAGCGATAAAAGCACGGATAATAACTACTTTTCTTAAAGCGATTTTTTTCTCAGAAAAAAAATCTTTTTTTGTGGGTTTTTCCAAAAAAGATAATCCATCTTTCTCCCCCCGTGATGTTGTAGTTTAATACGTGTCTCAGAATGTAAAATCTGTAGCACGACGCCATCATTCTGAATATTAATATGTTGATTTCAATAAAAATTAGGACGGTTGACGCTGTCAAGGCCAAGTTCACGTTCTTTGGATGATATCTATTTGTCGTATATCGAACCGTTCGTAGTAGGAAAAATAGTCTGAACACGAGAGCTTTCTTGATAATACGAAACAAGGAAAACGTGTGTCCGTAAAATTCATTTTCTAAACGAGTGAATTAAGCCGTTAAGAATGTTAACCATGGGGAATTAATTTTTACAACCTAATAACATCCCTTTTCCTAATTCTATCTTTTACGACCTTTAAAGTCAAGTATCTTAAGAATAAGATAGAGAGACAAGATTAACATCTTAATCAGGTTAATTCGTATATGAGGGAAAGACCGTGCGGTTGGATGAACTGACTCCCTTTCCACCTCTCTTTTACAGACTATATTCCCATCAATATTTATTAGCTATTGAAATCTCCGACAGGTTTCCCTGGTGATTTTCTGCAGTGCGAATTTCCAAATTGATCTCGAATGGTTAAGAAATGGGGAGATGCAATTAGTAAAATTATCTTGCAGTTTAACAAGCTTTGAATTCTGTAACTTTGGGGTTATTGAGAACGATTGGGTTTTTGTCGTTTATTTTCACGCCATTGGATATATTAGATGGACGTGCACAAGTCTCAACATGTCGAGCATGTACAATATTCTGCTTAAGTAAAAGCAAGCCTTAGTTTTGGAAGAAATTGGCAGGTGGTGGAGACGGTTTAAGTTAGATGGATCAGCGGCGGCCAAGGCGCATATTTGCCACTATTATTGATGGCTACAACGATATGTCGTATGAAGTCACGGCTACGCTTCAGTGCGGCAATAGAATCATTTGGCCGTGAAACGTAAGGCGACAACTATTTCTCCTTCTTGTGAATGGGATCCCATGCTCGGTGGGTTGACACAGCACAGCAATATCCGAAATCTCACTGAACAGTCGTGGATAACCAGTGTCGTAAAATCGAGGCGGCTTCAGCAGGCAGGTCATGAGGTGCGAGCGCCGGCGGAGCGGGCCATTGCCGCAGCGGTGAGTGGGACGGTGAATGCTATGCGGCCGATGGTGCGGTCTAGGAAGATGGTCGGACAACTTGAGGGATGATGACCCACTCCTAGGGGTAAAGATTGGCGGAGGGTAGCCCTCAATCGTGGCGATTGGAAGGCGGTGGAAACTGCGGCAGTAAGACTTGGAAGTCCTGTAGAGCCACCAGAAGCCTCAAGGACCATGGGACCGTGAACTAATTGCGACCATAAAACACAGGAAGTTAAAGTACCGAGGGCATATATTGCGGGACCCAAGTACAGGATACTGCAGACCATCATGCAGGGCAAGGTCGAGGGTAAAAGAAAACTTGGGCGTAAGAAGCTCTCCTGGTTGTGGGATATCCGGAATTGGACTGGGATGGAGTTATTCCGCATGGCCGCTGATCGTGAAAGACTCTAGGAGTTTGTCGGATCGATCGCCTAAGCTCGTGTGCAAGCTGGGCACTCAAAGAAGAAAAAGAGCGACCAGAGTCATTGATGGCTGCGCCAGAAATTTTGACAAGATGGCGATGGCGCTGCACAGGATGAAAATGCCGACGACTCCTCTTATACTACATATCAATAGTAGCTCCAAAGATTCGGGATTCCTGCTGGCTGGTGCCAATTTTCCCCTCAGGTTTCCTCTCTCTTTGGCATCGATAGTTAGCGCAGAACACGCGGTAGCTGCTCTGGAGCGCCAGGGTGAAACCAAGAGACATTGCCAATGGCTCTGTCAGCTGCGAATGTGGCCCACTGTTCTTCCTTCGGCTTTCGAGCTGTTTGGTGGTCTCTTTTTTGGGCCGCGAACATTTGTTTTCGTGCAAAATCTCACGTTCTGGTAAAAATGCCTGCGTCATACCCGTGATCGGGTAAGCAAGCAGTGGTGGCGGTGGGTTGCTTTCCTTCACGGGAAAGACAGTGGCTGGCATCAACTCCATCAACGGGCATGCTCTAGTACAATGGCGTGGCCGAGCACAAACCATTTAACCACAATAGCTATGGACGTCTTGTCAAGAATAGAACATCTCGGGTTCAGCCAGTCGAAAGATTCCTTCAGAGCCCAGACTGGCTCTCATCTTCCGCAAAAAATTCTACCAACCGGAAATCCTATTGAGAAATCCCTTATAGAAAACCGATAAACACCAATAATCCAATTTTTTACAGTTTATAACATAACGTCAATGGATGAATGACAGATCAATCCCGTGTTAAACATACAAGCATGAGGCCGAATAAATTCAGTAAGCAAACGATTAGCACATTCGAGAACGAAATGATATAAAACGATATTAATAATATCATTCGAGAATTTGTATCGTTTTCATTTTAAAGTAAAAGCGAATTGTAGAGGAATACGTGGAGTGTGATACGAATAAGCGTCATGCCAGTATGATCACGTGAAAATGCAAATTGCAAAGACTCAAGTAAGAAAAACCTGTCAGTCAAAATCAAACATGGCTGAAAATATTCTCTCATGTTTCGGTATTCGGTAGAAACTTGATTTTAGTTTTGAATGGAGGATTCAGCGACGATTTTTTTTTTAGGGAGAGGGAGGAAATAAAAAAATCTTATTGTGTGGTGATGTGAGTCGTCTGGGGATGAAAATAGAAAACGTATTTTTTTAAAAAAGTGCAGTGTGGAGTGTTTAAGCCTCAAAGCTCTTGTGAATGAATTTTTTTCTTAGTGTTAAAACTGCTGAAAAAAATTGTAAAACCATTTTTTTTTATTCGCAAGGAAAATCTTAATTTAATCCCCTTTCCAAAGAATGAAAAAAGTAATGTTTTTAAACACAATTAGCATGTTTGCTTAATAATAAGCAAACTCAGTGAGCTTTCACCGGATTTTTAACGCTTCCCCGCATCCAAGGAAAAATAGAATGAATATTAACTATTTCAAGATGACCGCTTTCCGGATTGTTTTATCCTAATTGCTTTTAAACCAAAAGCTATAATAAAAAAATTTAATATTTATTTTTGCGAGCTTTAAATAACGGGGAAGTTTCTCTCTGCTGCAGTTTCTCTTCTCTCTTTTTTTCCCCTTCTCTTCTTATAATTTAAATCCGCTTTCTCTCATTGTTCCCTCGTTTACGTTCACGAGCAAAACGATTTTAAAGTAATATTTCCGAAGACCATACATTCCATGCGGAAGCTATAAAGTCATGACGGAAATTCTGCAGGAAACATTTTCCCTTTTATGAAAGCAAATAAATGCTGTCGAGTCGTAACCGTTATTAATGTGCTATAAGAAATTAATTGTGTACGAGCTTTTTAAACAATTAATGGAAGTATTTTTTTTTTGCCGATTTTAAACTTTTTAAATTTTTGTGTCTTCTCCCGAGGAGAAATAAAAAGAAAAAGTGGTTTTATAAATTAAACAAAATATTTTAAAGTCGATTAAAAATTTTAGTGAGAAAACCAGGTTCTGAAAATCTGCTGCACGGCTACTATAATAAAATCAAGGCTTAAGTTGAACAGGCACTTGTGTCAAAAGACCTCCTTTCCCTTCTCTGAAAAAATTCAGAAAATGGAAAAAAAAATTAAATTAAAAATACAAAAAATTAAGAATACAAAAAATTAAAAATACAAAAAATTAAGAATACAAAAAATTAAAAATACAAAAAATTAAAAATACAAAAAATTAAGAATACAAAAAATTAAAAATACAAAAAATTAAGAATACAAAAAATTAAAAATACAAAAAATTAAGAATACAAAAAATTAAAAATACAAAAAATTAAGAATACAAAAAATTAAAAATACAAAAAATTAAGAATACAAAAAATTAAGAATACAAAAAATTAAAAATACAAAAAATTAAGAATACAAAAAATTAAAAATACAAAAAATTAAAAATACAAAAAATTAAAAATACAAAAAATTAAAAATTACAAAAAATTAAAAATTACAAAAAATGTTATAAAAAATATAAAAATGATCAAGAACTCATGGTTCTGCTTTAAAATTTTTTGAAGTCGCAAAGCTCATACACGCTGGATTTGATTCTCCAATTGGAGACACATTAAATTACTGTATCAAAATAAAATTTGAAAAATTTCCTTTTAAATACATTTGCCCAGCCATTCTAAATCTACCTGCCGCATTACATCTTAGACTCTTAAAATTTATTTTTATGTTATTCATTTCTTTTCCCTAAGTTTTGATTTATGAAGTTATAAATTCGGAAGTAGTCATATTAATAAAGCAAATGACCGCGCGTCTCCTAGTCCTTTTTATTATCATATTCCACCGAAGTTTCTCCCCCCGTCATAACTAAGAAATATATTGTGGCTTTACCAAACACGAAAAAAAGCACATAAAAGCTGAAAGATGCTTTTCGAATCTGCCAACTTAATTTTTCAATACTTTTTATACGAGCAAAACTTTTTCCCCTGGTGAAATATTTTTCATTCGAAAAGTATATGTGAAGTTTAATTCCATGAATAAATAACGGCAGCCATCCAGGAATGCATATATAAACAAAAAGTGAAAAAAAAAAAAAACTGAAATTGTGCCAAGTATAATCTGCAAACATAGTCACTCGAAAATATTGTTCTCATATTTTCAATCCTTATCTCAAATACTTCAATTCCTTCCCGTTCTTTCTGAGATATTTTCCAAAAAGAAAAAACGAGCGAGGACGTTTTAAAACCTTTCGCTTTTACTCTCTCGAATCAACAAATTTATTCTTAGAATAAAATGCATCTTAACACAACAACACTATTGTAAGCTTTAACTGCTTTCGTAATTACTTGTCATTAAGGTTTATGATACCGCAGACTCAGCATCCAGCAGGATTTAATGATCATCTACCCGCGGAGCTTTTCGAGGTAAAAAAAAAATTTTAAAATCGGTCCGTTTTTATCAGCACACGATAATAAACAAGAAACATTAGATAATGATGATAATTATTCATGCTGATTTTATTTGATGAAGGCTACACGAAATTGATTCTCTCTGGGAATTTACTTAACTAAGATTGATGACTCGATTTCCATATTATCTCGATTTACACGATGAAAAGAAAAAGAGATGGGGGTTACAAACGCAAAAACAAAAACTCTGCGATATAAAGAAATTTAACGAAATAATTACGTTTGTAAAATGGGAAAAATTGAAAAATAAGTTTCCCCAGTTGAAGTTAATGCATGGAAGGGAGTTTTCCTTTGATGAAGTTGCCTTTTACTCATGCTGTTTTCGTTAACAAGTTGTAAATGTCTAAGGGAAATTTAATTATGACACTTTGAGTAAAGCTTTAAATCTGAAGACGGATTTTAAAGGAGTTTAGCTAAATCTGAAGACTTACTTAATAATTTTTTTTAAAATATATTTTGCTTAGCAATTAATTAGGGTTAGAATTTCTTAGAAAAAAGACAATTCTTATCCATCGGGTGTGTTTTCCTCTTTCGTAAGCCTGAAATTTTTTAGATCTGAGATCATAAAAAATCTAGTATCAATTTTCGTAATGGCTGACAGTTCGCTGGTCTTAAATGATTTTATGCTATTTGCGAGTTTCAGGTTGACACTCGTTTTCCATAAGTTAAACATACTAGATTTATGTCAACCTAATACTCGCAGATAGCACCCCGGTCTTATAAACAGGTCAGGAAACTCGTCCTCCAAAAGCGTCCTCACTAAATTGCCAATTTTTATTTCTTAATTCGGTCGATGAGGGCGCTGCTATCCTTGAGAGAGACGAAGGTTTCTTATGCAGTTGCCCCTTTGTCCATAAACAACTGATTTCATCGACTTTCAATTGTTTCCACTAATGCCACTGCCTAGAAAAAAGAATCAATGAAAAAGAGTTTCCCAATCGCAGTAGCGCCATCACGGTCAATTTGAAAACTAAAAAAGTTGCGTATTTAGTGAGGACATCGTTACCATGGTAATCGACAAGAGATTCCTGATAGCACAAAATTATTTTAAACCAATGAGTTTGCCAGTCTTGATTGGAAAGCAAAAAATTTTGGCCTAAGTTCTAACGGAAGAAGAGCAACTTACAAGAAGAAATTTTATTTTCTTCGAGTTCAGCGGCCACTCTATTTTATTTTTTACTTGACCAGCCTATTGGACCCTCACCCTTAACCCTAAATAGCTAGTACGCCTATAATAAACGTTCTGAAATAGTTTTGTTGTTAACTTTTGTTATTTAAAAATATTTTTACCTGCTTTTTCCCCTGATTCATTTAAATGTCATTCCAATCCCATTCTTTCAAATCACCAATTTTCTTGACAAGTAAAAACGTATAAAAAATATTCCAACAAGAAAAGCAATATTCTCAGAACGCTCATTCATTCGGAATCAAATCGACTGACGTCATTTTTCTTTCATTTCAGGTGCGACGACAAAAGTTCTCGTCAGTAGATCAAGGGGAAATGGAATAAACAGTAATCGGAAGTGAATCCCATATCGATAAACTTTTCCAGCCCGCGCGCAACAAACAAGGAACGAAAAAAAAAACCCCCTTCCCCCTCCTTTAACCCCCTTTTCAAAACTTGATAATTCTCAACGGTTTTAATAAACTGAGTGAATTAAATAAAACTGGTGAAAATGGTAAAGAAGCAGACAAACAAAGTCGAGCTGAATGCGGAATGAATGAGACGCTGTGGATCATCGGGGAAGCGGAGGAAGATTTACTCACAAGCGTGATAAGTATTAGCGTAAATAAAAGCTTAAAACGCGAAAACTCCACATGGAACAATTTCACATTTTCAAATTACACGGAGGTAGATTGGGAGAAATTGGCACAAGAAAGAGCTGCACTTGCAGTTATTCTCGCTTTATTCTCCGTGGCAACCGTTTTCGGGAATTTGTTAGTCATTTTGGCTGTGGCAAGAGAACGTTATCTTCACACGAGCACCAATTACTTTGTCACGTCATTAGCCGTTGCGGATTGTTTAGTGGGATTGGTCGTGATGCCATTTTCCGCAACCCACGAAGTCTTCGTTCACAATTGGTATTTTGGGACCGACTGGTGCGACGTTTGGCGTTCTTTAGACGTTTTGTTCAGCACGGCGAGCATCTTAAACTTATGCGTGATATCGTTAGATCGTTACTGGGCCATCACGGATCCGTTTACTTATCCGACGAGGATGAGCAGAAGGAAAGCAGCGGCTTGGATAGCGGCCGTTTGGGTGTGTTCAGCAATGATATCATTCCCGGCGATCGCGTGGTGGCGCGCTGTCCAAGTGAAAGAACCTCTGCCTTTAACATGTCCGTTCACGGAAAATTTCGGGTACTTAATGTTTTCAAGTTGTATTTCTTTTTATTTACCTTTATTTGTGATGGTTTTCACGTATTATCGAATTTACCGCGCCGCCGCGGAACAGACTCGAAGTTTAAAAATAGGCACAAAACAAGTTTTAATGGCTTCCGGGGAATTAGAACTAACGTTACGAATGCATCGAGGGGGAAATACTCATATTTATCATCAAGCAACTGGGGAGGACGGGGCAGACGAAGGAGAAAATGTTTCTCCTCCACATAACGGGATCTCACGTTTGCCAAGCACTCGATTGCCGACTAAACATATTAGTAAGAATTTTTCAGTGTCTAGGAAATTGGCTAAATTCGCGAAGGAAAAAAAAGCAGCGAAGACATTAGGTATTGTTATGGGAGTGTTTATAGTGTGTTGGTTACCTTTTTTCGTGGTTAATTTATTAAGTGGGATTTGTAATCAATGCATATGGCAAGAGGAATTGGTATCGTCTATAGTCACGTGGCTTGGATGGATTAATTCGTCGATGAATCCGGTGATTTACGCTTGTTGGAGCAGAGACTTTAGGCGGTAAGTTTCTTTTTTTTTTTTGTAATTTTTTTGCATGCTTATGAACAGATTCCGGTTTAGCCCCGAAAATTTTTGGCCGGGGTTGAACGACATGTTTTGGCGAAAAATGAGTTCCTCCCTAAGGGTTCAGGCTTAGATTATAGTTTAAATGCTGTAGCTCTTCCATTTTTACGATATTGAGCTGGAAATTGACTCACACATGGTTTAGACTCTGCTAAATACGAATCTCAAGTCATCATGTCGATGCGACTAAAATCCAAAATAGTGAAATATTTTCTATTTGTCCCTCTGCGTCTTATAGGAGGTATAACAATAAAAGTGGGGGGAGATTGCGGCCATGAATAGCTTATAGTCGCTAAACCTCAGCATTATGGCCGCTATGGATCCTTATGGAGCTCGTGACGTCATCTTTATACTAGCTATGGGAAATCAATGTAATTTTTTCCTCGAGAACATTTTTATAATTTTGTGTGATACTGCTTAAAAGAAATTAATATTAATAAGCAACTATAAGTCGATAAGAAAGCTTCTTCTTCGGGTGCCATACTCGTTTTCGATCATAGGCGACCTCTCTGCATATAGCTGGTTTGTGTATTTCGAGTTGACACAGCTAGAGAGGCTGTTCTATATAAGCAAGTTACCACCTGCTGGTTTGCCGTTGCCTTGCAGGGGGGTGAGACCGAGCGACAACGCACATTAATCGCTTTTTCGGAATCCCCAAATCCTCGAATAAAGTTCGCATGACGCAGATGACAGTGGTCAAAGGTGAAATACAGTCGGAAAAAATCGGAACCATAAAGTGGAATCGAACCAATAAACTCCCGAGTGTGAGTCAGGCACGCTATCCACTGAGCCACGAGGCTGGCTCAGTTAAGCTTTTTAAGAAAGCTTAAAAAGCCGTAAAATCCAATTTTATTAATGTTACATGTTTTTTTGGCAATGTCTATACAGTCATGTACAGCCAGTTGCATAACCACGATTCATGCGTTTCCATATTTTTGTCAGACTTATTCAGCCTAGTACTTCACTCTAAGATAATTGGTTCTTCAAAAGAAATTTTGGGAAATTTGAGCTAAAAAAGAGGTGACACGTTTAGAAGGGAAAGGGTTAAAATATAAAACTTCATGATTGAAAAATTATTGGCGGGGAGACCCCGCGTGTGTCGATGTCTATGGCTAATTTAACGACAACGCTAGATAGGCTCGACGGCGTTTTTTTAAATTTTCCTTAATGCTAGCAAACATCTTTACAATGTTCTTTTTATTCGTTAAAAAGAATGTCGAATCAAATGATCATTCGATCACCCTTGAGATTTTATATTGAATAGCAGGATTTAATCTAACTCATTTGTTCCTGCCATTCTCAATCTGGTAATCGATTTCAATTGTAAATTCGTAATTCGCTCTTAACAGTTTAAAGCAGTGATCTGTAACGAAACGGTAACGAGAAACGAAAACCGTTAAATAACGCCCTTTTTTAAAATTTAGAAACGTTTCATAAACCAGTAACAGGGAGCAGATTTTGAAAAATAACGGGAACGGAACTTGTAACGGAGTTACCGTTTACAGAAAAATTAGGAATGGGACAAAAACGGTACAAACAAAATCAAATTTAAATGAACCTGGTAACAGAACGAAAACCGCAATACCGGAGGACCAAACCGGGGCCAATACTGGGAACCGAGATGAAATTAAAACCGTAACTAGTATCAAAACCAAATTTACGAAGTTACCAAAATAGTAACGGGAAACGGAAACAAAAAATTTCGAAAAGAAACGAAACGGGAACGGAACGGAAACGGAACGGGAAATCGTTACTGTTCCTACAGTTTTCTTTTCGCGCTCTGCTCTGTAAAGAAAGAGCAGTCATACAGTATAGCACTATGAATTTCGCATCATTTCTTGTAGTATTATGAAAGCTTTCTTTGTTAAAAATGACATAAGACTGCAACTTGCATAAGTTAAGCATAGATAAATACGCTCTTTGCTCCTTTATCAAAATTATTATGCCAAATTATTCTTGCGATGTGTCCTACAAGTTAAGACTTCTGTAAAGTCGAAATATAACACAAATAGTGTCATATAACACAAATAGTGTTCAATTGGCATTAATAAAATAAAATAAAATAAATTAATTTTTTCTTCGCAAATTCGGAGAGAATGGCATTTTTTGTATTTCATAATACAAAATTAATCATAATTTAATAATCACATGATCTCTTCTTAAGAGACCCCTAAACTTGAAAAAACTCAAAAGAACAGGATTGTTTGAGCTAAACCCAAAGCTTTCACTCCCTTTGACCGCCAAAGCCAAAGCAAAAAACGGAATCCCGATGATAGAAACTTTGGTTTTTCAATTGCAATATTTGTCTGTGTAACGAAACTGTAACAGAAACTTTGGTTTTTCAATTGCAATATTTGTCTGTGTAACGAAACTGTAACAGAAACTTTGGTTTTTCAATTGCAATATTTGTCTGTGTAACGAAACTGTAACAGAAACTTTACCCAACACTTTTTTAGGAACGAATCAGTAACGAAAATGAAAAATAATTTTTAAAAGGAACGCCTTTCAGGAACGGATTTGAGAATTTGAAGTTCAATGAGGAACGAAGAGAAAAGATTTTATCTAAATCATAGAAACTAGGGAACCGTAAACCAAATTTGGAATTCGATTATAATGCTAGTAACGGTATAGAAAATATTTAGGAACGCTGAGCGGCACTGGTAACACGGAACGGAACAACCAGATTTCGTTTGGCACTTTAAGAAACAGTAACAGAAACGGAAACGGGAACTTTGCGATCGTTCCAGATCACTGGTTTAAAGCCCAGTTGTTGAATCTTCAGGTGAAGCCTTAAAATTGGAACGAACAATACTCCCCGAATCAGAAAAGAGAACGTGAAGAGTCTAATTTGGTCGTAATTCGAATTTAAATCTCATCTCGAAATTTAACTATATAAAATTTTATTCCATTCGACGCTTTCCTCGGATATGAAGGAAAAACGAAAATGAATCCTCTCAGGAATTTACTTTATTCAAAATTCTAAGACATCCTTTAGAATATCACCCTCGTGCATGCCAGTTTCCCCGATTCCGTTTCGAATCAGTTAATTATCAGGTGAAACGTACTTTTCTCTTCTCTGTAATTTTTCACTTTTAATCCTCTTAAATGTTTCGAAATCAGATTGTTATTTGGACATGGATTAACCCGAGTTGAATAATCCGTTCGGGGGCTTAATCGAGTTTTTGAAGTTTTGACTTGATTAAGGATTTCGGTGACAAAACCGATATTCAATATTTCCCTTTTGTTTACTTTTCCAGGTATAAGAAAGTGTTGTGAGAGGAATATTACATGAAACAATAGAGAGTTTTACATTTCGGGAAATAAAAATTTTCCCCCCGGTATGGGATTGAATTTGAAATACGTTCCCGAATCGCCCTAAAACTATGTATATGGTAATTAATGAATTTGATATGCAATCGCCGGGCATTTTGTTTTATTTGAAGCGATTTTGGAGAAGTAGGTTGAGTTTTATTGATTCGGGTTTTATGATTTTCGTATTCCGTTGGATTTTGTTTATTTAAAGTGCGTGGGATATTTTCTGTTTCGCGGGATTTAATGAGCTTGAAAGGATTTTTGGCTCTTGGATATTTAAAAAAGTATGAAAATCAAAGTTTACTATTCAAATATGGTTTTGGACACGATTTAGTCAGAGGCTTTTGATTTTTTTGCTGAAAAATTGTCACCAGCGAGATTATTTTGTTGATTGTCAGTGCAACTGAGAGTGGAAGGGAAAATTGAGACCGACATCAAACTCAGACCAGATAGAAAAAATTTTTTTTGACCCAAGAATCTGTTAGTCTGTTATGGCAAAGATTCAGTGTTCTTATTTCGTTCAGCGGCCGCTGAACACGTTCGAATGAAATCCTTGACGTCAGAAGACATGGCTGGCCAATAATACTTTTCCTGCAAACTCATAAGAGTCTTCTTGATTCCATCTCCACTACGCAGGTTGACACCAAAACCATATGTTTAGCTTATGGCTTCTTCTTCTTCTTCTTCTTTCTTGAGTACCCTGCTCGCACACGAGCTTGAGCGATCGATCCTACGAGCTCCTTGAATCTTTCACTATCGGCGGCCACGAGGAATAATTTCTCTTCGGTTAACCCGGTCCAATTCCGGATATTCCACAACCAGGAGAAATTCTTACGACCAAGTCTCCTTTTACCCTCGATCTTTCCCTGCATGATGATCTGCAGCAGCCAGTACTTGGGTCCCCGCAACATGTGTTCAAGGTACTCCAACTTCCTGCGTTTTACGTCGTAAGTAGTTCACGGTCCTTGTGCAACCTATGGTGTCGGGAATCCCTCCATGTTCCGACGTTCGAGAAGAAAACAAGTGCATGTTAATAAACAAAATGTGTGTAATGGCGATTTTGAAAATAAAGTCAAAAAATATGAAAGAAATTACGTTGTTTTCGTAATATATGGTCTCCTCGTCGGCTATATGCTGGGTCCACGATATTCGAAGGATTGTCCTGTAACACCACATCTCGAACGCTTCCAGACGGTTCATCATGGCAACTTTGAGCGTCCAAGTTTCGCAGCCGTAAAGAAGACTTGACCAGATGTAACACCTCAAGACATTTAGACGAATGGGAATTTTCAATCCTCGGCAGCATAGGACAATTTCGAATCGGGTAAAAGCCACTCCAGCAACTTCGATGCAGGTTCGGATTTCTTGATCCGGATCGATTGTTTCAGTCAACCACGCTCCCAGGTATTTAAAGTGAGGTACACGTTGAATTTCTTCGCCTTAGCTTATGGATAGCTGGGGTGAACCTTCGCAATGGAGATGGAACTCTCTAATATTGAGGTCGCGAACTGTCTCCGGGTCCTGTGATGGATTCCGTGGAATCCACGTCCTCCCTCTGGTCGGCTTTGGTAAGTCCTTATAGAGCATCGGCATAGCAGTGAATTGGGTCATTGTCCCCCTAGAATGATCCGAGGGTCCAGTCCTCGCTGTCCTGGTTCGCACACCAGATATTTAGTATCCCACTAACAAGTCGAGTACCCTTGAATTGCGGGTGGGCAGCGCCCTCAACAGTAGTGAGCTTCCATCTCCATAAAGGTATCACTCGAAGCTAATTAAAAAATATTTTTAATTAAAACGATATTAATAACTTTGAACAATACTTACTATACAGTATACATTTCTAAATGATCCCCTCTTTAGGTGCGACTTTATTGCGACAACATCTCTGTGGTAGAGCATAGTTTTGGTATTGGAATTTCTCTCATTATTGTATATCGAGACTCGCTTGCTACACATAAATCCTTTCCCACTTTGTATAGGATTCGCGTGGGTTTCATATTCAACCTTAGCTGCTTTCTGCTTAAACATAATACCGAAATCTAGTTTAAAAATGCTTTTAAAGACCCTAACTGCCAATTAAAGTGGTGAAAAGACCCGTAAAACATCAAGTGACTGGAAAAAAAATTTTCATTGACGATAAATTTTGAATCGCTTGGCTGCTTGAGCCAATCAGCCATTTTAAACCTTGTTGACATTTCAATCGGGAGTTGAATAAATCTGAGTGTTTCTCATTAAAAACAAAAAAACGGAGATCCTAGCTGAAAAAAAAAAAATTTTCCACCGATAAAAGGAATAAATTATACCAAAAGCAAACGATATCCTCTCGGTATCATGAAAGTTTTGAATAATAAAAGTTAAATTGTAATATTAAACAGTTCACGGGAGCGTCTCTTCTTCTTAGTATCTTTCAATATTAAAGTTATCTGTTTTAAAGTCTCTTGGTTTATCGATTGATAAAACGTTTGAAGGTATTGTTTTCGAAGCAGCTGTTGCACTGAGAAGGGATTAAACTTTCGCTTAAAACTTTTCTCGCTTCATTGAGTTGATCGCCTGATTAGTTTTAAATTAAAAAAAATGAGGAGAGATGTCTGTTAAAAAAAAAAAAGAAGAATGGCAAAAAACGTTAAGAAAGGAAGCTACGATATAAAAAGGATGGAAATTCTCATCCCGTCGTGATTGTAATAACACCGTTGAAAGAAAATAAATCTAATTAAACCTCTGGAGATATAATGATACTAGAATTAAAATGATTTACATACTGTAAGCAGTAATTAACCCGGAATTAAATATGAATTTATTTACCCCGATCCTTTTGCCCGCTTAGCTTTCAAAAAAATTTTTTTTTTTTATTACGCTTCTTTATCCGTAAAATACCCTTTTGTTCGAAACACTATTCGAAAATCTCTTCATGTTAGTTTTGGTTATCGGCTGCCATAATAAATAATGTCGAGCTGAACTCAGGCTTTCTTCTCTCTCTTGGGAGGTATTAAATGGTTGTGGCTTGCAGAATTGAGAATCTACAGCCTTTATTTAAACCACGAATGCCGGTTCGACAGAAACCAAATTGATTCAAGAAAACGAGAAAATCACCTTAAATGGAGAGGCTGTTGGTTTCTCTCTCAGTTTTCCCTTTTCTGTCTCTTTTTCTCTCGGCACACCAGGCAAAATCTATTTCCTATTCGATTTCCTCATTTTATTCAAGATTCATTGAAAGGGAGAAGGATTGGGCAGGTACTATTAGGTCGCTAACTCTCTCGAAACTCCTTTTTAAGTGTTAACTACGGTCTTCATCCTAGCGGAGTGTAATTATTTTGAGTGAGTAAGGGATTTTTTTTTTGTAAGAAAGTTAGGGATCGCTTTCTCGTTTACAATGTTTGCTTCGTTAAAATTGATTGAAAAAGATAGGGAAAGGTGTTTTTGGCTTGTAAGTCTTTAATTTCTGCTGATGTACTTTGTGTTGATCAATTTTAAAATTAATTTCTGTTTTGAACTTATCTAAGCTTAGCCTAGTTCTTTCATCATAGAAATTTCGGGATTGAAATTTTTTTTCCCCTGGAATCCTGGTATTTCAAAAATAATAAGTACTGTAAATTATTTATTTCATATTTTCACTCCGATTTTTTTACAAACTCGTGGAGACAAGCTTTTCTATTTAAAAAGAAATTAAAAATTAAAAAAACTTTATTAAACTAACGGTTTTTATTTTTTTCGATGTGTTCGGTACGAGGTCTGACTTGCAAATGGCGGTGGAGGAGTAGTGTCGTTGTTTATATCGGGGGCGACGGTGGCGCTCAAAGTTGGTACTAGTGATGACGTCAGCGACAAAAAGGAGGGGAATGAATAGCTCGTTGCAGAAAGGGAATAAGTGAATAAAAAATGTTATGAACTTGTGTCTTTTTTGCTCATTATTAATTTTTGAATTGAAAGGGGAGAAAATCGTCTAAATAAGTTATAATCAAAAAAAAGAAAAAAAAAATATAAGCATTTTAAAAAAATGCAAAAACTATATTTTTGTATACAAACAAGAATATGTTACTCTTCAAATCACATTTAAAAGGGCGAAGTCCTCGTACATCAGGCAGATAAAACCTATTCCTAAAGAAAACCTAAAATCACGTTGCTGAAAAATTTACTTGCTCAAATTTTTCTGATCCTAACATCATTATGAAGCATTTTTTTCTACGCCATTTTATAACCAACGAATACGGTCATCTTATCCCCTCCTCCATCTTTCTTTTATAAATTAAAATAACGGAAATCTCATTTCTTCAACATAAATCCCATTCGCCAGATATCCAAGTTCTAATTATTATTATTACCGAATTATGAAACTTGTTCACTTAGTTTTGACTTATGATACCACAACTTCCATATCTTTTACATTGCTAAACAGTGCCAAGAGCAAACGAAACATTTGAAAGTTACGCCATAAGGCGCCATTATTCGCTAACGCATAACGAAGCGCTTAACAACGAAAACTTTCGATAACTTGCTTTATTCACGTAATGCATCGATATCTTTCATTCAAAAGACTTTTGTTATAAGATCCATGCACTTAAACCCGTGAAAAAAAATTTTCCGTTAAAGAAATTTCATGTCACACGCTAGATGTTCATACTTGCATATCGGCTTTCGAATCGCGTGAAAGGGTTAAGATACCATTGTTTATGGTCGGTTTTTTTTCCTTATGGTGTAAAAACGTGAATTTTTTCCCCTCCTGATTTCCCGATGCAGAAGGTATTGTACGGTCGCTTATTAATAATTCGATTGTGACATGACTAAATTGAAAGTCGATTAAAAAACTCTGTGAAGAAATGAAGAAGTTGTAGTTTAATTAGAATTTTAAGCAGAGGTAGATTCGATGAAAATGGGTCGCCCCTCGACTTAATTGAAAACCTG
This sequence comes from Liposcelis brunnea, assembly GCA_023512825.1. Lineage (NCBI taxonomy): Eukaryota > Metazoa > Arthropoda > Insecta > Psocodea > Liposcelididae > Liposcelis > Liposcelis brunnea. The sequence goes on from CM042073.1 coordinate 16,534,651, forward strand.
TAATCTAATTATTTTCTTACCTTCATAGCAGACAATACCGTTTTGTGGCAATTCAGGAAAACCCGCTAACTTGAGTCTCATTTTATTACATTTCACTCCAAAAACAATTTGCATAATTTTCTTTTCCACTGATTTAAGTCTTTTGATACTTTTTTTCCCCCCTTTTCACATCCCCAGCTTGGAAGTTAAAAATGAAATCACTTATAAAACTGGTAATGAATTTTGACAATGAATGGGTAATGTTGCGCTTTCGTTGAAACGTTTAGTCCGGATTTATTTTTAAAGATACAACGCTCGACTTTTGTAGACGTTTTAATTACTTTTCTTTTTTTTCTTTAGAGGGAAAAATATATTTTTTTTTTCTGAAAATATGTTTTGGTGGAAAATTATTGTGTTATTTAGGATTTTTTTATGAAATATTTTGAGACAAGGAAGGCGGATCTCTCTTGGGATCTGTATAACTAAGTTCAATTTAATAAAATCTCGTTCAAGGCGAGAAAACGTATAAAGTGTAGTGGTCAGTGTTTAGAATAGATCAATATAATTGCCCTTTTGGAAATATAATCTAAGTCCACAAGTCAAGAACAATAATAACAACAGTCATTTTTTTCTACTGGTCTTCTGCTCTTACTTCATTCCAGAACATCCTCCCCCGGCCTATGAGGAATGATAACGGCGACCTTCGCTACGGGCCTACGCAAAACACTCCCCCCATCAGTTTTTATTTCCACAACTCGAACCTGCTTGTCCTTTCCGGGAAATGTCGCAGTTATTACTCCCTTCGGCCAAAATCCCCGGGGTGCGTTATCATCAATTACCACAACCCTGTCCCCGATTTGGATGGGTTTCACGGGTTTGAACCATTTGTTCCTCTTGGTTAGAGTCGGAAGGTATTCTAACAACCATCTCTTCCAGAACCGGTCGGCCAAAATTTGAGAGAGTTTCCACTGTCTCTTGATCACTTTTTCATCCTGTATGTATGACCATGGAACGGTGACTACTTCTCTTGGTCCTAATAATAAGTCGTTTGGAGTTAACGGTGACAGGTCCTTTGCATCGGCTGAAACGTCTGTTAGGGGTCTGGAATTGATGACATGCTCTACTTCGCATAACACTGTTTGAAGGGTTTCTTCTTTCAGGACTTGTTCTTTTAATGTGACCTTTAAACTTGACTTGACAGATTTGACTAGTGACTCCCAGGCTCCTCCCATATGAGGGCTACCCGGGGGGATGAATTTCCATTTGGTTACCTTCACGTATGTGACGTTCTTCATGGTTAGTTCCGTTTCTATTTTTCGTTGATCAATTTGGCTGATTTCTCTTTGTAACTCGTTGTCGGCGCCTTCGAAATTGGTTCCGTGATCGCTGTAGATGAAAGATGGTTCTCCTCGCCGACTCATAAACCGACGTACTGCGAGAATTGCTGAATCGGTGCTAAGCGAGCTTGCTAGTTCAAGATGTACCGCTCGTATCGTGAGGCATGTAAAAAGGGCGCCCCATCGTTTTTCCTGCCGCCTTCCAATTTTTACCAACATCGGGCCGAAATAATCGAGGCCGGTGTGAGTAAAGGGTCTTTCCTTGACGGCCATGCGGCACAAGGGTAACTGACCTTCTTCCGGAACTTTCGGTTTGGGCCTAGCTTCTCTACAGATTACGCATTGAGTACAAACTTTTCTTGCCAAGGCCCCCCCGTGAATCGGCCAAAAGAGTTTTCGCACCTGACTCAAAGTAAACCCCCTACCTTGGTGTAGATTCTTTTCGTGGTAATGCTTAACGATAAGTTCTGTTAATTTCTCTTTATATGGAAGAATAATCGGTCTTTTTGTTTCTTCTCCCACTTCAGGCGCATAAGTAATTCTTCCATCCATTCTTATTACTCCATTTTCGTCTAAGAAGGGGGAGAGCTGGAATAGGGGTGAGCTTTTTGGAATAGGTCGGTTCTTTTTTAGGTGCTCGATTTCACTTGTAAATGCTCGTTTTTGCGTCTGTTTAATCAGTATTTCTTCAGCCTTATTCCAACGTTCCGTTGAGATTTCTTCATTCTCATAAAATTTTTTAATCATTGCTATTATCAGATCTTTGTAAGATTCATACTTCTTAACATCCATAATTGGAACTTCATCCTTCCCACTCTGTCCCACGTGCGTGACGAATATTGTTTCTGCATCTGCAGCCAACTCTTCGATCTTTGGAATTTTTAATATTTCTATTGGCCAAAGATTTTCCTTTGATCTTAAAAATTCCGGTCCTGCTAGCCATGAATTCGTAACTTGACCAACATCCCTGGTGGCAACATCGGCAGGATTGTAATCTGTCGGAATCCATCTCCATTCGCTAGACTTACTTTGTTGGAGAATTTTTTCCAAACGGTTTCTAACAAAAACCGTGAAAGTTTTGTTTTTTCTTGGGTTTGCTTGTATCCAATAGTAAATGATACTTGAATCCGTCCAAAAGGTTTTCGAGTGTATCGTAATCGTGTGATTTTTTTCAACATAGCTGGCTAATTCCGATCCTAGATTCGCTCCTCTTAATTCTAATCTTGGAATGGTCGTAGGTTTTATAGGCGCGACTCGTGATTTGGCCATAATGAAAGATACGGAAATTTTGTCATCTAAGCTTACTCGAAAAAACGAAACTGTTGCATAACCTTTAAAACTGGCGTCGCAGAATGTATGAACTTCAATTTTCGCTCTTCTTTCGAATAAGGTCCCATAATGCCTAGGTACTTTTATTTCTTTTGCTTTGGCTATTTCTTTTAAGTACTGATCCCATTTAATTTTTAGCTCACCAGGTAAAATGTCATCCCAATCTCCTTGGCTCTTCCATAATTCCTGCATTATAATTTTTCCCCTCATTGTGGTTGGAGTTAGGAATCCTAATGGGTCGAACGGTGACATGATCGTCCTTAATATTTCTCTTTTTGTTGGGAGTTTCTGACCGCTGATTACGTTTGGATCGACCTTGGCGAATTTCAAATTAAATATGAAGTTATCCGTTTGATAGTTCCAGCTTAAACCTAAAACTCTTTCTGTCGATTCTTTCCCAAGAGCGAAATCCTTCATATTCTTTGATTGTTTTTCTTCGGGAATGTATCGTAGCAGCTCTTTTGAGTTTGTAATCCAATTCCTCATATTGAATCCTCCGAATTCGTGTACTTTAATAACTCCTTGGACCATTTTCGCTGCATCTTCTATCTTCTCACAGCTGTCGATAAAGTCATCCATATACAGCTGATGAGTAACAGCTTCTTCCACGTGAGGAAATTCGGTTTTGAAGGTCGTAGCATTTTTTCGGGTGATAAAAATGGCAGAGGCTGGAGAGCATGCTGCTCCGAATATCATACTAGACATGCAATATTCTTCGGGTGGGTTCTCTCTATCTAAACCTCTCCATAAAAACCTTAAAGCATCTTGATCCTGCTCTCTAATTTTAATGCGAAGAAACATTTCCTCTATGTCCCCACAAAAGGCGATCCGGTGCTGTCGAAATTTGAATAAAACCTTGACTATTGGATTTAATAGATCCGGACCAGGTTCCAGATTATCATTTAAACTGGTTCCTTTGTATTTCGCTGAAGCATCAAAAACGAAACGGAATTTTTCCGGCTTTTGAGGGTGTTTGACTGAAAAGTGCGGTAAATACCAAATTCTATCGTGCTCTTTTCTTTTTTCCTCTTCGCTTAACTTTTTTGCGTAACCTTTTTCTAAATACGCCTGGATCTGATCGCAATATTTTTGGGCGAAATTACTGTCTTTGTCCATCATCTTTTCTACGCTTCGTAACCGTCTCAATGCTTCCACTTTGTTGTTAGGCAATTTTGTGCTTTCGTCTTTCCAAAGCAGTCCTATTTCCCACCTATTGTCGATCAATCGGGACGTTTCTTCCATTAATTTGTAGCTTCGATCAATTATCTTGGTAATTCTTTCCTCTGAATCCTCTGACGTGTCGCATTCAAAGTTTTTTCTTAATAATTCATTTAATTCGGTATCTCGACTTTGTATGTGACAATTTACGTATTCTGATTCAGCGAAGTCGGTGCAATATCTTACGTTACCATGAAGAACCCATCCTAAACTTGTTCTCGTAGCGCAGGGTTCGTTTTTTCCACCCATTCGAACTTCTCGAGGTAAAATTAAATGGCAGTTATCCTGTCCAATTAAGATTCTTGGTTTTTCATTGGCTACTGGATATAATTCAATGTTTTGCAAATATTTCCATTTTTTCTGCAACGTGCCAAGATCATAGTTCTGAGTCGGAAGTCCCAGGTCCTTTACTGTGCGTGCATTCTTAATCTCGTGTCGTTCGTTGCTGTTGACTTTCCCTACCAACAATCTTACTGCCCGTGAAGTATCATATTCGTTTTCAATATGGTTGGTCCAACGCAGTTTTAATTTTCGGGTCGGTCCTGGTAAATCGAGTTCGTTCGCTAAATCTTCATCTATCAATGTCGCGGTAGATGCTTCGTCTAACAAGGCAGCTACGGTCATTTCTTTCGTTGGTCCCTTTACTGAAATCAACAAAACTTTTAATAGCGTTTTATTCGGCATGGTATGAAATGTGCAAACTTCAGTGCTTTCTTCATTTTTTTCCTTAGGGTCGCTTAATTTTTCCATTTCATCTTTGTGTAAGAGTTTGTTGTGAGCTTTTTCGCAGTTATTAACTGAGCATCTTTGCCTATGGGTGCAACGTCTTACTACATGCCTGCCTTTCAAACATGAGAAACAATATTTTTTCTCCGTTACGATTTTCCATCTTTCATCAACTGACTTTTCGAGAAATATCGGACAATTTTCCAGCCCATGAGGCTTTTCACATAAACTGCATAATTTCCTATCCTTAGATTTATCATAACTGTTCGTAGAGTGCAAATACAGGCTTTCATGTCGTCTTGTAGCTTCAAATGGTCGTTTATATTTCAACGACGTCACCTTTGGAGCGTATATTCTTACTGTCGCGTCGGCTAGGTCATCTAACCACATCGCCAAATCGTCTAGCTTTGCTTTGCCTGAATTCCGTTCAATTTCCTTTTCTCGTTTTGCCCAATCAAATTGTAAATTAATCGGCAATTTCTGAATGATGACTTTCATCAGCTCTGGATTGTACAAAAATTCCATCTCATTTAAATTTTCGATTGTCACGATTAAATTTTGGATCACATCGTTAAAATCTAAAAAGCTTTCGTGTTGTCCTTCTCGAAATGATGATAATTGCCTTACTTTGTCTAACAATGTTTTAATGATGTATTCGGGTCTTCCAAATCTCTTTTGTAACGTGGCTATAACCTTTGAAAGATTTTCCGGTACGACTAGCATCGCATGAACCGCTTCTTTGGCCTTACCTTTTAATGCTTTCTCTAATCTATTAATGTTTTCGGATGGCTTAATGTTGTATTCCTCTGTTGTGCGTTTGAACTGCGCATAAAAGTTCGGCCAATCTTCTGGGTTACCGTTAAAAAATGGTAAATCCTTAAATTTGTTCAAACTGACGGCTTTACTGGTTTGCTTAACGTTTCGTGCGAGCGCTTCACCAAGTGCATCGGCTAATTTATCGATACCAGAGATTTCAAGGCTAGTTTGTTTATCATTTTCAACTTTTTCCTCCGGAATTTCTTCATCGCTCCATCTTCCAACTTTTCCATCATACGCTGATTCATCACCATCACTGCCACTTCCACATTCAGATTCCAACTCGATTTTCTTCCTCAAATAATCCTTTTCTAATTCTAATCGCGCTTTTTCAATTTCTAACTCCTTTTCTTTCAATCGCTTCTCTTCTTCTAATAATTTTAATTTACCTTCAAGTGATCGTCTACTACGTTTACTACCTCGCGTATCCTTGCTGATTACGCTTCCAGTACAATTATTTTTTCGTTCCTGCTTGCGTATAACCGTTTCATTTTTATAATTAGTTGCTTCATCTTCGAAATCAATCAACCTTTGTTTATCTTTTTGTTTATCTTCTAATGGCGGCTTGTTTACTTTTCCTTTTGTCGTGGCAGCAAATTTATCGACTTGTTGCCTACTACGTGCCGTTTCCGTCGTCGTGGAATGGAATAATGGCTTAAACATGTCTACGTTGCCGTCTACGTCATAAATTTGTGACTCTCGTTTTTTTATCGGATCCATTTCATCTAAAATTGATGCCTTTGCATTAATTAACGTTAACTCATGATCATCTAACTTATCTGTCTGGTCCAAATCCTGATGTCTGTCTGACTCTAATGCCGATCGGGATTGCCTGTCTGGCTCCTCCTCATCGTGGCTCGCTGTCTGCCCGAATCTCGTTGGAGGTATTCCTTTATTTTTACGCTCAGATTTTCTTGAAGGACTGGTCATCATAGGTCATTTAATATCTCTGCTCGAAGGACCATGTTTAGAATAGATCAATATAATTGCCCTTTTGGAAATATAATCTAAGTCCACAAGTCAAGAACAATAATAACAACAGTCATTTTTTTCTACTGGTCTTCTGCTCTTACTTCATTCCAGAACAGTCAGATATAAAACGAAATCCGATTTTTGGTTTTTTCCGTTTGCTGCTCCATTTTTTTAAAAATATTTGACAAGTTTTTAAGATTGTTTCCACATTGCCACCTGTGTTGTCCATGCTTATGCATTCTGATTGGACCGTAATGATGACAGAGTTGTCTTGAGTTGAGCTTGAGTGAAATGAGTCGTCCCTTCTGAAATCAATTATATTCTGGGGAGAATAGAAATAATAGCACATTATTTAGAATCCGGAAATCGTTGTATTAATAAAATTGATTCTTAAGTTGAATGGCTGGATCAGGAAGGATGAATAAAAAGTTAATCATGCGGTCGCTTTATTCATCCTTTATTATATAGAGAAGGGAAAAGAATTGGGGATGCAAGTAGCAACTTGATTGTTGTAGAATATTTTTGTAGTTAATAATTTTTAAAAAAAATGAAATCAGTATAAAATTACTTACATAAGGGTTTAATTGATTAAGGAGAGAGTAACTAGTCTTGTGAGCAAGTCAGTGAGGTGCTCGAGTCACTTTTTATTTAGTCTAATGGTCAATCCGTGATATTTGTCTTGCCATGTGATTGAGTCTGGAAGAAAAACAATGGTGGATTTTTTTTTGAAAGGAATGCGACAAAATTTTGAATATAAAAAGCACATTTGCCGAAGTTGTTGACTTCAGGAGTTTAGTATGAAATCGGCGGAGTGACTTTTTGAAGGGAAATGATTTTAAATGATTCAGAAGAGCAAGATTTACCCAAGCCCTCGGACCATAAGGAATTTGTGCAAAGATTTCAACCAGTGTATCCTCCTAGTTTTTAACTTTTGGGGCCTGGATCAGTAGTGATGGTCGCAAGACAAGACAAGACAAGAACTGCAGGGTTCTTGTTCTTGTCTTGTCTTGCGATAGAGAATTGCATTTTCTTGCTTTAAAAACAATGCAAAATGGCAAGACTTTTCTTGCATATTGCTAAAAATAGGTTTGTTTCGTCTTGCAGTTAAAAATTAAGTCTTGTTCTTGTCTTGTCTCGCTTTTGCAAGACAAGACAAGACTCATTCTTGCAGTCTCGTCTCTCATTATGGATCAGCACAAAACAAGCTATCGCAGAGCTGCACCACTTAAAATTATCATGACTGACACGGTTTAATTAAAAGAATAAAATCTCACGTACTCTGTAATTTCTGTAAAAAAGTTTAGGATATGAATTGAAAATAAAAGGTCATAGGTCTCAATCATGAAAGCTTGTAAAGAGCTTAGGCAATTACTGATTCATTTAATACTTTCCCGTTTCTGGGTACTCCGTCTTAATCCCTCATAATCGTGGTTTGGTGGGCTTGCCAGATGTTGTCTATTGAACTCATTCAAAATCCTGCTTTAGATCTCAAACTGTCGATTTTAATAGAGCCTCACTGGCTATTTTACAAATATTCAAAATTTTAAACTGCCTTTGCCATTATTGATGCGAGGCAGTTATCATGGTTGAATGTAATTGATTCGAATATGAATCACCCGCTTTTATCATGACGTATTGCCGTTGTGGTCTTGTGAATAACTTCGGCTCTTGTTCATTAAAACTTCGTAAATCACCATTTCAAGTTGAGACTTGATGAAAAAAAAATTAAACCCCATCGCAAATATTCCTCGTACGTACACTTCTTTAATAAACATTCAAAACTCGATTTTCAACCCAATCCAATAGTTTTAATTATTTTTCAAACATAAATTAACACTATCCGTCTCGTCCGCGAATCCCGAATATCCTCAGGCGAAGAATCGAACAAGAATTAAATTACAATTTGAAACCGTGCAATCGGAACTAAACAATTTTAATCGTTTTCATCCTTTCTATCGGATTCCTCGTACATCCTCCAAGAGCGGGTTTAATTGTTCAACATTAAATCATTATTAAATTAAAAGTAGGGTAAGCATTTAACCAAAATCGATGTGTTCCTGACATCGGAAAGCATTAAATCTCGCAATCACGTTAAACCGGATTCCATTTTGCTTATTTTAGCTGCGGTAGGCTGAATGCTAAAATAAATTAATCTTGTGTTAACAGTTAGACGAAGTGTGAATCAGAACACGAACTTAATGAGATCGAAATGTTTGGTGTATATTTTTCTATGATTTTGGACGCTACTTCAATTGATTTGGTCAGTAAATAAATTAAATGGTCAGTTTTTACATTATTGTCTGATTTCCGACTGCTGAGATTTTTTTACAGTTTGTTTTTGAAAGCAAGTATGCTTCTGACGTCATTTTTACGGCACAAGTACGCGCCCCTAGCGTCAACAAGAAGCAGTTTCTCACGATCATTTTCGCGGAAAATCTAATCTTTGGTTAAAAAAATTGCATTGACAAAATGTATTTTGAACTCAAATGTATATTTTTAAATCTGAAGTATTTGCGATATCAAACGATGTGTAATGATATATTAAAATACAAAATACACAAATACTGAACAGCCTTAGCTGTCAAAGGTGAATGTGTGATACGGCAACAGGTTTCAGGCCCTGTAATGTCATTCATTGTTTGATTGAAATGGCAGCCTGATTGTTTCTCTGTTTAACAATATTTAATTGTTATTTTAAGATTTTTTTTATTTCCTATATCTAAATTTTATGATCCACCACAGATCGTTTTTTGCTAAAGCAAACAAAGAATCTATCCACTGTCCATCTCTCACATCAACTCTTTATGGAAAGAGATGTCCGAGATAACGTATATAAAGAGGGGATGTTAAAGAAGATATATTTTCCTTTTTTCTCTAGATTCTTTCAGATCCATACTAAATATTTTACAGTCAGGGAGTTTTTGTCAAAATAATGACATTTACAAAAGTAAGCTTTCTGATGTAAATGAGATGCGGCGATTTCCCTCGAATGAAAGACTTTGTTAGTCCATTCATGTCGCGATTCAAGGAAGGAAAAACCGTATTAAAATTAAAGCTTGCTAAAGTTTACTTTTTTTTTTTTTTCAAAAGCTTTTCCTGTTTTTTCTAATATAGATTCACTGGATTTTTGTCAACAGGAATTCCCTCTGAAACGGGGACTTTTTTTTTCCTGAAGGATTAATGAAATTAATATACTTTTTCTGGAAAAGAAATACTTTTTTTTTTTCCAGTTAAATCAGATCCTCGCCTTGGGCATTATGAAATGTATTTCGAATTGAATTTTTGTTGTCAAAGCGCAAGTACTAGAGATAGAAAGGTTTTTGAGACGATTCTCAACATTATTTCACCGAGGAACTCCCGACTTAAAGAATTTTGTTTAACATTTTCGGAAATTCGAGAAATGCGGAATTTCGCTCGTTCCACTAGCTTTTGTATTATTTAAAGGTTATTTATATATAGTTCCAAGTTAAATAATTCCTAAACGGATGTTTTAAACGAAATAAGGATTTTAACATTCTTGCTTTGTTTTTTAAAGTTTTACAAGGAAACTTTTCCAAATGTTTTTGAAATGGAATTTTGCAACAGGAGACTGCAGATGTTTTTTGGTGTTTGACGGGTTGCAGTGGAAAATTCTGCCTGTGATGAGAGAATCCGTGATTAGACAAAATTATGAAAAATGTGTGCCTAAAATTATGAAAATAAATGTCAAAAGCTGAAACATATCAATTACGCATTCATTATCGATCTATTAATCTTGATTGATGTGAAATTTTGACGTCAATATGTCGCTTCAGTTGTAATTATTGTCAGAAGGGATGAGAAGGGTATCAGATTTATTTTTTTAAATAGTCTTGACTGAGCCCATGTTGAAGCATTTGTCTTTAAAGGAAATAAATTATGCATATCATCGCTGTTGAAACGCATGAAAAGTGACGGAGTTTTAATTCGCACGAAACTTTCGCGAATGTTTGTTGCTCGAGTAATAAGTGATGCCAAAGCTTTATTATAGTTGTAATGCGTTTAAAATTTTTGGTTTTTAAGGATTTTTGAATTCGTTTTAATTTTCTAGTGACGCTGGGGTCGAGCCTTAGAATGTGAGTGAGTATGTGTTTTTGTCTGCGAGAAAAATAATTTTTTGCCCCAAGTTATGCCTGGCAAGAGTATTGACGATGATCTGCAAATGAAAACTGCAATCATCGTGAGTTGGCAGAGCGATGGGGAGATCAATGCTTGGTATTCGCCTACTGGACCGTTTTCGCAATGAGGAAATAAGGATGCGAACTAGGGTCGTTGATGTTTCGCAACGCTTCGCAACAGCTAAGTGGCAATGGCAGGTTATGGCGCCAGGGAGGATCCGGACAGCACGGACGGTAAGATGGAGACCTCGAGCGTCGAAAAGAGTCGGTAGGCCACAAAAGAGATGGTGCGACGACATTAAGAGGGTGGCGGGACTGAAATGGTTGCAAAGAGCCCAAGACAAGGAGGTGTGGCAAAGTTTGACAGAGACCTTCGTTCAGGAGTAGACGGATATAGGTTGAGAGAAGAAGAAGAAGACGAAGAAGAGTTGGTAGTGTCACGAATACGGTCGGCAGTGCCAAGTGTACTCTTGACAACGAGCAAGAAACAAGCTGGCGTGACCCTTCAGGGATTCCGTAGTTTCGAACCCATCCCAATGCTTCCTTGTTCCTACATTCACTCGAAAGTAGAAATTAAAATTTCGTTTCGGTGAAAAAGTGTGGGCGTTCGAATTTTAAGTGGAGAAAGTGGGCGATAAAAAAAGGAAAAAGAAGAAAACTTGGGGGCGATGAAATTATTTATGTGCATGTGATTTTGTTTCCGAAAAAAGAAATCCCCAGCAGCCACGATTTTCACATCTTAAGTAATAAACAACACATATAAATCATCCCACAATAAATTGGTTTGTTTATTACCACTTATAAAGTCGTAAAAATTTGATTGCATATAATATTGCACTCTATGGGGTAATATCACTGTTGTTGTTCTCTTCTGCATTTGCTATTTGATTTTCATTACAAGAAAATTTGCGGATTAAAAGTTTACATTATTAATAATCCCAGCATCGTTCGAAATATCCCATAGGCAGTTGTTTATGGATATAAAACGAATGCTCATACCATAACCAATGTTTACTTTTCTATTTGTAATGTTTGCACAAAGTCGCCATCCATCGGTCAGCTTTACGGTTTATTGATTATACATCTCCGGGAAGCAACTTGTTGAATATATGCGGAAAACTAAGCAATTTTCATTTTGAATTTACATGAAAAATGAAATAATGACACGAATGGAGAATGATGACAAATGCAATAGACAGTGAGAAGATTGGTTTCACGAGCAATGTGTAGTGGGCGTGAGTGATCTTTCGAATTTTTTTTTTCCTCGAATGAAAATAGGAAAAGCTAACGGCAACGTCTTGTTTCTTATATTGCATACCCACGCAAACGGTTCTAAAGCAATAAATTTCGCGACACTTTCAATCTGTGCACACAAAAGGGTTCATCGCGCCCGGCTAAAAGATTAAGTCAGTAAATAAAAGTCAACATTAAGTTTTCTTGTTTCCTTTTTTTTTTTTTTACTTTTTATTTCTTTAATTATATACAGTATTCAGTTGGAAAGTTTATGAAGTTTTTGCGTCTTAGCTTATGCCAGTCAGACGACAACGGGGAAATCTAATACAAGCTGATATAAAAAGGAAGCAAGTCAAGTTGACGTGTAATAAAGGTCTCGTCATTTACTTCAACTTTTTTTTTTTTGTTTGTTTCATTGTTGAATTACACTTAATTTTCTACGTAATTGGATTTTTGTTAGTTTTTATTAAAAAAAAAAAAAAAAAAAAAAAACGTGGCTTCGCAATGTGTCGTGATTTGTAGATTACACCGACGTCTCGAAAACCAAAACAATCCGAGTTTTATTAAAAAAAAAAAAAAAAAAAAGAGGAAAGAAAAAACAGCTTCAGGTAAATTCAAATAAAATGCAAGATTTTCTTTTCGTCCCGTTTGAATGGATATTGCATTAAAGTTTTCTCGGTGCCCCAAAAAATCGTTTCCTCTTTTTTTTCTCCTCGAACTTACATTCTTAAAACCTAACTGCCTTTTCCGTTATTCAAAAAAAAAAAAAGCTCGTGGAAAGAAACGATCCGAAAGAAAGCAATAATGAATTCTAAGGCAAACACGGGAAATGCCAAAAGAAGGTAGATTTTCAAAAAAAAAGCCTTGAAGGAAAAAATTGAGGGTGGAGTTTCAAGCCGTGATCGTTTATCGACTTCCTGCGCTTATGAGATGTTACAAAATATCTAACAGGAAACGGAAATAAACGTAGAAAGTTGCAAGGGTTGGAAATGTACTTCTATGAGAATTCTTTGCCATTCAAAAGAGAATCGGGGTCAAGCATGCAAGCCATTTTTAATGTGCACAGCAAAGAGACTACCAAAAAAAAAAAAAAATAACATTTTTTTTTATTATTATTATTATTTATTTATTTATTTATTTATTGATGTGGCCTTCTCGGCCTTATCAAGTTAATTTTTTTTTAATTTAAAATTTTATTTTATGTAACGCTGAATAATTTGTTATTTTTCGAGGGATTTAGTTTTTAAAGGCACAATATCGAGGTATACATCTCTCGAGGTCGTTTTTCAGTCCATTGAGCTCCTAAGCCAATCAGACAATGGGGAAATTTTCATGTTTGGAGATATTTTACTGAGTAAGATTTAGTAGTAGCTGATAGTTTGACGTTGTCTATGTTGGGCTATACCGGGTGCAACTGATTTTGAACCTTGTCATTTTCCAAAAAAGTGAGAAAGTTAACCAAAATGTGATAGAAAGCTCAGTTTCCAGTCTTATGGGAAACTCAATATAAAATGAAAGAAAACATGTGACATCGATATAATATATAAATCCGGTGTCGCAAATATATTCCACTTCCGGGTGTAGAAAACTCAGTGCTCGGCACCTGGCGGTAGAAAGCACTCTAGAGTGAATTTTGACTGGGTATGGATTATTGTAGAGTGTATTTTACCCATGATCTCAAGTGTAAGAAATTAATTTTTATAAATTATTTTAAATTTGAATTTTACTAATGAGTAGTTCCTCTATAAAAGTCTTTAAAGTTTGGTCACCCAAAAATTCACTTATTGTTGCTTTTACTTTTATGTAACAGATCGTGAATAAATATAAGGAGTTATTTTAAAAAAAAAATTGAATTTAGCACAGCAGTGGAATCTGCTAGAAAGCATTTTTATTTGTTTAAAAATAAAAATATTTTTTCTGGGCATTCCCCTTCATTTGTCTGAAGTATCGAATATAATACCGGAATAATATCGAAGTACTGGTAAAATGAAAACTCAATATATTATTTTTCAGAACTTTGGACTAAAGATGGCATTTCCAGTCTTTTCTTGCAAAAAGAACAGTCAGGTAGATCCCTACTCCCTAGTATGCCAATTGATTTTCTAAATTTTTCCACATTTTTTTTTTTTCTTTTTCTTTACATCTTATATTTTATTTAACATCTGCGAGACTGTCGTCTTTTTCACAAAAAATCAAAAGTGATCATATATTTACAACCATACGCCTTTATCATACTCTTCTCTCTTGAATCCAGTCTGCATTACGCCTGCAAAGCGGCTTATAACCGTATTTCGAATATATCAGAAAAAACGCGAGAAAGATCCCGAATATTCCTTTTTTTTTAAAAAAACAACAAAAACGGATTTGAAGTACTTTAAAAGCACGCACTCAAAATATAAGAATGATAAAGTGCCATAAACTTAAAACCGACAACGCATTAATTTCCAGCGAAACGGCCTTTTCAAGTTGTATTTCGGACAGTATCGAAACAAATGAATCACTTATGTAAATATCGTTACCATAGAAATAAATGTATCCATAACGTATTTTCATGTACTGTACACGTCCTGATCTTAAATCTACCCCCTTAGGTTTAAAATGAATAATTGTTCAGTTTGCACGGTGATTTAAATTATGTTTAGCAACCTAAATGAATCGTTATAAAGTTAATTAATGATGTTAATTATATTTTCCCTTCTTGATGAATTTTATTACGTCGGCTTCGTTATGAATGAATATGAATTTTTTGTCGTGTCGTATGTGTGTGAGATTTATTTATGATTCCGTAAGATTTTCAACCGAAAGTTTGAGACTAGTCGTTCAAAAGAAATGTAAATCTTGAAGACCTTAGATTTAAAAAAATTACGGAAGGAAACCTCGGAGGTTTTTACTATGTAGAAATTCTACTTTTTATGTATGCGTATCCGGCATCGAAAAAATTTTTTTTTTTTTACCTTTCCCAGAAAAAACGATCGAATCAAAGAAGAAAAAAGGAATGAATAAACAACCGATTTTTTTTCCTTTTCTTAAATAAACCGTGGGCTTTTTATTTAACAACTGTGAATGGATGTTAAATTCTAAAGCCTTTAAACTTTTTTTTTCTTTTTCTCTTTCCTAGAGTTTTTTTCTTACTTATTTCATTTTCAACTTTTTCATTTTATTTTCATGCAAAAAAGTAAGAAATAATAATAACAGCAAAACTTGACTAATTTTTTTATAATGGTTTTCTTTTTTCTTTTTTTACGAATGCTAAAAAAGATTTACTATTAAAAAAGCACGGTTTACTGACCTTTTTTTTTTCTTGGAAAAGAACCATGGATGTGAACAGCACGCCGCCTTATTTATAAGCTTCTTAAGTAAATCGTTCGTTGGTTTGTATTCATACAAGTAGGCCAAGCCACAACTTGATAAAATAGAAATATTTTTTCAGCTGAGTCGTTTTCTTTTCTTATCGAACAATGAAAATCCAAAGAGAAAATTTGATTTTCCTTGGTGGAAAAAAATATTTGACTGACCTGGGTCGAAGGCAGCTGTTTTTTGAAGCTTCGTTGGCGGGAGTTAACGCGAAAGACTTTTTGCGTTTTTTTTTTACCCGATTTAAAGCCTTTTTTAAATTTCAAGCAAATCTTGAGTTTAATCTTTTTCGGGGAAGGAGGCACCAGTAATTAGTGACCAGGTGTAATTTACAGCTAAACAAGTTTAACTTATGGCTTGGTCAATTATTACTGCCTGGAGTCCTAGGAGGGACCAATGAAGGCTTCAATTTTGTATAAAATCAGGTTGGGCCGAATTTTTTGTTTAAAATAAACATGTTGAGCTAGAATTTTTTTTGCCATATTTATTTATTTTTTTTTTCGCTATTTCTATTATTTACTTTAAAATTTTGAATTATGGCCGAAAAGATTAGAATATTATAGCTAGGCCATACGAAGGATAATTTTGAGGAAGGCGCTGGTCCAAAATAATTTTGTGCTATCTGCGAATTTCAGGTTGGCACTTGTTCTCCATGTGCTAAACATAGCTAATCCATGTCAATCTGGTACTCGTAGATAGCACAAAATTATTTTGGACCAGCGAAGTGTTACATCATCCATTGCGGGATGATTTAGAAACACTTTCAGTTGACCACTATCAAGAACTGGTAATTCTAAAGTGGCCTCAGGGGCCAATCGGTGCTCTTTATCAAACATAATATTTGGATCTACAGGCTTTAAGTCTGTCTCTAGGAATAACTTTTTCGTCGCGGACAAATTTCGAATGTTGAAGCCGAAATCTCCTCTAATCGATAACAGCAACCTTAGTTGTAGAATATCTCTTTTAGTCATGTTCCAGATTTCCCGATCCTCCGGTAGATCAAAATCGTTTTGTTTAAAGGCAGTCCAGTGGTTCATTTAGTAGGATGCAGGAGTTTGGTCTCTAGTAGGAAAGCCACATTCTAGGTTTACTCTAAAATTAGTATTGTACACTCTTCTTCTTAGCTCATCTTTCTCTGGTAATCTTTTGAATATATTGGCAACTATTTTATGGCAGTAGTACTTAGCCATGATGGTATAATTTGTATTAAATGATGTAAACAAGGATGTAATTTGGATTGATGATGTAAACAAAACAAATTAAATATCGCAACATGAAAATATTCATAACTACTGTTACAATTTTTTCCAACTGCCTTTAGGCGTTAAAGGGGTTGAATCATAGCCCGTGGTAAAATTTTGTAATGTCTATTTTACGCTGCTAACGTTATCACCGAAATACATTGGCACGAAAAATTCTTTCAATAACAAAAATAGCAATATCGAGTTTACCTAAGAGAAAATCAATATGATCATTCCAGTTGAGTGTTTCATCAATGTATACGCTTAAGAATTTAATGGAATCAGTTTGTGGTCATCGATAAACACACTAACATTAATATTGCATTTACCAGGATTGTTTACATTGTTTTTAGTTGTTGCTATTGTTATTCGCTTCGTCGTTAAATGATTTCTTCTTTAAATGTTTTTAAAATTCAAACCATTTTGCGTCAATAAAATTTTCAGGAGTCTAGCTTTCCAAAAAGGTGTCGTGACCTTTAAATTAAGGAAAACATTTCAAGGGTCCTTAAAAAGCCCCAATTCACCCCCGGAAGAAATGAGCTGTGAAGGCAGATGTTAAGCCGTGTTTTCGACAATTTGCAACATGTTACAACTTGTTCAACTTACCCATCTTTTTCAAATATAAAAACGAAAAAAATGTTGAGTCAACGTTGCAAAAGTTTTTAGATTGTATTTAAAATTTCAAAAATGGTATCCCTTAAAAAAAATATCAAACCCTTCGTAGAATTCAAGAAACCAGAGCAAAGTTGCACGTCCCACGCACATTTTCTTTTTTTAAAAAGTCATGTAACGTCAACATCCATTTCACGTTTTGGACCTTTAGACCAGCCTTTTTCACTTTTATTTTTTTTTTTTCATTCGAGAAAAGGACATTCTAGATGTGTCGACCTTCTGAATCCTAATTTTAACGCCCGTTTATTTCTCTTCCTACCCTCAACAGCCTAAAGCTATCGTTTGTAAACGAACGCTTGGTTTTCAATAACCTCTTTACGAAAACAAAAGGTTAACGCAGTAACTCGAGCATTTACAACCCAAAATAAAAGGTATAATCTTTTTTTTAAATTCTTTCGTCAAGAAAAATTTATTGCAACAGTGAGAATTTTAAATAGGAAAATCGTTTTTACCTTAATCATTTTGTTGTGTCGATTCTTTTAAAAATTTTATTTTTGACACGAAGAAGTAGAAAATCTATTCCATATTCCCTTCGCATGGGAAGCAGTTCACTTCCAGTTCTGTTTAAATTAGATTTCCCTCTGTAAATTCCCATCCTTGTTAGTTTAATTCTCCAAACGCGACGGGACATTTCCCTTGCTTAAACTTTTGGCCCATTTTTGGGCGGAACTTTTGATTAATCCCAAACGTAAAAAAAAAACCTCTCGACCTTATCTTTTCAACATGACTTTTTTTTTCTTTATATTGTTTCTTCGCCATAAAAATCTCAAAACAAACATGAATGTTTGACATCAATCAAAACAAAATAAAAAAAAGTTGGATTTTTATTTAACTGAAAACTTTTCAGTCGCGGGTTCCATACTCGGTTCATTGATTTTTTTGGGGTTTTTTCTTCCCTAAAAAAAATACATGGGTCGTTTCTTTAATCGGCGAATGTTTTCGATGTTACAAACCAAATATGGATGAATAATAAAAGATTCGGATTTATTTTGCTTGAAAGTTTGTAAATTCATTTTTATTTCGTGATGGGATGTTTTTACGCTGTGACCTGTTAAAGGGGACGCCTGGACGATATCAAAGTTTTATAAGTTTTAATGCGATAAAACAAGATCCGTTTTTTTTTTACCTTTTTACAAATGGAAAAACTTGATATATCGATTTTCTCCGATAAATCACACGGATAATATCTCTTTATGACAGAACTGATCCTGAGTAATCCCTAATCAGTGTAAAAGTTACGAAATAATCTTTTTCTCCGGGAAGAAAATGAAATTCAATGTTGGCTAATTTTCCTGGAAATTAGCGCTAATAAGAACAGTTGACTAGTTATCCATGAATGATTGAATGTCTCCAGTGGGATTTGAACAAAATGATGTGTTGACTAAATCTAAAAAGAAAAAAGGATTTGTTTGTCCGACCTTGTTATAAAGTGAATATATTGTTAAGGACTTTTCAGAGAAATAATAGAAGACCTCTTCAAGAGGTTTTGAGAAATTTTGGTTATTGCCTTGGTTCGTATGCGGAATTTGTGTGAGAAATCATAGCGATGAAAAACTTTGATCGAGAAAATTCTTACGAAGAAAAATTATTTGTAAATAAAAGCATTGGACCAAATTGGAAATACCCTTTCAGTCCCTACCCTCATCCCAATTAGTCCTTCATAAAAAAAGGAAGAAAGATCAAAGGCTAAGCAGTTTCTCTTTTTTTTAAAGGAAAAAAAAACATTCTGATTGCTTGAAAGAAAAATTTCTTTCTTATTAAAATAACCCATTTCATAATTAAACATCTCGCATTTTCCATAAGCAAAACATTATTTCCCCAATTTTTCACCCACAATGATCTCAATTATAATTATTTTTTTTTAATATAATGCTTGCTCGAATAATCAAAAACAATAAAAAACAATAAATTCTAAATTGAATGATTATTTTTCAGAAAATGTTTATTAATAAAATACCGCGAGTCAGTACTTGTTTACTCGCAAACTGTGAAAGAAAATGAGATCCGAAGTATTTCTAAAAATAATTTTATTAAATATTCTTTCTATACTGTATAAAGCTTTAGATGAGAAATTGAGAGTGAAATAATTACTATATATTATAACTTTTGGTTTTTTAATTTTTGGAAACGTCACCTGCAACTCTGCAAGTGGATTGTGGGCCGTCCGCATAATTATGTTTATGTAAAAATCCTCATAATCCATCTGATTTTTTTTATTTAACTAAACTTTTTTACACATTGAAAATATCGGCTTTGTTCCTTTATCTTTTTTCCAGGTAAACGCGACCTGCAATATGAAGCATGATATGCTTTTAGTCAAAATTTCCATAAATGATGGATGTCACTTTCACTCAAAATGAATTTTAAAAGGGTTTATATAAAATTTATAATTTTTTCCTGAAAGTAAAGTTCTCGTTTTTTTCCTCTAATAACGGACATAGATTTTTCGGTCTTTGATTAATTGTTGTAATCTTACAAAAGGAGAGTATAAATGTGTTGAGAAGTTCAATCGATCCCTTCGGGTCAGCGGGTTTTATTAATAAAACCGAGACAATGCGGCGAGGAAAAGATATCCGATTTCACTTAATTTTTTAGCATTATTATTTATAATCATTAAATTCGATAGGTTTTGATTCCTTTCCATACATTTCTCTCCGTTATTGTTATTTCCAAACGTTTGGTTATTGCTGCAATGTCGTGAAATTGGATTTTCGAACTTATAAATTAATTTAATGATTCTTTCAGCTTCAATGTGTTTCTTTTATGGGAACGATTTTTCGGGAGGAAAAATTTGAGAGTTGCTATTTCCTTAGAGTTTGGTTTTGTATAGTTCGGTAAATTATTTTAAAAATGCAAAAGGAATGTTTATTGTTTGATGTAATGAATGTATGTGCTGACAATTGGGATTCGTTGAACAAGCTGAAACTTGTTTGCGGTCGATTGCAAATTAAAGAAGAGATGCTTGTTTTTTTTAAAGCTATGAAAGTCTTTTAAATTGATTTTTTTAAGAATTTGTTTTTAAATTCACGAAATATCTCTGCATGAGAGCTGACAGGTCGTAACACGATTTATTAGAAACCGTCCGAACATCATTTGTTAATTTCATTTTACAAGAATTTTTATATTTATTTTGTGTACCGTATATTTATTGTATAATTTATTGTATATTTATTTTGTATACTGTATATTTATTTTTACCGTTCGTTGAAAT
This sequence comes from Liposcelis brunnea, assembly GCA_023512825.1. Lineage (NCBI taxonomy): Eukaryota > Metazoa > Arthropoda > Insecta > Psocodea > Liposcelididae > Liposcelis > Liposcelis brunnea. The sequence goes on from CM042073.1 coordinate 16,554,875, forward strand.
TCACACTTCTCAAGTTAACCTTATTTCTACAATAAGAATTTGAAAAGAAAACTTTTTTAACTATTACTCTGCAACAAATTGAAATCCCACCTAAGAGGCTTTGAGATTTTGATCTTATACCAAGGGGGACATTCCATGCATCAAATTCAAACGACACCGCAGTCCAAATCAATAACAATGGAAAAGAAAAAAAAACCTTCAACTCATTTACAAAAAAAAATTCCTTCTGAAACTATATTGTTTCTGTCAGACATTATTTTTACACTCTCTTTTTCATCTACGCAATATTTTTTCCCCAGCCCGTTTTAGTTATATGTATATCGAATGTACCCAAAATCGGTCAAGATATTTTTTGTTCAATCATGTATGAAATCCTATCTTTCAAGCTACTGAATTTTCCAAATGTGATTTCCTTTGAATCAGATACAATCGCGGGAAGTGGATTTATATCGCTGATTTGAGAAGGGTCCCGACCGTTCGGTTATTTTTTTTCCCCCACCCGTTTTTCCTCCCAAAACTATTCTTCAAACTTCCGGTCAGGGATAAAAAAAAATTTTTTTTTTCCATTTCGCAGGTTGTTATACGATTTGGGTTTTTTTTTTATTCGGAATAACGTCAAGTTTAATTTTACTTCGGGGGATTTTTATTATTGACGATTTTCAGGTTATCCGGGTTAACTTTAACCCGCGCCCTTCATTCGTGACTTTTACCCTTTTAAAAGTGTTAGCCGGATTAATCATCCTAGCTGTGGGATTATTACAAACATGACTGTAAAACTGAGATGTGGTTTCGTTGCAGCAACGTTTTAATCCTCTTATCAGGTTTAATATACTCGTGATATGTCAATCCGTACATGGGAAAATCTTTCATTTTGCTTAGACCTCAAAAATCAGTGTTGTATATTCAACTTCGCGCTATAGTGTGAATTGCGATTCTGGGAAAATCATATCATATCAATCGCGTCTGTTACAGACTATGAAAGAAAAAATTCATTCATACATCGACTGAAAACCCGTCTGCTTGAAGGATTTCTCTTGATTTTGTAATAACATTTCCCCAGACATAAATCTTTTCCTCTTTCACGTGCTGAAGAAATTTTTCTTTATTATCATGTACATAAAGCGAGCAATGAACATTTTTTTTTCTTTCGGAAAAAAAAATTAGCAACGTTTGTGATGTTACCCTTTATCGGTTGAAGCGGTAAATGATGTGATAAATAAGTCCCCGATGATCTGAAATATTAATAATTCCCTCTTGATCCGTATGGGCTAATTACGTCACACTTTTCTGATATCTCGGAAATTTATTAAGCTGTAAAATTAATTAAAGTTATGAAAAGGGACACCTGTAAGTTAGTAATAAAAGTGAACTGAGTTGTTATAAAATCTTTGAGATAAGCGGAAAGGGAAAACTTCTGCGTTGATAGAGATAAATGAAATGTAATATTAGGAAAATGAAAGGGAGTGAAAAAAAAAGGGCGGAGAGGAATCTCGAGCTTTTTTGTATTTTTTGTAGATTTTAATTTTTGAGCAGTTGTAGTTCTTTTTTTGCTGAAGATGAGCGACCATCAGGGCTGGATGTAAAAAAGACACGGTTAGAGCACCCCTACCAAGGCCTCGAACCAAATACTACTTCTTTTACAATTTTCAAGCTACCGTAAACCGGGGTGACTTTGGCTGTGCCACATTTTGAAAAGTTTTGAGTGTTTTAGACCGAGATCCGTCGAAAAACGTGGGGAACAAAGTCACCCAGTATTACGGTATTCAAAGACTGAATAAGCCCCGTGCGCTAAAGGACGTCTGATTGAGACGTCCACCTGTCGTCCTAAAAAGACCAGTTTCTCTATCAGTTTTTTGAAACATTGGAAATAATTTTGGAGCTTTGGAGATGGAACCCTTTAATACTGAGGCCGCGATATATCCGTTGCCCTCGGCAACCATCTTCAGGCTAAAACATCTTCAGGCTAAAAAATTACAAACATAGAATTAAAAACAAATTTTAGAGACCCGGAATCGCATAATTTAACCATTCAAAAATTTAAAATTCCTGGATTAAGCAGATCAACGGGGCTCGAAAGGATTTTATTAAAAATTAAAAAAATAAGTTAAAACAAATTTCTTTTGTGAAAGATTTGCTCCTCAGTTGAAGTGATTAGATTTTTTACGACGTGCTTGTACGTTATAAATCTAAATGTGAATTTCAAGGCGTACGGTTGGTTGACTCTAAAAATATTCTTAGCTAAGACCGCGAATATAAAAAGGCCCGTCAGGAAAAGTTCTGTTTTTTTTTTCCTTTTTTATTTTAACTAACTCGGTTAAAAAATAAAATAAAATAAAAACCAGCGAGGCTTTTGTAAGACTTTTTAAACTGGAAAAAGCATCTAAAAGCATCTAATGATAAAATGATTGAAGAAAAAGTTTTTTAGTTAATGAAAAATCAATAAATAAAAAATTGCGTAAAGAAAGAAAAACGAAGTTCGCTCGGAAATTCTATTAAGGGTACAGGGTGCTCTTTAATAAAAAAAAATTAATAATTTTGTTTTTTTTTAAACAATGGAAAGTTTCCTACAAGAAAATTTATCGGTGAATAAAATTATAAGAGAAACGCAGTATTTATTTAAAAATTTTGCAGAAAAGGTAAAATTGTCAGAAACACAAAAGAGATGACACAAGTCCGATTTAAAAGACTAATATTATCAGAGGTTACGTAAATAATGTCATCCTTTTATTATAGTTTACTCTCGTGGTTTTTTTATTATTCTTAGAGCTGTTCTCTTTTTTCTCTCGTTATTTTTCTCTCTTTAGTGAAATATGACCGTATGTTAAAAATATCGGAGTCGTATTTTAACCCCGGTTGACAGTGAATATTTTCTGTGGGGACTGGGGACTTACCAAGGTTAAAAAAAAAGACATCTTATACATTTCTTTTAAATAAATTTTTACTTGCTTGTAGGTAAATATTTCATAGGGCAAAATTGAAATTTCAATTTTTGTGGGTTTATTCATGATGGAAAAATATTAGCATATTAGTCCATTGCGTCTGGCCTAGTAACCTTAGAAGACGCCGCAGGACTTAGTCTTAATACATGAAGTGTGGAAGAGGAACCTTCGTTAAAATGCTTTACATTGATTAAATTTCAAGTTGTAGGATTGATAACAACAATCAAAACTGATCCGCGAACGCCTACAACGTTTTTACCCACCTGTTATCCGCGAGGTATTTGATTATACGTTCTCTTAACTGCAGACCTATCAATATTTGATCCTTCGCTTTCGTTAAAATCTAATCGTAAATTACAATACAGGAATGATTGTGAGCTATTGTAAGCAAATTATTGCCTCGCGGCTTTTTTTCACGTTCGAGTTTGAAATTTCTGCTTTATTGTTCCGCCCACTCAAGGTCGTTCCTTTCCATTTTACCTGTAAATATAATTTTTTACTTGAGGGATTTTTAATTTCAGATTTTATGCTAAAACGTGTGAGCCAGGCTCGTGCTTCAGCATAGCAACATTCTCTCCCTCTCTCTAATAGAGGTCATGCTCTCCCTGCCAGCCAGGTAATGCAGACATGGATTGTATTGTTGGATTGCGAAGCACGTCCTGTAAAAACGCCCTTTTGAGTCTTGCTCAATATGGCGTTTAAATTTTTTAATGGCTGACAGATCTCTTCTAAGTCTCAGCCTTAAGATCATCAGTCTCTTCTAATTTAGGGTCTTTAGTGCCAAGTATACACTTGACAGTGAGTAAGAAACAAGCTGGTTTGATTCTTCAGGGCTTCCGTACCTTACGAACATGCTGATGTCCATGTCGATTTAGGGAAGTCGTAAGCTACGCTGAAACAAAACGAGAGATTTTAGGATTTTCTTAGCGTGGGGCTAAACTCCGAAACAGGATGACACGTATCTGACAATGTAAGTCATTCACTGTTATAATGTCAGCTGTTCGAATGAACTTAAGAGTGATGATATATGCTTGTCGGGCTATTGTTCCCCCGTTAAAATAAATCAAATCATTCTTAATTAATAACTAGTCACAAATGCACGCTCTCCGTCTCCCATTGTTTGATTCTCCAGCCTTTGTAAACGGCAATTGATTAACATTACACATCCCTTAATATTGTTTGCGGGCTTCTGGCGACATGGAATCCTTCCGGTTTAATGGCGAAAATGATCGACTTCCCATTCGAATGAATCCGCGCGTTCGGAAATCTTTTGTCTGCAAAACATTCAAACGCGCCCGTCAATATGTTTATGTGAATTATTAATTAGTAAATATTCTTGAAATCGAATGAAAATTATTAAGGAGAAAGTTTTTGACCCAAATGAGTTTGAGGAGTGGAACCCGAAAGGGGTTTTCCGCTCAAGCACAATTTCAATATTTGCTACATCAAAACCGCAACAAACGTAATTGAACTTCGGACCCTAGCTCGAGTACACATGGATTACTTCTACTCTTTGATTTCATGCTTTAAAGTCAGTATATAATGATTTATTATATGACCTTTATTAAATTTTAAGGAAAAGAAGAAGGTAAATATTAGTTATTTTGTTTAAAGCTATTTTTCCTTTAGAAAAAGGGTCCTTTTTTTATATCATTTTTTGTTTAATAAAAGAAAATATATTTCAAAAGCCGATTGTTCCCTTTTATTTCATTTCGATTTTTATACGAGATGGTATGTTCTTGGAAAATCTTGCAGAATGTGAAAAGTTTTAAACGAAATTTTGAGATTTTTCGGTCTATGGGAAAAACCCATATATATTTATTACTGAAAAAAAAAAAATCGTATTTTTTTCTTGGTACTGCTTGTCATATCAGCTGAAAGTTGTTCGTTTTTCATATTGAGAAATATGTAGCTATTTAAAGGAGAAATGCAAGGAATTTTGTTAATAATGATAAAAGTATTGCTTTTGAGTTAATAAATTTAGCTGCATAAGCGGATTCTTCGGATACGTATGACTGCGGTGTGGGCGTGTCTTAATAAAAACCAGCCCCGTAGCCAGGTTTTAAGGTTAGGAGGTGCTCCAAAAAACAGGGAAGATTCATGGGTTATTAATTTTTCCAGGGGCCCAAGAATCAGCCAGCCCAAAATTCAGCCAGAAATTCTGTTTGCGGTGCTTTGCGTGGTTTTTTATTTGTATGATTTTTTGTCATTATACTGCATAAAGATGGCCGTGAAAAGGACTGTAATCGATGACCTTGATTGTAAGAGCATGATAAATGATCTGCAGGAAAATGGAAATAAGCATTGTGGGGATTAACTTTCCATAATAGAGAGATGCAGTGGAGCATACATATCAAGGACGTCCTATATCGTGTTGTAAAATTAAAGTAAAACTGGGTCGACGCGTTGCAAGTCGGACTTATAAAACGTCAAAATGGGAGTCACGTTTTGTGAAATGAAGCTAGAAAGGCCGCAAAACAGAAGGATTGATTACTTACTTGCAAGCAAAAGAGGAGGTCGAAGGAAGAAAAAGAAGAAAGATGTCGCTTACCAAAGAGATGGAAAGAGGAAGTCTGGCACGTTGAAAGTACAAAAATGAGTATTGCCAGCATAGACTTTTTTGCCAACTTTGAGGCATTTCTTGGAGTTGACGGCCAAAGATTACGTTCCCTTGAATCTACGCGAGATAAAATTTTCCTTACACACTATGCCATCAATCAAATCAGCTTTGGAGGAGAACCGAACTTGTAAATGACGTTTTCATCTTATTACTAAACATAATTAAATACATTCCTCCGTAAATCGATTGCTTTTACTTTGTTTTAATTTGGAGCGAAAGTGTTTCAGCTACCTTGCTTTTGGAATTTCCGAAAGAATATTTTCTTATTTGTTCTGTCTGGCCTTGTACATCAACGTCTTCGATTATCTATTGCTGTTGGTTACCTTAACCGCTTTATCATTTTACGAAATTAGTCGTTTATTTATTCTATTATCTTGTATTAGTTTCTTCTTCTGTTATCCATAATAACTCGGAACGGAGCTCTTAACGCGTTTTTGATGTCTAAGAGCACGTTTAAAATCTAATTTAAACAGAACTGGAAGTGAACTGCTTCCCATGCGAAGTGAATATGGAATAGGATCCTCAGGGGTAAAAATGAGACTGGGGGTAAAAATGAGACACCAAGTCTCTTCAAAAATGCGTTGTCTCATATTTACCCCTGTCTCATTTTTACCCCTGAGGACCCTAGATTTTCTACTTCTTCGTGTCAAAAGTATAACTATGACTAAAATCTAGCAAGCAAGACTTCCCTAAAGTTGAGAAAAGTCTCCGAACTGAATCCAGCCCAGAGCCAGAATTCCAAGATTTCCTGTAGCCTCCTGAACTACAGTGAATAGTTATTCTAAAAGTTTCAGATCTGATTGTCCACGGTGCAAATGGCAGCTCAAGCAACTCTCAGCTTTGAGCTAGAGTTCTTGATGATTTACCCAAGTGCGACCGTCAAATATTTCCTCAATCTGTTATTTCTTGCTTTTATCATTTTTCATCTTTCATTAGTTGTTTTAGCAAGTATCAACATGTTGAAAATTTGAGTATGATGGATTTAGAGTATGATCCCCAGAAAAACTGGTTTTAATATATGGTAAAATGTCCCGCCTCTGTGATGTTCCATAATGAATTTACCGTTTCCAATTACGCCTTTTTGAATAAATTTCAGGTCATAAACGAAACAAAGAGGGCAAACAACTGTCCAAAATCGATTTTCATATTGCTTGATTTCCGCTGTAATGATTTTTTTCCCGCCTCCCCCTTCCCTCAATTTTTACTTTTCGGTTCATTCCCGATAACCTTCAAAAAAAAATTTTTTTTTTATATAGCAGAAATAAACTTTAGCGGAAGCGGAAAATATTTCGACATTGTCAGTCGTCACGACTGGCGGTTAAACATTCCCCGTTTCAAATCCTAACATTTCTAAACTGATGACAATCCAAAACATGTCAGTTTACTCCCAAATAGGATTACATCACATGGTTCGTGAATATTCGAAAACTTTAATCGGAGCTAGCTGGTTTGGTTTCAAATTCCCGCGCTAAGAGAATATATTTCGAAAACTCTCGAAAAGCATTTCCTGAAATGGGGATTTTTATTTTTCATTCCTTTTACCTTTTTTTGTTAGTATCGTCGTTTTGTTATTTCAGAGAGTTTGTAATTAAAGCGGATGAACCGGAAGAGGAAAAAAATAATCAACAACGCCGGTTGGAATCAAGTTTCTTGAAAAGCACAATTGGTACATGATTTTGTTCCCATGGATACTAAAACATGTCGCTGAGACGCTTAATTACTTATGCAGTGAGAAATGATGTGACGGTTTTTCGTGAGGTGCGAGGAATTTTATTTAAAAATCAAATTATCAAACTGTTTACCTTAAGGGGAAAATTTCATCCCTCTTCTTTTGCTAAAATTTTATAGGAAAGAGAGAAAATTTCAAGGGAGGTTGACCTTTTTTGCGATAACAAAAGAAAGCAAAAAAAGAGAGAGGAGCTGGCAAGTGACCCAAAAGAGCAGTCGGTCAATTAAAAACCGTTACTTGTTGTATCAGATTTCTACTTTGAGCAGACCTTCGGTGCTTTTTAGACGCCATTTTGTAGTGTGGAAGGGTTTATTTATTTTACTTTTTTGTTCGGGAAAAGCTTTATTTTTCTTACCATTGAAAAAAAAAGACAACTTAATTATGAGGGTTGTTTCATCCTGCCGGAGGAATACGTAAGGAATAATAATTCGGCAATTGTGAAAATGGACTTTTTTTTTCGATCGATAGCACTTTAAAATCTTATCCGGAAAAAATACCATTAGTTCATAATATAGTTTTCTGACGGGGGAAACTTTATCATTAGTACTTGAAAGTTTTGGAAATTGATTCCTGAGGAATTTTTTTAAAGAAAGAGAGAGGAAAAAAGCGGCGGTGTTTTTTTTTTTTGTTTCTTTTGAAATGTTGTCATCAGTTTTTCCCCTTCTTTGAGTAATCACTGACACGTCTCTGTGAATGACGCGTGAAAGCTCCTGTTAAAGCTTTTGTCTTGGCAGATTGCATTAGGATATACGTTACATGTTATGGGTGGAAGTTTTTAGAATGGCCCGTTAGTTTAGAGCATTTTTTTTTCGTAATTTAACTTCTTTTTCTTTTAGGAAAAGGGAAAGTATTCTTTACGTAGGTGGGGTTGGAAACAGAGATGTGAATCTTCAGTTTTTGAAAGAAAAGTTGGTTGAAAGGTAGATATTTAATTTTTTTAAATATGGCGGTTATTTCGAAAAATAATTTTTTTTTAGGTTTGGGGTGAATTGGATTCTTTGCCCTTTTCACAATTAAGGTTCTCTGTTTGAGGGTTGCTCATACTGCATCTTTTAGTTTTTTCAGATTTAATTTCGCTTTGTCATTTTTGAAAAAATAAAAAAGAGTTCTATAAAATGTCAGATTATTTTTTTTTTTCATCAGGTTACAATTTTGATGAAGATTTTTTTTCAAATTTTCTACAGGAGTTCCGGCTTATATAAGCCGGATACAGCTAATGGCCAATCTATGTTAGGATCTCTACCCGCCTTGTCTAATGAAAAAGGATGTCAAATCGAATTTTTTTGTGGTAATTTTGGCCACTAAAATAGAAAAACTCTTAAACTTATTTTATTTTCTGTTTCTTTTCCCCAAAACAGTCTCCAGGTTTTCTACCGGACTCTAACACAATCCTATTTGAACAGTTTTCATACGTCGACCCGAAAAAAAATCAGATCACAAAAGAAAATAATAAATAGCCCTAACAATCTACAAGAATCAATTTCCTACCGTCCCTGTACTTGTCTTCCACCAAATCTTGCACCTCTCGAATCCTCTGGATCAATATGAAAATCTCTTACACAAAATTGGAAAGGGAATTCACCGGATATTTGCAAAAACAAACAATTGAAGAAAAGATAGAAAAAAAATGAAAACATTTCACGCCGGTTGTATCGATTAAATTAATTTTTTTTTTTCCAATTTCGAGTTCTTTTTTTCGAATCAAAAAGGGGAAAAAAAGTCGATCCTTTCTAAATGGCTTTTCATCGATGAACCCTTTGCAATCCAGCTAAATTCTCTTTTTTTTTTTTTTGATTTTCCCCAAAACAATTTACGAGACTTTGCATCTTGAAAATCTCTTCGATGAAATGAAACGAACAACAAAAAAAAAAAACATTTCCCGCGGGAGGAAAAGGTGTTTTAATAATAAATCACAAAATTTGATATATTTTCTTCGCACCCAACGAGAAAATAAAAATGCAGATTTCAAATGTAAAGGAAAAAATAAGCACAACAAGAAGGAGGAAAAATGGGGAGACGATGAAAGAGAAAAGATAAACTGACAGGAAAACGAAAAACAGAAACTACATATGTAAGAGAAAAATAGATGATTTAAAGATAAATAAGAAGTTAATCATTTTATTCAACTTGTGGAAATTCAATTTGACAAGAAGGGGAGGGTGAGAAATGGGAGGAAAAAAGTCGCGGGATGAAATCGAAATATAAAAGAACGCGGAAAGTAGAGAAAATCTATAAAAACTTACAGCTTATAACTGAGACGGGGTTTTTAGATTTTTTATTTTAACTTTTGAGAAAGTCTGAAAACCGAGGAAGCTTCCAAGGAGGAAGTATACAAAAAATAGCAGAAGCTGGATGTAAAAAAAAAAGAAGGTCATGGAGGTAGTTGAAAGACGATCCTTTAAAGCGTATATATGGAAACATCTTTCATTTTTTAACAGCTGCTAGCTAGTTAAAACGTTATAAATAAAAGGAAAGCCTGGGAACTTCATTAACCGTTTGTAAGCCGCTGATATTATTTTTTTTAATTTTTAATGAAAAGAGCTAGGATCGATGATGTCTGTATTTGCTTACAAAGAGAGCTGTTAAATGATATTAGAACAAATGATTGGGAAAAATCATCGCATTTCGATTGCGCCTTTCGGCTTTTATATTATTAAGAAGTTAATTATGGAAAGTGATTGAAAATAACTTGGTAAATTTTAATTATACGGCGGAGAATTAATGAGAAGGATATAAGCTTCTGATGGTATTTGCTCTTTTCCCTCTTTTCTTTAAAATTTCCCGAAGGTATTTTGTATTGAATAAGGGGTCGTTGACTGGGATCTTTGTTGAGGAGTGTGGATGTGGTAAAAAGAGTTTGTAAAATATAAAATTTCATACTCGATATTCTTTTTAATGTATGCTTAGTTTTTTTTAAAAGCACTTACTGCATAAAAAGCTTAGCCTGAAAAAAAACTGAGCAGCAGCGAGATTATGCCTTCAATCTTCAATATTTTCTCATGAACAACTTCTATTAATCCTTCTATTTGTTTGTTGTCAAAATCCAAAAAGAAAATACAAAAGTTGTGTTTGTATTTATTTTTTTCTTTGTCGAAAACCTCGAGAATCTCAACACGGAATAGAATTATTTATTGTCACCATCCGAACGGGCGAAAAAACCTTACTTCAATGAAAAACTTTTTTAACAAATTACTCGAGAATGTCTTGAAGGAAACAATGTTCCCAAAGAAACCGCTATAACTTTGAATGTAAGATTTATTCCCTTTACTCTTAAGTGAAATATTGGTTCAAGAACAAAGACGTTTTCGAATCGAGAACAGGGAAGCTTGTTCCCGTGTAAATACAAAACCCGTGCGAACGCTTACCTTTCTCAACTTTTACCAACGCAGGCCATAAAAACATTTTTCCTGCCAAATTTTCGCAACTTTCCCTTTTAGAATAAGAAATCATTCCATTATAACTTCCTTAATAAAAACAAATTTTATTTAAATTTCAACCTATAAATTACTCCCCGAGCCCTCCCTCCGTAATGCTCATTCTTTTTTCTCTTCGGGGAAGAAAAAACGTGGCTGTAATTTACTTGTTGTCACTTAAGGTTGCACGCTGGGATGATATATATCTTTTAGTGTGATCTTCAGGAGCCATTAAAAAATTGTAAGATGTGCCATTTTCTTTGCTTTCTCTTTCGATAACAAATAGTAAATCAAAAGTTGCAAAGTCGTTTTTATGTCTCCCATTCCCTTTTACCGATGGAAATCTCTTCATTTTTTGTTTTGCTGCTCTGTACCGATGATAAAAAGATGGAGTGTTTTGTTACAATGCTTTTTCTTTATCCGTTATTTCCCGGCGATGATCGGAATACAAAATAAGTAAAAAAGAAAACGACTCGAATGTTAATATCTGAAAAATGTTTTTTTTTTGAGAAGTGAGTGGGATTTATGTAAGAGGAACTTATGTCGTACATAATTATTATTTTGAACGTGCGAATTGGTTAAATTCTTATAATCGATGGTAAGTTTGTTGACGGTTATTTTTGCTTTATCGACCCTAGGTAGATAAAGCATTGTTTTCTTCAAAAAATTGACCCCCCCCCCCCCATTTTTTTTGACGGTTTTAAACTTCTTGAAACTTGAGGAATGAGTAGTCTAAAAATACCGATATCCTTTTTATGTCTGTGAGGTTGGTTGGTTGGTTGGCTGGTTGGCTGGTTGGTTGGTTGGTTGGTTGGCTGGCTGGCTGGCTGGCTGGTTGGTTGGTTGTTGGTTGGTTGACTGGCTGGCTGGCTGGCTGGTTGGTTGGTTGGTTGGTTGGTTGGTTGGTTGGTTGGTTGGATGGATGGATGGATGGATGGATGGTTGGTTGGATGGATGGATGGATGGATGGATGGATGGTTGGTTGGTGGGTTGGTCGGTTGGGTGGTTGGTTGGTTGGTTGGTTGGTTGGTTGGTTGGTTGGTTGGTTGGTTAATTGGTTGGTTACTTTGTGAGCTTCTTTATCGATGTTTGCTAAAGCATTTTTTTGTTTAATGCAGTAGTTTATGGTTAATGCAGTAGTCTAATGCATTTTTTTGTTAAAATGTTAATGACTTAATAAATAAATAAATAAAAATAAAATAAAATAATCCCCCTGTGCAAGATGACGTCTAAAACTCGTAGTGGTCCTTCATTACCCTAAAAAGGACGTCTTCGAGATGTCTTTTTGAAGTCTTATTTGGGACTAATAAGGTGTGTACGTCTTTAAGACGTCATCTTGTACACTGGCATGGTTGTTATGGATTTACTTCACCATAGCAATGCTTAGCAACGGTTGCTAGGAAACAATTTTACCATAGCAACGGCTTCTTGATAGTAATTGTTACTTTTCGATTAGTGTCATTTAAATTTTAATCTTCCATAATTTGGCAATTCGTCGAAATATTCAAAGGTTGGGTGGTTCTGGTATATTTTTTTTTTAATATTTTCAAAACCCCAAACAAGAAAGTCGATAAAGCTATGAACAGGTTCACGTGTCCGATTTTTTTTATTGAGTTTATTAATTGGAAAATTCCAGCTTTAGACTGATCAAAATGGCTCACACCGTTCATATTTTAGAAAACATGCCTTTAAAACCTGAGACTGTTTGTTCAAGTTGAAACTTGTCCGGGCTTGCATCAAATCCCAATTTTTTCTGCGAAATCCTCTTATCTGACATTCAACCGACTTTCCATCGAAAATTCCAGTAGCCAAGAGAAACTCCAAAAACTAACGTCTTTAAAACGTCAAAAAGACATCTTAGAGACATCCTTTTGAGAATAATAAAGAACCAGCACGACTTCATCTTTCATGCTGGGCAGACGTCAACTGTATCGGTTTGTCATCAGGAGTTGTATTTAATTGCAGCGGAGGCGTTGCACTCATATATCCCTTTAAATATTCACATGACTTGACGGCTTCCTCGGTCAACAATGTGAAATATATAGTCACTGAATCTTTTTCAATGGCTAGCAGGGATAGATTGAAGAGAAACGTTTGAAAAGTCAAGTTTGTAACATATCTGGACTAAAAATCAATTTCGGGATTTTAAACATGCTTTTCCCAGATTAGCAAAGATCACTTCCATTGGTATGGTTCAAACACGGACGAAACAAATACGTAAAGAGATTAGGATTAACCCCCGGAAGGGCGAGCAAAAAGCCATTAGATCGAGTTCGATCGAAAATTCAATTTTAAAAGAAGAAAAAAAAAAAAGGTTTAAACCGAATTTTTTCGATACCGGAAAAAAATCACAGGTAAAGCAAGAGAAAAAAAGCATTTCGGATTGTATCTTAGATTTCTATCACTGCCATCGAAAAACCGCAAGAAAATATCATTCCATTAATCCTGAACCGGGGGTTCGATTTTTTTCTTAGACAAAAAAAAATCTCACTTATATAAGATCATGTTCTTTATTTTGACAGAAAGAAATGAGGTTTCCGCTTCACCGTTTTCTGACATTTCTATATAACCGGTCAACTATGTTTCTAGTTTTTTAACTTTTGTGGTTCTTTGCTTTTTTTAATAAATGGGGATGACAATTTTTTCGAAATGACTTCAGGTAAGGCTGAGCTTACCCGTACGTCACACGTGATTCGAAGGGTGATGATGCTTAACACACGTGACCTACATTAACATCTCGTGATGAAGCTTTCACGCACCCGCATAAACATTCATGATGATGTTCATAGAAAATCCGAGTGAGGAGTGAAATTCCCGGAGGAAAATTCTAACTGTGATTAGATTATTTTTGAAATATGCGTCCGCAGTACATTTCTAGATCAGACATTGCAGATGTGCCCTTGCTTGACACGGATGAAAGTGCGCTGTTTGGGTTTTTTATATAAACAAAAGTTTAGCAGACAAGGGCTTATCTCCCGGGGATCTCCAGCACCTTAAAAAGAAGGTGGAAACTATTTAAGATGCAAAAGGAGCAAAAGGGAAGGATGAAAGGATCGAACCGGGGAAAGCAAAGCAACTGACGAATTAAAAGATAAATGGAACAAACGGTTGACAATTCCGAGTTCCCGATAGAATTAATTCTTACTTTCTGTTTGGTATTCCGGTAAAGTTTTCGCGAATCGAACATTCGGTTTTATTTAATAAAGCTTTGCATTTTATTTCTGTTTCCTTTTTGACACGTTTTCAGTTCAGGATGTAGAAAATCGTTGGAGTGTGCATAAAGTTTTAAGGGTTCGATGTTGTGCTATGGACGTTTCCGTGATGGATGAAGTGGTATGGTTAAATCTTTTCCTGCTTTTCTTTTCGCAGTGTAACTTCATTTTCAAAATTAAAACCTCAAAACCTTTCCTCCTATATTTTTTTTTTTTATTTAATTTTCCTATGCGCTGCAACCGAAATTTTATTTATACGAATCTAAAAAAAAAAGCGTGGATCGACCTATGACCTTTTTGCAAAAATATGTTTACGAGGGGGAAAAAAAAGGGATTTTTATCTTGAAATCTTGGTAGTTTACGGTGGAAAAATCTAAGCAGCAGGATAATTGTTTTACGTGTGGCGAATTGAATTACGGAATAAAACGTAACCTGGTTATCGTATTTTTTCTTTTTTGAATCGAATCTTCGTCAACGAGCGAGCCTGTGTATAACCCCATTTTTTAATATTAAAAATTCGTTTTCAAATGCTCTGCTCATCTCACCCCTCTTTTTTTTCCCAAGTAAGCACAGTAGATAGAATCTCTCAACGTGTATTTTCCATCATTTTTATTTAATATTTTATCGCTTCAACACCTTTCCAATGCTTTTTCTCAACTTTTTATTTCTCTTTTACCTTTAAAAGATCTTCTCGATAAATCTCTTTTTTTTGGAATAAAAATGAAAACGGGGAAAGATTCCCTTGCTACTTAGCATTACACCTGATTAGAAGGAGTTTCTTTAGACAATGAAAACGTGACATTTTGTGACATTTCTTTATGAGGTCATTGGCTCACTTGTGCCATTTTAGATGATCTGTAGGTTTTTACTTTCAGAAAAGGAGAAGAAAACCCTGGAGAAATGATTGAAAATTAATGTAGGCGATGAAGTTGTGGTCAATAGATGACGGCTGAATAGCCTGCAGGTGCAAGAAGGTGATAAAAAATTCCAAATTTGTCCAACTGACGATTTTTTTGAAGCTAAAATTACAATATAACTTAAGACGCTGAATAAATTTAAGACCCTTGGCTCGGTTGGTAGAGATGGGCGATCTTGCCGCAAGAATCGATTCTTGGTGAATCGATTTTTTTTCAGAACCGATCTCGATTAATCAATATCGTCCGTTTTTTAATCGATTTCAGCAAAATCGATCTTACGATTTGTTTTTGTTTATTTTTCTTTTTATCTTTTTTGTATCATATCATTATATGAATATCATTTTATTTAATTTTTAATTCATCCGCTTAACGACAGTGAAGCCGCGATAAGACCTTTTAAACGTTTAGCTGCTTCAGAGAGACTGAGGAGAGAGAGTCTCTCTCCTCAGTCTCTCTGAAGCAGCTAAACGTTTAAAGAGACCTGGTTGTAAAGTATAGAAATTTTAAATTTTAAATGCAAGATTGGTCATTTTCGAGCAATAATCAACGTGAAATGAAACCTATCCCAACAAGTAGTTAAAAAATTATAGCGAATCTCATAGGCGTATGTTTAACTTGTAAAAGAAATAATTATTTTGTTTAATTTTAACGCCTGACTGACTTTGTTTTCCATGATCAAGGAAAATCAGTGGCGTCAGTTAAATTTTTTTTTAAAACATTTCAGCGTTTTGATTTTGGTTGTTGAATAGTTTAAGATGTTTTTCTGCTGATGTATGAAATTATAAATTAAGAATTTTTTTTTTAAAGCTACAGGTACAGCGAATAATTAATTGTTGTGAACGACCTAGCCTCTTTGCGGTTAGATGTCATTCAGTATTGATCCCCCCTTTCTTTACAAGAGAATAATAGATATTGAAACCCAAAGATCTTTTAAATCTATACTTTTCAGGTAACTCTTTTGTTGCCTCTAACCTTCAGGCGGGTTGAGCTTGATTTTTTGAAGGTTTTTTTTTGGGATGAGGATTTGAAAAATAAAAAAAAAGATTCTTAATGCTAAGATTGAGCAGAGAAATCGAAGCATCGATTTTTTAAAAGATCGCGCCAGAAATATCGATGCAGCGATTAATCAAAACTCACGGAAATCGAAAAAAAAATCGATTATCGCAGTAAAAAAATCGATTTTCGATAAATCGAATCGGAATCGCCCATCTCTACCGGTTGGTAACATTATTAACTTAGGGTTGTGTAAACGCCGAGTATGCGTATCCGCCAATTTCGGTCGCACCTCCCACATGGCGTAACAGGCTTTTCATTTTTACGAAAACTCCTCGGGCTTGCTCTAGACGAGCTTCCATTCCCTGGTTGTAGGCCCAAGCATCATTCAGCCAGAATCCAAGATATTTATAGGAGCGCACCCGCTCGACATCGTCGCTGGCATCAACTACTTCCTTGCTAACGAACATGAACTTCGTTTTGTGAATGTTCATCCGGAAGCCATACAGATGGTTGACCCTATTAACATGGTTCAACAATTCTTGTAAATCGCCGGCACTTCCTGCAAAGTCGTATCTTAAGTTATCGATGACTGAGTAAATTGTTAGACCAGGAATTTCCCGGGAATTCTCGGGATTACATTACTTCCTTTTTTGCTTCGTTTCATTTTTTTTTAAAAATCGCAGCCCTCTACTTTATCTTCTAAAACTTTCGAAATCATGTCGTCATCTTGCGGGAAAATTTCAAACCACCAACTTTGAAAATTTAATCGCAAACGTTGGCACCCTCAGCAGACGAAAAAAAAAACAAACAAACAACAAAACAAACCCAAAAAAAATATTTACCAAAAAAACTTTTGATTGAAACTTAATAATTCAAAATTCTCGTGTTGACAGTCAAATTCATAACCACCAAAAAAGCCGTATTATGGAGGGCACGACCGGAATGAAAACACCACCCATCGGAATCGATCTCGGAACAACATATTCCTGCGTTGGAGTTTATCAACACGGAAAGGTAGAAATAATAGCAAACGATCAGGGAAACCGCACAACGCCTAGCTACGTCGCTTTTAACGATATCGAAAGATTAATAGGAGACGCTGCTAAAAATCAAGTGGCCATGAATCCTCGAAATACGATTTTCGATGCTAAACGTTTGATCGGTCGAAAATACGATGATCCGAAAATCAAAGAAGATTTAAAACATTGGCCGTTTAAAGTCTCGAACGACGATGGGAATCCTAAAATCGTCGTGAAATTTAAAGGTAAAGAAAAGAAATTTTCACCCGAGGAAATCAGTTCGATGGTTTTGGTTAAAATGAAGGAGACGGCAGAAGCGTTTATAGGCGGGAAGGTTCAAGAGGCCGTGATAACGGTCCCTGCGTATTTTAACGATTCACAAAGACAAGCGACGAAGGACGCAGGTACAATAGCAGGGTTGAAAGTGTTGAGGATTATAAACGAACCGACAGCTGCGGCTTTAGCTTATGGTTTGAATAGAAATTTAAAGGGCGAGAAGAATATTTTGATTTTCGATTTAGGCGGAGGCACGTTTGATGTTTCTTTATTATCCATCGATGAAGGTTCGTTGTTCGAAGTGAAAGCAACAGCTGGAGATACCCATTTAGGCGGTGAGGATTTTGATAATCGTTTAGTTAATTATTTCACGGAGGAAATTAAAAGGAAATATAAGAAGGATATATCGAATAATCCGAGGGCGTTGCGGAGGCTGCGGACGGCAGCAGAACGCGCTAAAAGGACGTTGTCATCAAGCGCGGAGGCCACGTTAGACATCGACGCACTTTTCGACGGGATCGATTTTTACAGTAAAATATCAAGAGCGAGATTTGATGAATTATGCCTGGATTTGTTTAAATCAACGTTGGGACCTGTCGAAAGAGCTTTGGCTGATTCGAAAATGCAAAAAGAAGACATTCACGAAGTAGTTCTCGTAGGGGGCTCAACGCGAATCCCGAAAATTCAAAGTTTACTTCAAAATTTTTTCAACGGGAAATGTTTAAATTTATCGATAAACCCGGATGAAGCCGTGGCGTACGGCGCCGCCATCCAAGCCGCCATTTTGAACGGCGAACCAAGTTGCAATATTCAGGATGTGCTTTTAGTAGACGTAGCGCCGTTATCCTTAGGGATAGAGACAGCGGGCGGGATAATGGCGAAAATAATCGAAAGGAACACGAGGATCCCTTGCACGCAAACTCAAAAATTTACGACTTACTCGGATAATCAGCAGGCGGTTACGATTCAAGTTTACGAAGGGGAAAGAACCATGACGAAAGATAATAATCTTTTAGGTAAATTCGATTTACAAGGAATACCGCCTGCTCCGAGAGGTGTTCCGCAAATTGATGTTACATTCGATTTAGACGCTAACGGGATTTTAAATGTTTCCGCTAAAGACGTCAGCACAGGAAGGAGTAAAAATATAAAATTAAAAAACGATAAAGGAAGGTTGTCGCAAGGGGAAATCCAAAGAATGCTCGAAGACGCTCAGAAATATAAAAAAGAGGATGATCAGCAACGGCAAAAAATAACGCTACGTCATCGTTTGGAGAGTTACGCTTTTAGCGTTCGGCAAGCTGTCGAGGATATGGGGGAAGGTGGTTTGTCCGATGCGGAGAAATCGATTTTGAGAAATAAAGCGCAACAAACTATTAAATGGTTGGATGATAATCCGGATCCGGATGTTGAGGAATATAAGACGCGTCAGCAAGAACTACAGAGGAGTTGCACACCGTATATGTTGAAATTGCATCAAAACGCTTGGTTGACCAAAGATAATCACGGTTGTAAAGCTCAGGAAAAAAGGTTGTTTGAAAAATTAGAAAGTATGGTTTGATAATGTGTTGCTTTTTTAACCGGCTTAACCGTGTGATTCATTTTATTTGGAATTTCGTTGTTGAGTATTGTTTTTGGAAAATTCCATTTAATTTGAATTGTTTTTGTACATTGTATTTAAATAATATGTGAAGTAAAAAAAATTTTTTTGGAGATCAGTAAGGTCTTATTTTTAATTAGCCAAAAATTTGCTTGTGCGTTATCTGAATCCGTGCCACTAATTTTGACTTGTTCTCGTTGCTTGAAGCCACGACTAATTGTCCTAACGTTCTCTATGCAGGTAGCAATTTAAAAATTTGAGGTTCGTAATTTGCTTGAGCAAGAGATTAAAAAATATTAAAGTTATTGTAACTCTGAATTTTTCCAGATTTTGAAGCTCCAATGTTGACCCGTTAAAAACATAATCAAAATGAAAATTTTAATTGAAGAGTGAAAAATTTTTTCGTCTCCAGAGGATTGATGACTGAAGCGGTATTAGATTATCGTGATGACGTCATTATTTTGAATTTGACATTTTGAGTCGAAACTGTGAAATGTTGATATAAATAAGATCGGATTTTAGTCAGAGTCAGAGCCATTGTCATTGGATTTTAGGCAGTAGCGTCATTTGAGGTAGGGCAGTTGCCCTACCCAAGAATTCTAAGTTCCATAAGGCAAGTATAGGCGCCACTTTTTGACTGTATTTGCCCTAGCTAAGAATAAATTTAAATGACGCCACTGATTTTAGGTACTACTTTTAATTTGTCGACTTCCCGATCTCTGGAGTCGAGATCTAGAAGAGTCAAGACAGCAACTCCACTTAAAGTTCAACCCCCCCTTCCCGAAACTCCTATAAGTCCTAAAACATCAATAAAATCTCTAAAATAATTTTTGTTTTATCTGTTTCAGAGCTTTCGCCAGAATCCTATGCGTATGCTGCCCTAGACAAATAAGAAGAAAGTATCAACACGCTTTACGGTCCAAACCTAGTCAGGTAAATCGACCATTTCCGTAAACATTTGCCTCGAACCGTATACATTAAGCACTAAGCTATTAAACGTGTAAACTTGATCAAACTCCCGTAGAATTCTTTTCTATAAATATTTAAAACTTTCTTAACCTCTCACATCTAAACCGCCAGTTTGATTGCTATCACTAAAAGAGGCTCGAGGGAAAAGAAAACAAAAGATCAAGAGAAACACTGTTAACGAATTATTTTTTCGATCGTTAAACTTAATACATCTTTAACGACTTCAAGTCGAATTTTCTTTTATAATTTTACGATTAAACGAACTTACCTGTAAGTGAAGTTCGATCTTAATTGTATGAAGCGCCACTTCCGAAATGATAACTATATGTAGTACCCTACTTTCGCGCCAAATCACACAGATCATTCAACCCAAAAACAAACGGGGCAGCGAAGCCCCGCCTGAACTGCTCCACCTGCTAGCACAGGGATGAATACAACTTATTCCTTGATGTGGAGACGTAACTGCGTACTTAGATAGAGGGCCGGGAGGGAGGGGAGTTATCATTTCGGAAGTGGCGCTTCATACAATTAAGATCGAACTTCACTTACAGGTAAGTTCGTTTAATCGTAAAATTGTATGACAGCGCCACTTCCTCATGATAACTATATGTAGACGTTTGTAGAAAGGCAGTTACGACGAAAAGAGAGACGGTCAGATTGGAAAAAATTTTTTAAAAATATAAAAGCTATAATGACGCCCACCGATATAAGGTGAGCAACCGTCGAGATATCATGCTGAGCTTGAATACTAGAACAGAGGAGGCCTCTATCAAACAATATTAAGAATTGTTGCTTCAGATTTTCTATAAGGACGGCTCCGCGATGGAACCTTAGTTTTTGAGTACAGCAAAAAACTAACTCGAATCTGTCATCTTATAAATCACTGAAAAAACTCCGGATAAAAGGATTGGCAAAAGTTCCTAGGATTGTTGAAAAAACAAGGGTAGAAACTACCGATTAATTTAACATCAGAAAAAACCAAGCCTCGAAGAGAGAACCAAAGAAGAATCTTTGGATTATTCCGCTATCAACAATATTCAAATGATTTTATGCAAACGGGATGATCGAGGCAAGACGGACTGGCCAGTATGATGTTAAGCAGCGAGATCGCTAACGAATCGATTTGCTAACCAAAAAGAGATCACCTTTAAGGAGTGAAGCGTTTTCGAGAGGATTATTCCATAGGATCCAGAATCGAAGCGAATCGAAACACTGCCGATATGGCTGGAAAGACAATCTGAATCAGAACAGAATTAGAGCGATAAAGCCGATGGTCTTTAATTGTTGTCCAAAGTTCTCGTTACAATAGCAACATGATCCGCGAATGGTCCGACAGAGATCAAGATGCTTCGGGAATTCCAGGCGACTGGAACTTAAGAATTGTCAGAATGATCTCGAAAACTAAGAAATTCCGGATTAACATCTCGAGGATTCTCGCAGTAAGAGCAACGGCCAGTTGGCCGACAGCGACACGGACCACTTAACGAGGAGAATGTCAGCAGCCGGCGGATCCAAGAAGGATATCCGAAAGCACTCGCAGTAGATTTTTAATTATAGAGATATTTCCTACAGAATATCCGGACCGTATGGACTGAGGGGATCCTGATTCAATTCGGTATAGCCTAACAGGAGAAGGAAGACCTTCCATTGCTTTATCTTAATGGCTACAAGGTCAAGGACTCCTGGCAATCGAGAGAACAAAAATAAGTCCCAAAGGATCGGCTCAGAATGCAACGATGCGAGGAGAAAACGGTCTAAATAACTTGAAGGCCACAACAAAAAGGATGCCGAAGTGGAGACCACGGATCACTTTCAAGAAGGCAGACAATTCTGAATTCTATCATAAAATAAGAACAAAAGATAGGCCTTAGGGAAAAAAGATTAGGGAATTAACCATACCCATCGGACGACATCCGAGGATTTAAATAAGATTCCCGTACAGATGCGAGAAGAGAATCTGAACCAATCTGAATTCTAAATTCATAGCCAAAGGAAGAAGGCTGAGAGAGTCTAGACAAGACGAAGCACAACGATTACGAAATCTTGAGCATTGTGATAGAATAAGAGATTTGAAATGTCCAAGGGAACATCATTCAACAAGACGTCAAACCTCTTAGAGTTTTCGAATACTGAAAAAACATCGTTACGATCGAACCGTCTAATAAGATATGCTTAGGAATGCGAATTCTGCGACTGAATATTGGAATTGAGCAGAAAATCTTCTTTAAAAGGTTTCAAGGGCTAATTAACGACAAGACGCCTCAGCCTTATCAACAGGTCGCTAAGAGAACGATATAGAGTAAACAGAGCGATCAAAACCCCGACAGCTTAATTTTTTAGCCATACTGGGGGACCTGGATTACAAAATCAAGGTCATTCCACTAACGCGCAAAAATTTTCACGACAAAAAACCAGCCCAACGATCATGAGACATGGAAGAAATTTTCCACGTCATTGTGCAAGGCTAGACGACTAGGCTTGCAAGATGCGAGGAGAGAGATCACTTCACCGACGAGGTGAATCAGAGCAGAGGAAGATCGAAGAGCCCGGCTAGGAGCATAACTATTGCCACAATGGCAAGAATGTCGTGATCAGCACGATAACAACTCATCCACAATAAGAAAGCTCCTCAACGATATCGAAGGAATCCTCAGATTCTTGAATTCGAAGCTTCCGATCAGATGCACAGCAGGAGGCCTATCCCACTGAAGGATAGGATAAGACCTAAGAGGAATATTTCTAGGAGACTAGAGAGCCGGCCAAATGGGCTCCCCCCCCCCTCCTTGACATAACCTAAGATTCGGTTTTCAAAAAACCGAAGAAAGGGATGAACTACCAGGAAACGATCAATCTGAATAGAGAAAGCCGAGTCTGATAAGACGGAAAAGGTCGGCTAAGGGCAATTGATATAACCAGGAGGTCACCATTCGACTGGACGACCAGGAGAACATGAAGCTGTGAATTAGTTATGCGAATGATAGCGCAATTGACAGCCAACGTGATAAGATTAAGGCGGAGCAGAACGCTGGGCTACCAGGAAGGAAGGCAACCGCAGAGCTAAGCTAGACGACGAGACTGACAAATCGAAGATTTCGAATAGACGGCCTTGAAGGACTTCGCATCTTCACATCGACAAGGCTAAACGACTAGACTTACAAGTCGGAAAATTTGAATGGATTTAAATGCCTAACGGAATATCGAAAAAATTACATTTACATTAGGCCCATGATTAACAATAGAAAAATATATTTTACCACCTCAACAGCAGCACTTCGACTAGGCTAGCTGACTAGACTTACAAGACGGAAGCAAAAGAAATCGTGAAACGACGTAAAAAGAGCTTATCGACTATCCTAGAAGACTAGACTTACAAGTCGGAAGCGTTCGGATGGACGACCAAGGAAAAAAGGGGCACATCAATTAGGCCGGATGACTTAAGATTTACGAGACGGAGAGCATTTCCTGGACGACCTGGAACAACCGAGCAACTCCACTAGGCTAGGTTAGACGACTAGACTTTCAATTCGGAAAGCAATCGGACGACCCTGAACAACGAAGAAACTCTAAGTTAGGTGGCGAGATTGACAAGTCGAAAGGCATAAGCCTGGAGCATATGGCAGGACGACCTTGAGGAAACATAGGACGGCACATAGACTAGGCTAAGCGACTAGGCTTATAAGTCGAAAACATTTGACTAGCCCACCAGAAGAACGAAGTAAAGGCACGTCGATTATGCTTGACAACTAAACTTATAAATCGGGAACATGCGACTGAAGGTTCAGAAGGAACCAAGCGAAGGCACATCGATTAGGCTAGGCAACTAGGCTTAAAAATCGGAAAACATTCCACTGGATGACCAGAAGGAGCGAAGCAAATGCACATCGGCTAGACTAGACGACTAGATTTACAAATCGGAAGGCTTAAGTCTGGACGAAGATGAAACGCATCTGAAGAAAAAAATTCGGGCAACCGATTACAATTTGAAGCATATCCGAGGAAAAAAGCGGAATCACATCTGGACGACCAGAAAGAAAAATCGGACAACCGGAACAACCATATCCGCATTTAATCGAACGACCGATTAAAAGAACCCATTCGGAAATTAAGAACAGACCGCTGGGCGATCAGCGGAAAAAACGGGATGACCCATTCATCGACTAGGCTAGACGACTAGGCTCAAGTCGGAAAATATTAAAAATCTGAACGATCAGAACGTTTTAACGCCATGTTACGAAACCGTAGATAATCGATGTCGTTCACAGAAAAATTAAATTTATCGAACGACCGAAAAAAAATAATGGTAATAATAATAATGCACACCTGGTCGACCAGGAAGAATTTTAATTTCAAGGTCAGTCGGCTGGGCCGCCATCTTGGAATTAACGAAAACCGGAATAACCATATCCGTATTTAATCGGACGACCGATTAAAAAACGTATTCGGAAATTAAGAATAGATCGCTGGGCGACCAGCGGAAATAACGGGATGACCCATTCATCGACTAGGCTAGACGACTAGGCTCAAGTCGGAAAAAACATAGAGATTCTGGACGACCAGAACGTTTCAACGCCACACGATACGAAACTGTAAATAATCGATGACGTTCACAGAAAATTTGAATTTATGGAACGACCGAAAAAAATAATAGAAATAATAATAATAATAATAATGCACACCTGGACGACCAGGAAGAATTTTAATTTCAAGGTCGTTTTTCTGGGCAGCCATCTTAGAATTAACGAAACCGAACGCTCCGATAAGGGATTTCAACAAACGATTGAAACTTTCAAGGTCGTTTGACCAGCGGCCATAATAAAGATAAAGAATAACGGACGAAAAAAGAAGTTCACAAATTAGAAGGTAGTTATTCGGACGACCGATTAAAAAACCCCCTTTCGGAATTTAAGAACACACCGCTGGGCGACCAGCGGAAAAAACGGGAAGACCCATTCATCGACTAGGCTAGACGACTAGGCTCAAGTCGGAAAACATTGAGAATCTGGACGACCAGAACAAAACAATAAAATGCTCTCGTTAAAAATAGAAACACCAACTTACATGGAATAAATTCCGGAACTATCAATCAGGAGCCTTGAACAACGACGACGATTATCATCCTGAGAAGACGAAGCCACTGCCACTGGACAGGGAAATATGAAAATAATTATCCGGAATATCCATAATACGAACACTGGCTACGCACTGAGAACTATGATTCCCTTTATGCGTAAAATCACATAACGAACGTGAAAAAGAAAAATACGAAAAAATTTCGAAAGCGATTAATTAAAAACCAAAATCTCGAACGAAAATAAGATTTTGAACAGGCAATGGAAACATAATGTAACGACATTGTAATAACGCTCGTGAAAACAAAACGTAAAAATAATTGAAGCATTAACGTGAAAAAACACCGTTCTAAACGAAGGAATTTTCGAACGGACATCGTAAGAGATGACCTTTAAAATTCACAGGCAACCGTAAATAAAAAACAAACAGAATCCGTAAGGATATCAAACGCTAAATTAATAACGCACGTAAAAAAGATTCACGTAAAAACAACGTACGACGTAAGCGTATAAAATAATACGTTAACAATAACGTAACCGCGCACTGGAAACACGTAATCCAAAAAATTGGGGTTGACAACCGATGTGACCGGCACACAGAAAAGGAATGAGTTGTATTCATCCCTGTGCTAGCAGGTGGAGCAGTTCAGGCGGGGCTTCGCTGCCCCGTTTGTTTTTGGGTTGAATGATCTGTGTGATTTGGCGCGAAAGTAGGGTACTACATATAGTTATCATGAGGAAGTGGCGCTGTCATACAATTGGGGATTTCCTTATCTTTTATTTTCTAATTTACAATCCGAATTTTACGAAACTGAAAAGAATTCTAAATTTCTATGAATTTTCTTCATAAACCTTAAGATGTCGTTTTGTTAATGCAGTAAACTTTTCAAATAGGAAACCCCTGTGCTCGTCGTTTGCTGCATCAACAAACGAGTACTTTATGCCTAATCGTAAAAACACTCGAAACAATCTCATAGTCTTCTTATCGTATGTATATTTATTGGCAAATTGCATGCAGGTGTCGTGTGAACATTTCTTCATGTAATAACCTTATACAGTCCATTAAATAGTGATTGCTCATATTTTCAGAAATTAACCAGGCAAAGATTAAGATACGCCACAAACAATGCTACAACTTGGTCTTTGAGAAGGAGGCCGATGAGGCAGAGAAGTTCTGAAAGCTCTTGCAATTCCGACCAGACCTACATTTAGCTTAGGAAGTCTCAACTTCGTCTACCCGACACTGAAAACATGTCAGCATGCCGATTCCTTCGTTAGCTCTGCATGATCTATGTGCGTATTCTGGTTCCATTTTCTTACTTTTTATTAGTTGAAAGCATGAGTTTTTCTATTTTTCATATCATAGCTTCATGATCTATGATTCTTTTATTCTGCTTAAAAAATTGAAATGTTGTTGAAATTGAAAGTTTCTGCCTAAGTTAAAAAGCTTAAAATCAGAATGAGGGCTTTGCATCAAGTTTTTAAATTTCGTTATTCTGATCAAGTTTGAGATTGGCTGGCCTTGTGGTTTTGGAGATGAAGAAAATAAATTGGGTGTGAATATTACAGCAGAATTGGGTGACTTCGTGATTTCGTTTTTCAGACCTGACTGAACTTGTTTAGTAAAAGTTTTTTTTATTCTTTTTAGTTCAAGAGTACCATATAGGGAGCTTCATGGAAAGTAGACACCTTTTGGAGTCTTCTGCTACATTCGAGGTCGCCATTTGCTATTCTGAAGCTGCCCTGTTACCGAACTATGGGTCGCCATGTCTGCTTCGAAAGTCAAGTATTGGCCTTGGTCATCATGGCTAGAGATCCTAACAGAGATTGGCCAAAGCGGTTCCCTGGGTTAACTTTTTCCGCTTTCTGCTAATGTTTACCTTAGAAACAGCGGAAGAGAAAGTCGGTAGCTGCGAGGTAAACTATCCGATGTACGTCACAGACACTCGAATAAGACGATCGACTCCATATAAATAATAAACATTGAACGGCCATCTTAGAGTTCGGCTCGTGACGTATATCGGATAGTTTACCTCGCAGCTACCGAAGTTAAAATCGACAAAACACAGCTCATGGCCAATCTATGTTAATACAAATACTATCAAACTAATACCCTTCACTCCCTATTAAAATAACCCGACGGAAGCTGGTTCAAGATAAAAACCGGAAGAATGAAGCTACACTAGCGCTCCTAGCTAAATTCAACGGCTTGGGGTACAACTAATATGTATTTTTCGTTCTAAAAAACAAATGAAAGTTTAATTTACATATTAGTTGTACCCCAAGCCGTTGAATTTAGCTAGGAGCGCTAGTGTAGTTCCATTCTTCCGGTTTCCATCTTGAACCAACTTCCGTCGGGTTATTTTAATAGGGAGTGAGGGGTATTAGTTTGATTAGTTAGGATCTCTATCATGGGTGTTTCTCATTAGCTGCATATGCCAAATAAATCTCGAGCGAGATCTCGCATTACAACTGTCACAATCGCGATTTACCACTCGAGAGTTCTTTGACATGTACCGGCATGTGCCGCTGATTGAAAGCACCCCATGGCAACTCCCATTTCAAGACCATGGCGGACCTATACTTCGAGAACATGGCAGCTTCCAGAACTGCAAATAGTGGTCCCGTCCGGTTTACCAAAGTGTCCATTCCCCTCAGATTACTAGATAGAATGTTTATATATTTTGTATGAAGTCAAAAAACGTTTGTTTACTTTTTTTAGAGTCGGTGCAACCGTTCTTAGCTTATGAGAGGCAAGTAGGATTCAAAAATTCGAACGCTTTTCTACTGTACTCCATAAGCTAAGAACTAAATTGTTGTTGTGCCTCACCTGTAGTACCTATCGAAAAAATGAAAAAATTCTATCAAGTAATCTGAGCCATTCCAATTAGGCTACCGAGTACAACAATATTAACCATGGTGTCAAATAACCATTTTAAAATGATAATTAAATGTATAAAGCCACCCCTTTCTGCTGTAGTTGACGCACACCAGGCAATGAAAACCTCTGCATTTAGAGTTAAAAGCAAAAAAAAGTTTCAAAATTTTTTACAGTTCAACTTTGCCTTTGCCTGAAATGTTTTATTAAAAAAAAAAAAGTTTAATCGTTGGCTTTGATAATTTATTCTGTTATAATTCTTCCAATTATAATTAAATCTTTTCAGTAAGTTGTCGATGACATTATCAGCTAAACCTGTCACAAGAGAATTTTTTTATAAAAATAAAAACTTAAAATCATTTAACGAAAGTGGGAATCTTCGAATTTTTTCCTCCCCCTTCCCTCAGCGAGAACTTCCATTCTGTATGATGCGTTAAACATCGCAACATATGTTCCTGACGGGGTGACCAGTATAACGTTCAGATTTTCAATATTACTTTGTTTTTGTCACCCTTTTTTATTTTTTTCGCAAAGAAGAAATTAAAACTATTATATTGTCGGAAGGTAAAAAAAAATTTTCTTTTACTAAAGTATAAGGAACAAAAGAAGGGGAGGAAAAAGTTAATTTTCTTTTTAGAGAAACGTAATTAAAATCGTAGTTTAACGTTAATACCTCTATCTTTCTGAAGGTATCACGTGGCTACGATGACAGTTTTGTGTAGAAAACGATTCCTCCACATCCTCGGATTTAATTTGGTTTCTAATTTTACCTCTTTATTTCTTTCAGTATGTAAATGCAGCGGTTATGCTCACTCCACATCACAGCATGAGTTATTCGACTACGAGCCAGCACGAATTATACGCAATATGATCTTGGAATAAGTTGGTTTCTTCGGGGATAAGCTTTGTAAGTTTTTAATGTTTTCAAATAGTTATATTTCAGTGTTGCTAGGCTCATCGCTGGATCGGTCCCGTCTTTGCTAAGCTTATGTGGCGCTCGTCATGGGCCAGTACGTCCCAGCGTAAGCTAAAGATAGTTTTAAACAATCCATCGCTGAGTTTAGCATCACAACCATAACTATAAGGCAGACTGACTGACGGGATCGTTATTTGCTGGAAGCTACTCAAAACCTTCTTTATAACAAGCCGAACCGTTAAATCTGGTAAGAGGGCGTCCGAGGTATCCAAAATGGCTGCGAACCATATTTATCTTCTGGTACATAAGCAAGTAGCAGACAATGTTTATCTTATTTGGGCAGCCATTTTGGAAACCTCGGACGCCCTGTTGCCAGATTTAACGGTTCGGCTTGTTATAAAGAAGGTTAGGTTAGGTTAGGTTATGAGCTTCATGTTCTCGAACTGGGGGGCTTCCAACATGGCGGACGAAGTAAAAATGGCGGCTCTTATTTCGAGATTACAACCAGTTCGAGAATATGCACAGCTCCGAATGTAGCAGACTACTCGTGGAAGTTGTCCACTCCCTATTAGCAAATACTATCCAACTAATACCCTTCACTACTTACTCAAATAACCCGACGGAAGTTGGTTCAAGATGGAAACTGGAAGTATGAAGCTATAACTAGCGCTTTTTGCTAAATTCAACGGCTTGGGGTAAAACTAACCTGTATTTTTCGCCAGGCACGGACTAGGTTACTTTTGGGGCGCGGGCAGTCCTGATGAAAAGGGCACATTCAGAGTAAAAGATTTTCCCCCCTCAAAGGTATTCTTAGCTTATGTAATTATGGCTTTCAACTCTTACATCTTAGCAATTACTATAAGTTACGATTCCATCTGCGCCTAAATCCTTATTCACTTCTTTTGCACTTAATTGCTAGGCCCGCAAAGCGGGCCGAACCAAAATTTTGCTATTGAAAAGTCTGTAAATTTCAAAATAAGTATCTTTTCATAAGCTTTCAGAAGGACTGAGACAAAATTTTTCAAAAGCCTGACTGAAAATAAGCCCTTGAATTCCTTTTTCTGATAAAATGGACGCCTCAGCCAGAGGCCAGAGAGCCAGTCAGTGCCTTTTTTTTTGTACAAAGAAGCATTTGAAAGTTCGTAAAATGGCGATTTACATTATTATCCCAAACAGGGCGTGTTTTTGGCTGGCTTTCTAGTATTTGAATTTCAAATCGTATTTTTCCTTGCCTATAAATATTTTTTCGATAAATTTTTAACGTTAGTTTTAAGAATTTTAGAATCTGGTATCAACGTTCCTGAAATTCATGTAAGTAGCCTAAGAGATAATGTGGAAAAACCACGAATACCTGAAGTTAAGAAGTTAATTAACCAACTTAATTTTATAGCCACTTGAAATGAATTGCTATCTTATCGATGGATTTACACGTTACTATTTAATCATTTATCCTGTAATTGCATGCTAAAAATTCATCAAAGAAAGTGTTCGTTTCTTCTTTTAACTTCTCAGAAAACGCATCAAAAATGGATTATTTCAAAATTTATCCTTTCTGTTTTCGTTTGTTACTTTTTACATTATTTTTCATGGGATGGCTAAGAAATCAAACAAATAAAGCAAGAGTGTTTCAAAAACTTAAATCCGATCAAAATTATTCGCGGCTGCCTTTCAACCCTTTTAAAGATCAGAAAAAAGACTAGTGATTAGTTATAATATAGCTATAAATTCTTCGTAATTCTATTTTTAGAATTGAGGAAATAGTACGATGATATTATGAGAAATAGAGTTATTTGAGTTTTATAGGTCGAAGAAATTTTCGAAATGATGTAGAGGGTAATCACATTTCCGGTAATGAAAGGGTTTCTATCATGAGATATTGAATTACCTTCTGTTGTGACAAGTTGTATTATTTCTTTAGAGAAGGTTGATGATGGTTATAGTGGTTGAGATATCCCAAGAACAATCAATTTGTTTTTTATTTCTATAAGAAATTCAAAAACGCTCAATCAAATGTTTAAATTACTGAAGGGTAAACAATGGTTGAATATTTTCACGATTTAAATTCATAGGACTAAGTACACTAAGACTGGGTTGAACGTTTATGAATGTCGTTGATGTACTGTTTGTCGCTTGGGCCAAAAGGACGTAAAATTCGAGAAAGGCGGGTAGATAAATAGCGGAATGAAATTGCACAAGTACGAGCAGAGAGATCGCCAATACTCGGTCAAGATTGTGGTATATTAAGAACCTTATGCCGCTGTTTGGCATAAGTGCAGCTGTTCCGATATTAGCATTCTACCAAACCCTTAGTGAAATGATTATTATGACCACAACTATGGCTACAATTTATATAATTTCATATTGAACTAGGCATGAAAAGATCGGGCTAAATGTTTCCTCCCAAAAAGTTTTTCTAAGTATATGCCTCGTGTCTGTTAAAGGTAGCTTAGCTGAGGTGTCTGTTATAATATAAAATGATTTATAAAATTTAGAGAAAGTCAAGTTATTATTATAAAGAGATTTCTTCAAAAATTCCACGACTTTATTTCCATTTTTTTTTTTTTAGCAATTACATGGAAAATTAATGCTAAAAATTAACATTGAATGAGATGGAGTTGGAGAAGTCTATTCTGCTTGTTTAAAGCCTGAACCTGGAGGTCTATTTGGCGGTTTCCGTGTTGTCGGCGGTATAAACTTAATCCTTGGTGTTGTTGTGCCTTTAAAAAATGTCACATCATATTATATACAACTTTAATTACAGACAAAAAATTAAATGGAAAAACTTACTGTCGGAGCAATAAGAAAACTGAACGAAAATGAAAATTAAAAAAAGAAAAATAAACGAGAAAATCCCGAAAAAATTCATTCTTTTTAATGTTTCTTCGTCGAAGTTGAATGAAGAAATGCGTTCTGGTTAAATGTAAAGAATGTAATTAATTATTAATAATTAATGAAGCGAATCTGTCGATAAGATAATAATTTATTTCAACCTGCAAATTAATAAACCTCTTGGTCAGCTTTTTCAATTTAGGCTATAAAGCCGTACCAGGATTCAAGGACGTCGAAATTCTAGGGGTGCCAAACTGAGGTTGAGGGATCAATATTAAACAAAAAATCAATCATAAGTTCCTGATTTTCGTAGGTTTTTTTCCTAAGATATCGAAGTAGTTCTATCAAAATTTGCATCCAAAAAAATGAATGGCAGTTCATGGGAATGATTAAAATCAAAATGTGAAAAGCTAGTTTCTAGTAAAAAATTTTCGACTTGGGTTTTTTACTTTCAGTATTCCCTTTCTACCAGAGGGTCATAATCTTATTAAGCCAGATATTTGTTCAGAAACTCCCCGACTTTATTTACAATTTTTTATCCATTACATGAAAAACTAATGCTAAAAATTAACAGTGAATTCCCTATAGCGTTGGAGGAGTTATTTTGCATGATCAAAGCCTGATTCGGTCACTAGTTGGACTGGTGATTCATTCCTCCTGGTGGCAAGATCACAGCCTGTTTCGGTCCCCACGATGATTCGGGCCTTGGTGTTGAGCCTTTAAAGAAATTTCATATCACATTTTAAACGTCTTTAATTGCTATAAAAGATAATTGCTTAAAAAAACCTACTTTCAGAGCAAGCAGAAAATTGCACAAATACGAAAATTAATAAGAGAAAAGTAAACGAGAAAATTCCGGAAAAATTCATTTCTGATATTTTTTTTCTAGAAGTCTAATGAAGGAATGCGTTCTTGCTGTATGAATTACTCTGTAATTATAAATAATTAATGAAGTGTATCTATTGATAAGATATAGTCATTTTTTTCCATTTTCAAGTGACCAAAAATTAGGCTAATTAGTTGGCTTTTTAATGTCAGGTTAAAAAGCCGAGTTAAGACTATGGTTCCTGGTTATTCTGGCTTACATCACTTTTTAACCAAGATTCATATAAACCAAATTTAAACCTCAGACTTTTATCCTACAAACTCCATGTATAAATCGGGTAGGCCTTTAAACACCGTTATATTGCCACCTTAAATAATATAAAATGATTCATGAGGAAATCTCGTCACCGGGATGTAATTTTTTTTTGCTATTTACCCTAAAAAATTAACCAAAACTTTCGATAAAATGAAAGGTTGGTACAAATGTAAATTATGAGCATTGAAAATGTCATTTTCAAAGCTTTTTTATCATTTACCTTAATAAAGCAATTGATAGATTATAGGGATCGTTGTAGTAATTCGGGGATAATTTATCGGTGCTTATCAAATATTCTCTGGGGTTTGTTTTCTCTGAACGATCGTCTAGTGTAAAATATGGGAATTTGACATCAAGGAAAGTATGACTTTTATGGTAAAATCAGCTAAAAATCTTGCTGATAGCGTCGCCGCAGGACGTAAATGATTTAAATCAAAATTAAATTCTAGACAGATATTTCTTCTGGTAACCCCAGCGAATAGGAAATGCCCAGTTAAAATATTTCGAATGATACAATATTTACATAATATTTTCAAAATATTTTGATTGTACATTTCCCATTGGGCCGGCTTTATTTAACGTTTTTAGCATTATTACATGAAAATTAATGCTAAAAATATAAATATGAAAACTCGTTATTCCTGTATTTTTGGCGGTCGTGGATTTCCAGGAGGTTTTCCAGGTCTTATTGGTGGTTTTGGTGGTCCCCTTGGCTCTTTTGATGGTGGGTCTTGATCCAGAATGGCTTTAGGTTTCACGCCTTGAAAGAACATCACATTATAGTTGTCTTTAAACACTAAAATAAAATGAAAACACTTACGAGCAGCGCAAGAAGACAATTGCACAAGTGCAACAATTATAAAGAGAGATAAAATCGAGAAAATTTTAAAAAAGTTCATTCTTGATGTTTTTTTTTAGAAGTCTAATGAAATAATGCGTTCTTGCTGTATGAATTAGTCTGTAATTATAAATAATTAATGAAGTGTATCTATTGATAAGATATAGTCATTTTTATTTCCATTTTCAAGTGGCCTAAAATTAGGCTAATTAGTTGGCTTTTTAATTTCAGGTTAAAAAGCCGAGTTGAGACTATGGTTGCTGGTTATTCTGGCTTTCATCACTTTTTAACCAAGATTCATATAAACCAAATTTAAACCTCAGACTTTTATCCTACAAACCCCATGTATAAATCGGGTAGGCCTTTAAACACCATTATATTGCCACCTTGAATATATGAAATGATTCATGAGGAAATCTCGCCACCGGGATGTAATTTTTTTTTTTGCTATTTACCCTAAAAAATTAACCAAAACTTTCGATAAAATTAATGGTTTGTACAAATGTAAATTATGAGCATTGAAAATGTCATTTTCAAAGCTTTTTTATCATTTACCTTAATAAAGCAATTAATAGATTATAGTTATCGTTGTAGTAGTTCGGAGATAATTTATCGGTGCCTATCAAATTTTCTCTGGGGTTTGTTTTCTCTGAACTTTGTTATCAAGGGAAGCATGACTTTCGACTGCTGTATAAAATCGGTGAAAATTCATTAACACAATCGATGCTGGAATTATTGTAAATAATTTCAATCAATAGAATCTTTGAGACACTCCCCGGTTTTATTTATTCGCTTCTAATAAATACATGAAAATTAATGATAGAAGCAGAAAGTGAGGGGCTCGTTCGAGAAGCCCATTATTGCCGTTTTCCTCCTGGAGGTCCTGGTGGCGGTCTTTGTGGTTTTTGTGGTCTTTGTGGTTTTGGTGGTCTACCTATTGGCTCTTTTTCTGATTCGTCTTGAACCAGCATGGCATCAGGTTTTACGTCTTGAAAGAATATCACATTTTAGTTGTATTTAAAAACTAAAATAAAATGAAAAGACTTACCAGCAGTGCAAGAAGACAATTGCACGAGTGCAACAATTACAAAGAGAGATATAATCGAGAAAATTTTAAAAAAATTCATTCTTGATGTTTCTTTTAAGAAATTCAAAGAAGGAATGAGTTCTTTTTTAATGGAAAGCACAGCATATGTAGCTACTAACTATAAAAACTAATGAAGTTGATAAGATAGCAGTTTATTTCAAGTGGCTATAAAAATGAAGCTACTGAGTTGGCATTTAAATTCAGCATAAAAGCTTTTGCTTGGACTACAGTTTCTAGTTGTTGGTCTTCATTTTTTCTTTCGGACGAAATACTGAAAACATATGCTATAAATACTAGAATATTAGATCATTCTCACTGACCCATAGAAAATAATTTAACCTTACCCTATTTTATCGGTGAAATTCTTTTTTGGAGAGTCTTGATGCGGGAAAGGGAAAACTTAGATGAAGAAAGATGGGGAATGAAAATTACCTAGCTACAATACCTTCTGCAAACTTTTCAGCTTCTCTATGGTGTAGGTACAAGTATTCCAAAGAAAGGGACATTGACAAGAATATGAATCCAAAATCCAGTCGTTATAAATTAGAATTTTAAGAATAAAAATTTATTTTTTATTGTGGTAAAATTATTTTGCAGCAGCAGGAGTAACATGTTTACTTTAAAATGACTGGAACGCTATTGTTTCCCTTGTGCGTGTATTCTTTTTGCTTTTCATAAAAAAAAAGATCTGCTGCTCCCGATGAAATTAAAGTATAAGTTCAAGGTGAATGATTATCAGTATAATAAAGTCACAAGTATTATGGAGCATCGATGTCAAATATTCTCTGGGTTTTTTTCTATCTAAACTTTGATGAACAAGGAAGCATGACTTTCAACTATTGTAAAAGTCCGATTAAAATTTGTTATCAAAATCAAGGCTGGAATAATTGTAAAATAATTGAAATCTTTAGGATACTCCCCGGTTTTATTTATACGCTTCTAGCAATTACATGAAAATTAATGCTAAAAGTAGAAAGTGAGGAGCTCGTTTGGGAAGTCCATTATTGCCGTCTTACTGCTCCCTTACCGCCCTTTGTTGGTGGTCTTTTACCCATGGGGTCTTTTGGTGGTCTGTCTTGATCAAGAATGGCTTCAGGTTTCACGTCTTGAAAGAATATCACATTTTAGTTGTGTTTAAAAACTAAAATAAAATGAAAAAACTTACCAGCCGAGCAAGACGAATATTGCACGAGTGCAACAATGACAAAGAGAGATAAAATCGAGAAAATTTTAAAAAAATTCATTCTTGATGTTTCTTTTAAGAAATTCAAAGAAGGAATGAGTTCTTTTTGAATGAAAAGTGCAGTATGTAACTACAATAGTTAATGAAGTGAATCTGTTGATAAGATAGTCGTTTATTAGAAGTGGCTATAAAAATAAGCTGCTGAGGTGGCATTTTAAATTTAACCTAAAAGCTCTTGCCATGACCTCTTCTGGTTATTTGTCTCAATTTTTTATTTGGGACGAAGTAAAAATAAATATTATAAATAGTTGAACATTACCACTAGCTCGCACTGATTAACTCATAGGAAATAATTTAAACTAACCTAACCCATTTGTGAACTGCTTATGGAGGAGTCCCGACGTGAAAAACTAGCCTAATGCTTTTCCTTTTTCGGACTTTTAAGCTTTTCTGAGGTACAGCCAGTCACAGGCCCACTAAAGTAAAAGCCACTGACGAAAACATAAATTCGAATTACAGTTGCTGTAGTTCAGAATTTTGGGAGTAACGATTTATTTAATATTATGGCAAAATAACTGTGCACCCGCAGTGATCGGTAGTAGTGGCGAAGATCTCCAGTATATGCTGAACATGCGTTTTTTAAAATCTTATCACGATCTTCAGGTATCTGGATATCAAAAGGCACAGCTGTAACCTCTTGCTTGTCATCCGTGTGTATTGTTTTTCTTTTCGCCTGAGAAAATTAGCAGCAGCTCCTGATGAAATTTAGTATAAGCACCCGGTAAAATGATGAGGTTGTAACTATTAGGGCATCGACATTAAATATTAGTACCGAGGCGCCAATTTGCCGAAATCTTAAGGGGCAAACAGTCTTGACTTTTAGAGGGTGAAAGGCAAAGCATCAAGGAATGCTTGGCTTATGGGAAAAAAAGATCTTTGCTTCCCCAAATGGCGCCTCTGGTACAGTGTAGTAATAATGATTTGATATTAAGGAAAACCCCGAATGGTGCTTTTGGTCTAGTGTCTTAGCAGTGATTTGATATCAAGGGAAGCATGGACTTTCAATTATTGTAAAAGTCCGATTAAAATTCGTTATCAAAATCAAGGCTGGAATTATTGTAAAATAATTGAAATCTTTAGGATACTCCCCGGTTTTATTTATACGCTTCTAGCAATTACATGAAAATTAATTCTAAAAGTAGAAAGTGAGGAGCTCGTTTGAGAAGTCCATTATTGCCGTCTTACTGCTCCCTTACCGCCCTTTGTTGGTGGTCTTTTAGAGTCATTTGGTTGGGGTCCTGTTGGATCCTCTTGACCTAGCATGGCATCAGGTTTCACGTCTTGAAAGAATATATCACATTACAGTGGTCTTGAAACACTAAAATAAAACGACAAAACTTACCAGCAGAGCAAGAAGACAATTGCACGAGTGCAACAATCACAAAGAGAGATATAAACGAGAAAATTTTGAAAAAATTCATTCTTGATGCTTCTTTTCAGAAAGTCAAAGAAGGAATGAGTTCTTTTTGAATGGAAAGTACAGCATGTAACTGCAATAGTTAATGTACTGAATCTGTTGATAAGATAGTAATTTATTGCTAGTGGTTAAATAAAAATTAAGCTGCTGAGTTGGCATTTTCTATTCGGCCTAAAAAAAAGCTCTGTGGCAGGACTAGAGTTTCCGGTTGTTGATATTCATCTTTTCTTTTTGGCAAAGTACTGCAAACACATATGCTATAAATATTAGAATAGTGAATCATAAGCACTGACCCATAGAAAATCATTTAAACTTATCTTATCTTATGAGTGGAATTCTTGTGAGGGAGTTTTGATGAAGCATAAGAAAAACTTTGATGAGGGAAGATAGTGGGGAATGACAATTAGTCAGCTGCTACATCTTCGGCGAATTTTAAGCTTTTCTGAGTAAATACAAGTGTCCCAAAGAATGGGGCATTGACGAGAACATGAATAGAAATTACTGTTGTTATAAATCAGAATTATAAGAATTAAGATTTATTTATTACTGTTGCAAAATTATTTCGCAGCAGCAGGAGTACCATCCGTTTAATTTAAAATGACTGGAACCCTAACCCTTTAATGTTTGTCTTGTGCGTGTATTCATCTAAAAAAACTAACTTTTCATCTAAAAAAATAGCTGCAGTTCCCAATGAAATTAACTATAAGTTATGGGTGAATGATTAGCATTATGATAAATGTCCGCATTTACCGTAATGATGTCACAAGTAATTGAGCATCGACATTATATTTTCCTCGGTTTTTTTCTCTATAAACTTTGATGTCAAGGAAGCATGACTTTCAACTATTGTAAAAGTCCGATTAAAATTTGTTATCAAAATCAAGGCAGGAATAATTGTAAATAATTGAAATAAATCTAATTTTTAGGATACTCCCCGGTTTTATTTATACGCTTCTAGCAATTACATGAAAATAAATGCTAAAAGTAGAAAGTGAGGAGCTCGTTTGGGAAGTCCATTATTGCCGTCTTACTGCTCCCTTACCTCCCTTTGTTGGTGGTCTTTTACCCATGGGGTCATTTGGTGGTGCTTCGTCTTGACCTAGCATGGCATCAGGTTTCACGTCTTGAAAGAATAAATCACATTACAGTGGTCTTGAAACACTAAAATAAAACGAAATAACTTACCAGCAGAGCAAGCAGAATATTGCACGAGTGCAACAATGACAAAGAGAGATATAAACGAGAAAATTT
This sequence comes from Liposcelis brunnea, assembly GCA_023512825.1. Classification (NCBI taxonomy): domain Eukaryota; kingdom Metazoa; phylum Arthropoda; class Insecta; order Psocodea; family Liposcelididae; genus Liposcelis; species Liposcelis brunnea. Next base: position 16,593,234 of record CM042073.1, read on the forward strand.
TGAAAAAATTCATTCTTGATGCTTCTTGTCAGAAAGTCAAAGAAGGAATGAGTTCTTTTTGAATGGAAAGTACAGCATGTAACTGCAATAGTTAATGTACTGAATCTGTTGATAAGATAGTAATTTATTGCTAGTGGTTAAATAAAAATTAAGCTGCTGAGTTGGCATTTTCTATTCGGCCTAAAAAAAAAAGCTGTGTGGCAGAACTACGGTTTCCGGTTGTTGATATTCTTTTTTTCTTTTGGTCAGAAGTAATAAAAACATATGCTATAAATATTAGAATAGTAAATCATGAGCACTGACCCATAGAAAATCATTTAAACTTATCCTATCTTATGAGTGAAATTCTAGTGAGGGAGTCTTGATGTTGGATAAGAAAAACTTAGATGAGAGAAGATAGTGGGGAATGAAAATTAGTCACCTGCTAGACCTTCGGCGAATTTTTAAGCTTTTCTGAGGTACAGGTACAAGTACAAGTATCCCAAAGACTGGGACATTGACAAGAACATGAATCCCAAAGACTGGGACATTGACAAGAACATGAATCCAAATTACTGTTGTTATAAATCAGAATTTTAGGAATAAAAATTTCTTTACTATTGTGGCAAAATTGTTTCGCAGCAGCAGGAGTAACATGCATTTGTTTACTTTAAAACAAACTTTAAAAATGACTGAAACCCTATTGTTTGTCTTGTGCGTGTATTCTTTTTGCTTTTTATCTAAAAAAAAATAGCTGCAGCTCTCGATGATATTAAATATAAGTTATGGGTGAATGATTAGCATTATGGTGAATGTTCACATTTACCGTAATGTAGTCGCAAGTAATTGAGCATCGACATTATATTTTCCTCGGTCTTTTTCTCCCTAAACTTTGATGACAAGGAAGCATGACTTTCAACTATTGTAAAAGTCCGATTAAAATTCGTTATCAAAATCATATCAAGGCTGGAATTATTGTAAAATAATTGAAATCTTTAGGATACTCCCCGGTTTTATTTATACGCTTCTAGCAATTACATGAAAATTAATGCTAAAAGTAGAAAGTTCGTTTGGGAAGTCCATTATTGCCGTCTTACTGCTCCCTTACCGCCCTTTGTTGGTGGTCTTTTACCCATGGGGTCTTTCTGTGCTTCGTCTTGACCTAGCATGGCATCAGGTTTCACGTCTTGAAAGAATAAATCACATTACAGTGGTCTTGAAACACTAAAATAAAACGAAATAACTTACCAGCAGAGCAAGCAGAATATTGCACGAGTGCAACAATGACAAAGAGAGATATAAACGAGAAAATTTTGAAAAAATTCATTCTTGATGCTTCTTGTCAGAAAGTCAAAGAAGGAATGAGTTCTTTTTGAATGGAAAGTACAGCATGTAACTGCAATAGTTAATGTACTGAATCTGTTGATAAGATAGTAATTTATTGCTAGTGGTTAAATAAAAATTAAGCTGCTGAGTTGGCATTTTCTATTCGGCCTAAAATAAGCTCTTTGGCAGGACTACGGTTTCCGGTTGTTGATATTGTTTTTTTCTTTTGGTCAGAAGTAATATAAAAACATATGCTATAAATATTAGAATAGTGAATCATAAGCACTGACCCATAGAAAATCATTTAAACTTACCTTATCTTATGAGCAAAAACTGTGGGATGAGGAAAACTTAGACGAGGAAAGATAGTGGAGAATGAAAATTAGACAGCTGCTGCGCTTTCGGCAAATTTTTAAGCTTTTCTGAGGTACAGGTACAAGTATCCGAAAGAAAGGACATTGACGAGAACATGAATCCAAATTACTGTTGTTATAAATCAGAACTTTAGGAATAAAAATTTCTTTACTATTGTCGCAAAATTATTTTGCAGCAACAGGAGTAACATGCGTTTACTTTAAAATGACTAAAACCAGAGAAAACCCTATTGTTTGTCTTGTGTGTGTATTCTTTTACTTTTTATCTAAAAAAAATAGCTGCAGTTCCCAATGAAATTAACTATAAGTTATGGGTGAATGATTAGCATTATGATAAATTTCCCCATTTACGGTAATGATGTCACAAGTAATGGAGCTTCGACATTAAATTTTCCCTTGGTTTTTTTCTCTCTAAACTTTGATGTCAAGGAAGCATGACTTTCAACTATTGTAAAAGTCAGATTGAAATTCGTTAACAAAATTGAGGCTATGGAATTATTGTAAATAATTGAAATCAATCTAATCTTTAAGATACTCCCCGGTTTTATTTATACGCTTCTTGCAATTACATGAAAATTAATTCTAAAAGTAGAAAGTGAGGAGCTCATTTGGGAAGTCCATTATTGCCGTCTTACTGCTCCCTTACCGCCCTTCGTTGGTGGTCTTTTACCCATGGGGTCTTTTGGTGGTCTGTCTTGATCAAGAATGGCTTCAGGTTTCACGTCTTGAAAGAATATCAAATTTTAGTTGTGTTTAAAAACTAAAATAAAATGAAAAAACTTACCAGCCGAGCAAGAAGAATATTGCACGAGTGCAACAATCACAAAGAGAGATATAAACGAGAAAATTTTAAAAAAATTCATTCTTGATGCTTCTTTTCAGAAAGTCAAAGAAGGAATGAGTTTTTGTTGAATGAAAAGTATAAATGATCAATTAAATAAATCTGTCGATAAGATAAAAACACATTTAAGAGCCCATAAAAATTAAGCTGCTGAGTTGGCTCTTAGCTTTTAAAAATTAGGCTAAAAAACCGAACTGTGGCTACGGTTGTCGTTAATTGGTCTTTATTTTTTTTTTCCTAAGGTCGCCTTTCCAAGTTGACGATAAAAAAAGGGAATAAAGAAAGAAGAAATTGAATAAGTATGATTCTGGTTTTGTTAAAACTTAAAAGCTGGATTGTTGCGATCAGGGCCACCTGGAATTTTTGAAGGAGTATCTCTATTCAAAAATCGATGGAACATTTTTCTTCTTTAGCTAGGAAAAAATATTTTACTGTAAATGCGTGGCCAATTCTTTACTGATCTCGCCTTAAGGGTTTATCCTCTACATCAATAGCCAACCAAGAATCTTTCCCTTTTAAACTTTCGAAAATAATATCGAAACTTGCTCCCTTAAGGGTATAAATTCGTTCTTAATGTTTTGAAAATCTTGATCTATTATGTCTGCTGGATTCGGATCTGTATTAATTACCGGACTTGAGGAAATTTAATGTCAGTTTTGACGTTGATACCTTTTAGAATTTCGATGACACTAAATCTTCCCTGTTAATATTTTCACCCGGGGCCGCTGTATTGTTTCTTGTTACTTCAGTCATTGTTGTTACCTAAAGCCTAATATCAACTGGTGCTCAGAAGCTTTACCCATTGGCACATGTTCCTCTTTTTTTTTTAAAAAAATGGAATTATTGGTTCAAGGAAAATCGATTAATAATGCTTTAGCTATGTCAGTTATATTGTATTAATATTATTTAACTTTCTGTAGAACTTTATATCCAGGCGGTTTCGGTGGTTTTATCTCTACTCCTGGGTCCGCTTCAACTCCTTGGTCCGCAAAAGCGGATGCGTCTGCTTCGCGTTCATACCTTGCTCCTCCGCCAACGTCAGAAACTTCCTCTGTTTCCTCTCCTAATCCAAAAAAAAAATAATAATAAATTCAATTAAATTAGAAAAGTTAACTTAACAAAATTAAGTTTACCGGAACACAGTGCTAGAATAAAAATTGAAATTAAGGCAAATATTAGAAAAATCTTTTTAGAATCCATCTTGATGTTAAACCTGTAAAGCTAAAAGTAAATTGCCTATTTACTATCTACAAATAACTATTTTTTAATTACACGTGAAAATGGTTACAGCTTACACAAAGATTGTAATGAGAAAAGTTGATCGTTAGAAGGTGCCACGTGTCCCCGAAATAAAAAAACCAATGAAATCCTATTCTGACGACTTAATTTCTGACTGGTTGAAAAAGCTTCAGCTGCACGCATCGGGAAACACTGGAGACATACTATTTTGCCAAAAGTCGCTAGTGAATATCGTCTGCTTTAGTGTTCACATTGTTGGGATGATCTGATCATAATTTGATTGGAAGACAAGTATGTGGCCACTACAGCAGACGATATTCACAAGCGATGACTCCTGGTACCTAGTTAATCTTTCGTGTTTTCCATTAAAAGAATTGTCTTTTGCTTGTGGAATTAATTTATTTTAATTTTCTTATTGCCGTCGGTTGTATCGACAACATACCTCATGACACACAAAAAAATGCCAACAAAGCAGAAGATATCTTCCAATTACATACAGCTGACGTCATGCCCGGAAAAACTATACTTTCAAACGCCAAGAGAGCGCCCCCCTGTGAGATCTCCTTTTAGATATTGAAATGAAAAGTCAAAACTTTTTAGTATTGAAGTTAGCCTATTTATATTGAAAATTTTTCCGGCATCTTCATCAAATCTGGATAGTGAGTATCCGAATTAACTTGGCATGGCGTGGCTTCATTATTTTCATCATAACATTCATGCTCATGTGACTTAAATTTTCGTTTATCTGTGCATTCTTTTTCAATCTCACCTTCATCATCTCCAGAATCATAGTCTAAGCTCCGTTTTCCGGGAGGCTTGGGAGGCTTTCCACCTTCTTCTTCACTACTAACCGTAGAAATATGGCAAGGTACTTGAAGAATTACGCACACAAATACCAAAACAATATCTAAAAAATCTATCGGTCTTCCTGGGCTCTGTTTTTCAAGATTCCCCGGATTTCCACGTGGATGTCTTTTTTCTCTTATTTCGTTTAGACTGGCATACCCTTAAAAGAAAATTAAATGTGTAACATATATCTCAATTTGGGATTTAAATATTCATCAAATCGTATACGAACCATTAAATGCGGTTAATTGCTTTAAATCAATCAAGAAGAAAAAAGTGAAGAGGAAAATTTTAAAACAAGAAAATGTCATACTATTTAACTATCGCAAGCATATATTGTTAATAAGAAGAGGTAACTAACAACAAAAATGGGTATTTATAAGTGTTTAATTAGGCGCTAAATTTAGGCTTAAATTTTTATCTTTTGCGTTAAACGTCATGGCGTAGTCGTTTCATTCATCTTGATTAGCCTAGAGAACAATAAATGATTGGCTCCATTTATTGAACCAATTATGGTAACTGATAACTAAAATGCAGCTATTGCCTAAAATATTGGATAAGGTACATTAGGTATGCTGGAACTCGAGGAAAATTTTGTTATCAAACATTTTTATAAAGTTCAGAATTTTTCAAGAACAGCACCACTGATTCTTCAAGCCTTATGCAAATTTGTGAAAGTTTGAAAATTTGATAAACACTTGCTGTAAGGTACAATCCGTTAAGCACCATAAAAGTTCCGGAAAAACCACCGGATGGAGCTAGTGTCACTGCAGGTTGCCTAATGTTCAGAGAATGGCCACTAAAATTCGCCACAGCATTCAAATCACTGACCTTTCTCTTTTCTTCTTGTACCGATCCATATGACTTCTGTTAGTCATTCTCTGAACTAAAATACCATCCTTAGTAACACTAATGCCAAAAAACTTTTATGTGATGCCTCCTGTATCCCTCTTACAAATTCCTGAATTTGTATAACATTTTTAAAATTTTTGAATAATTTTCATCTAGACTGATGCGTCTATAATTCCGCTTTAGTTGGTCTTTGTTACTAGATTCTTGTTGGGCTTCTTCAGGAAAACCGTGCTCCAAGCTGCGTTTACTGTTGCTCTTCATACTAAGTTCCTCACTAATCATTTCGGGTTTATTTAAAGGGAATTTGCAGTCTAATTCCATCATCATGCATATTATTACCATGATAATTTCAAAAATACCCACTGACTCTTCTTTATTAGGTTTCTTTGGTCCGACCGCTGTTCCCGGCTTTTCTCTTTTAAACATCCTATGCAAGTCTACGTTACCTTTTGCAAAAAAAATTTAATTAAATTATTTTTTTATGAGACGAAATTCGCAGTTAAGCGAACATAAAATTATTTTCTAATTACCTAATGCGTTTATTTCCCTTAAATCAGCTAAAACTAGAAAGCTGAACAAAAAACTCTTGAAATAGAAAAATTTCATATTGTTCAGCAATGAGTACAACGAGAAAGATGAATGAACAAATGAATGAATGAATGTTTGTCGATCGGTATTTAAGTGAAAGGTAAATGTGGTAGCTTATCAATTTAATGTGACGTCATAGATCTTTTCTTTGCGCAGAAACGTTCACTGTAATTTTAATTGTCAGCCGCAGCAGCAGCAAATAAATGTTAAGCCTAGTTACCGAATGAAAAAATTTTACCTCCCCCAAACTTTTAAAATTAGACTTGTCCCGTCGTTTGTAGCAGCTTGCAGGTCTTGACTTGCAATCCTGTATTTTTGTCTATGGCGATCATATTCAAAATTCGAAATTCCAAAGTCTCAACTCGAAAATTCAGCGTTTCACACTTTTTATAATTCTGGGGCCTTGAAATTAAATTTAGGAATAAGAAATTAAGACATTGCTTTAATTGTTTATATTAGAAATAATGTCATGGTGACTTGATTAAATCTGAAGTTGTTGCCTCGTGTTGGGTTTTTATCTTCCGCCCACTACGGAAGGTGGCCTGATGGGTCTAAGAGGTGGCAATGGTGATGAATCTGGTGGCAGCGGAAACATTACTGGTGGTGGAGGCGGTTCAATTGGAATCGGTGCTGGTGGTTTGTATTCTCCAGCTGGCACATGCACGTGCACATGTTCATGCTTGTTTGTCTGTCCCCACTGCGTCGGTTTATTCGAGCCGAATATAGAGGAAATAAATTTTTTTTTCTTCTCTATAATGCTTTCTAATATACCGAACCCGAATCTCGGGGATTCTTCATCAGGCTTGTCTAAAACAAAACGTTCATTATTTTCTTCTTAAATTTTACTTTTAAACGAATCAGACGTTCAGTAAAATTAGTTCAAATGTCCAGACCTGTTTCTGCTTTCTCATCCTTTGAAGATTCTGTAACAGAATCTTCGCAATTGGCGAATAGCATCAAAAACAAAAAGACCAAAAGAACTTCATTCTTCATTTTTTAATAAAAAGAAAGACTGATTGAAATTAGTTGCATAGCCAAAGCTAAAGCTTATCGCATTACTTTTATGACTTTTAATGACGATAATGTGTTTTCCTGATTAGGCCGCAGCAATAGGTTGGATAAATAAACAAGAAAAATGAACTTGATACCTGTGTTCGTGCCTTTTGCTTTTCTGTTTACAGTCCTTTTCTTAAATAATAAAAAGACTAGTTCACAATTAGTGACAGGTTTGTTCAAGAATTCTAAAAAACATGTCATGAATTAAATTTTAATCAAATTTTATTTATTTTCCAATATTAGAACAACCCGTGGATAGTGAAAAGGGCAATCACCCAATAAAAGATTTAGTGGTTCCGGGATACAATGAAGATCCCTCTATTTCGGGTGCCATTGTAAACGCAATAAAAGAAATAATTGTTGCACTTATACATGCAAAAGTGGAAATTATAGAAGTACTAATAAAGGTTACTGTGGACATAATAAAAAATTTGATAATTCAAAGTGGACATGCAATCCAACAAATTATTTTACTTATGATAAAAATTATGTTAACTCCGATTTACTTTTGGGATAATCCATATTATAATGATGATGATGATGTTGATAGTGTTAATTATGAAGATGATTTTGTCGATTTTCAAAAAGTTAACGGTCAATGAAGATCCTCTGCCGCATTTCTTTTTAGTAAGTAAATGCCTAACATGAATTCAATATTGAATAGAGCTAACACTTAAAATTTTTTCGTTATTCCTAAAATTTTGCTCAAACTTGTGTGAAGTTCTGATTTAAATTATACCAGCTGTGTCACGTGTAATAAAATTTTTTTATTATAAATTTCTCAAAATTTTTAAAAAAATGAAAATAAAGCATTTTTTTACTTAAATGAAACATGATGGTGCAGGATGAAACTTGCAACATTGTTCTGTTTATTATTTTTCTAAAGACACGACAGAATTATTTTTCGGTTTGAATCTAAGGTCCTTATAGAGAGAGTCGCCAAATAAATTGCTGTTTTTGATTGGCTGTGACCAAACGTGACACGTGAGTTAAGCACCGAGCAGCAGAAGACGTACGACGTCACCAACAATCCACGGCTTTTTTCAGGCTGTCTAGTTTCTGGAATATTTTACAGAGGGTGGCTCAGAACTTTTTAGCCAATGCCATGATGGCCTTAATGGAAACAAATGACGTCATTTTTCATTTGTTTACAGTAGGACTACTCTCTTTGTAAACCGCGTAGACTCATCCGATCCGCCATTTTATGTCAATTAAAAAGCAGATCCAAAATAGCTGCTTATGCTTCAAATTGTTTAATGCCTCATAATAAGTCAAACATTGTTTGACGTCAGTTGAACGTGATTTATGACGTCAGCACGGTCAGCCGCTTTTTTAATCTCTAACTCATTTTAAATTTTCAATATAGTTGAAAGAGTGTAAATCGATCTTAATTCGTTTTTCATTTATTTCCAGGATTCCTCGAAGAGGCCAAGAGAATTTCTTTAAATTCTCAATCAACAACCAGTCAATAATGCTCAGCTATAAATCAAAGCTTCCTTCAATCTGCAACAGTCAATAATATTATCAACGGGACAAATATCTACGAATATTTGTCTTTCACATTATTACGAAAGGTTTTTTTATCCTTTCAATATTTTCATATTCGAGAAAAAGGAAATTAATTGACATCAACGCAGAGCATAACAGAGAGCATTTATTTAAAATGAGTACTTCATCCAATTATAACATCATTATTCATTTATTAAATAACAATCGCATGCAACGTTTGCATAAATTTAAATCATCACCAATTTGAATAATTTTATAGAGGGATATTATCTCGAATTAGCACCATCGGATCAAAAAAAATCTTATTTTAAAAATAAATGCAAATTTTAGGAATTTAGATTTCCTAAGCAGGCCTACATCCCTCATTATATTTATTTAAGCACGAATTTGTGCTCGACCAATAATAAACACCTAATAACAATTAATGGCCCCAAAAATCACTTTTAATAACAAGAATCTCACCATAATAATAAAAAATTAACATGGCCAAAAAAAATCGTGTCATGTTTGAGATTCGCTAATTTTTTTTTATAAACATCAAAATCGGTTATGGTGTTGTTTGTAAGCGTACATGATTCCTAAGCTAATGTTAAGAGAAAAAAAAAGGAAACCAATAATTCTGTTGATCGATGTGTTTTATACTAATTAATTAATTGTAGTTCTTGATCAGCTGAAAAAATTTAGAGGTGACCAAATAAAATGAAATTATTGTTTTTTGGCCATTCCTTAATTTGGCCGCCACTGATTTACAATTTAATATTTTTGTATGTTTTAAAAAAAACTGAAAACTACAATACTGCAACATTTAGGTTAAATATTGTCATTTATTGCATATATCAGCGGGACTGATAATATTAATTTTTTAGGAATATGCGCTTTGTTTCATGTCGTATAAAAATTTTGGATAACAGAAAATGAATGTTGTTATTTTTAATGCTCGAAATATCAATGCAGCAATAATATTAGGCTTAATCGATAGCAAAATCTAAGCAAGGAAAGTGTTTATAATCAGCGAAAATTTTTTATTGAAAATTCAAATTCAAATGAAATTTTTAGTTACTGAAAAAATATTCTCCGAGAAATTATGTGTCTTGGTTAAAAATTGTTAAAGCTGTTTATGATTCGCGTAATAATTTTAATGTGAAAAACATTTTTTTTTTAAAATTTAATTTTATAAAATTCTTAATTGATATTCTGCTGCATTAAAAATTTAATTTCAATTAATTTTAAAGCGATAAAGGAAACGTCAAAAGTTTCACTTCAATAAATAATTAATTATATTTTTAAATTAGATAATTGAAAACCCCGGATTTAGAAACCACGAAAAAAATTATTTTTAAAATTAATTAAAAATTAAATAAAAAAATAATTCAATCCCCGATTTAGAAACCACGAAATTTTTTTTCGGGGTTTCTTTACGTAAGCAAAAAATTAAGTGAGATTTGATTTAATTTTAAGAAATCTTTAAATTGTGATTTATTTTAAATTAGGGCTATTACGACCCCAAGTAAAAAAAAAACAGACATTCAAACAGTTAAAAATAACTGGGGATTTTAAATTTTTTACAATCGATTCTAAGTAAGAACATTAGGAAGTTTTTTTAAAATAAGCTTCTGTTGAAGTTTTTTCTACTGGCAAACATTTTTACGCTTGATATGGGTCGGATTAGTCCTAAATAGTGCATTTCAGTTTTCAATTATTAAATAAAATAACTCGACAATCGTTTTTTAATAAAGTTCCTATTTTTTTTAAAAATTTAAAAAATATATTTTAAAAAAAACTATTTTAAAAAATTTAATTAAGATTATTAACCACTGGTATATGCAGGAAATATAACAGGAATGTAAACTGGATCCACAACAACTATATTATTAAGCGTAAACATTTACTAATAAGTCGTAATGCAATCGATGACATTTATCCGTAAATCGATGTTTCAATGGAGATCTAAGCAAGGACGAGTTCCGTAACGCTGTTTTTCGTCACCAAACTAACAAGACTTCCATTGGTTGGACGATCATTACCTTGACTCCATTTAAACAGCAAGCTGAAGTTGAAAAAAAAGTGTAAAAAAAAAAAAGATTAATACAATTTATGGTAATATTTTTTAAAAATTTATTTACTCTTTTTTTCCCCTCAATTGCTTACTCTGATACAAAATCCAAAGATGTCCATGTTGAAGTATCTGCAGTAGGCATCCATTTTCTATTCATAGGTGTATCTAAAGTAACTGGAAGCAATGCAAGTGCAACAGAACCTGTTGGAAGCCCACCGTCTTTACTACCTAGAGATTTGGTAAGTTGATGAACAGCTGCCTTAGCTATGCCATATCCAATCATTCCAGGGGTAGCATTTAATGCTGGTTTTGCTCCAGGAAGAGTGATTAAACCACCTATATCAATTCATTACTAATTAATTTTTTTCTTTGTCAGTAAAAATTAAATTAAACTGATAAGACTTGCCTTCTTTAAGATGTTTTGCAGCTATGCTTGCTGCAATTGTAGAGCTCCAAACGCTCTGCTTCCACATCAGATCTGCATTTTTAATAAAATCCTTAGCAGCTGAATTTCCACCTGCCCAACCTCCAGCAACACAGATAACAGCATCAAGCAGATTTCCATTTAAAACTTTATTAACTTCCCCCAAAACTGATGATTCTTGATCAATCCATGATTCTTCAGGTTTTACTATTATATTAACATCAGCTTCTTCATTTGTTTTAAGGTCAATTGATCCAACCCACTAAAATCATAATAGAATAGATAATGATAAAGAAATCTCTCCAACTGAGTTTGATCACTGGACCGTGAAAGGTAGTTTCACTTCATTGACAATTTTGTTCTACAATTTTCCATGTAGACTTATGTTGACTTTTTTATTTTTCAAATTTATTTCATTCGCCTGAGTCCATAATTAAATCCTTGTTATAATTAATATCTTATGCATTTTTTTAAACCGGTTTTTTTATCATCAGAAAAACTAGGCTTAGTGCCAAGTGATTCAACCTGGGAAAATTCTCGATTTTTTCAAAGAAAATGACAAAGTCATGGCTAATTGATAAGGGTAAGGTACTTACCCAGTTTTTGGTTTTGAAATGAGAAACACAAGCAGCTCCAAGTGCTCCTCTGCCTCCGTAAATTAAGACTCTTCCTGAAGCACTCATTTTTATGTTGTTATGAAGACAGACAGAAAACTGATGACGATGCCCTGGAAGGTCATCTAGCGGAGATTTTTATGAAACTTGTCTACTGCCACGACAAAAGGCGGAATCATTAAAAAATTTGAAATAAGAATGCATGCCTTGTCAGCCTTTTTTTCTCTATTCCACTCATTGTATTGATTCGTGAACTTAAAAACGCGTTCATGCTAATCAAAATTTACTGAAAACTATCCTAGAAAAATTTGAATGTTTGAATCTTTAGGGCAGAAAAAAGAGTGTTTTAAGTTTTAATCGACGCCGACAATCACGCACAAACCCGATTACAGTATACGCATTTCTTTTTTCAAATAATATAAAGGACACATTAAGGAGAAAAAGCCCAGAACAATCCATTGAAAATGTTTAATTCATTCAAATTGTAAATAAACAAAACACTTGTTGACTTTAAATTTCAGGGCCCTATAATTCAATGCTACCAACTTTCAAAACGAAAAAGTGCTGGGAAATTTCGTGACGTCATGATGGCCTAGTTGGGTTAGAATTTTTAGTGATGGAAAATATAGTTAAAAAATTCTCGTAAATGGGATTATAATATTAGTAAACGAATTTCTTGAATTATTCAGTTTTACTTCACAAACATCGTGTAATCATATTTATAAGATTTTGGCCCCTGGAAAATATTACGTCGTGTTAGAAATGTCACGACATGAAGGTGAGGAACCACGGAACTGCCTATATTGAACCCTGACGAAAAAGAAAAAAAAATATTGCACTCGCAATTTCCTTCAAATTTGCGAGTCATCCTTTTCTGACTTTATTACCATTGCCCAGATTTATAACTAACCAAATTTCTTGCGTATTTATATGAAATGGTGTTACATTCGCCATTTTGTTAAATCTATTAGGAACGATTTCTCTCGTGATATCATTAATGAAATTTTTCTAAAATCAATTCTGATTCTCCGATTTTAGCTTTTAAATAGATAAATCACGGAATTTCGAGGTTTTAGCCTCGAAGGATTTTGTCCTCGAGCGATTGGAATGATGTGTAATAATAGATGATTTCTTTTGTTATTGAAATGGATTGTTTAAATTTTTTATTTTGATTATTTTTCTTGGGAAAATTTTTGAATAGTCATTATTAATATGAGATCAAGTTTGTGGAAATTGATACATTTATTTTAATTATATCGTGAAGAAGCAAGAAAATTGGATAATTGCAATGTTGGAATGTACAATTGTGAATCGGACACTATGACAAACCAAACTTTTATGTTTATGAATGATAATACTGTTATTTACATATTTTCCAATTGTAATTCCATAACATTAAAAAGAAATATGTAAATATGATTGTAGAAGGATTTAGTGTCTTTTTTAAATCAAAATGTTTGTGTTTTGAAAAATTTTATTTATTAAAATTCTGTTTTTCAGGTGTAAGCTGTGATTCATGTCTTAAAGGAAATTTTAGAGGCAGACGATTTAAATGCCTAATATGTTATGACTATGATTTGTGTGCTACTTGTTTTGAGTCAGGAGCAACAACAACTCGTCATGCTACAGAACATCCTATGCAGTGCATACTTACTCGCTCAGATTACGGTGCGTTGAAAATATAATATTATTGTGAGTTGGAACTTTTTGACGTTATTGATTAATTATTTAATGCTACAGATTTGTATTATGCTGGAGAAGCTGTTAATGCTGAACAACCCCAAGCATTTACATGTCCATACTGTGGTAAAATGGGACATACAGAAGCATCCCTTCAAGAGCATGTAGCAGCTGATCATGCCGAAACAGCTCAAGAGGTTATATGCCCAATATGTGCCAGTCTTCCTGGTGGTGATCCTAATCTAGTTACAGATGACTTTGCAGGACATCTGACTTTAGAACATCGAAGTGGACCTAGGGATTTAATTTCATTTCTGATATCCTTTTATTTACAATTTAAATTATTTTGTTTGTATGTTGAAAATTATTTATGCTTATTGTTTTCCTTAATGATTTGTTTACGATGAACCAGCAACGTCCCGACATGGGGTTCGTCGAATACCGCACCCTTCAAGGGGAGTTACTGGTCCCCGATCTAGGCGTTCGAACATGCACTTCAGTTCCTCGGGGGGACTATCCCCGTCTTCAAGAGAGACTGTAGATCCAATTGCTGAGTTGTTAAGTCAGCTGTCTGGCGTAAGAAGAAACGCTGGACAGGGTTCAACTCCTTCCACTTTACAACAGCTTCAAATGCAACTGCAACTGGAGAGGCAGCAGGTGAGGGTAAGAAATCTTCAATTTATTATTTTAAAATTCGGGCTTTAATGTTCGAATCCATGAAATTAGGATTCATTAGGGATTTTATTAGTTATATTTTAATTTTTTGTTTAGGCCGCGAGGCAGCAATTAGAACGTTTGCCGCGGAGGCAAACTCAAGCCGCTGCATCAGGTTGCAATTCATCCGCACCGGCTGCTCCTCCTGTCCAAGATACACCAACTCAACCACAACCATCGCAATCGCAGTTCCTCCTTTCAAGGTAAATTTGAACAGGACAAAATCGAAATGAATCATTGAAAATTTTTAATTAGTTTCAGCTAAATAAGAATTTCAGAATGCATTAAAAAAACTGGAAAAACGTGAAAATTTTGAATTTGATTAGACAAGGTAAAACATTTAATTTTTAAAAGCAAAATTAACTTTTACTGTAATTATTTTTAGATGTATGGAAGAAAGTATGTCAGACGCTGAGCTTCAAACGTGGGAACAGGAAAGAGCGGATCGTAGTTTGTTTGTCCAAGAACTTTTCCTTTCGACATTAGCTGGAATCGAGGCCTTGAGCATGCCTAGTGGCGAATCTCTTAATCTATCCGGTGGCAAGGGGGAGCAGGAAAGTGTAGGAAAAAATACTAGCACCAGTTCAGATGAAGTAGGCAACAAAGATGGCTTTCAAGCTTCAAGGTAAGAATTTTTCCTGATTCGATGCTCTTACCAAAATGATAATTATTCGCATCACAATTTTATTAACAGAAAAAAATAAATTTGGTTTCTTTTCTAAAAAAAATTCTTTTATGCTCGAAAACTGTTTTAGTTTTTTTTCCAGCTCCAAAATTTTTTGTATTTTTTTTCTGTTTTCAGAAGTTACAAAATCATTTTTTTATACTCTAGAATTTTTTTGTTAATTTCTGTTCTATTTCAAAATTGTTTCATTTTCATTAATAATTTTTTATATAGTAATTCAGGGTCAAGTCACCAAAGTGTGAGTCAGCCAGGTGAGGAAACCGGGTCGTCGGAGGCATCATCGCTTCAGACCCAATCCTCAAATTTAGCTACCGCGAAAAATAACGCATCTTGTAGTAAACGAGTTGCTCGGCCACCGCCGAACACGCTGACTGCAGGAAGCCGGACTCAACCCCCTCACCAAGGGTAAGTTTCAAATCATTTTATAATCTTAGCTTTTTACAAGAAACCTTCTGATTTAAATAAATCGAATTTAGGGAAAATAAATGTATTATGAAATGTTTAGATCAACGTCAGGAAGTCATCCTGAGGTCCGAGGTGTAGCACCAGTGCGAGGAATCCTCGCTCCGCCACAAGTTCGTCATATGCCTGGTATAGTGCCGTCACTCGGGCGTACCAATCCTAGGAAACCGGTTCGACCAGTCGACGGACGTAATCAAGCCACCGAGCCTCCCCCACCTCATTAACACCTCCCTAACCTCCTCTAGTCCTTTTTACTTTTTTTATTAGTACTTCCTTCGTTTATTTAAAAAAAAAAAATCCGATTCGTACTGCGAAAATGAAATTTTTTTGTTGTTTTGTGGAGGATTCTCGCTTTTACTGCATAAGTTTCGAATAATTGGGTGTCAGGGGCGGATTGAGCCACTTGAAATTTAAAAATTACCCCGTAATCCGATCGATCCGTGAAATAGTCGAACCAAAAATTTTTCCTGGTGATTGGGCCAGTGAGCCAGATTCTCCAGGAAAATTAAGGAAATTTCACGGGTCGGTCGCACTCTTCAATCCGCCCCTGATTTATAACTTCGGTAATTTTTTTTAAACGTCATGTTGTCAGAACCGTCCAATGCGATTTTTTTTATATGATGTAAAGAAAATTATTGGAAACTCTTGCAAACGATGCATGAAAAAATAATTGTAACAGAATCTCATTCGTATTTGTTTTTTTTTTCTTTTTCTAGTTCAATGAGCATAACATGTCAAGATAAAGATCCCTGTTAAATAGAATAACGAACGGTGAATGGTTCAAAATGTTTTTTTCGGAAGAATCCACGCGGCTACGTGGTCGCTAGTCCCAGGTTCGCAGCCAAACGCACCCATTTCATTTTTTTCCCAATGTAATGAAGACTTTTTTACAGTGAAGTTTTATTTTGTTTGTAAAGCTTTTAATGTTAGATATAAAGCACGTGCATATAGCACGATTTAGAAAAAATTTTTAGTCTATTTTTTTGAGATTAGGCTAAAAAAAATAATAAAAATTATTTACCTAAACCATCTCAGACGATTATTTGCTTTAAATAATTCAAGAATTAAAAAAAAAAATTATATTAGATTTTCTAGTAACGATATCAGGCCTAATAATTGTTGGCTATTATAATTAGCTAAGTTCATAGGGTGGCGAATTAAAATAAAACATGACACTGAGAGCTTTATTATTATTTTTTGCACTTTGAGCTTTTTGAATCATTAATGTTTAGTGAGATTCTGTTTATATTTTTTTTCGAAAGGTGAATAATCGTAGAAAAGGTCGAATGAGTTATAAAATGTGATGCTAGATGATTAATAGGTTTTTTTGGTATTGCAATCCAATATTTAATTAATGAGGCTCAGCTGAAAAAAAATTTTATAGATTGTACTTTAATCATCTGCTTGGTCCTTTTTAGCTACTAATGGTTTCAAATACTGCGTTAAACTTTTTTAACAAAAATTTTTAAATTTTTTTTCATTTCGGTAACGCCTGTTTAATTTTCAAAACTGACTTGTGCTGGGCAAGATTATTCTCAAATAAGAAAAAGTATGGAATCATGCTGCCAAGCTTTAAACATAAGCTATCACTGTTATTATTTAAAAAATTTTCTACATTTTTATTTTTATTACTCGGCATCACGTTTTATTTCTTAAAATCTAACTTTTTGTTTAATTGCTTTCCTGGCTAAAAGAACTGCTAGATATTATTCTTTATTTTTAAAAAAAAAGCGATTAAGGAAAGCATGCAAACAAAAATTTATTTATAAAAAATTGTTTACTTAGGAATTAATCAAATTAATTTGCAAGACAACAAAAAAATCATTATTTTTCGTTCTTACCCATAATTCCCAAAGATTTATCGGAAAAAAATCCAAGGGTTTTATGTTATATCCATTTACGCCGGTTGCTTGTATTTTTCGTTGTGAAAAACATCGCGGATTACCATAACAGGCGTAAAAGTCTTTCTTTTGGCAAAAAAAATTTTTTCTTTAAAAAATCCTTTTTCTTTAAAAAATTTTTAAAAAAATTGTAGTCCTTATTTTTCATTTTTTTATCATCACCATCATGAGTACTACCAGTTTCACGACCCCTTAAAAAATAGGGTAACAGTTTATAAAAAAAAATTTTTTATTATTACAAATTATTCTTATGATTATTTTTAATCGGGCGAACAAAAAATGATTCGCCAAATTTTAATTAGGTCATCATGGGTCATGAAACAGATTTTTAACGTTATTGTTACGCTGTTATTTATTGCTGAAGACTGCTGACACATTACTCTGTGTGATGCCCTGATGAAATTTTTTGTAAAAATTTTTTTTAAACACAGAATTTTTTTCTGCTTGTACTTACATGATTCGGATCGCTTTAAACTACATACAATGTAATCGTTTCGTTTTATTGCTTTTTAATTAATTCAAGTTAATAGAAGGCAATTTATTCAGTAATATAACGATAGGAAAGCTTTAGGGATCATTAAGCCAGAAACAATGCCATATTTGTTAGTCATATATAGTATTGCCTTCTAGAAATCTTCATTTATATGGCAGTTTAATCAGGGTCAGTAATGTTTCTTTCTCAATTTTTTTACCATGATCAAATTTAAAAAAAAAATTATTATTATTATCGCGAATTATATGACTGACTGTGAAAAACAACTGCACTGTGAATGTTTTTTTTAATGTATTACTTTAGTTATTGTTAAAACTGGGAAGAAGTAAAAAGTATTCTTTTTACATGGAAACACAGAGTAACGGAAAATTAGAATTCGTGAATTGATAAAGGGGGAATTTTTCAAAAGATGGAATGATGAATTAGAATAATCTGTGTTCACAGCACTGCTCATTTGTGTAATTGCCAACCAAGAAGGAAACGTTGTGTATAAAATAAAATTAAGTGGACTTTTGTATGGAAGTGTGCCGCGGATTTGATGTGCGAGAAATTGTATTTAAACGCTAAATAACCTTAATGTGTATTCTAATATCAATTATCTTATTATTCATTAGTATTTTGATTTGATTTGATTGTTAAATAAAGTCATTTAAAAAGGGATTCAATTTTTCATTTATTTTTGCATTTGGAGAATCGAGAACAGCGAAAAAAAATTTTTAGCGGCCATTTTTAAAAATTTCTGACTAAAGCCACGATCGTCGTGGTATTAGAAGAGGAAGCTCCGCCATCATGGACATGGATGCTTATTGAAATCAAAGACCTTTGATTGAAATTGAAATTGAAAACAAAACGTGATCTTTCTTTCTCGGATTTATTTTTATATTCTCGGATAGAGTTTTTTAGATTGATGACAACAGGATATTGGTAAGTTCAATCCTTATTTTATTTTGGATTCATAGACATAAGTATTTAAGATAAAGTTTGTTTTCAATTATTAACCCTACCTTGTTACGTTTAACTAACCATGTGTTTGGAAGCCGGTGAATGCTCTGTTAGTAAAAAAGTTCATAATGTTTATATTTAATTGGGCAAAATCCATTCTAACCTGGAAAGAATTTGGCAAATTTGTTTAACTTTGCAAACTGAAGGCATCAGTTATAAGAATCAAATGTAAAATTGCTGTAATTCAGGTATTAAGATTCATTCTATCTATTCAATTTCCATTATTTTGCCATGCCCAAATCATATCTCTTTTACGTTTTTCATGATTTAATGATTGATTTCTTTTTTTCAGAGATACAAACATGTCATTCCGAGGCAGAGGAGGTGGCGGTGGGGGATTTAGAGGAGGCAGAGGTGGAGGAGGCCGTGGTGGTGGTGGTTTTAGGGGAGGAGGTGGAGGTGGCCGTGGAGGATTTAATAGACAGCAAGATATGGGACCTCCAAGTCATGTAATTCCATTAGGCATTTTTAGTCATACTTGTCAAGATGATCTGGTAGTGAAAGTGCAAATAGAAGATGTTCCTTATTTTAATGCTCCAATATATCTTGAAAATAAGCAGCAAATAGGAAAAATAGATGAAATATTTGGATCTATAAGAGACTATTCTGTATCAGTGAAACTAAGTGACGATGTCAAAGCAAAAAGTTTTAGCATTAACGATAAGGTATGTATACTATTATTTTAATCAATTTGCACTTAACAGATGGCAAGAACAAATTCATGAGATCCTGATTTTTCTACTCTCAAGAATGTTTTTTTTTCAAAAATTATTTTTCTTTTTAGTTGTTTATAGATCCTGCCAAGTTATTACCTCTACAAAGATTTCTTCCCAAACCTCCTGGAACTGTAGAAAAACGTCCCAAAGGGAGAGGTGGTGGAGGAGGCGGTGGAGGATTTAGAGGAGGTAGAGGAGGAGGTGGCAGAGGCGGTGGAGGATTTAGAGGAGGAAGAGGAGGAGGTGGCGGTGGAGGCTTCCGTGGAGGTAATGAAGAAACGGCTTTTTAATTAAAATGTCATTTCTTTAGAATGTCAGTAAGATTAGAAATTCTGAACTGGTTTTAAATTTCTCTTGTAGGTGGTGGTGGTGGCGGCGGCCGGAATAGTTTTGGAGGCCGACCAAGCTTTGGAGGAGGTGGAGGCGGCAGAGGCGGAGGAGGTGGCCGCGGTGGCGGTGGCGGCGGCGGATGGCGAAGATGAAGTTTGAAAAACAGCATAAGACAATTTTTAAGAAAAAAAATATTTTCCTTTTATTATTTAACATTAATATACCCTTTAAATATAAAACTGTACTTGTTAATAATCATTTTCATTCTAATAATTTCCAAAGAAAACTGGTGGTGAAAGGGGAAGAAATTGGAATTTGAAATGAAAGAAAAATGGCGGCATATTTTCATGCCTGCTGACACGACAATGACGTCAAAGATTCCAATATGGCCTCCGAATTGAAAAACTCAGTAAAATCTCATTTCTCATCATTTCAAAGCTAAACAGACATCTTTAGTATAAAAAAACTCGAATTTGATTCTAATCTTTTAAAAATTACAATTACCATTCGCTAAAACCGTTCAAAAAGAGGAAAGCGTTGTAAGCAACAAGTCGAATAATTCCGTACTGTTGCTATTTAAAACAAAATAAATCCATGACAAGAACAGATTTTCAAAGGGCGGCTCACATTTTGCAATAACGCTCACTTTCACAAAAATTTTTCAGTGAATCCGTTTTGTAAAATTAAAATGAAGGGTTGTGACTATTATCCAGCGGACTGTGTTACTGATTTACGGTTTCATAATCTTCTTTTAAAATGACAGAAACTAACGACATTGTCGTTGTGAGTAAACCTTTATTGATTGTGTTTATATTTTCAAAAAAGACATGACTTTTTTATTAAAATCGTTATTATAATTTTTTTTTAATAGAGCGAAGAAGACGAGTGGAGAGAGCTGGAGCAGCGATTTGAAAAAGAGGGATTGGATTACCATGGGTTGAAAACAGAAGAAAGATTATTACATGTGTGGCGATGGTTAGTTGATGCTGAGAGCAACCTTAGAAGTTTAAGAAAAATGATTGATAAACTTCGTGAACAGCAGCATGAAGATCTTGAAGAAATGGAATGTTATGTTGGGCATATTAAGGAGTTAGCAGAGAAACGAGCAGGTTAGTACACCAACAATTATTTATTTAAATTTTTCTTGGAAAAAAAATTGTAAAAGCGTTTGTATAAAATTTTTTTAGATAGCTTAGAATCAGAAACATTATGCCTAAGATCAAGATTAGAATCATCTCAGCATCAAACTGCCACTTTAGCAACATTACTTGAAAGGTCCGGATTGGAAGGGATTGCAGATGCATCCCTTGGTGAACAAGTAGCCTTTTTAATTGCAGATAGAGCTAAACTAATGGAAGAAATTGCAGTTTTAAATAAATTAGCAGGAATAAATGGTGTAAGCAAAGAATCTGAACTGATTGCGGAGATAATCAAGGTAAGATTTAAGATTCAATTTTTTGTAAATCTTTTTTATAAATTTACAATTTGATTGATGTGTTTTTGAAGGTTTCATCGGAAAAAGAAGTTTTAAGGCATGAAGCAGCAGAGCACAAGGAAAGAGTTTCCCAATTAGAAAAATCAGAGAGGCAGTTAGAGGTGGATAATGAAAGACTTGCATTTAAGGTAAAAATTTTTCACAATTTTTTTTTCATATTCATGTTCTGCACAATTGCAGTTAACTGTAAAATAACATTTAACACACTAATAGTTTCCTGGCAAATTAAAATTAATCAGTTGGTAGTTATTTAAGTAAAAAAGTTGAGAACTTGAATCTTAGGTTCCAATTTAGCTTGGATTCACCTATCACCAAATAATTTTTCCAAAAGCCTATAATAAATATATTGTTAGAGCTTTCCAGCAAAAGCGGTAGCTCTGCAATCGAGGTTATAAATGTGGGTTAAAAAGATTTATTGCTAATAAAAGTTTGTGAAGTGATATTTTATTAAAAAAATAAAATTAATATTTATCGGCTTTGCTTACTACCTTGTAGTTGTCCGAGGCTTTGGCCGAACTAGAGGAAAGAGAATCACAATTAAAGCAAATAGGTTAGTTTATCAAAATGGTTAAATGGTTGTGTGTTTTTTAAACCATCAAAGCATGATTCAAATAAGAAATGTCGTTTTTTTTAAAAAAAAATAATTTTGGTTTTTACAGAAAATTTTTTTGCATGCTTTTTTTAAATAGCTAACAAAAATTTATATGTTTTTTTTATTTTATGAAAAATGTGTGGAAGGCATAAAATATATATTTTTATTTTGCAGCAAATGAAGAATCACGTACTGGAGGGATGCAAACAAGCATGTCAATGGTCTGGCCTAGAAGAGAATCACCAAGTCCTCCTCCTGGCAGAAGGAGACAATCTGCTGGAGATACATTAGATGGACCAAGAAGAAGTTCCCCGACAAGGATAACCACATCAAGAAAGAAAATTAATGAATCCTTAAAGGTATTTATTCAATTTGGTTTGAGTTGGCTTTGGTTTTTTATAAAACAATTTTGACGATTAAATAAATAAATTTGCAGGCCTTTCCACATGGGACGTGGAATGCAGATAGTCCTCCAGAAATCCGGGTACCAAGCCAAGAAAATTTAGATGATTTGCAAGATAACACGGGATCATTGCCAAGATCCATTTCGGTAACTGAGAGGGATATGCTTCGATCTCATAGTTACGGGTTAGTAATTCGGCAGAATTTTTAGCTGAAGGTATTGCGATGTTTTATCTTTTATTTTTTTTATAGGGCGGATTCAACTCCTCCAAGTTTAATGTTAAGCGAAGGTGCAAGCGAGCGATTGCAGTTAAAACTAGATGCTCAAATTCAAGCGTCACGTTCGGAATTAGCGCGTATAGAAGAAATCAAAAGATTACAGGCGGATGCTGAAACTTTGAAAGCACAACTAAACGGTGTTATTGAAAAATATAATGCACTGGTTGTGCGACACGTACAACATAAAGCAAGGCGCAAGGCTCAGGTAATTTTTAAATTTCTTATAAAAATAATTTTTGAAAAAAAAATTTGGCTACTTTTGTTTTTTTTTAAATTTTTAGATATCCGACCTTAAAGCAAGATTAGATTTAGAAGCTGGCGCCCTTCAAGTTCAAGTTCAAAGTTTACAAGCTCAACTGACCAACCAAAAATTAGTATTACGAGGAGAGGAAGGTTTAAGAAAGAGAATCGAATCCGATTACCGAAAAACACTTGATGAGAAAAGATCTTTAATGGTTAGGTAAGGATCGCTTTTATCAATTTATTTTTCCTCAGTCAAACAGTAATTTAATAAACTTTCCGTTTTATTTTTCTAGTTTAATGGGCCTTGAAAATTCACTTCGAGAAAAAGATAGAGAACTTTCAGTTCTTCAGAAAAAAATGTCAATGTTAGAAAATGCAAATGCTGATTTATTAGCACGTGTACTTCAGCTAAAATATTCACACCCAAGCCGTTCTAGGAGTTTAACTCGTGTAGAAGGTGTTTTAACTGATCTTGGTGCTGTTTAACACTGTAAATGTTATTCTTCCAAATTCTTTGAAGTATTTTAAAAAGACGAAAAAAAATTGTTGTTACAATTTTTTTGGGGTTTTAGAAATTATGTGTTCATGAGTGCAATTTCATTAAATTTTTTTTCTATTTTTTGAAACGCATTCTTGTTAAAATAAAATGTGCCAAAATAAATATATATTTATTGAAATTGGGAGAAAAAAATATTAGAAAGAAAAGTTTGTTTTAATATTTTTTTTTTCGATTTCGTATTGCTTACGGGAGATAATTTTTTGCCAGCACTATCATGCTATTTAAAAAAAAACACTAGCTTGAATAATACTTATAGAATTAGATGCCAAATTAGGAAAAAGATAATTGGGCACACTGTAAATGTATATTTATTTATTTATATGAGAAAAAAATTTAAATTTTATTCGATTTATTGAAAAAAGGGTATATTGTTCTTCTACTGGAAAATTAAATCTATTGTGTAATACTGTAATCTGGGGAAATAGATTGTTTAAAATTTATTTTCCTGTGATAACCAAACATTGTCTCGTATAAACAATTTTAATTTCTTATCAATGTTGAAATGTATGAAGAAAAAAGCAAATTTTGAATTTTTAAATACAATAGTTCATTCTTTTTATAGGTTTACTGCCAATTTCTTTTTCCATTTTTTGAAGTGAAACTTCTTTTGTCCCGTTTGGGAGGTAAAAAGCTGAGAGTTCCGCGTAATTGGTTTGAAAAAAAAATTTAAAACATGGAAAATTCAAAATTTTAGAAACGAGAGGAGCAGACTGGGGGAGGGGTGGGGGGCAAGATGCCGAGAGTTACGCGTGATTAAAAAAAAAAACTTTTAAAGGCGGAAAATTAAAAATTTTAAAAACGAGAGGAGCAGACTGAGGTGTAAGATCCCTAGAGTTACACGTGAATGAAAAAATAAAAATTTTAAAAGGGCCGAAATTGAAAAGGGCCGAAAAAAAAATTAAAAAATTGGAAAGGGCCGAAAAAAAATAAAAAGTTGGAAAGGGCCGAAATAATTCAGATTACAAATGTCGTCGAACTTGAAATTTATAAAAATCATCATCCAGACAGAAGATAGTCCTAGAAAAAATTTGCGGGAAGTGGGAATAGCAATAGCAACATTGCCATATTCTATTGCCACGATTACTTACAGCAGACGAAGTGCATTGTTTTCATCTCATCATCGACATCTCATCCATCCATTTGAGGTTAGGAATTTGTAAACGTAATTAAAATTGTTGACAATATGGTCTTATTAAATAACGATGCCGTAAGTAATTGCACGTTATTATTCCTCTTAAATGAAAAAAATATTCATTACTTAAATTATCCTTTTTAGTTCCTTAGCGAGTTGACTAGGATGTTTCAAAAATCGAAGTCTAAAGGTTCTGTAACAGTAACTATGAAAAGATGTAGGTATACTTAAATTGATTTATTTATTTTTTTAAGTTTGAATGCAAACAAATGCAATGCTAACAATAAATTACTTTTCTAGATGATGGAAGAAATAGGCCAAAACCCAGAGAAGGTAGAAAACCATTACCTGAACCAACAGAATACAATTGTTTAATGAGGGCTCAGTTCAAATCAAAAAAAATTAGTACAGTGGTAATTATTATTTATTTAATTAATTCTATATGTATAGAATTTATATAGTATAGTAATAATTAATTAATTATTTATTTCATAATGCCTGCAAAAAGTTTTAAATTATTAATTAATTTTTACTTGCAGATTCATCAAAAAGATGTGAACAAATTTCAGTTAGCTTATTGCAATCTGCTTAAAGGAAATTTAGATGGCTTGAAAAAATTAAAGAAGACGAAAAATAAACCCAAGGCTACATGAATATTAATTGAAAACTTGATAAAAGACTTCAAGATAATTCCAACAGAACTGGAAAGCACTGTATAAATAAAGAATATATAATACAGCATGTTGCATTAAATGATAAAAGGAAAAAAAGATTGTAATTAAAGAAAAATTATTCCAATATTTAATTTTATAATTTTTATCATTAAAAACAAAATAAATTTTATTTTTAAATCCTGAGTTTAAAATCCAGGATCCCATGAAGTCTTTTGTGGTACTTGATTAATTTTATAACAGATAATCTTATCCTCTTGTGTGAATTCTTCATCAAATCCATCAAACATCAAACCACAATCCACATTTTTATTAATTGTATCTACCTCTGTTTTATGATGTTTCATAGATTTTAATTTGCCTAAAAAATATTTTCGATAAATATACACGTAAACAAGATTTTTAGATTTATAAGTGACTTACCGTCAAATATAATATTCCCGTCCCTTATTACTCTATAATTTTCGTTCTTTTTGAGTACTCCCATAGTGCATTTGGAGCCTGCCACAGGAACTTTCTTACTTCGTTGAGTTATAAAAAAATTTTGCATAACTTCAGCTTCCCCTGAAATATTTAAAATATTAATACAACGAAATGAATACTTAATATTTACGTCATCAACATCAAACTTGCCTAAAACTTCTTCTTGCGGTTCGAGAGGTCTTGCTTTTGATAACTCCTCTTTTAAATCATCAATGAATCTATAAATTATGTTGAAATACCGAATTTCTACTTTTTTTTCTTTGGCTAGATCTTTTATCCCGGGAAGAGGGGTTACATTAAACGCATAGACTATTGCTGTTAAAAAAAAAATCGGGGGTGAGTACGGACCCTCGCTTATTCAGAAATTCCACTAACAAAATAAATACCGTTAAAAGCCTCTGCTATTTCAATGTCTGACTCTGTAACATTACCAACTTCACAATCGACCACTTCCAATTTGCATTCTTCATCCTTATCGTATGTGTTCAACAAATCTTCGATTGCTTCCACTGAACCAGCGACATCACCTGTGAAAAATGTTAAATTAAAGTAATGTGTTTGCTCACAAATTATTAATTTTTACATTTACCTTTGATAAGAATGCTTATTTTAATTTCGTTTTCATCATCTGAAATTTCTTTTTCCCTATCCTGGTAAAATCGTTTTTTTATATTACTCATGGAATAATGTTCTTTTTTTGCTGCTTTAGTTTCTAAATATTGTCTACGAAGTTGCTCTGCTTTCTGTTTGATCGGATCTTCCCATTCTTTCAGCTTTTTTTCCATTTCAGAGTCTTCCTTCTGTTTAATTATTGTTTGAGCTTCTTTCTAAAAAATTAATAAATGATTTTAATTAATGAGGCGAATTGACCGATTTAACACAATGAGAAGGTTTCTTTTCTTTCCCAGAAACATTTCATTAATTTCAATTTATGACTTTGTTCAGATTAATGGCTATAAAAAGCTTTGCTCAGGCCTTGAAACGTTCTTGCTGTTTTAAGAAATTTATCCTGGACAAAGTCAGAGTAGCCAATTAACTCTTTAATCTTAATCAACATTAATAACCTTTGCTGTAAAAAAAAATTCATCTTACCTCAGAATTAACTTCAACAACGAAACTTCCGGCTAATGGTAAATCTTTCCAACCAGTAATTTGTACAGGTGTAGAAGGTGTCGCTTTATCAACTAGTTTTAAATTTTCATCAAACATTCCTCTCACTCTACCATATGTACTTTCTGCGACTAAAATCCTTCCTTTTTGGAGAGTCCCTTGTTTAATTAAAACTGATGCCAATTTACTAAAATGTCAATTACTAACAGTTACTAGTTTAAGAATATCAAAAATTATTTTTAAAAAAAACTAAAACCTACCCCCTTTGATCTTTTTTGGATTCGATTACAACTCCTTCCACTCTCCCTTTAGGATCTCCTCTTAAATCCATCATTTCTCCCTCAAGTAAAATAGCATCTACTAATTTATTTACATTTAATCCTTTTAATGCTGATATAGCTACAACTTGAACATCACCACCAAAATCCTCAATCTTTATACCACAATTAAATAATTCTCCTTTCACTTTATCCTGAAAAGAAAAAAATCAAATTAAAAAAATTTAAGACCATTTAATTTAAATAAAAACTGAACACAAAAAATTTTACCTACTATGTCAACATTTGGTTTATCGATTTTATTTATTGCCACAATTATATGAACTGGAAATAAAAACATTTTTGATATTATATTTTACATTCTGTAAAAATTTTATTTAAAGCTGTAAAATAAATACCTCCTGCTTTTTCAGCCATTTTTAAAGACTCCACAGTTTGTTCCATAACTCCGTCATCAGCAGCAACAACCAATACTACAATATCAGTAACTTCAGCTCCCCGTGCTCTCATTGTGCTAAAAGCAGCATGACCAGGTGTGTCTATAAATGTAATTTTTTTACCTGACGAAACTATAACTGTAAAATTATGATCCTATTAGAATATGAACTTATTCTTAAAAGAGATAAAGTAAATTTATTGATGGTTTTAATTTTTGCATGACTTTACCTGAAAATGCTCCTATGTGTTGTGTAATTCCACCAAATTCAGATTCAACTATTGAAGATTTTCTTAAATAATCTAAAAGTGTTGTTTTCCCATGATCAACATGCCCCATAATTGTGACGACTGGTGGCCTTGGGACTAAATTTTTTGATACATTTACAGACGGCTTGATTTCTATTCTTTTTTTCTCTGCTACTTCTTTTTTGCTTGATTTAAACACATACTTCTTGCCAAATTTTTTAACTATATCTTCAATTATTTCAAGTCGATCAATTACTGAGTATGGCTTGACATAATATTTCCTAATTGCAGGATCCATAGCACCTAAAGTTATATCTACAAAACACAAAGAAAAATTAGGCTAATTTTAATTAAATTTGTTTTTACCAATTATTTCCTTTTTTTCTTACTCATTGGTTTTCCTAGTGCATTCGCAAGATCCCTCACAGTCATGTTTTTCCAGACAGTAACAGGCAGTGTTTTTCTCTTATCTAAATCATCTTCGACGGCCAGTTTTTCCTTTTAAAAAAGTCAAGACAAACAATGTATAATTGTTTTTTGAATCATGTAATAAATAAAATACTTACTCCTTCTCTTTGACGAAAAATGGACGCAGTGTGAAATAGTTTGTAATTGGCTAGGCTCACACATTTTTTACAATGTTTTACTTCGTTAATAGAATAACTTCTGTTATGACATTGCAAAATTACTGTCGGTAACGAACTACAAGTCAAAAGAAAACAATCCGGCTTTGTAGATTACACAGAAAAGTATGAATGTAAAATAAAGCAGCAAAAGACTAACCTGTAACGTATTAACTTTAAAAAAATCTTGGTCGAAAGCATAAGTAATTTGTAATTTACTTAACATAGGTTGGTTTTAATGAATACAGCAAGTTCGGCAATTGTCACTTTGATTTATTAAGTAAAATAAAAAAATAATTCAGTATGCTTTTAACCTAACCCCTAAAAAAATTCAAATACGTTAGATTCCACAGAGTAATAAAAATAGAGGCTGTATAGATGGTATGCATGAAACGTCATAGGCCACGGAGGGGAAGGTCACTTATTACCTTTTTCCAGTAGCCTCGTTGCAAACGTAAACAATCCGCCATGTTGCGTCCTTGTTGGGTTTCGTTTATATATATATTACATAGGAACAATCGGTTTTTTCAATTAAAAAAATGGTAAATTGTGCTATATTTGGGTGTAGCAAGAAATCAGGGAACAAGAGCGGCGTACAATTTTTTGAAGTGCCCTCAGTAGTAATCAACCAGGGCGAAAATACAAAAAAATTAAGCGAGGAAAGGAGGCGGCTCTGGATAAATAGAATAAACCGAAAGGACTTAACCTTTACGTCTGTTAAAAGATACACATCAGTTTGTAGTCTTCATTTTGTGTCAGGTAATAGACATCAAAACATATTTTAAGGCTAATTACGTACGGAAATTGACATCATTGATATTGATATTGATATATCGATCTCGTATGGATCTACACCATCTAGAATTTGGATTTTTTTTTCGTATCGGTCTTTGTCAACACCGACCAGATTTTCTTTATAATTTTTGTTAAAGATTTTAATTTTCATATCCTGTATCTAAAAAACAAATTAAAAGGAGTTGTCTTCATTTATTTCCTCTTTCAAAAAAAAAAATCATCAGATTTTAACATTACATGTCATATGAACACATTTTTTTAAATAAAGTTTTATCAGGTCTGTACAAAAGGTACTTACCTTTTGTCATATAATTAAAATAAGTTACATCCCTCAGCAATCAAAATCAATGAGTTCTTTACATGACACGAAATGTAACAAGTAAAATATCAAAAATCTTACCATTCCTATATATTTCCCATATAAACAAGGACGCAATATGGCCGCCGCGGTGAAACGTGTTTACTACTTTGACATTCTCGCGTGGTTTTGCGAGATCTCGCCATCCCCACCCTTTCAATTTCCCCTCGTGCATACCATCTATTCACCATTACTCTATGATTTAGCGCCATTTTTTTCTTTTTTGAATTTTAAATAAAGAGCACATAAAAAAACGCTTCGCCTTCAAAAGGCGTAAAAATAAAAAAGCCAACGCAGGTATAATAAAAAAATCCTGAAAATTTGATATATATTTTTAGGTACATTAAATATTTTCTTGTAAATGAAAAATTTCAACTGAAATTTGGCTCAGAGATTGTCAAATCAGAAAATGATAATTTCAAAATTTATGATATCAAGATATTTAACTTTATATCGAAATTATTTGCACAGTCGTTGCATGTTAGAGATATAATAGTAAAAATTATTCACAAAATGCCTAACAAAATAAATATTACTAGAGTCGATTTGATAATAGCCGAAGAAAATTAACCTATAAAGTTCTTTACTCTTGAGATAATTAACTGGCATATCTAAGTGAATTAATCGGTTTTATCGTTTGATTATAAAGAAATAAAATAAACCGACGACTATACCTGAACCTATCAAAGGCCAAATAAAAGATCTAGATTTTTCTGGAATTTTATAGTCCTCAGGACCAACGTAATCAGCTTGCACTGTACCGACTATTTTTATCTGAAAGTTAAAAAAAAAATTATGAAGAAAGGTGATAGTAATTTTTTTTTTCACTCAACACAATCAAAATCATAAAATTTAATCTTAAATGAATCTTACCTGATTCACTTGAATAATCATCCTTCTCAAAATTTGTTTAAGCTGATTTACTTCCTTATAAGATTCTATTAAAGTCGGAATCAATTCTGAATTAATGCACTCTTCATCTTCATCTTTGTCATCAGAAGCATTTGCTATTCTAGTTTTCAAATACCGTAATGATGCATGCACTATAGCTAAATGCTTCACCATACTTGAAACTATGTAAATTACATCTTCTAACCTAAAAAAGAATCTCATTGTTTAAATATTAAAAAACACAATTAATAGATTTGCATTACTTACCTAAACTGTTTCCCGTCCATGTTAGCTTTATCATTTCCCGAAGTAACTTTGTACATGGATGATTTTTTCCATGCTTGAAGATGATATTTATGAATACCATATTTCAAAATTTTGCGTCTTGTTGGTGCAAATTTCACACCAAAATCAAATAGCTCTGCATCAGTTATGTTCAAAAAATCTGGGAAACTAATTTTCTTATTTAATTTATCATAAATGTTGATTAAACCAACACCTGATAAAAGGTATTTAACATCTTCATTAAATCCTCCATTTCCAGATTCATCAGGTAATTCTGACAAAAATTCAGTGAGAGGATCCTGATGTTTTGTTTCTTCACTTTCTTCTCTTTCAGGAAGATGATCAGTATGTCCTAATAATTCAGCTATATCTTTTAAATTTTTTGCCAAAGCTATATCTAGTGCAGTGTATCCATTTCTCAGATCTTTTAGGTAAACGTTTACATCTGCAGAGAGTAATCTTTCAACTATTGGTTTATGACCCTCAAAGGCAGCATGAATAAGAGCCTAAAATAAAATATTTTTTAAAAATATTTCTAAAAATTTGTTTCTTAAAATAAATAACCTACACTATATCCTTCTTTGTCCTGAGCATTTATATCAATATTTGGAGTTGACAGAAGTATATTAACTAATTCAGGAAAACCATTTGCTGCAGCTTGCATTAGTGCAGTTGATTTATGTTTGTCTTTTGCATTTGGATTTGCATTATACTGAAGCAAAAGTCGTAGACACTGAGCTTTATCTGCTTCTACAACATATCCAGCAGTACAGCAAGCCATTATTGGAGTAAAAAGTTCTGAAAAAACATTTACGATTTTGTATTAAGTAAATTGGTTTCACAATTCCTATTCAAAGCATTTTTACCTTTATGAAGATTAGGATTTGCCCCATTAGATAATAAGTACTCTACCATAGTGTGATCACCTTTGTTACATGCTTTCATTAAAGCAGTCCATTGACCAGGAAATGAACCATCAATGGGTACGCCTAAAAATTATTGTGACAATTTAAAAAAAAATCTGTTGAGATTGATTTTTCATGGAAGAAAATAATAAGCTGTTACCTTGTTGTAGGTATTCTTCTACTTCTTCTAATTCACCAGCTACTACAGCTCTGTGAAATTCATCTAAAGCTCTGTCTTTCTCATATTTGGCATTAAGCTCTCTATTCACTTTGTCGGATTGAGTTGAAAACACCGGTCGAGGAGGAGGCTGATATTGATTAAAAGTTTTTTTTTTCTCTTCTGGGTTCACGAATCCATAGTCATATTCGTCGTCTTCGTCTTCATCGCTTGACATTCCAGCCGGACGCATTTTGTAATAGAAATATAATCTATATTTACTCTGTTTTTGATCTGTAAAAGCAAAAAATCACCTCTCTTGTTTACATTTGCCACCCACGCGCCATGTGGCCGTGTCAGGAGCTAGCTGTCAAATGTTGCTGCCACGTTCATGCAAATGGCTGCCGCCGCGTGTATAATTTTCGAAACAATGTTAGACGGTTAGACATGTAGATATTTTCTTATAAGGTTTTTTTTTTACTTTTTGCACTGCATTTAACCGCCTGCATTCTCCTCTATCTTTAATGAAATATAAAAAAAACAAGTGTAAAAAAGGTAAAAAACAGAGTTGCGATTTTGGTTGATAAAGCACTGGAAATATGTTTGACTTGTTCGCAGGATATTTTATTAGTTACATTGTTTTCAGATTTTGTCAGATTACCTTCAGATAATATTCCGTAAATAAGGGAACTGGAGTTCAAACCTAGATATAATTTCCAAGCCTCGGTCTTATTTCCACCAAATACCTGGTGTGACAAACAGTGAACGGGTAGGAAAAATAAAGCAACATGAACTAACTTAAAGAGCCGCAATGAGTGTGAAAAATTACTTTAAATTGTCTGTATTGATTCAAGGAAAAGGAAGTAGAATAAGAAAGAAAGGTATTAAGTAACAAAAAATTTGAACAAATCAGGAATACCTAAATGTTGAAAAAAAAAATAATTTTATTTTTTAAAATTGTTTTTCTTTTTTTTTTTTTAAAAAAAGACAAAATTTTTCCTTCAATTAATATTAATGTATCAAATGAAATAATGTACATCCACCGAATACAATATTTTAAAAGCATTCATGCATTCACTCAACCACTCACGCTTCCATTTCGCATTTCCAATCATCACAAAAACATTCTTTCCAGTTATTTTCATTCTATTATAATCTTCTAAATGATAGTATTTCAAAAAATTACAAGCCTAAAATTAAGATTCAAATGATTGATTTTTTTTATTTTCAAAGCTTCAAAAATATTTTATTTTTATAGTAAAAATAGTAATTATTTTGATTTAAAAAAGTTTATAAAAAAGATTTCATTTTCTTCTACTTTTTTAAAAGGGCACTCTATTTTTCTTTGAAAAATCTTTTCAAAAGACCGGGAAAATCAATAAATGATTAACTATTTCGTTGTATAATACTTCTTTTACTCGCTATGTAAAATATTAGGTCACTTATTTTTGCGACATTAAAAAAAAAAAAAAAAAAAAAAACAAAGGACTAAGAATTTCCGAAGCCCTTGAAAAAATCATGAGAAGATTATTATAAAGCCAAAAGCAAGTTATAATCCTTAATAAGTATCGTAGTTAAAAAATTTGAATTTATAATAATATTAACATTTTAAAATATTTTTCCCCCTAAAGAAGCCCATAAAAAATTGATGAATTCTAAAAGTTTTTAATTAAAGATTTTTTGGAATTCTTCAATTTGAAACTTTTTAAATTCAATCTTGAAAATGAAAAGGTTTAACTACGAATAGGTTCAAGTACAAATATCTTTCTTTCACGAGCTTTTTTATGCTTTCTTTAAAATAAATTGATTTGTAAATATTTGTACTCGACCTTCCGTTTAAAAATTTAAAATTCAAATATTTGAAGTCGCCATTTTTCAACGGGAGTCCTGATATCGAAAAAACAAAAAAAAAAAAATGAAAATAAAAGCAGCCCCGTAGCCAGTGAAAAGGGGGAAATATCTTATCTATGAGAAACTTCTTGACGAAGTTGTGTTTTTATTTTTCAGAAAAAATTTGCTAGATGGCGCTACTACGATTATCATTTTATCTCGTAAATTTCTTTTCAAAACTGATTCA
Organism: Liposcelis brunnea; assembly: GCA_023512825.1. NCBI lineage: Eukaryota > Metazoa > Arthropoda > Insecta > Psocodea > Liposcelididae > Liposcelis > Liposcelis brunnea. The sequence continues at coordinate 16,626,940 of CM042073.1, forward strand.
AGACTATATGGTGCTAATTATGTTTCTTTCTGGTTACAGAGCTGAATAAAATTAATTCAATATTTACAAATACGATTCCTCATCCTTGCCAGCTAAAATCAAGAGCTGCAAATTTCACAAACAAAATATATATACTCTCAATTTTAAATACTAACTGGCCCTAAATTTTTTTCTTTGGGAGAAAGGGGGGAAGGGGCGAGTTTTAATCACAGACGTCGATTTCAAATCGAACTTATGGCAAAAAAATTTTCTTTTTAAAATAATGCCTAATTACTGGCAAATAAATAATTCTACCGTATTCAAACGGTTTTATTATTTTTTTTTTTTTGTAAACTACTTTCAATCGCGCTTAGTTTTATTTTTTTAAAAAAATCTTGAGATCTACGAAACAGAATGCTTCCGCTAGCAAAATATTGTTTTTTTTTTCAAAACTACCATTTTTTAAAAAATCTGATTTTTTAAAATTCTGGACGGCGACGTTATTATACGGGATTAAAAAAAATCAAGGAGCTCGAATCGCTTCTTTTCATTCACTGGGCCGTACCAGTTTACGTTAGCACATTAAATTTTTGCCAAAGTCGAGATTATTTTCACTCATTATATACAACTTTTAAAAATTAAAAAAAAAAAGTCATTAAATCTACGATATTTACAAAAGCAAGCTCAAACGATCCATAACCCCCGTTTTTTTAAATAAAAAAAATTCATTTCGTTTAAATTCTCCCCGTTAGCCAGTCTAAAAAAATTTTAAAATTTTTCCTAAGCTAATATTGCACAATGCGTAAACGGGACGTTTTATCTCACGTCCGACGCCGCTATGCGCAACAACCAGTTCCCCTGTTTGAGCACTTATTTTTTTTTAAAAATCATGTTTTAATTTTTTTTTTTTTTTTAAATTAAACGACGTGTAGCCTAATGATTTTGCCGGTTTGGTTCATTCTTTGTATTGATCGTGTGTCGGATCTTTGTGTTTCATGCCGGATGGATCTTGATCTAAGAGCATGGTTGATGATGATTTTGGTACCAAAACGACTGTTCCATCTGCTGATTGTTGCAAACTGTACTCGTGAACGGAATATTGGTTACCGTCGGGATCTCTTAGCGCCTGGAATAATAAAAATAATGGATTTATTAAAATAGCATTCCAAGACAAAGTAGCCCAAAAAAAAAAAAACGATTCCTGGGATTCAAAATTTTCTTAAATTTTCATGGTTTGTAGTTTTCGGAATGAGATTATTTTTCGGGATTCCCCTGAAATTTTTTGAGTTATAGCCCGGGTAAAAAATAAAAATTTTATTAGCTTACCTGAAAGACATGTCTATACAGCCGACTAAATTTCTCCTTAACTCTCAATCGCTCCGTCAACATATACTCTCTTTCCCTCAAAAGCCGATGTTTCCTATCTCTCATTTGTTTAACTTCATCAGCTAAGGAAATGATCTGATCCAATTTACGTTTTCTACAATTTTGTGCAGCAACCTAAACAAACCGAAAAAATATTATTACTCTCCACAGTTTCCTCAACAAATCAAGGAGGAAAAAAATACGGTACCTTATTTTTGCCTCTCCTTCTAATGTCCCTTATAAGTGACAGCTGAGCTTCGCTGAGATCGTATTTGGATAAGCGTTCATTAAACTCATCCATCGGAAGATTAACTATTTCTTCCACCGGCATTGGAATACTCATTGCGTTTGCCCGTTTTTCATCTCTTGTCAAATGATCTTCATCCGCTTTTCGACCTCTCGCCGCTTTATCCCGATGAGAAGGTCTTACCATTGAAATGCTACCTTCCGAGGGTAATGGGTACGTATGATTATGATGAATATGATCTATTGAAGATCTTGCACCTAAAACAAAAAATTAATAAAAAATTTACAATGGAACTGGGGAATAGTGGTCCTTTTATTTCTCGCTCTGTCGGGGTATAATTTCGTTCAGGAGGGGGCGGGAGGGGAGGGATTGGCTTGAAATTAGAAAATGGACCGAAAATTTAAAATCCACAACTATTAATTAGTCGAAATCGAGTCCCATGTCAGCGCTGTCCGTAAAACTCTAAAACTTTCAATTTTCCCGGATTTTCCGGGAAGGGTGAATTTTCACGAAAAAATGCCAAAGGGGAAATTTGTTTAAATTAGTGTCAGGTATCTCCCCATAAAAAATAAAAATAATTCATTAAAGTCGTTTTTGAGAAAATCTTTGAAAACTCTTATTCGGCCTTTTTTGGCCCTGCCAAAGCTGTAAATTTGGCCGGATGATCTTCACTATGAAATAACATTTTTCCCCCTGCCAAAGGATGACGGTGGCCAATTTTTGTTGCGCTGACTTGTTCGGTTTTGAAAATCCAGTCGAAAAACGAAAATGCATGAACGAAAGGACGTCAGCCCAAAAACTATTTTTAATGTTATTTCTCGCCATTTCACGTCAAAATACGGGGTTTAGAAAAATTTCATTTTTGAGGCGCCCGCAATACTTCCTCACTATAGGAACTTAAAAGTAAAAAATTACTTACCGGTTTGATGCCTGATAAAATCAAGACTGCAACTATATTTAACTTCCGACATTTTAGTTCCACAAGCAGGTTCCATAGTACTACTAAAACCTGGAGGCACGACTGCTTCCGCACCTCCTTCGCTGTATTCATATTTAACAGGAGTGGCTACTGGGGCTGGGGGTAATGAAGCAATGGTCCTATGCGTCGGCAACGAAGAACCTACAAAATAATCTAAATTAATCCAACAATCCATCTCGCGCAACTGATCAGCAACCTGAGCTGCAATATCAACAATCAGCCATCTTATCAACGCGTTTTGTGCAAGTCACCAACTTCAATGTTTTCAAGAAGCTTACCAGTATTGCTTCCTTGTTCTTGGAAATATCTCTTCCCAAACATGTGATGTTTTTTCTGAGCAACAGGAGGTATGTGACTATCACCGCTACCGGAGGGTCCGGAATTCGTGAGTAACTGCCTCCCCGTGTAGCTATAGTCAAACGGTCTAAATTTACTGTAAAAAAATTTTAACATTAGCAATTTATTTATCAAAATTTCTTTTACTAAAATCTTACCTTGCATGATAATCTACGTTTCCATAATGGTCTCCCGTATTATGCCCAGAATCAGATCCGGTTTCCATCCATTCTCCATCAGATAAAGATGGCACGCGTTCTGAACCCATGGAACTCACAGCGCTATCGCTAGATGCGTCTAGCCTTTCTTCCGTGTGTCCCACTGGTGGTCCATTCGTTCCATTATTGGTACTATTACTCTCCAACATTCTCATAGGGTACATCCCTACAACAAGAAGATAAAAGAATTTCCTTTAGCAATCTTCATTTTTTTTAACACATACGTCAATTGATAAAGGTTCAATGGTTTTTAGAGTACGCAATATTTTTTTTCTTGAATAAGATAAGATTATCCTAATATATAGGTAATTGATGTGCAGTCGTCGGCTATCTATAAATAAAAACAGTAGGATAAACAGTGAAGTAAGGGGTCCCCCTTGGGTGATAAAGCAAATTTTTTAATTGACAATTTTCTTGCAGCACGTAGCTAAACTCAGCTAATCTTAAGAGATCATTCTAAGACTAGATGTTCATTATCTGTCTGATAGAATTAAATTTACTTGTCTAGATGTTTGTGTGTATTGGAAGAAATTCTGATATGCTGAACAGTAATGAGTTCAGAATATTGTGTGTATCGCATTTCACGCTGAGCCGACCAGTGGCGTTCCCTCAGATGGAGCATTTCGACTTCGGGCGTAACCAAAAAATCTTCGGCTCTTTTCGTCTTTTTTCGTGCTATGTTGCTCCTATTCTTAGCTTAGAAAAAAGAAGAAGGCTCATTCTAAAAATAGGCGCATTCGAGCGACTTGCACAGTACTTCTTTAGCAAATGCTCCACCTGAAGACGTTCCTAGTCTTCTTAGCCCTTGGTGTCGAGCCAACTTTTTTGTACCCCTCCCCTACCCTTTTTGTTTGCTTACCACCCAAGAAATTGAAGTGTGAAGGGGTGGGCAATCGAAAATTCAAAAACATTTCTTCCTTGAAGTTCTGCTTTTTCTCTGTTCGTAGATTTGGCGTCTTTTAAAGACTGCTCACGGAACCTCGGCACTGGTCTAAAAGCGCCACTAACGCGACTGTTTGATATAATTTTAAGTTACACAAACCAACAAAAAATAACATGGATGTAACATCTTGTCGCCCAACTTAGGCAATAGAATCTATAGAGAGAGCAAAAACCTTACTTCAGATTTTTTGTTGTGAAACACGAAGCAGACGACAAAAATGGACACCATCCTTTCTTAGCTTATGGAAGCTCCGGAATAACCCGAGAACACCCGAAGTGATAAACACTCTTTAAGGTCGATTCTCTAAGTCGCCCAAATATTATTTTAACTAACTTAAATTTGCAGATTACTATTCCAGGTAAAAAATAAAAAGATTCAGCTAGTTGTAATTCAAGCAATGAAAAGGGAGAGCGTCGTGGCTTTAGTCGATAAGGCACCCGACACTCACTCGAGAATTTAGCGGTCACACCCAGGACAGTGGGATCGCTCGGGCGTTTCACTCCAGGACGAAGCGGCAACTCGCTCAGTCGAGTAGCTTTGAACTAAGCAACTCGACTAGTCTACAGCTTAGCTATGTAGGGAATACTGAGGCTGCTAGTAAAATTTTTATCTTCAGAAATTGCCATCTAGGCAAATACACTTGCCTCCAATATAGTTTTAAGCATCATCGAAGGGTGCCAGAAGGGTAGCTCAACACTTCTCGGTAGTTTAGAACATGCTTCAATATGTTTTACTGCCCATTAGACACTATCTGACGGAATAAACTTTAGAGATATCACTTTACTACTATTATCAGCAAACTAATCATAATTTTTTGTCTTTTGCTCTGAGCGTTTTTACTTTGACCTTATCTGCCCGAACATGATCATCATACATAAGCTTCATCAAACAAAGTTCAAAAAAAAAAAAATACTAAAGGGTGCGTTTGTAGCTGCTCAAAAATTTTTCATCCCACTAGCTTCATTGTATTTCTCTAACGGGTTAAAATTTCTCGTATACCACAACCCAACTCTATACATCAATCAACATACGTAGGTTAGTAAAACATCTTATCTCATCTGAATATTTGAGGAAATAAACCCGTTTGCAATACATCGATAAAATCATTGACCATACACATTTGTAACAACATTAAACCTCTCAATTTGCAAGTCATGTATATGAAGGCGGGTGCATATAAAAGAGTCTGGTATATACAGAGCACCGGCTGCTTAGTCACGACTAAATTGTTTTATCAATTTTTTTTTTAAAAATGCAACTACCTGAATCCATGATCCCCATAGGGAAAGAAACTTTATCCAGACGGTCACACTAAGTTAAATCCCTGAAACTTATATAAACTCGAAACCTCGTGGAAAACATTTCATAAAGCGATTTCCCGACGACTGAATGAAAAAAAATAATCTTTACAATGACGCAGCATTGCGCGAGATTCAAAGATAACGCTTATCAGTTGTCTCATTGTTATTTAAACATGTAAAATATCGATCCATCGTACGATGAAATTGATAACATTTTCAAACAGATGAAGTCCTTGCTTAACACCGTCCAAATACGGCGATTTATTCGCGTTCTATTACATAAACACACGCAAACGCGGAAATATAATTAAATAACATTTATTGCGAAGAAGTCGAATGTATTCACGAAAAAAAAAAAATTACATGGCTTGGTATTGACTAACTGTAATAATAAAAAATGTTTTCTCCATTTTGGTTTTTAAAAAAAATGAAAGAAAAACTGAAGGCGCACAAAATTACTATAGCGACTTCCTCTTTTGGAGGGTTGGTCCTCACATCATAAACCGGTAACCATAGCAACTGAATCAAAAAAAAAGTAGCCACATGACACTCGAAAACCGAATCATACACTGAATAATAATGATTGCAATCGTAAGCATCACTTGCGAGGCCTGAAAACGTTTTGCAAATGGGGCAAGGTCAGCAATTGTTCCGAACTTGTGTACGTAAACAATAACATTTTTATAGATGTATTGCAAACAAATTAGATTTTTAAATGAATGCAACATCACATGCTTTCCCCGATTAATTCTTTTTTTAAAAAAAAGTGCATTCGGCGTGTATTTTTCATCGATCAACAACATTATAATTAAAGGAAGCTAGGAAGGATTAACATGTTCGAACACGTTTAACCTTGTTGAGACTTGTCGAGGATTTCCGATAAAAATATTTGTTCTATTGCAAACGCTGTACATTTCGAAAGAGTTACAATGACCAGTAGCTAACATGTAATCAGTTTTAGCTGTCTGCTAGGATCAGTTGGGAGATCTGCACAGAACATACAGATTCGCGCAAGTTCCCAAATAGTTTTCACTTCAGTCCACGGTCTTCCAGGTCTTGCACCTTGGGATTTGTGTTGTGAATCCGATTTTGTGATCAAAAATAGTTCATGATCCACCGATAGATGGTGCGATTATCGTAGTTTATCAATGCTTTTTCATTGGCTATTGGCTGGTCTAGGGAGCCTAGTAGGAAGTGGACACTTCGATGAATTGTCTCCTACATAGGGGTGCGTCATTTTGAAAATATGAAGCTGCCATGATCTCGAATTAGGTGGTCGCCATTCTCGAATTGAAAAATCTGCCAATTGCGATGTTTGCTTTTCAATTTGAGAATTGCGGCCATCAAAGTAGAGATCATGGCAACTTTCAGTTTTCATAATAACATACCCCTAATGTAGCAGACGACTCACCGCAGTGTCCACTCCCTACTAGGCTCCCCAGACTGGCCTACCAATCAAAGCCTAAAGTTTAATGTGCTTACATAACCTCAACTGGTGATAACATATAGAATAAGAAATAATTACAAAATGACATGGGTAGAAGGCATAGATAGAAGACAGCCAAAAAATGACGGCACCGTATAGCACTTAAAGAAGAAACAAAATGGCGACTAAGAAGAAGACCGCAAAATTAAGGGCCTTTATGGGGCAATTTAAGACCACGGGAGTCACTTGTCTAAGACCAGCGAGCTAAACTACTTAAAAAAAACTTGAAGTGTGCTAACCCGGTTTTCAAATAAATATTTTACTTTGCATCCTAAAAAAATCGAAGGTGCCGTCACTCTCGGCTGCTCTGTTTACAATAAAATTACTAGAGCCCTTTCAGTAACCAAGCGAAAATAATCAACGCGCTCAGAAATAGCATAGATTCGCCAGAAAATCTCAAGAGTCTTTCGGATTTGTCAATAAATGACGTCACATCAAGTGATTGCCTTTGAAAAATCGTAAGCCATGTTTTTTCCACTATAAATTAGAAGAGACCTATGTCCACATTCCTAAATAGTTTCAAAATAACGCAGTGCAACATTATTCAAACTGAGCATGCGCAGATCAAGGTCTTTAGCTTGTTACTACTTGCTGAATATCCACTTCATTTAAATTTTTTTGCCGATAAAAAAATATTTGGATTTTCGAACTTTGGACATAAACACTCGGCAAACTTCAAACGCTTTTCTTTAAAAATTTCTTGTACCGCCCCTGTTCCTCTCATTTTAATCAGATAATTAATTACAATTTAAATTACCTTCAGTCATTGCCATGTCCATCAACTGCAAATCTTCGTCATTTAATATCGACGATAATAAACCTAATCCTTCCGTTGTTTGGTTCATTTCGGGTGTTGAGTTCTGTAAAGGAAAATTTACAAATTAAAAACTTTGTTTCATTTGAATTGAATAACAACCAACGAAAATCATTCATACCTGGTAGTACATAAGGTCGTGAGGAGTCTCCATTTTAAATACGGATCCTCCATCAGAAATGGGTTCGCTACTATTTGTCAAATTCATTGACGTAGCTACAGCGGATCCAAGATTTGAGCTACCTATAAACAAGAAAAGACGAATGTAACGGATTGTTGCTAAAAAAAGAAAATTTGTGGTAGGCCTACGTATAAAAATAATTTTAAATAAGATGCGTAAACATTTACTTTTCAACGCCTTCTTTTTGATCTTAACTTAAATAGAAAAAGTTTGATGTAGGCGATTTGACCGGGATTGCTCGTGTACGGCAGAGATGTTACCACCTTGTTGTGTTCTTATGCTCGTTTTATATTAATATTGATTGAATAGTAAATCGAAATAAAATAAGATAATGTTCCAAGTGATTTAACACCTCATAATTGCAAATGCAGATAGAATGTTTAGATTTCAAGAGCATTCGGTAAATTCTTTAGCATTTCCTTATGAAATTTTTTTAGAGACTGAAATTCAATATTTGCTTTGTTCATATTTTGGGTAAATAATCGGATTAGGTAGTATATTTAGTATTTATTTAAATCTCAGAGTTTCTAGTAGCAGCATTCGGGGTTAAATGCAAAAAAGATAAAGGCGAGGAAGTAACTAAAATATCTTTTTATTCCAAGATCGGCATTTAAAGGTCTCTATAGTGTATGATTTTGGGCTAGGCCTTTCCATTGATTTGCTTAGTCTTTTCAACACCAGATTAAGAATTTTTTTTCTCCGGAGAGGGACCAACATGTCATCAATGTAATACATGCCCGGACTAGAGACCCTAAGTTAGAAGAGACTGTCAATCTGTCAGCCATTAAAAAATTTGAACGCCTTATTGAGCAAGATGGCGAGCTACACAAGGAGTACGTGGCCTTCAGCATTCAGCAGAAAAAGGCACAGCTGCATTGTTTGAGGAGGCTTTGTTCTAAAATGTCTACTGCTTCTTTTACCTTTTAAATTTTCCTAAGTGGAAGCAGAAGAAGCAGAGGATATTTTAGAACAAGGCCTGCTCAATATGGCGTTCAAATGTTTTAATGGCTGACAGATTGCCAGTCTCCATGGTCGTAAAGGTCGCGAAACTCGGGTTCAGGGAGGAAACTCGAAGTTGAAGCCAAAAAAATAGTTCACCAATTTTACCGCAACGAGCGCAAGTGAATAAAGGGCTGTAGGCGACCAATAAGAGTTTATACCGTTTTTCTTTTGTTGAATTTTAAATTTTCGAACACGTCTAATTGGTCGCCCTTTAATCTCTCACGCTCCCAGCGGCAGAAGTTGAACTATATTTCTGGCTTCAATAACAGATCGCCATTTTTTAGTAAAATCAACTCAAGTTTCCCGACCTTTACGACCATGCCAGTCTCTTTTAATTTAGGGTCTCTAACCCAAACAAAGATTTTCGACAGCCTAAAATAATTTTTTATAGTTCCTTTTTCAATAGTTTTTATCTCCTAGGAAGAAGAGTTCTCCCCTTGAGCTTCTCGCATGGATCTGCTCTTCAGTCTTTTAACTACAGTGAATGTAAAGTTCTGTATTTCTGGTTTTAACTATTCTAGTCCAAACACAAACGCTGACAGGGCTCAAAAAAATTAAGTCATGATACTAATTCAGTCAACTAATCCTTGAACTATAAGCAATATACCTGATAGCAAAACCCAAAACAAATTATCAACACCCACTTTACGTAGACAAGCCAAAATAAATCCTGTCAACTTGACGAACATACTTAATTTCACAAATCATCAATAAAAAATTATAAAACAATTTAACCAAAACCTCAACTTTTTAATTTTTTAAATAAACAATCATTTTATAAGCAATCATAATAATTCTTAACTGCCCTCTTAGCCAATTGTCACATTGTACATGCTAACCCGTGAGAACCAGTAAGAAAAAAATGAGCCTCGGGGCATTCAAATTAAGAAAGACTTCCTTAATCAAAATCAACGTCGTAAATCTTCAATAACAATGCCATCAAAAAAATTTTAAAATTAACATCTACATACCCATTGAAGGACTGTTGTACGGACCAGAACTATTTAAATCTCCCATAGGAGGAGCAAGAGTAGCATTATGGAGAAGAACTCCTCTACCGTCGTGGGAATAATTGTGGCCAGTATAATTGGCATGATGATGATGGTGAGGATGATGAGCAAAAGGATGATGCATGCCTACTCCTTCTTGTCCTGGTAAACTGAGGAGATTGGCTAAATCTTGCCAGCGTTGCTCCATGCTCATGGTTCGGACAAACGGCATCCGACCCTGAAAACAGAAAAAAAAAAGAAAATTATAAAATAAATAAAACGGGATCGGTTTTTTTAAAGACCTGCCACGATTATTTTACTATTATTATATCTTATACAAACTATTCCTGCAACAAATTAACCAACAATAAAGCGAAATTGTCGTAAAAGTAGTTAATAAAATTGAAATGGCGTTGCCTGGTTTAACTTATATAGGCAATGTGAATTGCACTTTTTTACGACTTCAACCCAGGAATTATTAACAACCAGCCCGATTCGTTTCCAAATAGGTAATTAATTTCGTTCCGTACTGTGCTGGAAACCTGGCGATGTTTTTTTTTCTTTGCTTCTTCACTCGACGAACTCATTTTAGTCCAACCCATTCTCATACAAAAAGAACTTTCGTTATATTGATAATGCGATGGGATCGATGCCTCCTCATGTCGAAATCTCGGTAATCGAGGATGACCCCACTCAACATTGTATGGTAATTACCTATTTGACGAGACAACGTCGAGAAATTGACAACACTTCACTTTCTAAGTCTTTCCTCATATCCCATTGATATGCAAATAGGCGTTCGCAAAAATCAACATCCAAATCTTGTCTCCGGATTTTTTTTTCTGTACAAGACAAACCATCACGCAATAGCAGAAGAAAATATATAAAAAAGGAAGCGTGTTAAAGGACGCAACAATTATTAAGTTTTGCAACGGTACATTCATTGATGCGCACATAAAAGCTATTCATGATGACAGACCATAACACCTACGCGTGAATACTTTTTTTTACACTAAACAAAATATTATTTGTATTTTATTATTCAGTTATTTTCGATATTTAAAAAAAAAGTTTTAATGTTTTGTAGAAATAAATCAATAGGTGGTGATTCGATGAAATGGGAAAGATGGCATTGTCCAGAGGAGGAAATATCGAAATTTGATTAATTACTGTTATAATGGATGTCGAATGATAGGGAAAGAATTGTAAGTTTGCTAAATATGCTTCGAGAAAGAGTACACGATTGGAATTTAAAGAATGATTTTTTAGGAATTTTATTAATGTAGGCCTTATCATACTTATTCATTTAATTTAATGCCGGAGTTTTGAAAAGCGTGAAGGTTTTTTTGAAAGATTAGCCTGATTTGAGGCATTTTTTTCGAATTGATTATATTGTTATTTTAAGATGAAAATTTTTTAGTCTTTTAATTTAAGTTAGAACTAGGTATGGAGGTGCTTGTCGAGATCAAGAGGCGAAGGTTTGAATATTTCGGCCATATTATTCGTAACGGAAAGTATCGTCTTCTGCAGCTGGTGATGGAGGGGAAGATTGAGGGCAGGCGTAGACCGGGTCGGAGGAAAACATCCTGGCTCAAGAATCTAAGAGACTGGTACGGCCAAAATTCGATATCCCTTTTTCGTTCGGCAGTCTCCAAAGTTAGGATCGCCAATCTCCGACAAGGAGCGGGCATTTAAAGAAGAAGAAGAACTATGCAAGGGAAAACGTTACTAGACCGCATTTCAAATGGCGAGCTCCAAAGAAAAGAATGGCACCAGCATGTGGATCGGATGGGAGGGCATAGAGTGGCGAAGAGAGCAAGTCAAGAATAGGCAGCGACTAAAACTAAAGTGAAATTTCCAAAGAGATGGAAAGAATACTGGACATCTACGTCCGAGGAAGAAGAGAATAGGGAAAAAATAGGCGAAAGCCACAAGAAAGAAGAAGAAGAAGCAAAATGTAGGTTATAACTGCACCAGGTGCTCTACAATGTTGAATTTGATTCCAGACCGAAAAAATCAGGACTAGGAGCAAAACAAGAAATCCTTCTCAGAAAAATCTGGGACCGAGGAGCAATCCAAATAAGAAGGTACTAAAGCACTCAGGGCAAATTTATATCACAATTGTGAAGAAGGTATGTCGACTTCAAAAGGCAATATTTGTTGCAAGTGCGCCTCTGATATAACAGATCCTGGATGGGCGCGTTATGAGTCCTGCCGCTATTAGAAAACTGAAACTTCATTGGGAAAACTATGTTTCGATAAATGTGGGACGCCTGAGTGTCTCAGATGGGCAAGCCACCAACCAAAACCGTATCTGCCGTATTTGCGTTGAGGTGATAGAACTTTGTGCTCAGTTAAGTTATAAGTCCGTTCAGAAATTTTCGGATTACAGGAATTTTTTTGTCTTGATTCGTCCGAATGGCCTTAGCAATTTTGCTGTTTACTTTGCGTGGATATAAACAAAAGCCTAATAACTTGTCTGGCTAGCTTGAAGATTGGGCGTCAGACCGACTAGAAACCATCCATTTGACACTATACGATTTAATTTCTTTTTTCTCAATTTGAAACATTTTTAAAAAAATCTGCATTTTAAATTAAATTATAAATATCCCGTATAAGTTCACTAGGTGCCAACATTTACGACGTCGACCGTGACCCCCCTCTCTGTCTCTCCTTCATATCCAGTATTGGAAGCAATTGATTGATGGTTGAATCTCATCAAAAATGTCATTCACGTTACTTATGGTAATTCCTTTCCACCGCGCTAATCTTTTTTTATCGGACCCACCAACAAGAAGCGCGATTTAATACGTCTAACTTCAAATCCGAAACATTATCTGCTACGATTTGTCTTGTTTAACTACAAAGGAAATCATGCGAAAGCTATTTGCGGCACCTACAGTTGGAAAATTCCCAGAAGTGGATGCAACCATGGAATCATTAATTAAACCACAATACAAACGTTGATGAAGTGAAGGATTCGCGTTGATTCTCGCTGCTTCTCAATAGCTGAGGCCGGTGAGGTCAAGGTTCGTAAAGAGGACCTTCACGGTCCGTTGTTAAAAGCCTAACAAGAACTTAATTGTGAGGAAATAATAAAAAAGAAGAACATCTTGTTTCCTTTTAAACTGCTCCTGGGAAAAAAAAGCTCGACCGTGCGTTATGGATGCCAGCAAAAAAAAAAAAGACCCCAGAAGCTCCTTTTTATATAATCTAATTTTAATTTAGTAGCAACAATGGGTAATAACTCGTAGAAACAGTATACCAAACATTCAATATTGTGAATGACAGTGATAGATGATGGAACAGCCGTGTAAATGAGGGCCATTACCAACCAACACCTCAAGAGACACCGGGACCTTCGCCTCGGGGTACGAGTCCCACATTTCCTATTCTGCATTTGTTATTCTATTAGAAACGGTTTTCGTATCTTTGATTCGCGCGACCCATCAACGAGTTAACTATTTGGGTTAACTAGCATAAAAGCATAAATTCCATACGTCAATAGCCGCAAATTCGCAAGTGAAAACCTGAAATCGGTGCCGTTATTATTCTTTACTGGGAAGAATTTGGATTAAACGCGGTAAGCAGGACACGATGCACGCGCGTCACCGATTCTGACTATCAAGAGGGGTCTGGAGAAACTGCCATACAAGCACTAGACCCTTCAGATAGCAGCAATGAAGGTGGGTAGGAAGCCTAAATAGGAGGGTGGACGTTTCAATGAGAAGTCTGCTGCTTACAGATCGTCATTTGATATTTTTTTGGAAGATGCCTTCTTCTTTAACTAAATCGGCATGACATTGAAATGGGAGTCGCCATCGTGGCAGACCCATAGTTTGAAGACATGATATGTTCCAGAATTGCAAATGGCGATTCCGTATGTAGTAGACGACTCAATGATGTTCCCACTCCCTATAAGGCATTGCCGGGGGTGCCGGCGAGCAGCGGTCCTGGGTAGTTCACCTAGAGAGGTTTCTGTGCAAGCCATCTACGAGACAAGTAAGCAAGTAGGCAAGTTAATTTTTGATTAAAGCGCTTTAGAAAGTCAGTGGGAGCTTAATTTGTTGTGGCCATATAAATCAATGTGGGACTGTTTTTTATTACTATTATTCTTATATACGAAACGAAACGAAATCAGTTTCAGAAAAGTTTTCTTTTTCCCAATGATGAATTTCATTAACGCAAGAAATGAGCCGTACGTAATTAAAGGCGATAAAAACGGATAAACTTTCATCTCAGTTCATCCAACTTTCACATGTCTGCAAAGAGTCATAAATGTTTTCTTTTATTTAATGGTCGTTATCAATGATTGCTATGGATGCATATGCACCTCGGATGAAAAATGTACCGTACCGACTATGCATGGGGGGGGATATCATACAACCGCATTCGATATTGCTTTCACTTTATCTGTCAAAGATCTTACAAATGACGATTTGAAATTTTCACACATTTTTCTTTTTTGTAAAGACGGGAGAGGTAAAAACAACAAAGAAACTGACATTAATCCCATGGGTAGAATTTTAATATAATATGAATCCGATATCAAAAGCAATGTTTTGACTTCTTGTGGTGAGAAAACGTCAAAATGACACAATGACAATCAAGGAAGGCTCACTTGAGATCGTCCACAGCCTTGAGTTCCAAGGTACCGAGTTGTGATGTCAAGTGTTATCTTTTCAAACATGGTTCTCTTATGGCATTTCCTTCAAAGCACTTGACCGCGTACAGTCAATATTTACACTATGAGATATGGATTGGACGTGCTAGAGGTGCAACTTTACCTCATCTGCCATCTCTCTCAGGGTAGGATTGATCGTGTTTAAAATTAAATGAGATTGAGAATTGCGGAAGAAAAAAGTAAATAAAAGTTGAAAATAGTAGGAGTTCAAAAGGAGATGAAGCGAGTTATGTGGAAGGCCCGGTTAGGTAAAAACGAGGTGCAGATGCAAATGCAAAAGGTGTTAATTAAGCTAATATAATTGATACTAATATTTTTATTTTACTATAGAAAAATAGAGAAGGACTTTTGTTTTAAAAAAGTTGGATTTTGACCGACTTACTTTCATTCATAAAAGTAAGTATGTTGAACCAACGACATTCCAGTTTAGAATAAAAACTTTTTGTTAGTTGCATTAGGGCTCTTTTTCCCCTTTCTTCATATTAGTTACGGAAGTCGCTTTCACAGGGGAATTGCTCCAGTCTTTGATATGGAATACGGTTCTTAACATACTTTTTGTTAACGGACGTTGAAATTTAAATATACATCAAAAGATCCAAAGGCTCACCGGCTGATCTTTCACCAAGAGCGTGGGATACGGTGGGTGGAACAAGTTGAAACGTGCACCATCGACGCAGATCATAAGGAGGATTCTGAATAACCGATCAGCAAGCCCTAGACCGCGACTGAGATGGAAAAATAACTCGCGTGGATGCTAGCATTAAATAAGTATTAACAGCGAAAAGACGACAGAATAAGCATAGTGACTCGATACAATAAGTTTTGTGGCAGTGATAAGGAAAAATGGAAAGAGCTTTTGAGAGAATTTCCAGAAACACGCTGAAATTACTATTCTCAACCTGCAAGTATTCTAAATCTGGAATTACTCCAACAAAAATTCTCACAAACTTCTCGAATTTTCCGAGATTTTCGAAAAATTTTTCCTTTTAAATTGAAATTACACCTTCTCACTCTTCCATATCTAAAATTCCTCTCAGAAAAACTTTCTGCTGCGGCTTCTGTTCTATTGTCAGTTTTTTTCAAAAACTTCTACTTGTCTAACTTTATATAAAAAATCCCTCCATTTGGTTTGATGAAAATTAAGAAAACAACTGAGACAATGTGGACTACCCGTTACTATTGCAATTCAAAAAAATTTTCCAAACTTAAACGGCTATGGTATCCTCACAACATCTCAACACACATCCTCAAAGTCAAATCTTGTACTAATTTCCCAATTTTCGCTTCATTTTCATTCCGTTTCTTTCTAGAACCCAAAACTCAGTAATATTCATCATACTTAATAACCCAACGTTAAAAATATTAATTCACTCTTTACCTAATTTCTATTCCAACATCCCTATCGCCAATTCTATTATGGGACATCAATTACACCCAGGGAGGAAAAAAAAAAGATGGTCATCGGTCAGTTATTTACTTATTTCATTTATTTATTATTTTTTTTCGAGGAGAATGGAACTGAACGAAGTAATTACGAGAAATGCCAACATCGAACACGACGTCACTCACAAATAAATTAAACAATCACCACCTCAACATATAAAATAAATAACATTTCAACATGGTGATTAATTAATGACTTATTTTACGTTTCGTGTCATTTTTAAATCAACTCTCTTATATTTCCAATCTAATTACTTGTTTTCTGATCGTTTCTCGGGGTGTCATGACTTTAATCAGAGTTTTCAGTTTATATCTAATATGAGAATACATCATTATTATTTTTCAAAATGGAGAATCGTTAATCGTTCCATTAAAACGTTAATTATCGTTGTGAGAAAAAAAAAATAAGATTGAGGTCTTGGTAGCTTTAACCCTCCTTATGTAATTTTTTTTAATAAACGTTTAAGATTTTCTCATTTTGGAAAATGAATGAAATAAATAAAATTCGTGCTTTGTTTTTAAAATTAATTATTGTTAATGACAAGAATAATGGTAACGATTTCTAGCATCTGGTCCAAAATCTCATGTACTTTCCTTCCTTCAGGAAGCAGAGACATGGCTTTAGCACATTTTTGATTGATACTGGCTTCCCTTCCCTACAACACGATAGGAAATGACCAAAAAAATATTTTTTTTTTTTTCTAAAAAAATATTACAAAAGAAAAGTTTGAAAAAAATACAAGAACAAGGGACCCAACACAAAACATCTGACATCTAGATTTCATTCAGATCGCTAGCTCAAACATGACGGAAACGTACTAAAACAACACAAAAATTTTAAAAATTATTGGACCATGAAGACTTTACTTTTTTGTTTTCCTCGAATTAAATTATATGCAACGCCGGCCGAAAAAAAGTATGAAGCCGTCCGGAGGGGACAAGAAACCTATCGCCCGGAAGGAGACGTGAACAAATCAAAAAAAAAAAACTTATATGCCAAAATGTTGCAGAATGATTACTTAACAGAATGTTTCACAAGATTCCTTTCAGCAATTCATGAAAAACAGTTAATAAACTGATTGACGTGTTGGACGGGTGAGATCGCAGGAGAAAAGAAAGTTTTTACTTATTATTATTATTCTTTTTTTCGCTATTCATATGTCAGGTTTATATTTGCTGCCAAATGAGAAAGAAAAAATAAAAGGAAACACTGGCCAACGTTTTTTCGTACATTGTCTATCAAATGAACTTTTAAGGGAAAAGGAGGCTATGAGAATCGATTAATGAAACATTTAATTTTATCTGGTTGAGGTATTTATGGAGAATAACAATACAGCAATTATAAAATAAATTTAAATTGTAGGTTAATGGCTACGAGATGGAAAAGATTTGAATTGATGAAACAGCAGGAGTAGTTCGATTTTAAAAGTTGGTATTTATAAAAGACATGATAAATGGTTATTAGGTAAAACAAATAAAAATTAGATTTTATTTTATTTCGAATGTTTTGCTAAAAAAAAGTGAATCATGCAGCTGGTTCGCTCAATAAAATTTCTACAATGTTAGTAATAATGCCTTGATTTTAAGCACAACCACTATAAAAGAAAATACAGGAGAGATGCGGAACCGGATGTTCCCGAAAATGGTTGTTTAAGGAAGAAAAAGTGCTCTCGAGAAGGTTTTACAAAATGTAGAAGGAAGATTGACAAAAAGAAAAACGACTTTCTGTACCAGGATTCTGAGAAGAGACTGAAACTTGAATTCCACTTAGATTACATGTACTCGTACATTTCTCGGCTAAAAGCTCGAGATGGGATCAAGATTACCGGGTGAGACTGAAAAATTGCAACAACTTAAAAAAGTCGAGGAGGAGAAGAGTTGGTTTTAAAGAAATAGTGTGAAATTCTGAGGTAGATCACTTCGGGCTCTGAGTTGAGCCTGGTCATCCTGCTTTAGCTTTTGCTTATTCTAGGTTAAATTTAGCTTTTGGAAATTTTCCAGAATACCGAAACTATACGTTGTTAAAATTTCACGGCAAAAATAAATTGTTAAAAATTTTTTGAGGGAAATGTAATTTTTTTGTAAGATACTGTAGACACGGTGGACTTTGTGCCACCGCTTTTTCGACGGATATTGCTTCGGGTGTTTGAAGTTCTTAAAAAAAAAGGTGGCCCAAAGCACCCGTTTACTGTACTGTAATTTTCACAAAAAAATTCTAAAAATTCTTGGTCAAAAATAAATTTTTAAAAAAATGGTCGATCTAAAAAACTGTAAAAAAGATTTATTTGATAAAAAAATTTTTGCTGAGGAAAAATTGAGACAACAAGTAACTATTCTTTGGATAAATTATAAGAACAGGAAAGTTTACGAACTTTTTTTTTGTTTTGGTAAAAACAGTAACAAATCGTTTCAAGATAGTCTAAAATTGTTTATAAAACTTTTTAGAATTGATTGCGATCAAAGAATTTGACGTCTGTAAGTTCGTTTTGTCATCAACATGTCCACTCTTATTCAAAACCTCATCATTTTAAACCCTTCTTTAGATGCGGGTAGCCAGTTCTTTTATCTGCTTTAACTACCTCGTTAGATAGGAAATTTATCAAATTCTCACTTTTCACCAAAATGATTATTTTGTCAGACACAAGTCAGACCCTCATTGATATTGAAAGGCAATCGTTGAATAATGCAGTTTTTTTCCAGAATTTTTTACTTCCTTTTTTAAAACACATAATAATAAATAATTTTCTTTTTGCTAGCTGCACTTCTGTTGAATTTTCCGCCCATATCTCAATCCATTATTTGTAATTATTAGTTTCACAACACCCTTTATTTCCCTCTCATATCAATTCCCCGCATCTTCCTTTTTCCCAAGCGAAACCTGCAATTGCGTGCATTCAAGGTCGGCATTCTAAGCGCATGCTTCTTCCCCGCCTCCTCTCATTCCTCACTCGACTAAGTCCCTGAGCTGTATGCGTGCTTGCACACCTACTCCCCTCCTATTGGACATTAGAAGTCGAGGCGTGTTAAGTCACGACGAAACATGCAAAAATAACATCATGAAGAAAAAAAAAAATGTGCGCGCAAAATAGCGAATAGGAAAAAAAAAGAATCTTGAAAGGATGTCAGTTTTTAAATCCTGGTTTAGGGAATACCATTTACAATATTTAAATGAAAAACAAACACTAAACGGCGAGCACGATTTTCAAGAGTTGTTCAAGCACGCCTCCGCAGACTCGCATTCTGCACGTTTCAATGGTAAAAACACAACATAAAACACGATAATGTTTACTTTATTCATTTGGATGTAACCTTAATTCCACATAACTTTCTAACTAACAAACGGTAACCACTCGCTCGATTCGCATTCATTATTCATGAACATTCTAGTATTTACTTAAACGAGATTTTCTTAACCCCTTTGTCATCCGAGAAACACCAATACATATATTTGCAGCTCACAAAAGAGAAATTATATTCCGATTTCTACCGGCCACTTATCAAGAAAATAATGAAAAAAGAAGGTACGTACCGCGAGTAAAAATAAATGGAGCTTTTATTTATTTTGGCAACCGGTCAAATGCAATCAGGTTACGAGCCAACATGAGTAGGCTATTTAAGAAAATAAAATGAAAATTTTCCTGAAATTCAAGTGCTTAGCCCCGAAATTTAAGTTTTATGAAATGTTTTGCTAACTAATGGATTATCACTTTAATTAATGAAAAGTTTTTGATTTTATTCTTGACCTCTGGAACGACCTTTAAAATGGGATACTTTCACGGTAGGAACCATTTCCTTTGCATACAATTTAAACTGCCAAAAGTCGGAAGAAATCTGATTTGGATTTCAAGCTCAGAAAGTTCTATTGACAAATCGATTTTTATATTTAAGAATAGGCCTAAGACCGTTAGAATAATTATATTTTCCCATGGGAGCAGATTGGTTAGTGATGGACAATGCAATTTGAGGAGTTTTCAACGACGTGTCGATAACTCATTTAAAAATTTTTGCTTTTAAAATTTATCAGTTTATGTTTACGGATCATCAACCGTGCAATTGATTTGTTATAAATAAGGTGAGATCGTGTTCAAGATATGACTTGAGGTTCTGACTTTTTTAGGATATGAATCTTATGAGGTGTACTGCAGTTTTTCGTATGCTTAATTTTACAAAAAACTGGCAAAGGGAATTCAGAATAAACGTCCAAATAAATTTTCCCGTAAACCTTTTTCACACAGTTCAAAATAATATTCTCATTTGAGAAAAAAAAGAGTTTCTTTTTGACTTCAAGTTGAAACTTTTTGTGTAAATAGTTTCCGAAAAGTATCATTTGAAACTCGTTTGCATTCAATTTAAAACCGAAAAGGTTTCAGTCCCCAGTGAAACCTAAAAGTTTCAATTTTTCTCAAATATTTTGAACTGTGCAGAAAACTATATTCCTCCAAGTAACAAATTAGTCGAATTTCTATATACTTTTCTAATCCAAAGGTAGTGATGGACCGCAATGCAAGGAAATCTGGAATCACTCTGTCGGTCCACGGAGCATGCCCCATCTCAAACGCCTCCAGCTTCTTCTCCAGCGCCTTTGTTAACGTCCACCCCTCGATCCCATAATAAATAACGGGGAGAACGTAACATCGTTTTTTATTTAACCCAAATCCAAAGCCCGCAAATAATTTAAAAAGTAATGTGAAAAAAATTTAAACGTCAAAATATGATAACGCGTCGAGGTAAACGCATGATTTTTTTTCCAGCCCTTAATGCGTCCAATTTTGAACATAGGCCTCCCTCAAGGCATGCCATCTGTCTCGGTCCTCCGCTGTCCTCACCCAGTGCAAACCCGCCGTTCTCTTTAAGTCATCATACCAGCGGGTTATTGGTCTCCCTCTACTTCGCTGCCCAGCCCATGGTCTCCACTGCAGGATTTTCCTGTTCCACCTGCCATCATTTCTCCTTGCCACGTGTCCCGCGTAATCCCATTTCAGCCTCTCCGCTCGATCAATGACGTCAGTTACCTTAGTGATTTGTCGGATCTCTTCATTCATTATGCGGTCTCGAAGTGATATTCGTAACATTGATCTCTCCATCGCTCTCTGGGTCACCTGAAGCTTCGTTTCGTTAACGCATGATTATATAGAGAAAACCCCGGAAGATGAAAAAGAATTTCTGCTTATGCCATTGCATACGCTTCGCATTTACCACGACACCCGGAACCAAACCACCCAATTTGTTACAAAGAATGTCTCGCTATTGTACTCGCAACTGATAAATTTCGCCAATAAAAGGGATACATTTAATCAGGGTAACCACTGCACGTCTGCACCTAACTCATTCCTTACCTCAAAATAATGAACTTATGACATTTAAACTAACAACCATGATATTAATCAACTTAATGAACTTACCCATGTTGATCGTGAATTCGTATATGAGCTTGTATCGCGACTCGCCTGGAAAAAAAAGAGAGAAAAAAAAATTATAATTTTCCATATAACTGAAAAATGACCCTAATCTAAATTTTCTACCTTAATTACAATTACCAACGGAATCGATGATTTTTTAACGATTTAATTTATTGTTCAGAAAAATAACTTGGTCATGGTTTCGTTTCTTAATTACTATTTATATAATATCTTTTCGAGTTGAATGCTCCGTTGAAAAGAGTCAAATATTAGAGCAAGATTCAAAGAGCCATAACACCTCAGGCATTCGATAACATAACAAAAAGATAATAATGATGATAATTCCATGTAATATGTAGGGAAAAAATTCAAATCCAGTATATTTACTGTAAATATTAAAAAATGAAGAAGTAAGCAAACAATAAATAGTGGAGTTAAAATTCTTTTCTTTTTTTTTTCCGAATCCGGCAAGGAGAAGAAGAGTCAGCTTGAGAGTTAAGACAATAGCTAGGTAACCAGATAAAATTGAAATAATTATAAAAACATAAATCAAGGAAGGAAAGCATTGTGCCGCGGAATCATCTTTTTCTCATTAGAGACAGTAATGCCTTTAGCTTGTCAGCCATCTGGACGGATTTCGCCGCAGGCTGGTTATTTAGTGCAACTAGGTTGATAGATGCATTCTATTGTCTGTTGATTCCCGTAGAGGCGCGAGAAAAACCGCAGAATGTGAAAATCTATCCTAACTGTACATGTGAAAAATATTTCTGTGCTCCTTTTCAAAAAAAAAATATCAAGTTCGATTCTCGATTCGAATTTTGAATATTGAATCAGCACTCTTTTTAAAAGTTTCTACGGCAACCATATTTTGTTTTTCAAAAAAGTGATGAACTGGCGACAGACAAATAACAATGATTGATGATGCGCATGAGTTCTATTAAGCTTCTTGCCAGTTCTCGCCGGATTAATCAATTTTTTTTATGTAAACTTTTTTTTACAACTTCCGCTCTAAACATGACTTATTTATGAGATAAAAGACGCGTTATGCCTTTTTAGGTCTTGAAATATTTCAATTTTTCCAGCCCTCCATGTAGGATTCCCTCGCTACATATTCAAATTGCCAAAAACATCCGCGTGGTGTTTCAATTTAAAAAAGGGAGTGGTGGTAAAAGCGTGGGAAGGGCGCATTCATATGTAACCATCCAAGCACAACCGGTCTTCTTGACCTTTTATAATCAGCTACCGACATTATCACGCCACAAATAATATATATCCGTAAAATTGAAAATTAGACTCGCTCATTAACATTTTCATTGTTTTTCCGTGTTGATTCTTTCTTTTAAAAGGAATGATCATCCGTGTGAAAACCGATTTGTTATCATTCTTCCAAGTCCGGTTATACATATACGCCGATGCATGACCCCCATCCGCAACCGGATAAAATTCTCGACACCATGGAATAACGTTTCGTCGGTAAAAATCTCAGCAATTTAACGCGACGTTCCACACGGTTTTGTCTTTGTCGGGATGTTTTATAACAACGTCATTCGTGACTGAGATTTATAAAGCAAATAGCGGTTATTTAATTTTTCCGCAAGGGCGAGGATAGAAAAGAAGACTGGCCCGACTTTAGAGGAACATTTTGGACATAACGAAGAATTTGAGGCAAGCAATTCATTTTGTCGTCTGAGATAAAATATTCCATTACGTGTCACTAGTAAAAAAATCTTCTGCTATGACGGGTTTCAGACATTAGAGGAAACCAAACTGCAAAATTTGCCCAATGAATTTACGAAGAGAGTCTAAAGATTTAAAATAAAAGATAAAAATTAACAGAGGAAACATCGACGGATTTCTTTAGGATATAAATACTGTCGACTTCGAACTCTCTTGGATCATCCCATGTGACGAGGCCGATTGCTGGCGCATAGCTACATTTAAGAGCTCAAGTCGACCGCATTCGAACGTTACTTTGGCTCCACACTATAGTCAATTTTTAGGTAGTAACGTTAACTCTGCTCCGCCAGAGAGTCTAACCGGTTGCCCTAACAAGAAGCTCGGAACCAGTGGAATCCGACCAGCAAGACGTGTCCAAAGTCAAGTCGTCGAATCAAAAAATCCAGATCAAAGCGGAAAATCCTATGTTGGATCCTGTCCCGGCGGGGTGAGTACCCTGGTCAATTATTTCCTTAAAGTGTTTTTTACTTTTAGTCAGAACTCCGGAGACTGAAGCTCCTGAGTACCAATAGGGGAATTTCCGAGCTTTAGTTCGTCACGACATCACGATTTGAAGGAAAATCTAAATCCACGATATGTTTAAAAAATCTTGGAACGTTTTTCCTTTACTTCAAAAGACTTTATATTGTAATGTATTTTGTCGAAAATGTCTTAAAAGAAATAAACAAAGCTATCAACTTCCTTTTTTTCATAGGAAAAACTAACAAAGCAAGAAGTATATTTGCAAAGCGGACGTGACGTGGTAGATTTTCTTTCAAACTGTTATTGTGTAACCATTTTTTGACAAAATTATGAACTAACTCTCTTTTAGAGAGCTCAAGTTCCAGGAGGGTAGCTATAGATCACCACTCTTTAGGTTATAGGAATGCTTTGAGGGCAACGTGAACAGACTTAACCAACCTACACTGTTGTTCAGGAACAGAGACAAGCCTCATGCGGTTCCAGTTTTACCCAATCCTTTTCTCAAATATTTGTATCTGAGAATCCTCCGCCTAATACGAGACCATCTTTAAAGCAATCACTGCGCCAAGCAGAATCGAATTAACTACAGTTGGGACCGAAACCTCAACAGGCGCCGCCATCTTCTCAGCCAGCGGCACCGCGCAACCTCCAATATAGTTAGTCGCAGGCTCGGTCATTCAGAATCAGCTGGGTAAATCAAGTAAATCCAGATTTTCTAGCACAAATTTTCCAGCCTCGTGTTGACTACGTTTACATCTTAAAGTATGTAATTGCTTCCCAGAATAAATGATTACCAAATTCTTAAAGGACGTGCAATTCTAAGTCAACACATTTTCCAAGAATAAAACCAAGAAGCACTCATCTCTGCGAACATCTTCCACATCAAAACCTACATATCCCAATAAAACTTAAACTCACAACAAGCAGCCTACTAACGAACAAGAGGCCACCCAACGAAACAACTGCAATTTTAGCAATAAAAACCTAATCAACAGGAACTATGGCGCTACATACTTATTTATGATGTGCTTATTTATTTTACTTGTTTCATCTTGTCTTGCATCTTTAGTTTTAATGATTTCTCGCTACTGGATTTCAATTTTACGGCTGGAACGCTTTTTTCTTCTTTCAAAAGGGGAAATCAATTTATCGTTATAAAAACGCTTTTTTCATCGATGATGATTATTTTCATAACCAGGTTAGTACCGGAACTAAAAATTCTCACACGGATTTAATACCTCGCGCACGAATAATTAATATAAAGGTATGTTTTTTTACATGTCCTTTAAATATGCATAACCTCGCAGAATTTTTTTTTTCTCTCTCTCTCTCACTTATAAAAATCTTTTTTTCAATTTAATTCAATCGTGAACTAAGGTCGTGGGTACAAGAAGAATGATAAAAAAAAAATCGGCGTTAAAAGAGACGATAATTACACGAAGGAGTCGTGTAGATAGAAGGTCTTTTCCTCGTTCGTATTGCGCAAAAGCGCAATTTTGGAAAAATATAAAATCTAAAGTGGGGAAAAAAAAGCAAACAAAAGGAACCGGTCGAGATGTAATAGCGCTGGGCAAACACTAAAAACTCAACTGAAAGAAGTCAGTTCTTGATTCACAAGGACAAGGCTTCCACCAATCAGTATTTTAATGATAATAAAGTTGAATTTAAACACGCACGACTTGCTATTATTTTATATTCGTTTCCCTCTAACTTAAATAAATGATGTGGTAATTAACTTTTCAGGTTGGAATTTTTGGTCATTTTGTAATCCCGCGCTTTAAAAAAAAGAAAAGAGTGCCACCGGATGCGTTTATAAAAAGCGGAAGCATCTTGTTTGGGAATGACGAAAATGGAGCAAAACAGAGGACGCATGCGTAAACAACCCATCATCATACTCGGACGTACGATCAATGCAAACAAAACGAGGAACAAATAAATCAAGATGTTACCTGAAAGGAAGGGAAGATTGTCAAATAAACATGTTCTTAACAAAACAATCAATTATATACTGTGTACTTACTATCCAAACACAACTTTTACTTGATCTTACGTTTGTTTATCGCTATGTGATCGGTTTTTTTTCCTGGTGGTTTTGGGGATATGAAAGATGGACAAATTGAGACAAAACGTTAAGGTTGAAGAGATCTTATTTTGATTTAGGGGACGAATTTGGGTGAGTTAAGGAGAGAATCGCTGCATGGGATTAGGGTGAGAAGATTTGATATGAATTAGCCTGGCGCTTAATGTCGATGAGGGTCGCCTCTGATAGAGATAGCACGAGGGCCGGGGCAACACGGTAAGCGAGGTAAGCGTCGCTAGGGGCGCTGCATAGCTATCTGAAGACATTTTTTTGCTTATAGTCTGAAATTTTTTAAAGAAAAAGGGCGCAAAATTGCTTTTTGTGCCGGGGGGGGGGGGCACCTAGGGCTTGTCTCAGCCCTGTTTACTTGAGTTGAATTCACTTGATTCTACCATGATGGGTTTCTTTGAAAATATCCTGCATCTACATGAAATGCACTGTTTTTCTCGTGGCAAAAATATTTCAAACATTTTTTCTCAGCATGCGAAAAATTACTACTCAGGCGGCCAAGCTGCGAAAACAGGCTTCGAGATGATTTTAATCGTTTTTCAGAGCATCAGCCGTCCGGCCGGAGGCTCTAAAAGCAGACGAAGTTATCTGGAATGCGTTTAGAATAGCCTCTAAAATACACAGATTTTTGGTGCAAAGATTTTATGACAGCAGTGACCAATTAATAGTAATGGCCGATTTGGTCAGCAAAAAAGAAAATCTCGGTAAGACCGAGGATTGATCGAGGGGAAAGATGTTGGGCATCTTCCAGCTGCTAAAAGAGCTGGCGACCGAAGATCTAAAGGAATTTGGGAAATACTTTTAGTCATTGACTTCACATTTCGAACCACTCTACTAACCTTAATCGAAAACTCAAACAAGAAGGTTTTTAAAAGAGGACTGCTATTCCCGCCAAAACATATCATTTCGCCAGCCTTATTTTCAAGGTCTGAAATTAATGTCAGAGACTTTGTGCTTACGACAGCTAAAGCATTGTTCATCCCAGCAGCAAGTCCTTCATTTTTAAAAAAAAACAAAGTTCCTTCCGCTCATAAATAACCCTAAAATCGCCTAATTGCGCCTAAAAGTTTACACTAACACACTTAAACTTGCATAACTTCGAGTTCCCCGCAATTATACGCTTTTTTCCTATTTGATTATCATCATCATCATCATCGCCTAAGCCTTATTAAATAGGTACATTGAAAAATCATCTTCAATTGTATTCACTTCAATACAGGATCCATGATTTCAGTTTTCAAGGTCGCGAATCCACCGTCTGGGATTGCCCATTCCATCACATCAAATGTATATTTCTGGTAGTAAATAGGTCGAAGATTAGTGCTAAAATTACCCTTGCCTAATTTAATTTGTCGGATTGGTTGTCCTCTTTTGATGAATTATCGCATGTTAATTACACAATTTTGTTGTCACATCTTTTTGATTCCTTCATAAATCTCTTCATTCGTTTCAGGCATTTTTTCCACTTTTTTTTCCCCCTTCTGAATATTTCCTAGAATTTATCAAGTGAAAAGAAAAGATTTTCGCCTCGTGCCGATTACACACTTTCTTGATTAATGTGGATACGTTTAAAAAAAAACTCGGCCCTCGTTTTTTTTTCCTAGCTACTGTATTTGATTCGCCTAAGGAGAGCGAAAAATGCTGCCACGCTAAATTAACGAATCACGTGCTGCTTATATATATTTTTTTTCACATACCAAATTATAGTAATTGCGTCCGCGACTAGGCCCGTTTTTGTTTCGGTTATGGTAAATTCGGGAGGGGAAGAATTTAACCGCCGCTACCACATAAAAATTGAATGAACTCGATCCCGCGAGTGAAAAAAAAGGTAACTACACGGGTTAATTCGAGTTTGAGAATTAATAACAATCGTAGGTTGGAATTGGAATCCAAATTTAGTAGTCGCAGTAGTTGTAACAAATGAGCGGTTGAAACGTTGTCCAAAATGATTGATTCGAAGGCCTCTGACTTCGAGTGACGCATGCGCGATGGACCGAAGAATGGATGACCTTCCAGAGCACTATTGTGCTCCGATATGACTGATGGAAGCTGTGTTGTTGCTGTCATATTCCCCCTTAAGGGCGAACTCCCAGCACTTCATCACTGACATGCTCACGGCTTTTGTAATTACGGGATTTCTTATTCTTTATTAACCATCCTTGACCCTCCACCTCGGACATCTTTATTTAAATTCGATATCGGAATAGATTGTACAAATTTTTTTAAAGCTTCTTTTGTTCACTCCTGATTTATGATATAATCCGTTTAAATGATAAATGCTGTCCCATTTTGTAATTACCCCTCATCGCTAACAAGGTTGTCATTTCCTGTTATAAAAATGCAATTTCTTTTTTTTCTAACCGCGAAAAAAAAAAAAATATCTTTGGCACGTATAATCTAATTAACCCAACGTAGCATGATGTTAAAAACTATTAAAGCCGACTAAGTGATTTATAGTGCAAAGAAAATAATCGGATATCATGGACCACCCACGTTCTTGCGCTTTGATTGAATCTTCAACAGCGCATCAAGGTGCCAAATTCCAGCAGGATCATTCTCGACAGCGAAACCGATTTATAAAAATCGCGACCTTAGGGTTAACTTATTTCAACACGGCGAATTACTAATCAGCGGACAAAAAATGATTTGGACGGCCGTAATGGAATCACTAACTACTCTGACCTTCCGTGAAACCCGCAACTTACACATTTGATTGATCGATTGACTGACTTGACTGCTTCTTCACCTGTTGATCTTTACGTTCCATCGCTTCGAATATCTTTTTGTTGTTCTTTGGCGGCACGCGATAAATCCAGTTATTTATTGGTGATATCGCCGAATTTATTAAAAGACTTTATTACGGGAATCGAAGCAGAACTAAATCATAAGCGATTCCTGATTTTTTTTTTTTCGCGTAAACTTTTTCCAGAAGATTTGGTTCCAGTTGATTCGTTAAATAGAATAGTTGTCTTAACTCGTGCTTGTGGTTTTGTAGACAACGCTGGAATTTCTGAAAGAATTATTTTTCAATTCGGTATTATAAACAACTAAATAAATAAATATCGTCATTTAGCTCTTCAAGTCATGAAACGCTTTCCTATTTAATCACGAATAATTAAATCCTTCATTCCTTCAGGGCGTGTATTTTTTTTTTTTTTAAATCCTTTAACTAAATGAGTTTTGATCCCTCCTCCTAGGACCTCGTTAAATAATCTTGTGTAGGAATGAGAATGTCCGAGTGTCAGATGTCGCAGCTTTCAACCTACTATACTGTTGACGATTCGTCATGGTTTTTTGTATATGGAAGCTTGGTAATTGGTAAATCGTTTTGTTCAATTCCAACGGTCATCCATTGCATCTTTATCGTTGTTTTCGTCTCCATCTTTTTCCTAATCGAGTTCCTTCCCACCCAATAGTGTAATATTTGCAGCAAAAAAAAGAGCATCGTGCAAGCTACAATTGGTTTGTTTCTGTTCGTTCTAGAGCTCCAAGCCTATCCGGTCATATTTATCAATATTTTATCATTTTATCCGAGTCGCTCAAAGATCTAAAACTTGCAGGTCTTCCATCCAGGACCTGATGTGAAAGGCGTTGTTGGCTTCTGAGTGACGTATCCCGCTCATCGGAGCCTAAACGATTTGATCAAAAGTTAACTATATTTTTTTGGAGTTTATCACTAGATCGCTTTTACAAGCTCTTCGAATAAAAAACCTCGGAGTCGGACCAAGAGATCGAGAAACCTCTTGGTGAAAAAGAAGAAAGCACGCATCAAAAATCTTCACCCGAGAGAAAAAAATCCCCAGTTCTAATGGACCTAGAACTCGCTTGCCCAGAATAATTTTGTGCTAAGTGCACTTGTCAGGTTGACATGGATTCACTATGTTTATCTTATGGAGAACGGGTGTCAACCTGACAAGTGCACTTAGCGCAAAATTATTCTGGGCAAGCGAACTAACATAGGAGGAAGAAATCAACTCTTACGAGGACGAACAGATCAAGCTATTGGAGAAAGAACTTTAGAGACAGAAAGAAGAAAACTTAGAATCCCCAAGCTAGTAATGGCAGCCTTTGGGGAAGAGGAAACAGGGTAGGCCGAGAGCTAGTTGGAGGGGTGGTGTTGTGGAGGAAATGAGGGCCTACAACTTGGGGAAAGAGGACTGTCTGAATCGGGAAGAATGGCGCTTGGCAGTCGGAAGACGTCACCGTACGTTATGAAACCGACGAGTCTGAAGAAGAAAGCAGAAGAAATAAATGGTCCCGAAGCCCATCAAAGAAGAGGAACTAAAGCTTGAGGAATAAATTACATCGTGCGCTTTTTTGCTCTTGCAGTTTTTAAAAAATGAGACTGATATATTTAATTCAGCTGATGTAATTTTTTTGTCCAAAATATTTGCGAATTTTCTTTTTATTAAAAAAAAAAAAAAAATGAAAACAAAGCGGAATCGCCATGGTTTTCACAAAAGAATGCGACAACTTTCCGAAATTTCAATTTTTGCTTCGGCACTTATCAAAGACGGCAGAAGTATTGAATTCATTACACGATTTTTTAGTAAAACGACGAAAGTTATCGCAAATTTAATTACATCAGTTCGTTCAGCATTTATGTCCGACGAGCTGATTAGATTTTCAGCCCTTAAAATTCAGCCGTTCCAACGAAAGAAGCAAAAATTTTTAAAATGGGGGTGAAGCATAAACCTTGGCAAGCGTGGCTTGGCTTGGCTGTTACCTCTCGCGAAGCGAGGCAAGCTGAATCTACGCAAGGCGTTCTCTTGGCGAAGTCGGAGAAGTCTTGAAGCTGCACGGGTTCAGCTTGTTATATAAAATTTTTTACCCGCATTCTAACAAGACAGGGCGCTTATGGACTAATCAATAGTTCACGCGGTCTTCTTAGAATGTGAGCTAGTTTTTTTTAAAATAAAAAAGCTCTGTTAGAATTCTGTAGTCGCTTCTGGTATTTTAACCCGCGTCCTGTGAAAGAGCCAATCTGGACCTAAGAGATACAAACATCCGCTCTAATTTTTTAAGCACTCGGCCAAAAAATTTTCTAAGAATTAACAACCCCTTCCTTCTCCCTTGGCACAAAACCCACGTGAAAATAATAACTCCACTAATAGTAATTACGATTATTATTATTTTTCAGAAAATGACAACGGTCATCACGGCAAAACAAT
Source organism: Liposcelis brunnea (assembly GCA_023512825.1). Classification (NCBI taxonomy): domain Eukaryota; kingdom Metazoa; phylum Arthropoda; class Insecta; order Psocodea; family Liposcelididae; genus Liposcelis; species Liposcelis brunnea. The sequence goes on from CM042073.1 coordinate 16,657,765, forward strand.
GGGCTATCAACTGTAATAATTAGAGATTTATGACTTTTAACATTAAAAAGGCCGATAGGTAACAGACAAAGTGAAAACCGCGACTTGAAAGTTAACGGTTAAAAAATTAACCCGACCTTTTTTAATACGAGGAGAAAATATATGTTAGGGAATGGGAATTTACGACAAGTCGTTGGTTTTACGATCTAATTGCAGGCATAACGAATGCAAAGATGCAACGAGCAATTAGTGCATCTTCATTGTTAATTATCCGTTTTATTACAACCGATTGTTCATCTCACATGTATGCAATATATCACACCATGGGATTAGCGGTGAATGATCCGATATGAGCAAATGAGTTGAAACGGTTTTGAACTCGGTTTAGAGTATGTAACATAGTCGGAAAAGGAAAAAATGAAATGAAGATCTCTTTCTTTGGCGGTTTCCGTTTCGAATCCATTCGTTACATATGTTAAGAAAAAGTTGCGGGTTAGTTTCGTTTGCTCCATCGAGTAATTACTCTATTTGATATTTTTATTTTTCTCAAGATGTTGACTATGTTAGACTTTCTTTGAAATGCTTGATCAGTGGCGGATTGGAAATCTTTGACTAAGGTTCATGAAAATAAAGCTCGAGTCTTCTGCTAATTGGAAACTATTGATCAGTAAAATGAAGCTGGGTCTTTAAAGATCCAGGGGCGCCTTTTCAGTGCAATCTTGATTTAAAAAAATTTGAAGAGGGGGAGACAACGAATTAAAAATTTGAGGCTCAGGAATGTAAGATACTGGTGTAGAGTTCCTATTCCGGATGGCAGAATTCAAGGTTCGTATAGCGGTTATCACCAGGAGATGGCACATGAAGAAGAACAAGTCGAAGTCCTTGCCACCTCTTCCCAAGCAACGCTCCTCAGAAGCCACCACACCAGATGGACTTGCAATTGATCGATAATCTCTAAAATACTGTTTTTGCCTCATCAAAACTGAAAAGCGGGGAACTCTATTTTCCATGAATTTAACATTTTTGTCACGGCAACCCATTTTCAGTTTACACTGAAGACATCCTTACACTTTACATCCTTTGATGTAGTTTGAAGATTCTCAAAAAACGACTTTGTCAGAATTGTCTCCAGAGCTCAGTTGACCAGGCCTCTGTATTTGCTGAATCAAAGCCAAGACCGCTGATCTGCATAGCCATTTCATTCTTTCACTTACTTAAACAGCCAGTAATCGAGTCTTTTTCAAAACACTTCTGAAGTTCTGTGCCAATATTCCAGGATCTCAATTGAAATGACACTTAAAATGGAGGTCACCATGTCGATTTTATATAATTTATATATTTAAACATTGACTAGCAATTCTACATAAAATTTTATAGCTCCTTCATTTTTTTCCAGTATAACGCTGCATAACTCCGAATCGCGGAAGTATTGCCATAGTTAAAAAATCTTTGAGAACTTAATTTGATTGAAAGGAAATGCACTTAAGGTCACATTACCGATCTAAAAGCAAATCACCCATTGTATACAAACCAGCCGCAAATCAAATACTCACATTGTAAAACCCTAAAAACTACGATTTTTAGCAGGCGTACGACTGTTAAGAAAAAACCAGATGCAGTCATCTCTGCGACCGCGGTGCTCATAAAAAAAAAGTTAGTACACTCACCCATTGTTTACTTCCATTATTACCGATAGTTTATTCATGTTAAAGTCCTAATAAAAAGTATAGGAACTAAAAAACATAAATACTAGGAAGTGAGGATGGCAATTATTGCAATAAGTGCACAGGCATCGGTCATCGTATTGGTGACAACCAGTTTTCTCTTATTTATCATAATTCTTTCTGCATGGCTAATACTGCTTTTCTTTCCTAGTCGAAAATTACTTTACTATAGCGAATACGTAAGGACCCACAAATATTAAACAAAAAAAATGTTCTTTTAGTATAAAAAAAGAAAAAACCGCACCCTCGAGGATTCACACCTATATGTACATTTCAAATAAGAAGAATGGCCAACACTTATTTCACACTATTTAACACCTTAGTGCATGCAGATAACCAGTATCAAAATTATAAGGAATTGCTGTAAAAAAAAATCTTTTCGAGATAAATGTAAACATTTAAATAATTTTTTTTTTACCAAACAAGTCGATTTCTTTTTCTGATGTTGTTTTTATTATAATGACCGCTCCCAAATATTTAATAAAAGCGCACAATGGGAACTTCTGTCCAAACAAAGTATACAGAGGAAAAGTATGGTAGCATATACCATGCCTAAGGGGGATAACAGAAAAAATAAGATCAGAGCTATTGAAATATTTCAACTTCAACATCGGTATCCACTTGGACCTCCCATTAAAAATTCATACAAATATTTGATTTTGCTCTTCAAATTTTTATGTACACCAAAACACAACATCAAAAGTGTTTAAACACCAAAATAATACGGGAAAATTATAATGTTTGTTTTTCTTCTTCTCGATCATTTCTTCTTCCTTTTATTTTTCTTTATCAAGGTTAGAATGGGAAAAATTAATGACAATTAAAGTGATTGGGTTAGTGGGATGGGGGGGGAGGGGGAAGAAGTGGTTAGGGGGCGTCCAAATATTACGTAACGCAAAAGAGGCCACTTTTTGGCCCTCCCCCCCCCCCTTATATGCAACCGTAACGCAGACTCAAACCCCCCCCTGATAATTACGTGACACAAGTCATGACCCCCCTTCCCTACCTGAAAATTTGAAATTTAAAAAAAAAACATAAAAAAGTAGAATAACGAAAAAAAATTTATTCATACAAGAACAACGAATTTTTTTTTTTTGAAATAATTAAGAAAATTAGCCAAAAAAATTTTAAATTTTCCAAATTTTGGAATTTTTAAAAAAAATTTTTTTTTTTTTGCAAAATAATTAGATTTGTAATACTAAAGTAAGCGTTACGTAACGCATGAATTGACCCCCCCTACCCCCTTTGAGGGTAACCGGTGAGGCATGTTTTGTCTTGCTCAAGGAATGGCGTCCTTGCCCTGTGGTGAGCTCCCTTCTCAGGGTTATGAGTTAGTGGAGGGCAGCAGCTTCGCTAATACTGACCTAGGGCTGAAAGATGGTAGTCATCGGCAAGGCCTAGGCTCAGATACCGGGACGCAGAGTTGGATCAATGGTATGGTTCCTGTACTGCGATGCGGAAGATTATGGAAAGTCACCACATTATTTGATATTCCTAGTAAAATCATCAATGGTTGGCCATGATGATCGCCAATCTCCGACGAGGAGCGGGCATTTAAAGAAGAAGAAGAAGACCCCCCCTGTAACATACCATAACACACTCTCGGAAGATTTAGTTTTATCCAAGCTTTAGAGACCATTTTTCTTTGTGGTGATATTAGTTGGAAAATTTTTAAACCTAAACCGCAGATTCTTCACAAGGCGCCAATATCAGAATATTTCTGCAAATTAAATCCTTCAACTATTGTGGATTGGGTTAGCAGTTTTAGTCCTGTGATGGTATCAATCGGGCGAAGAGGTGCAAGAGATCGTTACACAAGAGGAGGAATCAAAAATGACTCTCGCCGTATCAAAAAGTAAAAAAGAGCTTCTCAATGAAATCAGCCTACTATGGTTTGAGTTCAAGTCAGTGATCTTACTTTCAGGTTAATCAGTCAATCTCTAGAATCCATGTGATTTTATCAGAAATCGCTGAGCAATTGTCAAAGTCGATGGAGTGCTTGTGCACTAGTGAGTGCTACGATCCTTTCGCCAGAAACCTACAAAAAAAATTTTCCTGGGCCAAACTCTGGAATCTTTCTCTAATATTCACTCTCTTCTTCAGAAACATCGTTCCTTAGCCTACCACGTCAGTTACGTAAGATATGACGCATATAAACCTAAATCTCAAACTATTTGATAAAAAAAAAACATTACATCTCATTTGCTACATAACAATCATATGTTATGAATGTTTTCGACTCTACCATCAATCAAATCAGGGTTGAATTTAAAAAAAAAAAAAATACCCGGCAACGGAAACCATCGTACCCGCGTGAAACTTCTGAAAGAGAAGCAGAACATCAGACAACACGAAGCAATGTACCTTTTAAGAAATCCCTGTCAAATGATTACTCGCTCAGCGTTGTTCCAGGCGAAACTTAAAAAGAAACCTTTCTAAATAAGTTGAAACGAAGGAAACTCAATTTTTTCCAAATGGGATTAAAAAATTCTGACGAGTGTAACAGGTACACGACATTATTTTCTGTACGGAATGATTAATGACGTCGACAAATATTTTTCTTAATGTTTTCTTGTAAATGTTTTGTGTCCCCCCGACGGGAGTGTTTTCAAAACTTTCAAACCGCATACTGACCTAATTCTCTTTTTCGGCCCCGATAATGACTAATGATCCGGGATTTTATTTTTCACTTTTTCTTGAAAAGAAAAAAAACCCGTTAATCGTTAAAATTGTTCGTTTTGCGAAAACGTCCACCCTTTAACTACCCGACATTAACGGTAGTTTATTTTTCTTTTTTTTTTCTCTTTGATGATTCCGAGTGGCTATTAAAAAAAAAGATAAGGCGCCTGAAATTAATAAATTCTCAATCTCCTCCTATAGTAACACAAATACGGTTTTTATTGACTATTTAATTAACGGAATGTTAATTTCTATTATAAGCAGGAAAAGTTTGAATCGAATTCTAGGTATTTTAATTAACCATTTAAATCGTTAAAGCTACTAATTAAAAGGGAAAAAGTCTGACTGAAGTTGCTGAGTTGGGTCTTTTCCGAAAGAGTATTACAATTTTAACAGTTGTGGTTAATAATTTTCTTTTTGCAAATATTTTGTAATTAACATTTTACGAACAATTTTTTTAGTTCTTCAAGAGTTTCGGAACCTCTGGAACATCCTTCTATTCAGTTCACCCACAGCAATTAGTCTTCCTCACAGTCTTGGAGGACGATTAATCAAGCCAAGCTTTAATCGTTGCACAAATAAATGACTTTAAAACGAATTTTTCTAAAATTTCTAAAAACCTATTTAGAAATGCACACCAAAGGGAAAACCAAAACGATGTATCTATAAAGCTACATTGCTGGCTTTTTGACAGAGATTGGAGCGTAGAGAGACAGGAGCCGAAAAACCATACGACTGTACAACGCAGACCAACTGTCCTAGTGTTTAAGCAGAAAAGCATATTTTATGTGATGTATTGAAGGCAAAAGTTTCAAGACCTGTTTAGAAAACCGTGGTCTTCCTCTCTCGCGCTAAAGCAATTAGAGAGGAAGACCACGGTCTTCTAAACATGTCTTGAAAGTCCTGCGAAAATAGCGCTGTCCGTGCTAAAGCAAAAAAGTTGGGTCGAACATAAAGCTTGCAAGCTTTGACCAATTATTGACGACCGTGTTTCAGGTCTTTTTAATTTCGTGCTTTCCACAATATTTTGCTTGTGTTTTGGTTTTTCCCGTGCACGAGAACCGAGTGGAGCAGACAGCATGCGGTTTACTAGACTCGCGTTTGGGATCTTGCATTCCTGCACCCGCGCCAGCCTTAAAAAAGCTCTCACTTTCGATCCTTATTATATGATTATCAATTTCTGTAGAGATTTTCTTGTGTTACGCCCATCACCAACCCAATTCAACCCAATAGTGGAAAGCACGAAATTAAAAGATCTGAAACACGGTCAGTCATCAACAATTAGTCAAAGCTTGCAAGCTTTGTATATTCGATCCAACTTTTTTAACAAGACAAAATTTTTTTAAAGCAAGAAAATACAAATTATTGTAACTCAAATTTCTGTTGTCAGGGAATTTTGTGTCGGAGATGTACAGTATTAGATTTTGTACTTTATTTGTTACTAGATTAACTTGAGAGATATAGGCATGGACAATTGCATGTCGGCACTGTTAGCCAGACAAGCCCTTTTGGGGGCTTTGGCTCCTTGTCACAGTTAGTATAAAGCAAAAATGTAATTTTCTATACAAATACATGCACCCCTTCCCGGGAGTACGGGGATGGGGGAAAAAAAAACCTTCTGCAGAATAAAAAACTCCTTTGAAAAACTTGATGCCAAAGTTTTTGAAAAAAGGTCATTATCGACTCTACTTTCTAGCTGCACAAATGCTCCCAACAATCCCCAATAAAATTTCTCATTCTCAATAATTTTCTCACGCTTTCATATAACCACAAAGAAAAAACCCCAACAGGCGATCAGCTAAATTACAATACAGTTTTCACTAACTACTCTTACTAAATCATTAGTCATTTCAAATAAACTTTTTAAACAGCTGCGACCCGTCTGCAGTAAGAGAGAAAGAAATAAATAAAAGAAAAATTAATTCATCCTCGATTAAGATTTAAATTTACAAGTTGATAAGTATTGATGACGCAGCCTCCGCAGTACATACTTGAAAATAAACGCATATAATAGATGTAGTATTATTATGAATGATGTTAGAAGAATACGAGTGTCAAACCCGGTGAAGACAAGATGACCTACGTTTGGCAACTCATTGCAAAGCCATATTCGAACAAACCTTGCCAACAGCCTCCGATTGAATTTTTCCCCCTTTCATAGTGACAACATTGCTAATTTATAAAATACCCCCTTCAAATTTTATTCCTGTTAATTAAACTCAAAAGAATCCGTTATTAATGAAAAGATTATTAAACATCTCACACTTTACGGCTTTTGATTTTTTAATATAACATGACCAATACGTGTATTAATAATATTCACGCATAGTTCAATTAGGAAAAAAGCAGTAAAATGTCAGTGAGATCGAAACGAAGCTAATAGCAATAACCATAATAAACGTGGAAATGGAATTCATACATGCAACCATATTGATAGGCATTCGTCCGCTTTTTTTCGCATAATAGTGATAATTTTCTTCTCGCACCCAACGCACTATGATTCCGTCTGCATTAAATAATAAAAAAAAAAAATTATTGGGAGGGGAAAAAATTTATTTAATTAGCAACGACATAATTTTCAGAATTTTTTTTTTGTTTGGCTCGGGGTCAGAGGGTGACATTTAATAACGACATCTATTGAGAAGAAGAAGCCTTTAAATATGTAGGAAAAAAAATTACATAACTCAGACACTTTTCACGACTTATTTGACATACAATAGTTTTAAGCATCGTTACGCAATGCGAAATTGACGAACATCATATATGCAATTAAAATATAATTATTAAAAAAAAAAAATTGGCCTTTATATTATTTTATTGATGGTCTAATTATGTTGTACGATTTATATCACGTCGTCGTCTGATTAAACTTCCTTGGCAACATCTGCAATAGCGGAGAGGTGGTTGAGTGATGGGTAGTTGATTAAAGGGATGAGTTAAAAGTTAATGGAAGGCACAAAGAGTGATTTCAGTTTTTGATAAAAAAATTTTTTAAATTATTTATGAATTGGATTTTAAAAACTAAAGACTTCAAACAATGAATGTAAAGGTCGAAGAACAAATGTGGTAAAAAATTTTGCAGAATAGCTGCAGCTATGATAGGTAAAGAAATTAACTCCCCTCAGACGTCAGGAACGTGCAAAACGATTCCTTAAATTTTTCTTAAGAAAATGATTTTTTTTCTATATTTAAATATTATACTGTAACAAAAACCCATCTCCCTAAAATTAAAAAAAACGATAAAACGTTAGATTTGAGAATTATTACTAGGTTTTTATCGTAGAACAAAGTGCTGGCAAAATTCGGAGCATTGTTGGGAAACTGTTGTATGGGGGCATGGACTACCATACAGCAATCTATTCAGATAGAATCTCTGCAGCCAGTTAACTACCATTACCATGCGGTAAAATTTATAAAAAAAAATATCTTGATGTGCCATTTAAAAACTTTAGAATACAAATTTGACGGACCTCAACTGAACTTGGTAAAATTGTTTTCTCTAAACGACTTTTTTCCTAATTTGAGGGAGATGGATTTTTGGTACAGTATGATATTCCAATATATGCTGGTTTAAAATATTACAATATGTTACCTCGTGCTATCACCTCCTCCTTATCTCTAGATGCTTTAAAGAGGTTATTAAGACGAAAATTTTGAATCTAGCTCCGTATGGCTTCGCGGAAATCGAATTGTTGCTGCGTCGCATGTAAAGTTGCCTGACAAATTTTAGCTTATTAAATTCTCAGCGGTCTGCCTTTCTTATAAGTTTTTTTTTACTCAGTATCGGTTCTCCCCTTCCACCTTTTTTTCATAGCATTTTTTCTACGACCTGTGATATGTTAGATATATTCTAATTTTGATCAAATTTCGGAATATATTTTTTTGTTGTGGGTACCATGCTTGTAAGTTTTGTTGTTTTAACTCAAGCCACAAGTCTTCTAGGCTGTAATGGCTTTTAATTTAAATAATCAGTGACTCCTGTTAAAGCAAAATTCTGGGATTAAGGACAAAAAAGTTTTTGGAGACCTTAAACGAGGAACAGGCAAACAAATTCCTCAACTTTTTGGAAGAATTTGGCGTAAGGGGAATTCCGAAAAACAAAATCAGCTTAACAGAATTTGATCATTTGTTGGAACATCAGATCTGCATTAAATTCTACAACCCAAATGAAAATGACCCAATAGAGACCCAGAGGAGAAAGATGTTAAAAATTAGATCCGATAAGAGCTTATGTTAAAAAATTCCAGCTATCACGACCATTTCTACAACGATTCCTGATTTACGAAGGATTTTCTCACCGGTTTATACGCAAACATTTTGCACTATTTTGCAGGTTTTTGCACTGTTTACCTTTGGTTCGTTCCGTATTATTGGTGATAACACCACGTCAAAATAATAAGCCGTCTAGCAAATTTTTGATTTTCGGGTTATACAAAAACTTTTTCAATCCAAGGAGGCCGAAAGTAAAAATGTGGGAAACAAAACAGACGAAGAAGGAAATGAAATAAGAAAGAGGAAGAAGCTGGAAACGAATAAATGAGAATGGTTTTCCAGCGACGAAGATCATTTGAAAATGTTAAAAAAACCTTAGTTCCCTGAAAATTTTCCGAAAAAATTACCGTTAGTATGAAATTAATAATTGAATACTATGCAAAAAAAAAAGGATTTCAACAAATTGTACTAAATTTGACAGACGCTAAGTATTGATTTCATTCTTGAACCTTTTCACCAAAAATTTCAAACATCTATAAATTCGAAGAGCGAGAAGTCAGTACAAATTTATTTTCAATTTTAACAAATCCTAACACGATACCTGAAACCTTTTACAAATCGACAAAGATCAGTACCATAACAACAGCAGATCTTAAAAGCATCTTTACAGCGCCACTCTTAAAATTTTGAAAAGCAATACACAACTGTCACCAATCCATCTATTGATATTACCTTCTTCTTTTGGATCAAATACTAAAACCATAGGAATATTAATAAATTCTTTTAATAGTTTTATAAAATTTTGATTGCCTATAAAACCTACGTGATTCCCAATGTTAGTTAAACATTTTCTTCATAAAAAATATTAACATCGTATATAAAAACCTCATTTATCGGTTAATCCCTCGCACTATCAAACCATAAACGCTCACCTGAAATAATCCATCTTTCTCGACAAGGTATCTCCAACATGCTGAATTTTCCGGTTGTACATCAGCGATTTTACCGGTCATCTGTCTCCATTAAAACGATTTCAAAACTCTCGTCGAAACAAAACAACCTTTCCAGAAACTAACATTCAATTTTTTATTTTTTAACCCACTAATTTTAGCACTATTATTTCTTTTTCCTTCTCTTTTTTCCTACTTGAGAAAAACTTTCACAAAATGACAAATGTTAAAACAAGTAGTGATTAATTTTCACTCCACGATATATAATTTAATGTCTTTAAAATTTATTATATAGACATCCTATTTTAAGAAAATTGACTATTTAAGCAATTACCAGATTGTATATAACGCGCGTTAGTTTTTCACTTCATCATTCAAATTAATTTCGACACTTTTCTTCTTTAAATAATATATGCACTCAAAAATAAAAATAAAAGAGAAAGAGTCATTTGCCCGTTAGTTTAAAAAAATGATTGGCTAATTGTCTTTTTCTGGTAAATATGCCAATTTTGATGGATCAACTGGAAATTGATATAAAATTAAGTAATCGATTGGGTAAGATGGCTGGATTTGTTTTTTTGGAAAAAAACAAAATGGCTACAGAGGGGAACCCTCCTATGCATGGGCGGGAATTGTAAAAGCAACCCTTCGATTGACCCTATTGAATTTTAAGTTTGGGATTTCGTTTTGTTAACTTCCGACGGTAAAATATTTTCAGATTTAAAAAAAAAAAAAATTGGCGGGGAATAAATTTAAAAATTGAGCAATGATGATTATGTAGTGTCATCAAAACAGGATACGGAAGTTTATGATGATAAAAATCAAGGCATATCCATTTAACCCCCCATGGTGATGACTAATCATTTTCTGCCAACAACATGCATCTAATGCATTAACAAGATTGAAAAAAGAAATCGGGAGGGAAAATTTTGTGAAATGATGTGTTTTCTAGAATTTTCCAAAGGGGGAAAAAATAGAAATTTAGCGGGGGAGAAAAAATATTTAAGGGGGGGATTTTTCCGGAACTTACGAAATCCACAACGCGTCACTTGAACACTTCTCCACAAACAAAAACTAATCCCAAAATGAACGTCACTTTTTTTCTACAAGAAAAAACAACAAAAATCCACAACAAATCACTATGAATATTAATACCGCAGGACAAGGATTTCGGAACGCAACGGTGGATGTCCGGCGGGTAGAGACATCGAGAATGGGTACTTGGCATACATCTCCGTGGTTCTCATCCTTACTCCCACCACATCACACCGTCATCTTCAAGCCTGGGTGAGCATCTTATTCCATGCTTGAGATTTTAAAACCCGCCTAAGCATTCGTTTCGTTCCAGCGTTAATGCGCAATATTTTATCGAGACGTTTTCTTTTATTCTTTTTCCTTATTCCCATTCCAGCGATCTTACAAACCAATATATCCCTTTAAAATTTAACTTAATTACTCAAGCGCTTCCTAAAAAGCCCGGCGACTCCACAAAAAAAATCATAATCGGATAGCCTCAGGCAAACAGGCAATCAAGAAGGCAAGGTCGGCCATATTTATATTGGATTCGGCACTACCGGGAACTAAGTTTACCTTTGCCATCTGTTTCTTTAGTTATGGTTCGGCGGTTTAGGAATTCTAATCCTTATAAGTTAACAATAAGCGTTTACGAGCATTCGGCATCGCTTCAGGTTTTCCATCCAGTGACGGATCGAGGGTTCGTTACGAACGAGCAAGACCCATAATTTTGATATTATTATAAATATTTGCTTTAATTCCGATTTAAGCAAAATCATCAATGTATGCGTTCGCCTTAAAAATTCCCAACTTAAATTTCCACGCAACCATTTTGAATTTTTTCTCACATCTCCTAATTGCGCTTCTGATAGCTTAAGAGAGTAATTGCGTTTATTAGTGTTAAAATTTGAGGCTAAGAAGACGTAAAACTTAACGAGATTAGAATTAAAATGTCGGCAGAGGTGTTGCAATCACATTCATCATTTTCATGTCGAGTCCATGTTTTTCTTGTTCTAATTTTTACCAAAAGTCTTTTGTTCTTTTTTTTTTCTCTCGTGTTATTTCGACTTGTTCTGTCTTGTCGAGTAATATTCTTCCGCTAGTAAAAGAAAAATCCCCAACGAATGAAAAGAATTCGAAAACAATTCAATCGCGCAAGCGCGCGAGCTCTGACAAAAGCATCCACGACCACCAAAAAAAAATTTTCCTTAGCCGCTAAAAAAAAAACAAAACGATTCGGATTTTTTTTGGTGGGCGTAGTTGAAAAAAAAATAAAGAAATATTTGGAAGATGTGAATGTGACGGGGTCATGACTTGAGAACCAGTAAGCGCGGCAATCGACTGAGTTGAATTTCACAGATGAACAGACCCCACTCTACAATTCAGGTATCATTGGACTGAAAACTCAACAGGTAACCTAAGACCTGAACTTGTTGACCCCTCCCACTTTTAAACCTGATAATATTTAAAATAAAAAAAAATGGAGTTGGAATCTTCAGATTATTTTGTTTGGTTGGACCTTGGATAACGACCAAATCTTCCTATAAATTAGGCGGCGTTTCCTGCCTTGATCTCCCTGACTACATTCGGAAAGGTCTCTTTCAATTAGTATTATTATTATTTTTCCTTGTCAATTTATCTTTGTAAATCGGCTGTTTATTGTAGATAGGGAATTAATTCAGTATTAAGGGGAGAAGTGTCCTTGTTTTGTCCTTTTTTTTCCTTCGATAAAATTATGAAACATAATCATTTAAAAATTCCAAATATTTAATTTTTTTACTTTCGAGCGACTAGTGAGAAAGTATTGTGATGGCTTTTTTTAGAAATCTAAGTTTATAGCTGAATTATTTGCATCCATAAAGGAGGAGAGGCGAATAAATGATACGGTTTGATAGGACTTTAATTCCTCTTTCGAATGATACCAATCAATCCGATGGAAATGTTGCGTGGCATTTTAGAGAAGTCAAAAACAAGGTGATTTTTCGGTACTGGTATTAGTGAACAAATGACGTCACGTCAAATCACGTCGATATTGACACGTATAAATAAGGCATAAGAAAGAACCTGAAGCAAGCACTTTAAGCGATGCAACGTCTCCAGATGAAACGAAAAAGGACGTAGTGAGTAAACCAACAAAGGAAAAGAGAATGGTTTTGGAAGACCTTGCGACTACAACTGATGAAGAAAAAATCGATACCTATCAAGAAACCCAGTTGATGCTTCTGGAAAAAGAAATGAAAAGAAGAAGAGAGGTCAAAAGATGTGCCGAAAAAAAAGAAGATAAAAGGAATACAGAGAAGAAACACGAAGACAACACCCAAGACAAAGGAAGAAACGAAAGATCTGGAAAAATATGGACATCGTCAGAGAAGCAGATCCCCGCTCAGAAAACATGTACCCACTTATGTACCTTCAAGAGTACATTATCCCCAGAGGAGAAAGTCACCTGTCCGAAAACCGACGATGCGCCCTTATCAGCCGAGAAAAAATCAATTTCCAGAAATATAAAATTTTTTTTTCTTTTTTTTTTTAAACGCAATAATGTTTGAATTCGTTAAATAAATTTCGTTCCTCATTGTTTATCGAATTTCTGCCAAGAGGATAATACCTGGTAAATCCTATCCTCAAATAAAAATTTTTGCGGGGGGATTAAGTAAGAGTAACGTTTTAACACGTTAATTTTGTTAGAAATACGAGGATTAAAATATTTATGAGTGCGTTCCAAAACTAGAAGAATGTAACACTGTTATTTTCAAATCTGGGATTTCACAGTTGAATTTCACATTTTTATAATAAGGAATGAGGAGATCCAAAGGCTCAAGGGGCAGCCTCTGATCAGTAGTGTGATCAAGGCTATCCGGGTTCAGTGGGTCGGGCAGGTAGCGTGGGCACCCCCGTCGCGGACTATATGACAGGAACTTGATGGACTCCCTACAAGCCCAAGACCTCAGGGCAGACCGCGGCTTCGTTGGGAAGACAACGTATCTAGAGATGCGGGTCGGTTAGGAGTCCCCGATTGGCGAACCACCTGTTAAGATAGATCGGGGTGGGAAAATATCTGCGATGCGGCTATACAGGCCCTGTAAAGTCGTAGTAGTAGTGGTGGTAGTATTGTAATAATTTTTTTAAAAATGAAAATTGAAAATAAAGCAAAATTGGCATATTTGTTGCAAAAGAGTGCGACAACTTTTGAAAATTTAAGTTTTTCTAACAAAAAATTTTTACCCGCATTCTAAGAAGACGGGGTACTAATGGTTTAGTCTTAAGAGTTTAAGCCGAATTTTTGCTGTAAATAAATAAAAGCAGCTCTAATTGAGTTCTGTAGTCACTTTAAATCGCCGCTTCTGATATTTTTACCCGCATCCTCTGGAAGAGCCGGTTCGTGCCTGGTGCGGGTAATAGGGACGCTTTGAAATATATGTCAGCTGCTCGTGCACCGCCATCGCGGGTTTGCGCCAGATCTTGGATGGGAGACCAACATGTCCACATGATGGTAGATATGATTGCAGGTCTTGGATGGGAGACCAACATGTCCACATGATCGCAGACATGATTGCAGGTCTTGGATGGAATGTCCACAGGATGCCGACATGTCCACATGATGGCAGTTCTTGGTTGGGAGACCAACATGATGGCAGCCCGCGAATCGAATGAGGATAACTCTTCAAAGGGTGCGGGTCTGCTTGGTGTTCGGATTGTAAGAAAGCTTGCCAAGATTGATCCGCTTGGTTAGCCTTTAGCGATGCAGCAGTAGCACTTCAAATCCTGTATTAACCATGGAGAATAGATGTAGGAAGACAAGACAAATTAATTTTTAAGATTTTCCCCTCGTCTATTTTTTTATTTTATTTTGAGCCGCATTATTTATTTTAAAGAAAAACTAACCGGACGTCGGAACAGCTACTTAATACTCCATTGAAACGGTTTTCCATGAACATAAAATAATCGTAAAAAAAACTCGAGTTTGTTTATGCGGTAGACCATCACAGGTATATACGAAAGAAAATAATTCTTGAAGTTGACTTAAGAAATTAACGGCCTGTTTTAACAACAGCTACGTGATATGACAAGATATTATTTTGATAATTAATTTTTAATTTTTATGAGCTTCGGGGGTTACGTATACGTGAGTGGAAAGTCCTCATCTCCTTGGTTGGTTATTTTTTGTCAGCGATTTGGCATTTGTGGATCGAAGGATCGTTTTCAACTTAAATGGGTTTATTTTGCCATCCACGCAGATTAAAGAAAAGAGATCGTGATATTGATTATCCGACGTTATATTTATATAAAAAAAATAATAGATCTTCGTGACGCATAGATGAATTTGTTCAGTTTAAATAAACAAAAAAAAAGAATTGTTAAGGTATTGGTTTTGGACTGTGGTCTGATTTCCTGGTTGCAAGTCGATTGCTACAGATGAGTAACTTTCAATAGTTAAAACGTCATTTTAGAGCAGAATTAGGATACGGATCGAAGCCTAAAGCTGATTTGGTAGTAAACGGTCGAGGTCTTGATCTTGGTCGTTGCGATTTGAAGCGATGAGTCACAGAGATTTTATGTTTGGGAGAATCGAGGCAAGAAAAATTCGTAGAAAAATTAATTTGGAAGAATTTGGAGGTGAGATAGCTTGAGCTAGATTTTTGAAAGGAAAAGAATCAAAATTTTGAAAAGAGAAGATTGAAACTGCAAAAGCTTGGAGGCTGAGGAATTTGGAGTTGTCATAGTTAGAGTAGATTCTTATTTCTTTTAGACTTAACCTTATTTGCAGCGAAAAAGTTTGAGAAGGTTTCCCTCTTTCATTATTTCCAGAATAATTTTCTTTGAAAAAAGACATTTCAACATTTCTCCCAGAATTTTCACTTTTATGATCTCTGCATTTCTTGAGATATTGCGGCTGCGAACCAAACCTCACTAAACAGTTCATCTACTATTTAAAAATGGCAAAAGAGGCGCGGTTTTAATTTCTTTCGCCAATCTCAACTTAAGGGTACTTAATATTATATCTTTGCAATTATAACTGACGGGTCGTTAAGGAGCAGATGCTGAGAAAAAAATAAGGGCCTTGCATTTTAATATTTTACCATAATTCATGACGATTATACCTGGTAATTAATAACAAAAGAAGTAATTCTACATCTTGTGGTTCATTTGCGTAGGAAATTTTATTTATAACCGACTTGCAGCGTATATATTTTATTACGGTTCATTCTCTTCCATATACACAACAATTTACGCGAAACCCCAATATATAAGGTATGTCAAAAAGTAATATGAACGGATTTAAAAAAAAAAAGAGTTGTGTGTTGACATGACGGGAATTCTCGCTCTCAAGAGTACAATTATGGCTTTTTACTAAAAGGTCGGAAAGGGTACATATTTTACCATTACGGAGTTCGGGACAACGCTTAAATTGTTCATTGTCAAAAATGACAAAAATTACTCTTTACTGAAGAGATCCGGTCATTGTGCATTTCGGCGATTGTTATTTTTATTAATGATTGTTTATATCTGTGATTTTTTTTTTCAACAAGTTTCATGTATTTTTCATCAAATTATTTTAGAATTTTTTTTCATTAAAGCCTGAAAAAAATTTTACTGGGGCGGTTTTTTGTTGCTGAAACACACGTTTTGTATTAAAAGTTTCAATCCCATTTTCGTGGGAGAGCTACTTCACATCGACCAAAAAGAAAAAAAAAATAATAATTCGAGCTTGTCTTATTAACTTAAAGTATGAGAGAAAAGAATAAGAATCGTGTCCGTAAGATAATTTTATTTAAAGAACTTTTTTTTTTTATTATTATTGAAATCTCATACAATCATGAAGGTAATGACGTTTTAAACTTCACGAATCGCAATTTAAAATGGCGACACGACAAAACGTTGCTTCCATCCAAGATGGCCATACCACCAAACATTTCATTGGTGGAGTAAAAAAAAAATGTTGAAATAATAATAGCCTTATACGTGAACCTGTTATTGATCATGCACGCTCGGTTTTTACGTAAGAAAACTGATTCTATGATTTTGTTTGACTATAAAAAGCGAGTTTTGTTAGGTTTTTGGTTGTTTGATCGATAAATTTTACACTCCGATGAAAAAAAGTATATCGTTTGGTCCGAAAACAATGATTAATTGTTTCCAATCGATTCAGTATAATGGACCATACTTTTTTTTTTTTTAAGGGATATGTTGAGTTGATTTAAAAATTTTCATGGGGATTGTTTTTTTTTTAAAGTTATGGTTTTTGAGATTTTTGGGACGGGACATACGAATTGCACATACGGTCAGTTTAATTGCACCCAGAGCAAAAATTATTATTATTATTATATTAAATATCCATGGTACATACAATACAAATAATTACAGTTGTACATCGGACTTGTCGCCTTGCGAGGCTCCTGGCACTCATTAGTTTAAAATAAATAAGTGAAATTTTAGAACTCAGATACTGAGTAAAGACCCCTCTCTAAATCTCGTCCCTGTAATGGAAATACGACTTAATGAAATCCGCGCTTAAAAAAACGTATTAAAAGATAATTTAAAAACAACCTTATTTTGATTAACATAAACAATATAGTTTCGATCTTCATATTTCGTTCGCTATCGTGGCTTTAATGTTCTTAGGGTGCCCTTCAAAACTAACAGAACATAACAACGCTATTTTCAAAAGGAAGAACGTCCAATGAAAAGTTGAAAAGATGACTTAAGCCAAATCAATTCTTTGAAGACGCAACAGGACTTCAGGACTTCAGTTCTGAAGCGTGAAATAAAAGAGATGAACAGCCAATCTGAGATACCAAAACTCTGACATTTTTCCACCTCGCTTCCTTAAAGACGAATCATCCTTTTCCATTCACGCAAACAATTCCACATGTGTGGTGGGTTGTGATGCAATAAACGAATGACTATCGTAAACGTTGCTGATAGATAAATGAATTACGAGGATTTTGATACTAAATCCCTCAAACAATTAGCCGAAGTCTGGGCACACATAATATATTACATATATCGAAAGATGAAGTTGTAAATCTTTAAATGTGAAACCTGTTCCATTTTTGCATGCGGTTTATAATTTTCATTTTTATTATAATCGAGTCTTCATGACATTTCTTTCTGAATGTGCCCTTTGTACGCTAACTCTTTACCCATACCTTAGAAAAAGTACTATAAAAATAGTGTGCAAGCATTGGTCGTTGCCCTCGATTCTTCAGTTGGAAGAAAGCCGCCTTTATGTAGTGAAATAAACACGATTTACTACCAATAACTGATGATACTTTGAACTTTTAAGAGGGAATCTTTTTATCTACAAAAGAAAATATTTTAAAAAAAATTGTAACCGGGTTTACACAGCGGAGTTTATACCCCTTAAGCGCGAAATCGTACAGGGTGCGGTTCTGTTTCATAAATAATTATTTAATTGGGCGTATGCGTATGACTGTCACCGTTGTCTTTCACTTTGCGCGTATGATTTATGGATGGTTTTTTGTTTTGTACGTGGATTTTTTAAGGTTGTAAGGATGTCATGTTAAAGAATCCAGTGGCAACTTTTTCCCAAGAGCACGTGCTTTAAATGGGTAATAAATAATACGGCAATATTTAAAGAGACTTTTGAAGACATTATACTGGCGATATTCCCATTGGTTTTAAACAAAAAAAAAATTTGCATAGGAAAATCTTGAATACAAGAGAAGGTAAAAAGATTGACTTACTGCCGAATAATGGTAAGAAAATTGAAGTGCCCGGTCAGGTCAATTCAGAGAAATCTTTGTGCCGGCTCTTGGCTATATTCTTGCTGAGTGGCCAAAAATGTTTTCCATCACAAACCAACGAATTACTGACCTTACAAAGCCCGTTCCAGTTCCGGTTTGAAACTCAAGACGACCGAGTCTAAGCCTTTAGCTATGAACCCCGATAAAAGAGAAAATTAAGAAAGATCAAATGACAAATGAAGTAGCTTGAAGAAAAGCCAAAGAGGACGCAGAACAATGAATACGATATTTCAAAAGCAGGCCACATATCGGTTCGGACAGATCCTTACAGAAGAAATCACCAATGATAATGTCTAAAGGGCAAATACCATATGAATTCGACTGTAAATAATTGAGGATGGTCTCGCAAAGACATTTAGGCTGAAATTTTTGATATTAATTACAAACATTGAATCAAATTGATCTGCTCATAAGGTCAGTAATGCTTGCGGCTTAAGAATGAATATTCATAAGGTGAAATTTGGCAGGAGGTGGATGCTTAAATTATCATCGCAGGAGATGATATCGGAATCATAGTAAACCGGCAAGACTCTGGATTGTTGCATGTTGTTTACAAGATTTAGAACACCGGCGCCATTTTTCATCTAGCTTTCCAAAAACCCCAGAGCTCCGTTTCCGTTAAGAACAATCTGAATTCGTCTAAGAAGTTTATGGCTAATTGCTCTTTTGATGGTCAATTTTCAAAACGAAGGCAAAAGTTAAAAAGCCTGATAACATTGTTTTTGGTTAATGAATTCACACCGGCAATTTAAACGATTTCCCTTAAAATTTCTAATATGACTAGCGCACAAAATAGTCTCATCTAATTATTTCAATTACTGCAAAATCGCACTCTTTTCTCGATTCGTGTTCATCAAAACAATCAAAACGAACGATATATCAGTTTATGAAAGACGCTAAATACTCAATTAAAAAAAAAACCTGTCGGTTATTTTTGATTGTCGGAAGAATGATGAATGAACCGATGATTCGTGAGAGGATCCATTCTACCGTGGTTCCGTTCCATAGGGATTTCCCACGCAAATCAAAAGCCTCTGAGTTTTTCCACTCCAGTTAAACCGAAGAAGCATTTAACATGTCTTCACAAAAAGAATCAAATATAAAAAAATCAAAAGTTTCTCCGTCACAGAAAGCGTTACCTTATAACCAACTGTTAAAGGCATTAAAATGAACTTGAAATGTCAAATAAAATAAAAAAAGATAATTATTACAGAAATAGGATTTTACTGAGAGAAAGGGTGAACTTGAACGTGATCGTCTTCATTTCCTCCGAATTAAACTTCCATTAGGAGATTCCACTTGATTAAAGAGTGTGGCAAATCGTAGCGCACAATTCTCTCATAGCGCACGATAAACTCCACGGATCGGGCGCGGGATGGAATAGAAAAAAAAAATCTTTCACGAGGCGATTCTATCCAATTTTGGAAAAAGTAGAGAAGAATTCACTGACCCGGAAGGCAAGTAAGGCACCTCAGCGTAGGTGAAAACCCTAATTAGGCTTTTTATTCCGCGCCGTTAACGAACATGTTTTCGGTTTAAGTTTTACCATTTCGGTTTTCGTTTTCCATAGGTGTCGAAACAATGGCTTGACATTCGACACCTGTTATTCGCGATAGCCAAATCACCGGCGAGTAGAAAGTAGCGGCCAAATTACCCATTGTTTCTCTCTTCTTTTTACGACTACTGATATTCATATCAAATTTATGATCAATTCTTTTCATAATTAATACATCTCCACCGTAAGAAATTCAATACAATTCGTGCACGCTTTGTTAGGAAAAAAAAATTTATACGAGTGTAGGATTGCAATTAGGTTAGTTCCGTGTTTACAAAGTGGACATGGAGTAGCCAAGCGCCAGAAACATAATTACAAGTAAAGAGGATTTTGCTATTGAGAAATTGAGCCTAGCGTTTACGATGCAGCTTTACTGTCGCATTTGAAGGACCGATGGAATGAGATATGCAGTTTGGTAAGTTGTGTGGACTGGTTAGAGGAAGCTATAGTACTTTGGTCAAGTCTTCTTCTTCTTCTTCTTCAACCTTTCTGCATCCATTTCTGGATATAGGCCTCTCCTAAATTTCTTCATGTCGTACAGTTCTCCGCTCTAAGGAAACAACCCTGTCCTGAAGTTTGAATGATATCGTCGAACCATCGTTTTTGAGGTCTTTTCCTACTTGATAGTTCAAAATAATATTCTCATTTGAGAAAAAAAAGAGTTTCAGCCTAAAAGTTTCATTTGAAACTCGTTTGCATTCAATTTGAAACCGATAAGGTTTCATTCCCCAGTGAAACCTAAAAGTTTCAAATTTTTTCAAATATTTTGAACTGTGTTCTCGATGTTAAACACGGTCTCCAGTGGGCTAATGTTAAAGCCCACTGCTCCTGGTCCTGGCTGGCCACATGCCCTACTCACTGCCACTGTAACTGCTCTGTAACAGGCCTTACTATGTCGATCACCAGTACCTGCCAGCGAATAGTTTCATTTCTGATCCGATCTCGAAGGCTCATGCCTAAATATCAAGTGCTATGCATAAACTGCAATGAAATATAAAGTTTTGTTGCCGCCTCTGTCACATTTTTCCAGCAAGATCTATGACCCCAATCTTTTCGCCAAGATTTAGGGATACTGTTGACAAGGGCCCCATTTTCAAAGCTTATGAACAGCTCTACTCTCCTCTCAAAGCACTCCAAAATCTAAATCCGGCCCTGTCCAGAAGGGTACCAAGTCAAATCGTGCCATACATACTCCTCAATCATAATCATTTTTGCCCTTTTCTCTTTAAAGATCCGGTACGAACATGAATCACATAACGTTTATTTATAAAAATAAAAACTCTCGCTTAAAAAAATAATGAATCATAATCAATTACTCAACCCGGATTTCTTCGCAATTTTATTTTTACAATCGTCCTAAAATGGATTCGGCCATTTTAAATTAAGACAGTGAACCCTTTGTCAAATTGACTTGAATCCGAAAAAGTCACTGACAACTAAATCCCCTCTTTTACTATAGCGCAGATGGTGTCAGGTGGGCGTGGTGTTGGTGCACAAATCTGCGAACGGGTTTCACACACGTTTAATACAATCATTATTATTGTAAATAAAGAATTATGTAGGATGGGGATTCGTGTGAGAACTGTATCTTATGTGACAATCGTTAGTAACCACCCAGTCATTGTTCCTAAACATTGACTCTTATTTGAATGTAAAATGTCGCAGCCTAAAATTATTATCCCATCATGGGGGAATTGGTTAGTTCCCCCTTTGAGTAAAAAAAAAAGGCGTATGAGACTTACCTGGTGGAAAGTGCGAGGGTGAGGAGGTTGAGGTGAGTGAAATTGAGCTGTTTGAATCATTTCGTCGAGTAGATCCGGATCCTCTTCATCAACGTCAGAACTTTCCTGGTCCTCATCCAAAAGTTTTAAATGCCGTTTAAATTTTTCTAATTCCTGGAAAATGAGAGAAAAAAATGTTTAGTGAAAAGAATTGAAGATGTAAAAAGTTTCAACTAAAGGTTCTTGCGTAAGTAGGGATGCTAACATGGTCCTGGCTCAAGTTTGAAAAGGCAAACATTTAATTTCAAAATTAAAATCTACCTGCAGTGCAAAACCTAATGATACCATAACAGAGCTAACCCCTAAACTTGGGGAACAAAAAAATATTTCGTTGATTCAAGCCCAAAAAAAATTTTGCCAAAAACTGGCCAAGTCCGAATTTATTTTTGGTGTCATGGGCAAGAGCCTCGTTTAGTAGTTGCAAGATCTACCAATAAAACTTACTCAGGCTGTTCTCTAGAGTAGAGAATTAGGCTAAAAAAAAACTCCTAGTTTTTCAGCTTCCTTGGCGCCACTGGCCATACCCCAAAAATCTACCTTATTCGATTTTATTGCCCCATACTTTTTAAGATTTTAGATCTAGTCGGCGATGCTAAGATCTCTTCTGGCAAAAGATTCAAATCCCAAAAATTTAGTATTAACAAAAGCTTGAGAAAGTTTTCCAGAAAATTTTTTTTGACGAGAATAATTCTGAATATGATTATATTTTATTTCGTTTCAAGAAGAAATAAATCTGGAATGTTGATTTTGACGGATTCTTAAAAATTTATTTTCAAACTAAAAATCCCAAAAAATGAAATGGAAAACTTAATTTTGTAATTAAATTGCGGACTTTGTTTTGAACATGAAATATTTTTGAATATTTAATTTGGACTTTTTCTATTTTAAAGAACATCTCATCGAATAGTTATTAAAGATCGAAAATATTAAAAAAATGCGCCGGGGAAAAATAAATTTAAACAAAATAAGCTTTTCCCCAGAGATTTTCGTTAATGTCGAAAGGAGTGGCAAATAAAAAATCTTACTTTTGAGAGCTCCTGGACTTAGTGGTAATTTACTTTGGCTACTTTTTTGTCTGCAAAGTTACGATCCGAAACATTAACCACTATCAGCCAAGCCATAAACTGGCTAAAAGTGCACATAAAGTTGCCTAATTTTACACCCAGTTCATCATTTTCATCACTACTGTCATCAACTTGTTAATTCTTTTCATCTGACTCACGGTGATTCTCGGAAGTCGATTTATCAGATTCATCACTAGACAAATTTTCAGTCTGTGAAAATCTGCTGCCAGTTCAGAATTTTGTACGGCGTAGCTAAGCTTATCCCGGTGGCTTTTAGTTTACCTTCAAGAAAAAGAGACCTCCCCCCCCCCCCCCCCCCACTTCCCAGCTAAGAAAAATTTTACACTTAGCACCAGAGACATTTTTAACTTTCCTAAACTCTCCCCAAAATCTCTGTAAAAAAACCTCACACGAAGCATCAAACTCTCGGCACACCAAAAAGAGATTGGCAAAAGATTGTTATTGCGCATTCGGAATGTATAATGTGAAAATAATGAGTTATGTAGTTTTTACAGTGAATAAAACTAACACGAATTTTAGAACCTTCGAAACATAGTAATAATCTCTCTAACCATTTTTTAATCTGTTATTACATCCACGGACTTTTATACATTTCGATGTGAAAATGCCATATTCGTGGATAATTGACAAGTGCTTTCTTAAAAGATCCACCGAGCGAGATTAAGACCCGGGCACCCAACAAAAATCATCCATTTCCCATTGTCTTTTCACATATGGCTTCACGAATTAATACCGTTAACATTTCGTGATAAATTAAAGTCATTTGTTTTCATTTACTAACCAAAACTGAGAAAGATGATTCGCCAGATAAAAAGAGTAAGAGTTAATAATAATGATTCTTAAATGCGGTTTAAAAATTCCAAACATCTTCACACGGATTTGTAACAATTTAAAAAAACATTTTTTTTTAAAAATCTTTCTCACCTGATGAGTTTCGTCCAATCCGACCAATCGCAATGCTTCTTCCAAAGACACACTTGGAAAATCTCCAGCAACTGAGCCATCGTTTTCCGATAACTTTGGTAGAAGAGAGTCCGATTCTTCGGTTAATTTTTTATCTAACGGGTGATCCTCAGCCCGGGCGAGTAAATCACCGGAATCGCACTGATCTTTTTCTGTTTCTGAATCTTCGTGTTGATCAAGCGCTGATGTTATCTCGTCCTTAAGACCCAAATCCTTGGCAATTTCATCTTTGATGTTGAGGTTGTCGACGAGATCATCCTTGAGGATATATTCACCTGAAAAGATAAATAAAATCGGGTTACCGTATCAGATGATGAGCATGTGCCAATCTTACGCACAAAAAAAGAAGGAATGACTAATGGAAAATGAGGGAGGGGGTTATGGTTCACATTTCCTTTACTCCAGAATAAACATGGAGTCATCATGACGAGGTATTTAAACTTTCATCAAAAGTTAAATAGGCGAGTCTGTTTAAAGTTGAACTTAATAGCAAGTTCTAATAACTTACTACAATGAGTACTTTAGTTTAATCCACTTTTCGGCGCGGGTTTATAAACGTGGGATTAGACTTTTTAAAAAAAAAACCCCTTCGGCAAATTAAAATCCTCGTAGAACTCTTAGGATCGCCTAATCTTCTCTTGATTCTTAAACACAATAACTTTTCGATTCTTTTTTCGGTCTCGTACATGTTTACGCTATCTGTCGACGGTTTGAAGAACTAAGACGGATGATATTTGCCGGGGGGCAGCTTGTTTTAACTCCAGTATATTACAAGATGGGTCCTTCTAAGGACATGATGCTTCACCAATTGAAGTTGCTCAACACAAACGGTTTCAAATTATTATTATTAACGACTTTCCTATTGCGATTATTTGGATTTTTTTCGTTAGGTTTTCCCAATTAAAAATAATTCGCATGATTGCGTCAATTGTAAATGCGACTAAAGGGGATATTATGGCTATTGATAAGGCCCTACAATGGATTTTCCAGCGTAAATGAAGATTTTTATATGATTTCGCTCTCGGAAGTGTTTAAAAATGATTTTTTAATAAGGGAATTTTAAATAAGGATGTTGGGTTTTGGTGAATGAAGATGTAATTGGAAGAAAAACCGAATACGCAATTAAATTTTGAGATTTACGGGGAAGTTTTATCTTTTGGCTTAATCTTGATTTTTTTTTTTAAAGTTTGCATGTCAATTGAGCCTATAATTGATTGAGTTCAAAAGAAGTTACCAGTTAAAACAGTAATCAGAGTTTGTTTCTTATTTGCAGATTGCCACTGCATACTGATTGATTGTATGGGCTGGAAAATCATATTCCGTCCGCACTACAAATGCTGTTGAGGCTTTTAACTCAAAGTAGTACAAAGAATTTACAAATCCATTTTTTAAACTTCTGTTTTCATAGTGAAAATCTTAAATGATGGTATTGAGCTTGAAAGTCTGTGTATGATTAGAAGTATTGGCTCAATTGATTTTCACCGGAGGTTTCAGCCGACATTTTGACCCTTATATTTTGAGTCTTCATAGGAGCTAAACCTAAGAACCACGCACGCAGTTCAAAATAATATTCTCATTTGAGAAAAAAAAAGAGTTTCAGCCTAAAAGTTTCAATTTGAAGTCAAAAAAGTTTCAAAATTGGAACTTTTTGACTTCAAATTGAAACTTTTTGTGTAAATAGTTACAGGAAAGTATCATTTGAAACTCGTTTGCATTCAATTTGAAACCGAAAAGGTTTCATCCCCCAGTGAAACCTAAAAGTTTCAGATTTTCTCAAATATTTCGAACTGTGAGTCTTTACATTACAATTAAAACGCTTTTAAGAAGAAAGCTGTTCAGCTAAAACCGCATTGGTTTCATATATTAAAAGTCTCCTACACTAAGATTTCTTACATCGTTGATCACCAAGAGACAAGAACTTATTCAAATAATCTTATAAGATTGTCACTTTCAAAAAATTACCATTTTTCCCGCACAAAACAAAGGCCTAGACTAAATGCAGGATTGGTCATAATTCTGTCGCTATAAGCTAATAACCTCGTGTATAAAGTTTTCGATCTCCAACTCCTTTTACCTTACTAGTTTTCGATTAATTGCTGAAGGCCGAATCTTATAAAGACTGGCTCGATTGATAATTATTTTTTGCTCAATTGATATGAGCCCGAAACCTCATGGGTTTAATGTATTAAAAAGTCTCCTACGGCGAGATTTCCTATGAATTAACTAGGAATTAACTCGAACTAAACTTTGAACTGAGCTGAGCTTGTCTTGTTTCAATCACAGTTCAAAATAATATTCTCATTTGTGAAAAAAAAGTTTCAACCTAAAAGTTTCAATTTGAAATTCAAAAAGTTTCAAAATTGAAACTTTTTAACTTCAAATCGAAAATTTTTTTGCAAATAGTTTCATGAAAGTATCATTTGAAACTCGTTTACATTCAATTTGAAACCGAAAAGGTTTCATCCCCCAGTGAAACCTAAAAGTGTCAGTTTTTCTCAAATATTTTGAACTGTGATACCGAGCGAGAATCTCAATTAGGTCTCGGTATCGATTCTAGTTTCGATTTAAAGATCTCGGTCTCAAGTCTCGGTATCGTAATAGCGTCTATTTTTCTCAGTATCATTTGACAGGTGGTATCGTCTCAAAAATCAGCCCTAGCTGATAAGGCCAAAATACCGAATTCCTTATTAAATAATTTCCAAATGACTCATCCCAAAGATTTAATCAGAGAAGATCCAACCACCAATCTCGGTATCGTTTTCCTAAACGACATCATAAACATTAATAACATACAAACCACAAAAACTAAAACGTCAGCCGGCATTGTCAGCTTAAAGAATTTTAAAAAGGTAACATCGAAAAAATTCACCCATAAAAGAAAAAAAAGAAGCGGAGAGCTTAGATATTTATCAGAAGCCTGCATTTTCTTTATATTTAAGAAGAAAAAAAAAACGCCAATCAATTTCACGTCCTTCATATACTGTTTATAAGATATCAGTAACGCCGGAGGATTTCTAAAGAGCTCAACATTAACAACATTCACAACTTAACACATTTTACAAAAATACTTCTTTAAAAGGTTTTTTATATAAGTTTATAACATTAATACACTCACTTTTACAATAGATTGGCTTTGCTCCTCTTTTTCTGGTGAGAAATACATTTTTTAAGGTTAATCCGTAATCATTTTCTTTTCTCTTCGCTTTTGCCGGCGTCGTGATTTTATCATCAGATGTGAGCATAATGCTCCTTCTAATGCCGTAACCTTTCAACTTTTTCTTTTATGTGTTACATACTCTTTAAGATGTTGCAAACATGTAAACGATCGTGGTTCCAGAAAAACGGTTTAATGACTTCGTCATGAAATTCACCTCGGGCTCGAATAATGGTAATCGTGTGGACACAACCAGAAAATATTAATTAATACGGTTTATGGTATGAAGTATTAAAAAAATGGGCCTTCGAAAGATCCTCAGTGACGGATGGACTTTAGGTTTGAAAAAGAGATATATTTTCTTGAAAATTTGTCGGTAGTTTGAGTTTTTTTTTCCAATAGAAAAGTTGGAAGATCTACCACCAAAAAATTTCCTTTTTAAGGTTGAAACTTAGTGAGGAGTCTCAGTTTCATTAATACGGGTTTAACAGGGGAAGCACAGGAGACCACACAGTTCAAAATAATATTCTCATTTGAAAAAAAAAAAAGAGTTTCAACCTAAAAGTTTCAATTTGAAATTCAAAAAGTTTAAGTTTCAAAATTGAAACTTTTTAACTTCTAATCGAAACTTTTTTTGTAAATAGTTTCATGAAAGTATCATTTGAAACTCGTTTACATTCAATTTGAAACCGAAAAGGTTTCATCCATCAGTGAAACCTAAAAGTTTCAGTTTTTCTCAAATGTTTTGAACTGTGCAGGAAAAGATTTCCCTGGGTCTTTGTGCTCCTGTGCCCGCCTCTTAATTCGCCGATCTCATTCTGACAAAATCCAGTGGATAAAGAAACTGAAGATAAAACAAGCTTCAGAAAACGTTTGTTTCTCCCAATCTTTCTAGAAACGGTGGAAAAATGATCAAACAAATTCGAAATAAAAGAAGCTTCTACTCCGCCCCTGAAAGTCCTCGAAACGTCACACTTTCCATACTCCGATTTCCACCAATTTTTTTATTCTTGTCCACAATCGAACTTCCGTTATTTTTACTAATAAAAATGGTGTGTGAATATGAAAATAGTCGAATAATGCGAAGAAATGGGCGAAAAAAATTACGTAAAAACGCAATGTCACAACTGTAGACTTTAATGACGTTATTACTGTATAATATTCAAATGTGAATCTTGGGATCCCATCTTAAATGTCATTTTCATTCCTCGAATAAAAAAAGAATTATTAAATGTCGGTTAGAAAGTGAGTCAATTGGTTCGATTTTGCATTTTTTTGACTACATTATTATATTTTTTTAAAGGGTAAGGAATTTTTTTCTTTCTCGCTTTTGTTCCATCATTTTCATGAAAAAAAAGTATGTTAACACTTTTTTATTACATAAATGAGCAGCATATGGTTATGTTAAAACAAAGGGAACTTATGTTTCGTATAATACCGAGTTAGTGAGGCCTTTAGGCGATGACATATTCTCTTTTAACTCATTAAAGCCGCATAAATTCATTATCACCTTTCTTTATTAATTTCGCTTCCGAATTTGACTCGAAACTTTTTAGCCTATAACCTTACCTAGAAACGAAAAAAAATGGGACGGTGATTATTCATGAAAAATCCGTGTTAATTTAGTGTGTAAGTTATAACTTAATATTTACGGGGTTCGAGTATGAAAGTGTTGCATTTATCGTGCAAACAGATTGATCTTTATGCATATAATTTTCTGAAGAGCTATAATTTTTAATGTTGGCTCGCGATTTTCTAACCAAGATTTAAATGTCAAATCTAAGGACAGGCAAATTCGTGGCCAGTAGTATTATTAACTTACTTTGGTGCTAAAATATGATTCAATCAGCTCTTATTTTTTATTCCCGTATTCTTCTTTTAAGAGTCTTTGGTTCTGGTTACTAAAATCTTTTAAAAGTCTCTGAGCCTTTCCAAACGTTGCTAATAGAGATTAGTAATTGTTACTGAAGTTTAGTTGCCATTACTAAATTTGGCCGGATGGCCTTGATGATCAAAATAACAGTTTTCCCTCTTTCTGAGGAAGGCGGTTGCCAATTTTCATCGCGCTATCTCTTTCGGTTTCGGAAACACAGGCGAAAAACGAAGTCCACGAAAAAACGAACGAACGAACACACGGACGTCAGCTCAGAAACCATTTTTACGGTTATTTCTCGCCATTTCACGGCAAAATACGCAGTTTGACGAAATTTCATTTTTGACACGACCGCAATACTTCCTCACTCTAGGGAGCTCGAAAGTAAAAAGCAGATCTCTTCAAAAAAAAAAGTTGCAATCGCGCAATTAAAATTATCAGCCTTCATTGCTAAGCACAACAATGTTTTCCAGCTAGTTTTTTGAAACAATGCTCTTTGACTAAGTCTTCAAAAGGGCCTAGTTTATGCTAAATTCTGCAGGCTCAATGTTGGGCCATCCGTTTTTTTTATAAAATGTCGAACGATTCCTCATTTCTTTTTTCTTTTTCTCTTGACAGGTTGAAATAGGCCAGAAACCACGAAAGAACTTTGGAAGCTTATTTTTGGATCAGGAAAAAATCCATATCAGAAAACGACAAAAGTGAAGAATAGCAAAAAGCTTCGAAAATAGGTACTTAAAAATTAATTTGGGAGAGCAAGCCAAAGCTAACAGATTTAACTTGCAGTCTTCAGATTTTAAAATCATTTGCTGTTATAGACAACGTCCCTCATAATCATAATTAAAATTCTTTGGCAAAAAACTAATATCACAAACCTTAAAAAGTATTCTTTCTCAACTTACAAAATCAATTTCCACGAAAAAAAATAAAATCATCTCTCACAAAACATTCCGAATAAAAATAACAATCTTAAGTAGATACGTTCAAGATATATCCTCAATATCAGGACAAAATGTCTTGTCAAAAGATACGACAAATATATATACCTGTCTAAATTAGGAAATATTAAATTCAACACACCATTAATCATATTTAGCATCTTCAAAGGTATAAGTCAACTCAATCCGTTGGCCTTTACTGTCTCGAGGTCAGGCAGGATGAAAACTAAAAAAAATATACGAAAAAAAAAAACATTTTTCAAATGTTCGGCTCACACCCCCTTGGGGCCCCTTTAACAATAGAATGGCGTGGCTGATATCACGGACATAAAGGGGCAAAAAAAAAAAACCATTCGGAAAAAATAAGAATCCGGGCAATGATCCGGATTCGGTGAAACTACAACGAAAAGGTTGGCGTATATCATTTAACGTGAAGTTTTTTTTTTGGCTTTTGACCTATAACCGAAGGCAAGTATGAAGTAATATCGTATTTAATATTTCGATTCATTTATTTTGGACACTGTAAAAGATATGACAATAACCTCTTGATTACTGGCTAAGGAGTTGGCTCGAAAGAAGATGAAATGTCAATAGTGACTAAGAGGACTTTTTTGTTAAGATTATGATAGGATATACAAGTCAGTCATAGTCAATTTTGGTCTATCAAGATAACATTCATCTCGTGGTTAAAATTTGAGATTAGAAGTACGCTATAAATGTCTGATGGTTGCGGACCACATGCATTAAAATTTTATCAAATTGAGTTTTGATATGTTCGTTGATGTTTTGATGATGTAAGATATTTCATAAAAGAATTTGATAATTTTAGCTACGTTGAGTATGATTGAGGTGGTGGAGTGCTGTTGTAGAATCTCCGATTTTTTCAAAAAATAAAAGAAGCGCACTTAACCCCGTGGGGAAAAAATCAGATTTTCGAGCTTGACAAAACCTTAAGTCCAGGAGCCTCATATCAATATTCTCATAACTTTTCTCTAATAAGAAACTTTGTGCACACAATGCAAAAGAATATTCTCAATCTAAATGCAACAAAAGTTTCAAAAGAAAATTGCAACTTTTTGGATTCAAACTGAGACATTCTACAACTTTTAAGTCATATAATTTGAAACTTTTTTGCACAAAATTTAAAACCAAAAATGTTTTATTCCGTGGTGGAACTTTAAGAAGAAGAACTTCAGATTTTTGGAAGACTTTACCAAAAACTTTACTAAAACCAAAAATGTTTTATCCCGTGGTGGAACTTTAGGAAAAAGAACGGCGTGTATTTAAAGTGGCGGTAACTTTTAATAAAACTGACAGTTATTTTATTAAAAATGGCAGTGAATTTAATAAATTGGCAGTTAATAATTTAAAGAGGCAGTTAATAATTTAAAGAGGCAGTACTTTTGAGGCCAGTAAAATGAGGGAGGAAAAGGCGGTAAAAAAAATATTTAGACAGTAAAAAAAATATTTTGGCAGTAAAAAAAATACTTGTGCAGTAAAAAGAAATATTTCGGCTGCAGGAAAAAATATTTTGGCAGTAGGAAAAAATATTGTGGAGGTTATTTGTCATTTTTAATATAACAGAGGAAAAAAAGAAAATCAAAGCAAAACAATTTGATTTCGGACGCTTCAGATGCAATCAGGAACGGATTTGTGGAGGTATTCGGCGATGGAAAAACATTAATCGTCTGTTGGGCGCATGTAAGACGAAACATATCTCAAAAGATTGATGCATTAGTCGACGAAGAATTTAAGGTTGAAATTTTATGTGACATTGACTTTTTGCAACTGTCATCAAGTAAAGAAATCTTTGAAAAAGCAGTTATACTTTTTAAAAAAAAATGGAACGACAAGAAGCAAAAAAAATTTGTTGATTATATGGCCTCTGGATGGTTTGGATCTTTTTGTAATTGGTACGAAGGAGTTGCTTCCCGTACACCTTCAACAAATCGTAGACTTGCCTCATGAAAAGGAAAAGTGGATGGAAGGAAATTGCACGTGCCCTGCTTTTTTTAAGCAATACCTCTGTAGGCACATCATCGGGATGAGTATCCGGCTGAAATATGCAAAGCCACCTCCGGCAGCAAAAACAGTACCAATTAGGGAAAAAAGAAAAAGAGGAAGACCGAAAAAGTCTACGAAAGCTTTGCTCAGACATTAATTATCAATGGTAAGTTAATTTTTTTACTGCTTTCCCTCATTACTGCCACCTTATTACTTCCCAGTTCCAAAAAAATTATTGCCGAAAATTATTAAATTGACCACCCATTTATTTAATTTACTGCCGAATTTATTATTGTTACTTCCCTAAAATAAATTTAATTACTGCCAATTTTTTTTTAAAGATAACTGATAAACTGGAATTTTTCGACCGCCAAAATATCTTGTCGCCTATAACTTCAAATTTTTGGAAGACTTCCAAAAGATATTAGGTGAAATTTTGTATGAAACTTATCGATTTTTTTAACTGTGTTTCTGCGCTTCAATTAACCATCATTTGAAAATTATTTGCTGAGTGAAACAGATGAATAAAATTAGTAACTTCAACTTGGAATTCTCATTTCTTCATCAGTGAGCGCCAGAAGCCAGCGGGGGAAAATCTATCACCGAAAAATATCATCAAATACTAAAGAATGCAATACTGCTTTTAAAATTAACCTTTGCAGCCTAAAAGCCTGGATAGCATATTGGAAAAGGAATTGTCATCTCTTTCAAAAAAATGGAAGCAGCAGCATTAACCATTTTTCCTGAATCTAAAAAATTTGGTACCTTTTTTCTTAAAGGAAAAAATTCTTGAGAATTGAAAAAAGTTAAGTAATCACAATTCCGCCTAATTTTTATTTTATTTTGATTTTAAGTTTGCTTTTGAGCTTGAGTGACCATAGTGATCTCTTCCGCAAATGCTCGCGATATCAGACAAGGCGGAAAAAATTTCCAAGGACAGTTTAATTTAGTTCTTCATACTGCGCACCTTTAACAATTGTAAGGGTCTTGAGATATTGGAATTTATCAGCAGGGATTCAGCAGTTAACGGTAATTGCCGAGAAGAAGGGGTACAGAAGTAACATTTTGATGCATTTAGTAATAAGACCTTGAACATCACAAGGCTGATTTTCATCAGGGTGGTTAAGTTAAGCACTGACGCTTAAACTCTACGGAAAATGGTGTCTGCCTCTTCAAAGAAAACTGCCCTCATTATACAAATAAAGAATATTAACAAATCACTTAGTACATATAAATTTAGTATTAAAAATTAATATTAGATAGGAAATCCTTGGGCTGAAGAACAAAAATTTTTTTACCAGTTGTGTAAGGAAAATTTTTGTAGCAAGGAGTATTATCCAGGAAACTTTCAGTTCATACATTTAATTTAAATTTAATGTTTAATAAGTCCTCTGCTGCGGTGTAAAAGGGGATCTGTAAAATCCTAGCCAAAAGAATTTGTATTGCAAATTTCACAAGGGAGACGACATTGTTGTAAATATTAACAATATCACAAAATCTAGTCGACTGATTTGTGCCTATAGCGGGTTAACACCGAAAACATTTTCATCGGACCCGGTTTAAGCCAATGGAACAACCCAAATTATAAGCTGTCTCTTCTTATCCCATACATGAAAAATATGAGAAGAGAAAAGGTTTACAAGAGATTTGCAATGATTTTCTTTTTCCTTTTTAGGAAAAAAAATACGATTCCTTACAGAAAAAAAGCAAGACAGCGAGCCTTGTTATTTTTTAAAGATCTTTGCTTTTATCATAGCCGACAAAAAATTTTGATAACATCAAATTTTAACTTCTTCTAGTAAATAGTCCCATGTCAATCTCTTAACTGTGATGCCATACATCTCCACAAAAATGATGCTCAAATCTCAAACACAAAGATATTCTAAAGAAATGTAAAGACACTCGACCAACAAATTTTTAAGAGGCTTGATTCTCAAGATCAATCGGTGCCGACATTTAAACAAGAAAGCGGAGCCTTTATTTATCTATCAAAATTTATACTTTGTATTTGCCTACTCGAAAATTATTGCTCCTGATTTTTTTTATTTATTTATTTTCCCCCAATTATTATAAGAATCAAATCTTTGAAAACTATGAGAACCATATTTAATCAAGAAATAATAATTGCTACGAATTAAAACTTCCGACGGGAAATATCGAATCTAAATAATCGAATGTTTTCCTTAGAAATTCCTACCTGAATTTTTCCTGACAAACTAGCCACCTATCCAATGAAGAAAAAATCCAAAATAATCCAAAAGTTACGCAATTCACCGTTCTTTCAAACCGAATCACTTCAACTGAAACCTTAAAATTTCAAAGTCCCGTTCACTTCAAAAATGATTTTCAAAAAAAAAAAAAAAAAAACTTCACACATCAAAAATATGTTAAAGAATCTTCAGATTCTGAGAATTGACATTTAAATTATAATTTAAAAGAGAAAAAAAGTTAGAAAAACTTTTGACTGTATTTATTAAAAGGTTTCTTCAAGAGCACTTCACTTTGAGTAACTTTTAACACTCGAAGTGGAAAAAAAAATGTCATAACAATACGTGGAAAAGAATTTCACAGGCACTTCCAATGCTTTAATGTAAACAAAAATAATTCCAATAAGATATTTATGTTAATTTCTTATTACAAGGCACATAATCAGACCTGCCGGTTAATCCACGTCCTATCGATGCGTCGATTTTTAAAAAAAAAAGAATCCTTAGTCCGTTGAGAGTTTGTTACCAAAAAAAATTCAAAACGCACAATCGAACGACGAAAACAAAAGAGAATAAAAAGCAAACGTCAAAAAATCATATTTTTCCCGAAAAACATCAAAATTTCGGAAAGAATATTATTAATGATGTCGGCGAAAAATCCATTTAACAAACGGACCCTTTTGTCAGTGAAAAGAAAAGAAATAAATTTTTTTTATCCTTAAGCATGATTGGTCCACCGTTACTCAAAACAACCCAACAAGCGACTATATGATTTTTATTCACCACACAGCGAATCAGGATTATAACTAAACTAAAATAAAAAAAAAAAAAAGAAATATGGCGTCTAAGATGAAGCTTGGATATCAAGCGGTAAGGGGGATTCAGTCTCACCTCCTGGCTACGTTCAGTCTTGCATGGCTTACCCCCTCTCCAACATCACTGTCGGGAGCCGCATTGTGTTCTTAACAGTTGCTCTGCCGGCTAATGCTATCAACTATCAATTTTACTAGCGTTTGTATTTTTTTTTTTCCTTTTCTTTTCTATATCAAGAGTTTTCGACGATATCGTAAATCGGGATGACTCTGGAGTATTTTGATTAGCGTAATTTTTATGCAAATAAGAAATGAGTAGTAAAAATGTTATTATTGATAATGGAGATGATATTGAGTTACGGTATAAGAAGTAAGGGACCGATTGCGTTAAGGAAAAAATTCAGTAGTTGACTAGTGCATCAAAATTTTTTTCCATTAGATTTTTTTAGTCGTTTGTTTTTTGTTACAAGTTCAATTTCAAAATTTGAGAAAAAATTTTTTAGGAGGGTAGTTTAAATCAAATTCTGTTTTCCGTTCGAATTTGGCTCAGAGCCTGATTTTTCTAATCGATCCTAAAACTTGAAGGACTAATGGAGGACCAAACTCTTTGGTAGCCTTTCAATGGGAAAAGCGGCATTTGGCTCCATCCAAATTTTTTCCCAGCAGTAATAGGCTCCTGCACGGGCCGGGCTCGGACCCGAAAAGACCGGAATAGTCGGGCTCGGGCCGAAAATTATCATATGGGGCCGAGCTCGGGCTTTGATCTCAAAAACTTCTTCGGGCTCGGGCCCTTTTTTTTTTTTTTTTTAAATTTATAGTATTTTATGTTAAAACATTTTCAAAACCACTTGTTATAATTCACTATAGCATTTTTATTTCCATATTTGAATTCCTCTAAGGAATTCGTCCTCTGAGGCTCACTGTGCTTTTTTTTTTTTTTTTTTTTTAGAAATAAAAAATTATGCCGGGTGCCGGGCCGGGCCGATGTTGATCGATCGATGGCGGGCTAGGGCCGGATTCGGGCCTAATTTTTTTTTCTCGGGCTCGGGCCGGACTTAGTCCGGTCCCCAACATTCGGGCCGGGCTAAGGTTTTTTTTTTCGGGCCGAGCTCGGGCCCGAAAAACCCGGCCCGTGCAGGAGCCTAAGCAGTAAACGACTGAAGACTTCACAGTTCAAAATAATATTCTCATTTGAGAAAAAAAAAGAGTTTCAGCCTAAAAGATTCAATTTGAAGTCAAAAAAATTTCAAGATTGAAACTTTTTGACTTCAAATTGAAACTTTTTGTGTAAATAGTTTCAGGAAAGTATCATTTGAAACTTGTTTACATTCAATTTGAAACCGAAAAGGTTTCATTCCCCAGTGAAACCTAAAAGTTTCAAATTTTCTCAAATATTTTGAACTGTGAGATGAAATTCTCAGTGATCAGTAGTGGTGGCGCAAGAAAAGACAAAAAAAGAAATGCATGGTTCTTGTTCTTGTCTTGTCTCGCGATAGAGAATTGCATTTTCTGGCTTCAAAAACAAAGCAAAATCGCAAGACTTTTCTTGCATATTGCTAAAAATATTTAGTCTTGTCTCGTCTTGCTGTAAAAAAATTAAGTCTTGTCTCGCTTTTGCAAGACAAGACTCATTCTTGCAGTCTCGTCCATCACTAGTGATCAGTTTGTAACTTAACTTCTTAACTCTCGGAGCCAAATTCATACTATCCGGCAAATAATAAGCTATCAGTACGCAGCTAGATCAAAATACAGCTTTAAACTTATGCACATGTTCTCTCTCTTACATACTCTTTTGGACTTCCATGGTTTTTTAAAAAAATTAAATTTCAATTTCCGCTATTAAGAAAATGTTTTTAAGTATTACATTCAACTTATTGGTTCTTTGTTCTTTTCGTTTTGATATTTCCCCCTTCTCTGCAGGGTGTTTTTTACCCTCGTACTAATGGTTTCTTCCTGTTTAATTCAGGGTTTCAGTATTTTCAACTCGACTTGATCGATCCCCAGTAGGGTGAAATAAATGCAGTTTCGCTGTATCGCGTTTCTCTCTCAAAAAATATTTCCTTTTTATTTTTTTCTCTCTCTCCAACCAATCAAATTCATACGATTTCCGTTCCAAAATGGCTGCCCTTACATAAAAAAAAATTTTTATATACGAGAATTTGATAATAATAGTAATAATTTACTACCCTGCATTAATATATACAACAATATACAGTAATCATTCTCTTGTCACGGAATGAATTGATAACGTGCAATAAACGAAATTTCGATTAAGAAAAAAGAAAATATAAATAAAAGAACCTAGATTCTCGTGTGAAAAGGATATGAAGATGCGTGAATCGTTGAAAAATATAACTGACATCACGAAATATCGAATCGACAATGGTAAATGCCAGTTCTAGGCGTCGATTAACGCTCATTTTCGATATAGTCCTGTCAGCTCGGGGTTTGGACGGACAAATGACGTTCAATTATCGTCTCTTTTTTTCTGACAAGACTTGCTGATATGTTTGTTAATTATTGTTCTGAATTTGAGAATTTGATTGCTAACACTTGGATGATGCGTCCGAGATGTTTAATCGAGTACGTGGAGATTGCGAGGATTTCACCAAAGTTGAATATGGCAAGGGTTATATTTTTCACGTTTAGTTTGCAATAGCTTGAATGTAAGTCAATCAGCTGTTGGACAACTTGATGATGGGTTTTAATCGAATTGCATTTCTCTAAGGCGGCCGTAGAGAGAAATGGGTGTTGCTACCGAATCAATGTTTATTTTTACGAAACTGAATCGGCTAAATAATTTTTTTTAAAAAGATTTCTTTCACGCTTTTGACAATAACAAAAGAAGAACAAAATACAAATGAGCCGACAGGGAAACTTTGTATTACACTGTAGAAATATCTGAGAAAAAGAATTTTATATCGTGTCTATACCAGAAAAAAAAAAATAGAATTGTAACAAGAAATAAATTGATTCCAAATTTTTGGAAAAGGTTGATTAAGAATTTTTCAAATCTTGGAACAGAAAATAAAAAAAAAATTTCCAGCGCAAGATTTCATGCTTGAATTTTTGGATATTAAGTGATAAATTTTGAATTTTGACGACAAGAGCGGCTTTAAATAGTGAATCGTGTTATGTCTCATTCTGTAACTGAGTCACCACAAAGAAAAAGAATGACAGTTCGAGCAAAGTAGCCTCGAACTTGGAACTTCATTCCTTCGCAAAATATCTTTTAAAAGACTAGGAATTGCAAATTTTGCCACTAAAAAATAGCCGTCAATTCAGACGTTTTCTTGGCATAGTAAAATTTTATTGCGATTTCTTAATTCAGCTTTCTTTCTCCTTCTTTGCATTTTTTTCGCTTTTTAAATGATAGAGTTGAGGCTAGTGGCGAAATATTTTCAATCGTCTACGCGATAGTACTCTCTGTATGTATTTGCATTTTGACAATCGTTCTAATAAAAATTTACAAAGGGCCGATCCCACCAACAAAGTTAAAGAGATAATCGAGTTTATTTATTGTAGGAAAGAGATTAACCCATTTAACAATGGCTAAATTCGATTATTTCTTCGACTTTGTTGGTGGGATTGGCCCATTGTGCAACTCTTAAAAAGACTAAGTAAAAAATCAGATTTTTTGATAAAAACTTTTCAAAACTTGGATTAGGTTACTTTTGAAGAAATCTTCTAAGTCTCGTCACTTTGCTAAATCCTGAATTCTTTTTGAGCTACTGTGCTGGAAGACGAAGAACTTGATGTCGAAGAGTATCTTGCCAATAGGCTTGAGGATGATGTGGTTCCCCTAATACTTGGCATGAAACTCCTGTCAACCAGGCACAGATTTGCACTAGTAAGCGTAAGCAGAAGCCTTCCACGAGTAAACAGCCTTCAGAAAGTCAGAAGAATCAGCAGTGTTCAAGGAATCAGCCTAAGCAGCATCCTAAAGGTCAGCACAAGTAGGCTCCAAGAACTAACTACAGTCTGCAAGCATTACTGAAGCCCTTTCCCAGCAGCTCCATAAGGCTCATCATGGTTTAATTTAAATTAAGTTAAAACTTCATCTCAGCTTTGAAAGTTCAAAATTTCTCACTTTTCCTGGATTATTTGCTGATTAGCTGAGCAAGCGATTAATGCTATCGCATTCATAGAAGTATTTGATAGTGATAGCTTCTGCATTAATATGGATCTTTGATAATTTATCAAAAGAAATTAAGGTAATTTATCAATGATAAATTTTCAATTTGTCAATTTTTTTTGTACAAGCGTCCGTTTCCTGAATTTTTTCTTGCGAATCCAAATCTAAACGACTCAAATTTTCAAAAAAAAAAAAAAAAAACATTAACCGCTTTCTGGTTTTCTCTTTCGAGAAAACTTTTCGTGTCAACAATTTCAACGGAAAAGAATGCGTCACCAAATATTCGTCATTTAACCTACCCACTAAATTTTTTTTTCCAACGTTTCTTTCTCAGCGATTTTGCGGCTGCGAAGATTTGATATGCAACCAGAAACAATTTAATGGAACCCGGATTTTATACTTCTACCAAGATGACTTGAAATCAATCAACTGAATACAATCGTAATTAATCGATCATTTCACAAGAGATGATTACAAGTCAAAAAGATTTTTTTTTTTGATTTTCCATCCAATTTGTGTTGGGGAGGACGAAAAAAAAAAAAAAAAAAGAGATAGGAGTAAAAAAAAGTGTAAAAAATTTTTAATACTTGACGAACTGCAACCAAATTAATAAGATACGCTTTTAAACCAAGACTCCACCAAACATCATCAAACAGAAATCGTTCATATCAATTCCTTCTTCGAACCATTAAAGAGGAAAAAAAATGGCTTTGGCTTTTTTTCACGAAATTCTATCACGTTTGACGAAATATCCACGTCATGAGTAACTAACTATTCTTCTCAATCCATAAAAATTTTATTTTACGGTTTTACAACAATCATGGCCATTAATAAAACTAACAAACTCGGACGTTTGAAACTTTTTTATAAACTCATGATTTACACAAACATAATCAGTTTCAAGGTTTTGCTAAAGTTTCCGAGTAAAAAAGTGCGTGTGTGCTCAAAGTCACGGTTCGTTAACTCAAAAAACGCAGGTGCCAAAAAAATTCAATTGCCTAATCACAAAATACATTCTCTGTTCGCCCCAAAAACGCATTCTCGAAATTTCCTATCCCGCCCAAAACACGCAAACGTCTAGGAAAAAAAAATTCCCATCTTATCTCAAGGGAGAAACCTTATTCCCCATACAATTCTCGCCCTTATCACGGTGACTTGGCGATATTTCCCAA
The DNA here is from genome assembly GCA_023512825.1 of Liposcelis brunnea. Classification (NCBI taxonomy): domain Eukaryota; kingdom Metazoa; phylum Arthropoda; class Insecta; order Psocodea; family Liposcelididae; genus Liposcelis; species Liposcelis brunnea. Next base: position 16,697,771 of record CM042073.1, read on the forward strand.
CCCTAAAGAGCATTGCATAATCCGAAATTGTTATGCCCAACGTTCGTTCGCCATATTGTTAACCGTAATTGAATTTGACAAAAATAAAAATAAATCATTGAAACTCAATCAACAAAAAAACAAACAGGGATCATTTCAACGAGATTAAAAAGTCAATTGGAAATGAAGAAACGTCGGATTGAGGGCGATAGTCTTTTCGTGACGGAACCACTGCAGCTATAGTAGCTTAATTACAATTGTAGTACCAAAATGATGAGTTAATATAATCGAGAACATGTTTGACCTTGCTATTTCTGTCCCAAAATGTAGACGTCATGCTTAGACTCGAAAACTGTAGTGCACTCCAAGCATGACTTGGGTCTAATTTTAACAAAAGAGAATAATATCGGATTCCGATGTATGAATGGATATGCAAAAAAAAAATTTTTCCTATTTGTTTTGCAGTTAAATGAATCTCGTGTATGGGGCGCGGTTGGAGTAAGTTTTTGTGAGTTCGCCCTGGTCGTTGGCGGTTGAACTTTAAAATTTCATCGCTATCCAAATGTCGAGGTATACGCATACGGGTAATGAAATGAAAATTTGATACTTTCAAGGAAGATTACCTCTTTAAAATTGTAACGCAAATAGGATTGTATTGTTCATTCAACTTAAATTTGCCTGAATGTTCTGATATAATAAAAGGCAACACGCCAAATTTCGAAACATGAACACAATAACGGTGTATGAAGAATGACATAGTTTAGATGATGTTTGGTGCCTATAATATATCATTAAAGTCACCGGCCAGAATCTAATTGGAATATGTGAACTTTCCAATGGAGCCAATTAGATTTGGAAAAGTAGGTATATTAGACTTGGATCGTTTGAAATTGAGTGGATAAAAAAAGAGTTCATGATAAAACTTGGACATTCATGCTGACAATATCTCTAAAAATTAAAAAAGATTGCAAAACCGATCAGCTTGGAATTCAATAGTCATCAGGGGGTCACAGCAACTGGATGATCAAGCTGGAACTGATTCGAGCACACGATCAAGTCCCTTTAGAAGAAGATTCGCAAGCAGAAATAGTTTTTTTGTATTTCGACTAACGTATTGCTACACAGGATTTCATTTGGCTCAATTATACAGTAAAACCTCCATGATTGAACACCTCTAAATCTCAGACCCTCCCCTAGGTCGGACGATTTTTTTGGAACGCAATGTATAAGCATAGGGAAAATTGGACACCTCCCTAATAACGGCCGCGGTTACATGGCTCCAAAATAATTTAAAGCTCGGCTAAGACGATCCGATCCCTTGTGAATCTTACGAGAGAATGGGTTTGGTTTCTGGAAGAATTGCCCTCTAGCGAGGAAAGGTAAGGAAAACTTTTCAAGAGAGCCTCAAACCAAGCCAACATTTAGTCAAAAACAACCATCTACTAAAAACCCAAAACCTCGAAACCAGTCTGCAAGAAAAAGGAAAAAAATGTTTTTCACATTGATAAGTAGAATGACTCATTAATATATTTCCCGCAAGTGTGAACATCCTTCAGCCGACTTTCTTATGTAAAACAACCTAACTACAAAAGTGTTTACATTAACAACCAAGTAATTCACTATTCTGTCCTCATGTTTTCAAATGATTACGCAGTTAAAAAACAAATTTCGCCAATATGTAGGTTCTTCATCTTTGGTGGCATTCATTTTCAATTAGTCCATAGTTAACATTCCATCCTTTTCATAAAATCAAATTGACCCAAAACCCAAAACGTTGTAATAACAACGGGAGCGATGTTCCCATGACCGATTAAAATCTCGAGTAAACGAATCGTGTTCAAAATAAAAGAAAAACATTTGTTGATGGGCCGAGTCTAGACGTAAAATGACAAATATTGCGACCGATTTCTAGATTACTGCCTTGCAGTACTCGATGTCAACCTGTTATTATTATCACCTTAAGTGGTGACAAAATGAAAATACCCTCTTTAGTTTCTTAAATGTCATCTCGTTTTTTTTTTTTTTTGCCTCCCATCTCCTATTCCTTTTCACATCTCACGTCTCAAGTATCGTTAATTTGAGTTCTTCGATGACAGTTTCTTAACTTGTGCTCGCTTCATCGCCTTAATTCTTTGTCAAAACACTAATCATTACATTCTTTCATTCTTTTTATTTGCTTAGTACCTCGAGGGGGGATGCATCGTGCCATCCGGTACGAAGTCATGTCGTAACGTTTCCGAAACACTGATTCTTCAAACATTTTAATTGATTTTAAATAAAAACCCATCTTATGTCACCGCCTGCAAAAAAAAGCGATCGGCGATGGAAACCAAACGAAAAAAAAAAAATTAAAACAAGAGCTGATTTAAATTTTTGCGATTTCTAAATCTTAAAACCAAGACGAATGGTATGTAGTCACCCGTGTCCGGAAATCGCTCCAGAATGAAACGCCAGGTCATCCACGTTTTATTTGAGTCGATTGTCCGGAAGTTAGTATGGTCACCGTGAGTCGACGAATTTCGATTCAACTTCGAGAAACGATATCAGTGACCCATTAAAAGTTTTTCGTTGATCGATTTAATGTCTTAATTGTCTAGTGTCATTTATTTTGCCAAAAAAAATATCCATTTTTTTTAAAATCAACGTAGACTAACGATCGCCATCGCTATTCGAACCTTGGATGCTGCTGCCCGAAACAAAGACAGTCCATACCAGACCCTTAAATTCCTGAGCCACGAAATTTTTCTAATGCCTGGCCTGCGCTGTCCCTCAATCTTTCCTTCCATGATTAGGTGCAGGAGCCAGTATTTTTCATGCGCAAAACATGGCCGAAATATTAACCTCAAAGAGCACCTTCATCTCCTTGCCCATTCGAGTTAGCACATCGGTATTTCTCACTTTATGGCTACTATTACTTTATCGTTTTTGAACGGCTTTCCCCAGGCGATCGGAGGGTAGCACGCTTAGTCCCAAGGCCAGAAAACCCCAACGGCAAACTAAGAAAATGAAAAAGCGGAGGCAACGGTGACAAACCCGACGAAGCCGGCACCAGCAAAACTAAGAATATTTCCAGCAAAGTGCTAACTGCCCTAAGAATGACGAAGGTCTGAAATGGATACGGGAGCGGGATTGGTGACATTCACTAGAATGAGCGGTCGAAGAACTGGCTCCTCGGTAAAATCGCATACATCAAGCTATGAGAAAAAGCAGTCCTTTGTGTGGGAGCAGTAAAGGATGTAGTTAAAACCCTATCAGGCCCTATCTACAGGCTGTATAAGCCCTATAGACCGTATATATGAGTGGGGAAAAACAGGAGTGGTGGTATGCACCACGTCGGCTAAATCGGCTAAAATTAAAACTAAATCGCCTGTTCACAATATGGCGACGGTCCTTAATGAAAAAAGGTCCATCTACTACCCCACTTAAGCCTACGACGGTCTATCAGGTCTGTATCAGGCTGTAGGCCCTATCACACTCTCAGGCTGATGTTGTGGGCGCCGACTGAGACAGCTACGATCAGAGATGCGCAACAGATCCTCGAGTTAGTTTACACTCAGAACGAAGCACTGACTACTGAGGACTGGCATGTTATATCCAGCAGAGTAAAGCCTTTCTGCATAACCATCATTGTTGACGTCGATATAATATCTTTGGGCAGTCTGAGGAAAACAAAGTGTAGAATCTTCTTCGCAGACACTCAGCTGCAAATTAAAGAGAACTCCACAAAGTAGCATCATTTCAGCAAATAAACCTACAGGATTGCAGAGTTCAAATCACAAAATCAATGGATTTTTCAGGCTTTAACTAGATTGATCTTCGGATTGATCTAGATTGAACTTCGTTTGCAGCCTTAACTGCTGATCGCGGTAATGAAATTCCCTTAAACCAGGTACGCTCCTTGTTTCCTTTTCCCTTCTTCTTTTTTTTAAAATGTCCGCTTCTCGTGGGAGGAAATTTATTATAGTAAAATTTTCTTTTTTAAGGGTCGTTCCATACCAAGTGGGCCAGGATTTGACCTTCAGGTGGAGAATTTTGTTCAAAATTTTTTTATGGGATCACCTCAAAGGGACAAACACCCATGCCCAATATTACGCCCCGAAAAAATTTCTTACGGGAGTTATGGCCTAAATTAGTTTTTTGAGTTTTCGAAAAATGGTTTTTTTAAATAATTTATTCTGAAGTCACGGGTTGAGATAGAGATGCGTACGAGGTCTTGTTTTGTTTGTATTTAGACAGGCTTTCGACCAAAAAACCTCATTTGGCCATAACAATTTTGCCGCAAAATTTCGATTTGGCCAAAAATTAAATTTTGTTTTTTCTCTCAATACGTATTTTTTGATATGTCTGAAAAAATTCCTCAAAACACCTCTAGGGACCCTCTAAAAGTACCACTAAAAACTGGAGTGGTTGAATTTTTTTTGGAAGGAAAAAAAATCCAACCACAATTTTGCCGCAAAATTGTTATGGCCAAATGAGGTTTTTTGGTCGAAAGCCTGTCTAAATACAAACAAAACAAGACCTCGTACGCATCTCTATCTCAACCCGTTACTTCAGAATAAATTATTTAAAAAAACCATTTTTCGAAAACTCAAAAAACTAATTTAGGCCATAACTCCCGTAAGAAATTTTTTCGGGGCCTAATATTGGGCATGGGTGTTTGTCCCTTTGAGGTGATCCCATAAAAAAATTTTGAACAAAATTCTCCACCTGAAGGTCAAATCGTGGCCCACTTGGTATGGAACGACCCTTATAGATCCACCGCCAGCGAAGAGCGAAAAAATAAGATGTCATGTTAAATTATTAGATTTTTTTTGGGTCTGTAATCCTGTAGGCACGGTACAGGTGAGTATAAAATGTTCTGTTTTCAAAATGCTACATGATTTTGCTTTGAAAGCTGCGCGGGACATTAACATTACTCGAAGGTCTGGTTCATCATCATCCACCGAAGGAAAAAGGGATACCGAATTTCGGCCGTACCAGTCTCATAGATTCTTGAGCTATAGGATGTTTTCCTCCGACCCAGTCTGCGCCTGCCGTCAATCTTTCCCTTTATCACCAACTGCAGGAGGCGGTTACGAATAATATGGCCAAAATATTCAAGCGTTCCGATCTTGTAAAACTCCTCCATCTCCTAGCTTATACGATTCAAGACTTCGACAGTGCTTACTCGTGAGGTCCACGGAACTCGCAACATGCGGCGATATATCCACATCTCGAAAGCCGCCAGCTTCATTCCCAGAATTTTTTCTAAATTGACGACACGGGTTCTAGTATTGAGACTAAGTTTCAAGCTTTAGACAAAAGGTTTCGCAATTTAGTGAAAGCACTCCTGGCTTGCTCTAATTCGAGTCCTGACTTCTTGGCTAAAATCCCACTTCTCACCTCCTCCCTTAGATTTTATTTTTATTTCATCCTATTCATAGTGCAACATTAAAACAACAATTTTAAATGCACTTATTTTAATTATCAAAAAATCAATTACAAAAAAAAATGGCACGAGCCGAGAACTTGACATAACCTATCATACGGATATTTTCATTCGCGCAAAAACTCGATGTAGCAATTTTTAAATCGTTCATCCATGACAACACACCTTAGGCCTTACGTTAATAATCTTAAATGAGGTATTTATTTGCCGTTCAAGATATAAATCATATTTTCTCCATCTCTCTCTCTCATGAAGACAAAAAAAAAAAAGTTAAACAACTACATATAAGGGCAAAGCCTTGTCAAATTATTAAGCTAAGAGCAACCATTAAACAACCATCTGAATTTGGCGGTGTCAGGTGGCAAATGAAGAATTCTCAAAATAATATACGAGTCGTGACGGTAATTAATTAAAACAACTGGGAAATAAACACCAATAGCAATTGAGATAGCCCCGTTGAAAATTATTCTTTTTTTTTTTTATCTATACAAAATAGAGGCATATTTAATCGGGCTTTTATTTATTTCACAGGGAGAAGGTCATTACAGAAAATTATTTAAATAGCGAGAGAAAAAATAATGTTTAACCACATCAATTATTAATTTGTCTCGTAATTACCAATGTGCCGAATTATCCTTGAAATCAAGGTAAAAAAATTCACCTTTGCCGGATAATGTATAAACTTTCCATAATTATAGAATTTTCTATTTTGAAAATATAAATCAAGGAATTCGATTCGAAAATTGATTTTCCCATATTCCTTTTATCCGAGTCACCTTGAAAACCAAATAATTTCATAATTTCGTGGAAATGTCTAAAGAAATCGAAAATAATAAAACATGAAAGAATCACGATTTCCAGTTTTTATTCTTACGATCATAATTTGACCACTGCGCAAACGCATTGAGTTTGAAATTCAAAAAATAGGCAGCAATTTGATTTTCGTTGTAAAAATTACAAAAAAAATATTTTAAGGAGATCTTACTGAACAAAATGAAAGTCGATGTAAGTTAAACATTGAGAAAATTATTCTTGTTGCAGCTACCGCCTCAATTTCATCAATTTTATACGTATCCAAACCTTGAACTGAGAGAATTCGGGTTCTCTATCATTACTGCAGACCTTCTCACAGCTTCCTTCTTCAGGGTACCTCACGATTCTTAAAATCAAACTACGAGTTGTCCCCAATTAATTTACACGTGTAGCACTTTAACTCTATAAAGCGAACATGTCATTAATTGACCAGGAACGAGGCTGAATTAACGAGGAAAATGCCTAATAGGGCCATGGCCCACAAACAAAATTTGAGTTCATCTTAGCATTTAAATTTTCATTGCCTGAGAATTCGAAATTCTGTAGCCACATTTGAAATTTCTGGTTCCAACGTGTATTTCTCGGATTCTTTTCTGGCACCGCTCCTGCTCACGACTCCATTTTCTTCCTGACATGTTAATATCGCTAATTCGTGGGCAGTGAAATTTAACGAAAATCCTTCCAGCAAATTAACCGCATTCATTGCAGTTATGGTCGAACAAGAATCGCTAATGGTTACATTATTTTGCTTTCTATTCTCATCATAATAATTGACAAAAAAATCATTTCATATTCTGTCGCAAACACACGAGCAGACTCCCATAAAAAAATAAAAAAAAAACCAAAAACTTTTCTTTAAAAAAAAAATTAAATTAAGTCTGTCGATCTTAGAGAGAGAGAAAAAAAAACGAAGAAAAATAAAATATATAATTATCATTATCGCTCCAGGTTTGAACCTCCTATCTAATGATGAGGTTGTGAAGGGATTGAAAATAGAATGGATAAGCCAAAGTGTCGACATATGCGGAATATTAATCGAGGCGAGGTCTATTTTCATGATGGCGCATTCACAATGGCCAAATTATTATTTTTTTTTCTCTTTCTTTTTTTTAATATTGAAATTAAATTGAAATTAACGTTTACAAAAGAATATTGATCCTCGCCTTTTGGACCCTGGTTATATTAACAAGTTATAACTCTGTTTATTTCAACTTGTGGGCTATGTCCAAGAATAGGGATATCAAACTATTAAATCGAGAATTCGATAAAACCGGAAATATTCAAAAAAGACATAATGGATGAGTTTCTGAGCAGGTGAAATAACGTTTTTAGTAGAAAATAAATTAGTTTGTGACTTTAAAAAAATTAATTATGGTTATATACAAAAAATGTTAGGGGTCTTGATTATGGCTCTGAAGCCTTGTGACAAAATATGAAGATCTTTTTGCAGTTCTTTCAAAAGGAAAAGTGGTGTGACGGGTAGGCTTTCTTTTAAAAACGTGAAACATAACTTTAGATTAGTAAAATCAATCTCGCAGCTGTACAAATGGGAAGAGAAATTGAAAAAGGGAGGATCAAAAATAGACAAATACGAAAAGTCGCAGAAAAATTTGAAAAGGCTAAAAATGAAAAAAAAGTGACCCATGATAAGGACTTACGAAGATGGGCGTTGGAGTCGAATCAGAATCGAAAGAGAGCCTACCCGTCACACCACTTTTCCAATAATCTACGGCTCGCTTTTTATACGAAACATCAATGATAGAATTCATTATGTTGATTAAATTAGCCTTTATTTACTTTTTTTAATTTTTAAAAACAGTGGCGCGATTTATTTCCACGTTAAAAAAAGCAGAAGTTTTTTGCAGACAGCAAATGGCGGTTTTTTTTTTGCTCAAAAGAAAGCAAAAATCACGAATTTCAATTGATTTTTTTGAAGTCTTAAACCCAAAACGGGCAGCTAAAAGTATTTTTCCGGGTATCAGACGAGTCTATAGTATACGTCTGCGAAATATTTTTAAAATCTGAATTTTCCAGTTCGTGAGGTTCCCTTGTAAATATGTTACTCAACGCATGCAGCTCAACCAGCTACATTGGCATATCATATCATGTATGTTAAAAGAGAATTAATCATTCCCACATCTAAAATTATTTTGTTCTATCTCCACTGCCGAAGCTGACACTTCGAATCAGGCAAAGCATCGCGTCACGCCGGAATAGCGCTCCGAATTTAATAATTTTTTGGATAGGAAAATGCGGGAGTTCGACGAATCTCCGGGAATCACCGACGTCGTCGAACACAGGATATACCTAACGCCAAACACGACCCCCCCGTCAAGCAGCGTCATTAAAAATGTCACCTTCGAAACAGCGCATCGCTCATGAAGAAGGAGATAAATTACAAGAAAAAGGGTTAATCGAGGAATCTTCAAGCCTATGGGCAAGTCCAATCCTTCTGGTCGAGAAGAAAAATGGCACCTACAGAATGTGTGTGGATTATCGGATGCTGAACGAAAACACTATCTCCTGCGTTTATCCTTTGCCGCATATGAAAGAGATTTTCAGTAACTCAAAAAGGCAAATTACTTAAGCCCAAATCGATGATCACTCTAAAGCTTAAATCCATATGTTTATCTTATGGCGAGATAGGGTCAACCTGCGCAGTGGAGATAGCACAAAATAATTTCAGATGCTCGTATTACAACTCATCAGTCAGCCGAGTGGTCAGCGCTCTCGACTCTCAATCATAGAAACGAGGTGCAAGCTCGGTTCGATCCTAGCTTATACCTAGGATTTTTTCCACAGGGTTCACCACTGATATACTTAGTGTATCATATGAATAATAAGACTGATGGGTCACAGGGTTCAGATTTCCTCTATAAATAAAGTAGGTCTCACTCTTCTTTGGAAAATGGTTTTCCGGCATAAGTGTACCTGTCCTCAAAAGACAGGCCTCGGCAAGCGTGGCGTTGTAATGCTAGTACCCTTCCTAGTACAAGTACTAACTAGTACGAGTATCTCGGAGGAAGGCCTGTGCCCAGTAATGGAACGATTTAGACTGATAAAAATTACAACTTAAGGATCCTGACGAGACATTAAAACTTGTTCATTTGAACTATCTATTAAACTAACTAGCTAAAACATTTTCTACACATACAGAGTCAGAAAGACTAGCTGTGGCATTAAAAGTCATACTATAATTTTTTGTTTAATGAATATATATACATATTATGATTTTAGCAATTTTCCGACTTTGGACCAATCACCAAAAATTTATCGATACTTTTTAATCATGCATGCCGAAACGTACATTTCTCCTTGATAAACCTGAATCCTTTTTTTTCTCTCCAAAGGCCATTTCCATACCAAATTCAAAACACATTATAAACAATAGCAATTATACCGTGACTTATTCCTGGTTTTAGAGAATAAAAACTCCAACGAAAATCTGACAAATTGTCTTAAATAGCCAAAACCCAACCTTCATTCTTTTCTAAAATACGATTTTCATGGTAAGACCAGTCTAAAACAACAATCCTTGCAAAATCCGACACAATAGATTTTTACTTTCATGAAGAAAAAAAAATAATGGGTGTGCCTTTATCATTGGTTGTCACCTTAAATCATAAAAATTATTCGTGATTGCCTGTAAAATTGACGTATTTTGTTTATTTTAACCACTTGTCAAAGATAACATTAAAAACGTCTTTAAAAATGCAATGGTCAACTGAATGGTTTGTTGTACACGGTAAATCCTGCTTGGACGGTGGGCCCAACACTTAACCCGAACCCGCTATCGTTATTTTTAAAATTAATATTACCGGGAAAAAATATCCATACAGATATCGATGATGGAAAAGAGAAAGAGGTTAATTTTGTATTGTCATTGTTAGAATAATTCCTGATTCTATCAGTTGGCAATCGAGATCTTGCTGAGAAAAAAAAACAATGCTTGCGTTCACGGGATACCCATCTCGATGACCGTGAGTAAAATCAAGTTAACGACCTCAAAAGTCAAAAAAAATTAAGGGGACAGACGAATATATTTTTTATTTAAAAAAATCTTTCATTTACATAAGTGTGACGATTACGTTTCCTATGTTTTGATTGTAAATTAAATTAAACACTACCACGATTGGATAATTTTTCATTCAGTTTCGGTAAAAATACTCAACGCGAGGCGGATGGTAGTGACAGCACAACTGCAGCGACTTTCCGCGCTGGCGCTCTCGATAATAACTATAATATGTTTAATAACATAATTACATAAATTACGTCTCGAGTGCGCTTAAATAATGTTTTGTTTAATTAGAAATTAAAAGATGGATTTAGAAAAAAATTGGATTATGATATTTAATATTTCCTTCCGGAGGTGTTTGAATAAGAAAAAGCTTCGGTTTACAATGTTAAGTCTATTGTATTCGTTGTTATTAACTAATAATATCACTTTCGCAAATTTTTTTTTCGACCCCACACGATTTGATCTCGGCCCGTGATAAAAATCTAGGCGAGCTTGTGTGTGACAAAATAAAAAGTAAATACAGTAACGAGGTCGAAATACACCTGTTACGATATAATCATTTCGGTTACGCCCTACCAATTACGCGGGTTTAGGCTTTTAGATAAATTTGTTTGTGGATATAATGTCTACTAGAGAAAATTTTTTTTCCCTGTCTGTAAAAAGCAGGGAGAAAAACATGCTTTTGGAGAAAACTGTGCACAAGTAGGTAACTAAAAATTCACATATTGAAGTAAATAAAAAATAAGTTTTTGTATCTCAGAACTAGAACGTCGAACTTGAAAAATCAAAAAGGCCCCTCACCCCATCTTTATCTTATGCCGGGGAACCACCGTCTGATTTAGGATTCAACGTTCTAGCTCATCCCTCTATACGAGAGAGCCTACATGATAATCGGCCACAGATGTCTGTCCAGTTGCCTCAACAAACATAATGCCAATGCGGGAATTATTTGAATCTGGAGGCTCGTTTTTAAAATTTCAAGCCGAAATTATTGAAAATAATACAACAGCTTCATACCACATAACTACCAAGCGAATTTTAAATTCTGTTCCAAGATTCCACGGATTCTAAGCTGAAACTTTTTCAGTCCAATGAAGCTCTTCCAGCCAACAAGTTGTATCTTTGGATAAGTATACCTTTTACTTATTTACTTATCCGGTGTTACAAGGCTTGAAGCCGGCGCCCCCACACGACCTGCATCCCGTGCGACAGTATCCTCCCACCTCAGCCGCGGTCTTCCCAACGGCCTAGGGCTCGTTGGACGACCATCCAGCACCTTTTTGATATTCCTCGTCGGCGGCGAGCGTGCTACGTGTCCCGCCCACCGTAGCCTTAGTGATTTTATCACGCTTGTAATCAAAGGCTCGTCGGTGAGCCTCCGGATCTCCTCATTTGTCCAGTAATAGGATCTGCATTGGGTCCTACAATCCTCCTCAGCCGCTCCTGGGCTCGGACCGTTAGAGTCCAGATCTCGCAGCCGTACAGAACAGCAGGGCGCAGGACGGAGTTGTAAATAATTAATTTGGAACGGCGGGATAGGGACTTGCTGCGGAAGAGATGGCCAAGGGCTTGAAGGCAACGGTTTCCACTCTGGATCCTCGCATTGACCTCATAGTTGGTATCATTGTCACGCGTAACCGTCGACCCGAAATACCACATTCTTGAACCTCAGGTTCCCGTCCTCCAGAGGGTCTTCATCTTGCAGATCTCTCGTCATCACGAGGTACTCCGTTTTACCTTCATTAATTTCGAGCCCTCTTGCGGCCTCTAGTAACTCTGCAGTATACCTTTTACAGGGGCGAAAGTTTCAGCAAAACCCAACATAATAAGTGAACATGTTTGACTTATGAAGCAATCACGATTAAGTGCCTGGTTGACCACTGGTTCCTTCACTTCAAAAGAAAACCCATTTTTATCGAGGCTGTAAATCTATTCTAGAATATCTGGCTACATTTCTTGGTAATCCAATCAAAAATTGTAAATATAAAGCAACAACCAAAACAATCATGTCCCGCAGATAAAGAAAAAAAAAAACCCATGTCAAATTTTTATCACCTTTTCCTTCACACCCTACGATACCCCTTAGGATACATTTCACATCAGCGTTCATCAGCTTTACCGATTTCAAAAACAAGATACGGCGATCAATTCAACGGATTTGATTTTAAACCGAGCTAGGATCAATATTTTGTCACCGAAAATAAATTCTTGTAGATGGATGCGTCTCGAGGGAATAACCCATGACTTGCTGTTTTATTTCGTTTGTTATCAGCCTAGCGGGGAAACGGGGAGAAAAATACCGGGGGAAGATCCATATATTTATTTATATTTACTCAGAAAATGTCACTTGCATTAATTCATCAACAATTCTAAAATTTCCAATGATCGATTGCAGCAAGGAAATGAATCCCCGATTTAAAGCTTTACGGTGAAAACTCCTTTAATACCCATTTCCCTGGTTTTAATGGGAAAAAATAGAGAAGCCACCGACGATCGGTCAGTTGTTAACGATCAACAAGACCACAATAATGAGCCATGGTTCTCCGGCTAAACTTCTATTCACGGCACAATGCACTTGCCCATTGTTACTCCTTTTGTTCGTATCTGCCATAACATTCTACTTCAATTTTTTTTTTTTATTTTATTCCTTACACATGCCGTGACAATGATAAAAGACCAGATTTAAAGACAAGTCAAACAGGAGCGGCTCAGAGGGTATAAGCTCATTAATCGAGAGTTCACGGTGTTGATGGAAAATGCCAAAGTTTCTTTTGTTTTCGTAACAAGTCCGTTAAAATTATATAAAGATCCCCCGATCGACGTCGGTTATGTAAAAGCGACCAAAATATAATAAAAAGGATTTTATAAGCCTCTTTAAAATAATTTTTGATCGACTTGAAAAAATTATAAAAAGGGACAAAAGAAAAAAGAGGCTTGTCTAAGTTGTGCAAGAAAAACTGTACGGTAAAGAAATTTTGTTGAAATGAAAGCAAAGTATGTGATTATTAAAAAAGCTTAGAATCGTTGCTTCATACGCCTAATTACATACATTTTTAATGGCGGCAAATATTGAAACCAAGAAGAAACGCAATCGAGAGAAAATAAACCATTGCATCATATCCGATAAATATCTTCCCCTATCCAGACCAATGGGGATTTCCCCGCCTCTGTGAAAGAAGGGTTTTGATTCAGTTAAAAGATCCCCTTTACGTTCGTTATCACAATTTGGGGGATCTAAAAGCGAAGGGCAGGCAGTTTGTATTAGGGTGAGTTGATTCTCCATTTCCGCCATGCTGCCGACTTTTTTATGGTTCGCTGTCTCCGGCGAAACTGTCATTTATACTTAAATCCAAAGGTTGAGGAAATTTAAAATTAAAGGAAATAACCAAAAATGTTATCAGGCCCTAAAATTTATTTAAATTGCTACTGCAAACTTAAAACATTTTATCCTGTCTAAGGTCTCTTCCCCCCTTTGTTTTATTTCCCAAACTTTAGTATGAGGTACCTCCCTTTGACATTGCCTCTCTCTAATTGCGAGGACCGAGCCAAAATTTTATGATTGAAAAATCTTTCTAAATCATCAAAATAAGTAAGCATCTTTTTATGGGTAGAACATTCAAAGCAACTGCACAGTTTGGAAAAGTAACTGCACGCAGTGTGAGCAACTGCACATTATTTTAGGGCATGAAACGTTTCAGCTTGTTGATGTACTTTTTTGGTCAAAGGACAAATTGAAAGGTTAAGAGACTTTACGGAAATTTTGGTCGTTGTGAAAGTGTTTAAGTAGGGTCCCCTAATCTGGTAGGTGTGGTCGGCTCTTTATGTTTGGTCTTCGAGAGAATTTACTAAATGGCAATGGCAGGTCATGTCGACAGGGAAGATCCGGATAGGTGGACGGCACGTGCGGTAAGATGGAGGCCTCGAGCGTCGAAAAGAAGCGTCGGTAGGCCACAGAAGAGATGGTACGACGACATTAAGAGGGTGGCGGGACTGAAATGGTTGCAAAGAGCCCAAGACAAGAAGGTGTGGCAAGATTTGAGAGAGACCTTCGTCCAGGAGTGGACGGGTATAGGTTGAGAGAAGAAGAAGACTGCCCTTGCAAAAATTTTCGATGGGTTTGAAACTATTGCATCCACAATCGTCGCACAAACCAGAAGAATTTCTAAGCTGACCGATGCAAATATTGTAAAATTTTGAGCGCGAAAAAGGGCAAAAATGTGAAAAGTGAAAACAATGTTAGTAATCGTCCTAGATCAGCTCAGAAATTCTCCCTACACTTGAACAGTACCTACATGACGTCATACAGCTTGTCAAAAGCTGTGGGAACAATGTTACCTTGATTACCTTCCAACATTTTCGAACATACCTACGAAATGCTTCTAAAGTCTTCGGAAACTTTCGATGAAAGCAGTAATCGTCTCAGAAATCCTTTCTAAACTTGAGGATTACTCTTGTGACGTCATAAAGTGTCCACAAAGGCCGTGGAAACACTTTCGAAAAAATTTCGGAGCAATGTAACCAATTTTTCGGTTCGAAATTTCAGAGCACGCGGCCTTCGGAACTTGGATGTTCTACCAAGATTGTTGTACATCCAAGAGACAGAAGATTTAATAAATGTTATGTCAAAAAAGGAGTATTATCCAAACGTTTACAAACGGATTTAGAACTAGACGATCAACGGCGTTCACGAAATTGACTTCCATCAGTCAATTCCTTCTCTTATCAATTTCAACTGATAATGTTCCCTCCTAGCCAAAAGATCATGAATAGTGTAGAACACAAGTGTGAAGTTGAACCTTGCAAGTTATCGATCAATACTATAAGATGTCAGACAGTGGAAATGCTTTGATAAAAGAAGGAGGAAAAAAAAGATTAATGAAAGTTTTTGGGAAAGGAAGGTAGAAGCTGGAGCGCGGAGGTTTGTTTAAAGAATTCAGTTATGAGTAATGGTTTTCAGGGCTGTCAAGAGTGAAGGAGGGAATCGAACCGAAACCCCATTGCTTCCCTTATCAATTCAATACGACGATCGAACCTCTTTCAAACAACAATTCATTTCCTCCTCAAGAAAAAATAACGAAATCATTATCTAGACTTATTTCTTTTTTTTTTGACGCAGTTGAAATTTTCATTTTATCCAGGATATGAATTTCGGGGTTAATAACAATAGAAAGGTATACATGTGTTACATCTTTTTCAATTTCTTATTCCGAATGTATGATCGTATAATCAAAAACTTGCCAGTAAAGACGCCGATATTTAAAAAAAAAACAAAAAGAATTCACGCGACAATTTTCACAATGGCGGCATAATGACCACGATCCTATGGGCGTTGAAATTTAGTAAAAGAAAGCGTCGTAGAAAATTTCTTTAATGATGACGAGCAATTATCATGGTAAATTAAAATAAATTATGCCCATTGAAGTTAGGTATTGTCCATTATCGGCCACCCACTGAGCCTGATCATATAATTTCAATATTGGTATCCTTCTCTATTTTTTCCTGTGGGTTCTTTTTTGGAATGTTGAATTCAACGCTTTGTTTGCATATTTTTACGGTGATTTCAGTCGGTCGCGCCGATCCGACGAGGTTTTGCTCTGATATCCGATGACAATTATATTCATCGGCCTGGTACAAGATGTGACAAGTCATTATTTGATTTGGTGACAAATTAATTTGTACACGTCAGGGAGCAAGGAAGACGAGTTGTGGGATCTCCGAAAAAAAAAATTATGATCGCGGGTGAGATTTCAATTAGTTTCGATTGAGGGACTGGGTTGGGAAGTTTATAAAGTTTGGCGAAAGTTATTCAGGCGGTAAAAAAAATAAAATGATCGAACGAACTTGGTAGTTTAAATGCATATATAAATGAAGTGGGCACCAGTTTTTCCCCCAAAAAAAGCTTATTTTGTCTACATCTGTTGTAAAGCCGAGCACACACAGTGTGGAGACGCAGTATTAGCACGGACCAGCCCGTATAGGGCTTTTGACCGGTTTCCAATATTTATTTCTCAATTCTTGAAAGTGGTCAAAATGGAAATTAGTCTCTGGAAAGTGGTCAAAAAAAAAGTTGACCAGTTTCCGTGTTGACTACTTCAAGGTTCCCACAGATTCCTCGATGTTATGACTTAGAAAAAAATAATTATTTACTTCAATCAATGTCTTCTTCCCATCCATTTTTATATTATTTCGACAATTTAATATTCGATCTTTTTCCTTAGGTCGACATAAAAAATAATCGACCTTTTTCTGGCCACTCTTCTACCCCTGCTCAAGATCTCTTTGCCATCATTATTCAAACCAATAAAATATTATCAGCTTCTTGATAATCAAGGCGGAATCAAATAATCTTCTTATCAAACATTCATTTCTAAACATAGCGGCAATTTTCTTTAAACCTTTTAAGATAACATTCAACTTAAGATCTTATTTAAAAATTCTCATTCCTTGATAACCCAAAAATTTCCTCCTACAGTGCTTCCCCGATTCCCTTAACCCAAAAAACTTTTCATCAAACACATCCTCATTCTTTAAACAGCAAAGCTCTTCCGTTTTACGTTTATTTCCATTTGAGTGTGAAATAAACGTGACATAGAATAAAATTGAACAGGGAGACCCTTGGGCACCCTGTCGTGTTTAGTTAGTTGCATCCAGCAATCACCAGGGGTCACCAGTTTTTTTTAATCACATTATCGAGTCCATTTTCCTCCTGTTCGTTAATTCCTTGCCTGCACGTCTAGGCCTTCTTTATTTTTAATTAGAAAAAAGATTGGTCTGTCATGGGGCTAATTAAGAAGAATGAAGAAAAAGGAAATAATTTTTATGAATATTTTAATAATCAGGATGAAGTCAACTTAGTTTCATATTTATGCTAATGGTAGAACCCTGTTATAAACATTTTTGATAAGATAAATTACGTAAGTGATAGCGTTGTTTAATAAAAGCTTCTAATTATCCCAATGTTGCACCAACAAGTAGTAACACGTCATATTTTATTCGTGCCTAAAATGAATCAAAATTCTGGGAATTTCATCCGCATTTAATTGATTTGCAGGAAAATTACTATCGGTTCAAAAGTGTTCGGTGGGCCTGAAACCACAAAAATTGGAAGTCTCCTCAACCGACTTCAGGTAAAAACCCCGAAGAACTCGAGGCTCAGCAGGAAGGTTTAAGTGACCTTAGGATTTTTCACAGGGACACCACTGTTCCGTCAGCTGAGTCAACAGCAAATAGGTACAACAAACAAAAGAGAACGACAATTAGCCGCGCTGCGAGAGAGAGAGAACAAATGAAAAGTTTATCAACAGAAACGAAAAAAAATATGTAGACGCCAACAAATTGTTTATGAAAAATTACCCCAGGAAGATTTGCAAGAAGCGAAGAAGAAATCCTGCTCTTTCACGTAGTCATAATGTTTAGGCCGAACTAAAAGACGATTTGATCATAAATTATGAAAATTTTTTCAGTCTCCTCTGACCATAAGCTCGTTTTAGTAGGTTAATGGGAGCCTAACTACTTGAGCGACCATAAAACCAGCAGATAATAATTTTCAAAAAAAATCGTTTTTAGTAAAAAAATTCTTATTTATTATGACTAACCTATTTCCTATAGATCATGACTGAGCATATATTTTAAAACGACCTTCGGTCAGTCGTCTGATCTTTCTCTTGAACTACAGAAAACATAAAGAACTTTATAATAAAACAATGTAGCAGTTTTAGGGTCACTTTTTCTGCAGGAAAAAAAACAAGCCATCGTCCTGATAAAAAATTTTCAGTTCAGTTAGTTGTTTTCAAATTTCAGATCATTCGCAATTACAAACTTCAAAATGATATTCAGGACAGTAAAAGCTGCATATAAAATACAATGCTATCAAACCATATGCATTTTTCCAAACTTTGAATTTTACTCAAGTTGAGCGACATTTGACTCAATTCCGATACAACATAGATTGTAAATTCCAATTTTTGGGTCGTTTGTCTCATCCAACTGAATTTTGACCACAATATTTTCTGATCTTTGTCAATTACGGGAAAGTAAGCTCATTTTAGCGAATTTCTGTAACGGAGCACTATATACCAATATTAGGTTGAAATGATACCAAAAATGATGTTAAAAAAACGGGTCAGAGTCTGCACGCTAAAACTGAGAGCTCTCTTCTGGAACTGCCACGGATTAAACAATACCCCTCACTTTTTCCGACCAAAAAAATCTGGGCTCCAACATTTTTATTTGTGTGGTACAAAGTAACCCTTTTACTCACGCCCTGGTAAACCATACCCATACAAGCTCAATGATGCTCGAAGTCAACCATGCAACAGTCAAAAGCCGAGAAAGTTTATGCGACATATATAACACTGATACTTACATTTCGTTTAGCTTGCATCTTCAACTAATCTTAGACTAGGCTCAGATTTATCGTTCTTTTTTTCTCTAATTCAAATCTTTCCCAAGAATCCTCATCAAAAGACATCAGGTAATCGGTATATGCAACTTGACATTACGCAAACACATAATTATAAGAGGTGGGGCATCGAATAATGGTATTCAAAAAAATACTTGTGTAAAAACTCCTCTCCATCTTCTTTTCTCTTTGTAACACCGAAACCTCTAGAGTTATTCAATTCTTTAAAAATAAAAAAACCAAAGCTAAGGATGTCTTTTCATAAATGCAATATATCTCACCCAGGTACTTTATGAATTAATCCATGATATAGGTGACTTTGCATTTTTTTCGAAAAAAAAAAAAAAGATAACCCCAAACCTTTAATTTCGGATAAATAATCCCAATTTTTTATTTCCTACTCTATCCCCCCGTCCGTCAAGCAATTACATGACGTTTTGACTCTACCGACAGCATATAGGGTGTGTCATGTCTGCTTACATGTCAAGCTCCACCCGGTTAAATAAAAATTACCCTTAAAAATTTTTTTTTGCACGTACGAAATTCTAAAAAAAAAAATTTCAAGTGCTTGTAATGTCATTTTACTGACCTCAATTACCCGCATTTTATACAAGGAGAAATCACACATAGCATAATAGTGTATTTTTTTTCTCTTTCAAGTGTATTAAAAAAGAACAGGCTGTGTGTTGTATGAAAATTATGTCGCCGAGAGCGAAGGCTCCTTGGTAAACAATACGCCAATGGTAATGAGTCTCGGTGCAAAATTGCCCTCAATTTTTATATGTTGTCGAACGACGTTCCGTATTGATTAACTTTTTAAAATGATTATATTCAATTTATCAACACTTCACAAGCCCTTCAATCACCGATTTAGAATGGCCTTTTTGTTAAGGCCACCGTTTTCGTTCGCACTTTATACTTAAATGCCGTTACTCGTTTTCCGTCCTGCATATGGGTAATTGAATATTTTTAACAATGCTTTTTTGAGGTGTTTTCAAATTCCAAATGGGGAGTTGATAAATAATATAAATTTAGTTTCTCCATGCCCAATCTGTAGGTATGTGTAAAAAAAGGATCAGAGCAGTTTGGACCTTGGTACGATTTGGACATAGAATTAAACTATTACAAACAAAATCTTAGTTTTTTCCTCTATAAATAAAAACAGGATCGACACTTAATATTTTTACATTTAAGTTAATATTTAACTTAATATTTTTTACATACGATACAATGAAAAATGCATTTTTCTTCCCACAATGAGGTATGATCAAAAAACTTTCGCCTCGCTTTGGTAAAAAAGTAAAAAAAAAAATGTTCAAAAACTTACCGGTCTCCAAATCGATGGTGTATGACAAGCCTGACCAAGGATCTAATCCTTCTTCACTGTCGTTTTCATCCTAATTTTAAACAAAAAATCTGTTAAAAAATTACAATGGAACAGTTTTTTATAAAGGTCCAAAGATTTCCTTGAGGCGTTTGTAATTTGTAAAAAATCCAAAAAAAAATCTTTGCTTATTGTCTATTAACTGAATTAAGGCTGCAGCAATAAAATTTTCTAATTTCTCTGAACAGCCCTGAAACTATCTTTAAATTTGAGAAAAAAAATTAAAGACCTTCGACATATGCTTCAATTAAAGTCTTCCCCGAATTTTTAGAAAATTTCAGACTTTCTAGAAAGGTCGAAATGAATGAAGGTCGAAAATAATTTTCGACCCTTTTCAATTTCGGGTCATATGAAAAGGGCCGAAAATAAAAGCCCGAAAATAATTTTCGGCCCTTTTCAATTTCGGGTCATATGAAAAGGGCCGAAAATAATTTTCGACCCTTTTCAATTTTGGGTCATATGAAAAGGGCCGAAAATAAAAACCCGAAAATAATTTTCGGCCCTTTTCAATTTTGGGTCATATGAAAAGAGCCGAAAATAATTTTCGACCCTTTTCAATTTTGGGTCATATGAAAAGGGCCGAAAATAATTTTCGACCCTTTTCGATTTCGGCCCGACGGGTCATATGAAAAGGGTCGAAAATTATTTTCGGCAATTTTTAATAACTTTTCAGTTTCGGCCCTTTTCATATGATCCGAAAAAATTCTATACTGAAGGAACTTATGGCTAAAAATGGGTCCCTCAGGGATTTAAAAATACGAACTAGACAAGAAATTTCACAGGTAAAGAAACCAAGTTTGATCGCAGGTGCCAGGGAAAAAATAAAAAAAAAGTTCGAGTATCAACGAAAAAACTTTTGTAAACTTTCAAATCTCTGTACTTCCTTTGGAGCCTGAAGTCGCCCTCTAAGCAGTTAACTCTGCATTCTTAGCCACAGGAGCAAGAGCAAATTTCATGTAGTTAAAAACAGTGAAGAAGCTATACTTTAATTAAAAATCTGCATATGGCCGGGCAATGGCCCCAAAATGCTGTCTAACTAAGCTTGGATCTGGTACACAACAACCTGGGGCTGTAATGACAATCCTCTCCAACGCTACGTTTCATCAAAATATTAAAAATGCCGCTTTCATACATTTTCGGCATCAAGCCGGGCTATGCCCGAAATTTTAAAATCCAACCAAAACTCTTACTTTTAAAAAAATCCTTTGATTTTATTTTTTTCTTCACGATCAACAATTTCATCTTTCAAACAAAAATGAAATCGAGAAAAAAAAGCTCATATGAGGATTAAATAATATGTAACAATATCACACATTCCTTCACGGCTTTTCCAACTCGGTATTATCAGAAAATTATTAAGACAGATATAAATGAAGCGAACCAAAACATGGCCGGCGAACAATCTTTTTTCAAAAATGTTGTTCGAACAGAAATATGAGTTCGTAGGACGGGGTTTTGACAGGTAGATTTACATAAGCTCACTATAGAGTGTGGGGTAATTAATGATACTGTGATGACAGGCACATTTACAAGGCAGTGAGGCGGTCCTTCTCATGTCTACGCTCGGCCTTATTATTACTCATAGCCCTTATTAAAACTTCTATTCAAAATTAAAAATAATATCAAAAGCCTGAACATTTTTCAAGAACCGCATGAAAACCGAAAAATTGTCCCGTTCGGTTTTTTCGTTTTCTACCCAGTTTTCATCTCTGAAAAAATCCTACTAGCCTTTTAAAAAAATTTTATTTCAGAGCGACTCCAGAAAAAAATTAATTGCATTTAGAAATAAGCAAAAAAAAAAAAAAAATTCAATGGGCTCGGTTCGAAAAAATGCGGTTTGCGAGTTCGATTAATTCAACTAACGCGTAGCTTCATCAATTTAAAACTCCTATTCACAACTGATAGCTCTGAGACGTCACTCCAAAATATAATATTTTACCCAAGCCGATAATTTTCAATAGATTTATTTTATTATTACAATTTTCATTTCAATGACAAAGAATGGTTAAGCTCGTTGCATGCGGGATTGAGATCGTTCGTTTTGAGATCTCTATTTAATGAAAATATTCAGGCTTGATTCATATAATGCCAAACATCTGCGCCAATATGACAGTTACATCATTTTTTTGTTCTTTCTTTTTTAGATTAAGGGTTTTGTAGTTACAGGAATCCAGGCTAATGATTTATTAATAAAAAAGGTTTTGAAGTTTGCTTACCTTCTCGCTAATTCCCAAGCTTTCTGACGTCCCGTTTTTTAGGTCCTCCAGGGCTTTGAGCTTTTCGATCTCATCTTCGTCCGGTTCTTTCTTTTGGACTTCCTCTTTAGGAACGTTAAATGTATTGAGCGAGAAACCGAGATCGACATCTTGTTTCCAAAGGACTTCTATTAAATCGACATCCTGGAAAGACAAAAAAGAAATTTATGATTAATGATGGTTGTTATTACTTATTTACGAGCATGGGCGAAAGAAAAAAAAATTAATGGGAACACCCAGAAAAAAAATGAAAGAAAAAAATGCACAGAGGTTTTCTGGATTTTGTTTAGCTCCCAGAAAATCTCCTCGGGGCTTTTCCCCATGGGACCAGAAGAAAATTAACCTTAAATAAATCATGGTGAGCCAAACAGTTCCTCAAGTATAATGAATTTTGCTTATAATATGGTCTGAATTTATCGTTGCTGAAGAAGCTGAATGTCTAAGTGGTGCTGAAGTTGCTAAACAGAGATCTAGGGGCGCCTAAAAGGCTTTGGGGGGAGGGGGGAGGTGGGCCTTCAAGACACTATCCTCTTCCACAGTTCCGCACCTATGCTTACCGTAATGTTGAGTTTTACCAATTTACGAGCATGGACGAAATAAAAAGAAATCTTCGGCGCTGCCAAAAAAAAATTCAGCCAAAATCTTTGGAGGCTTCAATTGGGGAATTGCGCCCTTGTATTTTTTTATTAATTTCATATTTTATACTTATTTACTTGGTTTTGGCTACGGATTATTTTGGCCACTAGTCTACAATTCATTGGCAATGTTAAGCTGATCGTGGTTTTAAATTGCTTTTTGCACGTTCACACACATTTTCTTTCAGAGACGAGATGTTGTCCAACTTGCGCATGTTTAGAATAAACCAGGGACCAACAGTTATTGAGCCAAACTCTAAGAAGCCACTGCCTTCTCCTGTAAATTAACGTGCAAGGAAAGTGCGAAGTGATGCCAACCTGATCTAATAATATCCTTAACAGTCTTTAAGGTCTGGGATCTGAAACCTGAATTACTTGTGCTCAGATCCTGTGTTTTTTTAACCTATATAACACAATTACTTGCTCTGCTTATCAAAAATCTGAGTATAGCTGCAGAAATCCAATGACGTTTAAATCCATAAAATGGGAAGCTAGGGAGTGAGCAATCCTAATTTCAGGTTTTTAAGAGTCTTCGTCGAAATATGAGTTTCAAAACAATCCCAAATAATGGTTTCACTGAAAATCAGGTAAAATAGCTTAGAATAGCGCTCTGACTAGTTGTAATCCGGTAAAAAATTTATCTGAGATTACATAATAGTAGATGTGGATCTCACTGGCGTTGTTGAGTGATTCTTCATATTTTCCAAAAACTAAGATTCAAAATTTATGGCGCTACAATTTCAGTTAAAAGCTCCTGATTGTAATTAATACTTAGAGCGATACCTCCTGTAGAGTTGCTGCTTAAAAGAAGCCAAAATGTGGAACATTCAGACTATGGTAATCATCAAGAAGTTTATTCTACACCTAGAAAATTGCCATTTCTTATGAGCTCTGCTCAAATGAATTATGACTTTATAAGGTGACCAAACTGCAACATACTGGCTGCTCTAAAGATCTTCCAACAAGTATAGATCATCACGGTCGAGATGCCAAAAACGAACTGGAAAACCCAAAAAATTTGGCAATCTTATCATAACCTAAGATATTTTTAACGATTAGAGCCATATCTGGTCATTTTTCATTGTATAGTCTGAGGTCATTCAAACCTCAGTGATTGGCTAAAACAAAACAAACCGCTCCAATCGCAACAAAAAAAAAATAATCAAAGCACCACATATGTGTTTTAATCACGCCAGAATACATATCAATCAATCACATCAATGATTTACCATCAATCAAGATTTTCTCGCGCGGTTAAAAAAATTATCACTCAGCTTTGACTTAACCATTTTATTTTTAACACTTAAAATAGCGATGATCAACTTCATAGGCTGAAACAAGTTCATCGATATCACAAAATTAACAGTAATTACCAAACGGCTGATGTAATCAAGTTTAAACATGAATTTTCTGCAAAAAAATCATAATTTTAAACTAGACCTCTCATTACTTCCTTGAAGAAAAAAAATTAAACCTTGCACGAGACTTCCTTTTTCATATTTTTCCTCCCTCAGAACACACACAAAACTTTATCTCAATGATTTCTTCCTCATACATATTGGCCTCCACCCGCGAATTTCTTTACAAAATTAAACGCAAAATTTTGCGCGCAGGGGGGTTATAGAGGAACAAGGACGCCACAAAACGATTACTTAACTTACATCAAGCTTAATGTGCCTCTCCATGATGTAGCTAGCAACATAAAAAAAAATAATCACACAATTAATATTATACTTGACACGGACGGATCTCTCGATGCCGAAACTCTAAACGCTTTAAATAAATTGTGAACTTCAAATCGGTCACGTGGGCAACTGATAACGGTTGAGATAAAATTCAAGATAAACATGTCAACAACAGCTTCGTTTAGGTTTCTATCACTGGGACCAATCTTGCTCTGGGTCAGATAATAGTTTTATGTGTGTTCAGTGGCGGGATGAAGGTTTTCATGGACGTTGGTCAGAAATTTTTCGAAAAAGTTTTTTTTTAGCAAAAGAGAAATCTTACCAGAAATAACTATCACAATCACCTTTTACCGTTTCTAATTTTTCTAACCGAACAAGTAAACCTTTACGAATCTACTAAAACCGCACACAACGGAAAATATCCCAAAATAATGCCATTTGAACCAAAACCACAAAACCGGTGACTAAGGTATGAACATTTACCGTGAAAGAAATGCTCGGTCAGGAGAATGCTGGAAATAATAATAAATGCATTTTTAACCCTTTTTTCTACAATAAGTACCGTTTCTTTTTTTTTTTTCTTATTCACGACAGGTACGGGGAAAAACAGACAAAGAAGTCGGAAGGTGAGTTTTTATTAATAATCTTGGTTTTTTTTAGAAAAAAAAAATACCCGCGACTAATAACAACATATTGTCATTTGGCACATTGAGCAAAGTGTTTATGGCCAATTTAACTCTTTTGAAAAAGGGGTGAATTTGAAATGAGGAGAGATTTTGAAAAAATAACAATGAGGTAAATGGGTTTGAACATAGGCGCCGCAACGGGGAGTGCTGTGCCACACTGGTTGAATGGCGCGGAGTTAAAGGCTTGCGGTCTGTTCAAAGAAATGGGATGAAGAAAGCAATTGCCTAAGCCAAGAAATGGCTTGAACGCTATAGCTGCATGGCTCGCGCCAAAACTTAACTACTCTTATGGCTTATCTGTGGCTTCTAATCTAATTATTCTAAACGATTAGCCCCAGCCTAGTTCATGTGAAATTTGCACAAAATTCATTTTATCCTAAAGCTCTATTTTTAACTTAATTCATATTTATCGCGTATTTGCTAAGTGCATCAGGGTGATGCACTTTGAGCTCTGATATGTAAAGCACCTTGTGTTCTATGCCCTGCATCAGGGCCCTTGATGCATTCTCAGCTTTGGGATTAGCTTGCGCAGGTTCAGCTTGGCTCGCCAAGGTTTATGCTTCTCCCCCATTTTTTACATTTTTGCTTCTTTCGTTGGAACGGCTGAATTTTAAGAACTGAAAATCTAATCAGCTCGTCGGACATAAATGCTGAATGAACTGATGTAATTAAATTTGCGATAACTTTCGTCGTTTTTAGGATATGCTGGATACTAAAAAATCATGTAGTGAATTCAATACTTCGGCCATCTTTGATGAGTGCCAAAGTAAAAATAAAAATTGATGCGGGAGGAAAAAATCAGTTTGGGCTCGGCTACGAATTTAGAAGGACTCTGGGATACAAATTTCTAGCTCGGGCAGGACTTAAGCCCAAAGAGATCAAAAGTCTTGGATAAAAATTTAAAAATACAAAAGACTAAAATATCGCCGAATTTTCCAGTGACGGCGCTAGAAAAAATTCTGGATGGGACCAAGGGTGTGCCCCAAATTTTCATGCGGTGCCAAAGTCGAACAGAGTTACATTACAGCAATATTACTGTTCTTCCCAAATAGGGGGGGCCCCCCTTGGCTCCGCGCCTGGAATTTCCGATTTGTAGCTTTAAACTGCGAAGATCTCCAAAAAAAATTCTCATTTTTAAGTTCTTACTTCTAACAGCTTTTTCTTACTTTCCTAAAAATGGCTAAGATATTAAAAATCCCGGACTTTTAAAGCTTTGTTCTAATAAGCAGGAAAATATTCTTAACAAGAAGTCGGGAATTAATTCTCGCTCTTTCTTTTCAATAATTTTTTCTCTAATAAGCTGAAAAAGATTTGCCATTAGGGAAGGGGGTGTGAAAAGGGAAGATTTACAAGCTGCATCTTGAATTAAATATTGCGCTCAAATTCAGCTCTTTACACTTTTTTCTAAAATTCGCTAACTCTCAAAATATTCCCCCCGGATTTTTGAAATTCAACATATTACCTACGATTTAAAAACGAAAGTAATGGTCTCTTTTTCTGGACAATACCTCATGTTCAAAAAATGACACTCGGTTGAAAAATTATTTTTTTTACCACACTTGCCATTATTTTTTTTAGGAAAAAAACATGAATCAAAATTCTATTTAATAACAAGTGTTAATTCTTCCATGCGTGCAGCTTTCATTCTCTAATCAATTGAGCGCATCGAACCTCCCAATCAAAAACTTTCAAACCCAACGTGCAGATGTTCGGGAAATACCAATCGAACCGAGTATTAATTTTAAAAAAAATGGCAGGTATTCGGATGGTGTTTTTAATTAGGTGTACAAACCCACATTGGTTCTGCCTCGTGTAGGATTGGAAATTAATCAAAATAACGTGTTCTCAATATACCCGGGCCTATCATTTCCCAGCAGGCGATGATTAATGAATCGAACCTCGACCTCAGAAGTAATAGGTTCAGGTGCTTGCTTTTGATTGGTCCCCGATTCGCCGGCACTAATCTACATTCACTTAAAAGTCTTTCGAGACGCTACAGGAATTTTTATATACATTTTTTTTCCTCCTCCAAAAGGTCATAAAAACCAAAGAGCATAATAGAATTAAAAATCTTTCGATTCTCATATTACAACTCCTTTCGATATCATCCGATTAATCAAGAAGTGTTGAAAGAGAAGAAAATAATCCAGTTTTCCTGTCACTTGTCGAGAAAAAAGACGAAAAGTAATCAGTACGTGATGACTGGAAGATACCCATCGACATGAGGGAGAAATAAAATAGAAGAAAAAAAAGAGCGCGCTTCAACTGAGAATTTATTTCAATTACAAGAAGAGACCGTGAGATCGAAAACAAGGGGATTATAAAATAGGCGGGGCATAAATACAAGATGGCGCCAATTCAACACAAGTAGGGTGCACTGATCAAACTCCAAGTTGAAAACGAAGGCCGAGCGGTTCACGTTATACCTGTTCCGCATGGATCGTTTTCATCATTTTCATCATATAGGTACGATAAATACATCTTGGCCTCGTCATCCAACCGTGTATGTTAATTTAAATGATATTTAATTTACATCACTTCTTTTCAACTAAATCATCTCTTCTAGACAATAAAAGATCTAACTTATCCGGTCAAATTAAGTTTTCCTTTTTGAAAGAAATTATTTTTTATTTTAAAGTTTCATAATATTAATTTTAGTAAAAGGGAAACTTAAGTAGTTCTAGAGATTCGGAAATTAAGACTGTAGACCTATGACTGGAAGGCCGTGTCACCTATTGCATAAACCGAAATTTCAAAGGGATTTAGACCATTCGGAGATTTTAGAGGTCTCTCAGGCTTTCAATTAAGACCAAAATAAAATTTGGTTGGGAAAGCAAATTTTAGAAGTAAGTAGGTAGTAAGAAGTAAATTTTATTATTTAGATTCTGGGATTAGGAATTAGTCGAATTCCAAATTTTTCAAGAATCCTTCCAGGATTTTTAATTTATTCTCGGGATTTATGGGATCTTGATGAAATTTTAACCTTTAGAGAAAATAATCCCAAAATATACGACCAATTATATAAATGTTGTTTCAGGTCTCAAAATTTAAGAATTTTAGAAGTAATTATTAAAATTTTAGAAAAATATGAGCAGCCTCTTAATAGATTGCTTTGTTGATTAATTTCTGGAAAATGAATAAAAATATTTGGCTTTAGTCGGCCGAAGACCCAACCTGTAATTTAGTAGTGCTTTAACCAGTTATTTAAAAGTTTGTCAGAAAAATGGGTTTTCATACTAAAAAGTGAAAACAACTTGTATAACTAAGGAAAGATCTTTCAGAATAATTTTTTTAAAAGCACGAATTTTCTGCCGGCTTACAGAACGATAAGATGATAATGCTTTTTTAGCATTGCTTCTGTCTTTCAAGTAAAAATTTCAGTACATCTGCAGCAAAAGAAATTTTATTTCAATTAAAAAGCAATTGTTAATCTTTTTTTAAATTTCTGCATCCTAGATTTATGGATTCAAATCAAAGCATATGCAACCGGCCGAAAACAATGACAAATTTCACCTCCAATTCCCAAAAAAAATTTGACTTTGAGTCCAAAATACCAAACATATCCCTTCTTAAAGCGTTGAGGACTGAAAATCTAATATTTTTTATATGATTAATAGAAAATATTTTCTCTGTGCCAGAGAGCCAACAAAGTTTACTCTTGGGCCAGTGAAATACTTCTATACTGCTTTCAGCATGATAAAAAAACTCATACTCATACTCACACTCTGGGCCTCATAAAATAAATTTCTAGGAGATCGCTTAAAAACCGATTTCTAAAGAACTTGAAAAGAGAAATACTGTGCATTTTTAAAAACTTAACCTCTAGTTTTCCATAGGACGATTCAAACTCTACCTCTGGGGAAATCGTACTCATTTTTTTTAATTTCATTATTTCTGGAGCTCCGAGGTAAAGGGAGACTAGTATCTTTTGTTTACATAAGGTAAACACCGAAACAAAAGCCAACTAAGAACCCTTTACCTCGGAGCTCCAGATTTAACTACATGAAAAAATTCTAGAAAGTTCTACTTAACTCATATAGGCTATAGGACTTCATTAATCTTTAACAAGTTTCGGTTCGAAGACTACAAGGAATTGAAAAATCTCCCTTCGTTCTCCCGAGGTGTACATGCCCTCGGGTGCATTTAAATCGAACCGTGTACCTGTCGGGAACTAATTATACAAGGCTGAACCTGACGTCCTTGATAACCCGAGATTCTATAAACAATTCAAAAGCAGCTTCACACAATCGAAATGGGGTATTAATATAAAATCTCATACTTTCTAAAAAATTTTAACTTTTTGAAAGAAAAAATCGTAGTACTCCTACCGTTTAAAAGTTTTTTTTACTACTCCACATAAAAAAATTGGGAATTTTTTTACTTCTGATTGAAAATTCGATACTGTGAAATGAATCGTGATCTGTCTCGGTGGCGATCTGTTCAATCATGATGAATAATCATGCAAGGCGGTGGTCTTGTCCTATTACTGAATTATCTTATGTCACCGTATGGGTCATGCTCCAATCCCTCTCCAGTTTCATCTCATCATTAGTCATCTCGAACCGATCGCTTCGTTAACAAGATATCTCGATCAACATTCGATATACAAAATGCAATTTATCAGCGACATGCATAGGATACCATCTAAATTTCGGAATAATTTGCATGGCTGCTTTGAAAAATGCATTTGTGAAAATGCCGCCTTTAGTCTGAGGCGGATTTGTTTCAACACGAACAAAAACAGCGTGTTATCCTGCAAATGAAAAACTATGCAATAAGTCGTACGTATAAGAATACGTTAAACATATCACTCTATCTCTAGGGGAAACAACAAACTAATAGAATAAGCCACGCTCTGGTGTGATCACTCAACACTACCACGATATTTCAAAGTTATTGTTTACAAACATACACTTGATTTAAGAAATTGTCCTCGCTTTGTCAGATATTTTTGGCTAATAGCCGAGTCCTCAATCAGCAAAAGGAAAACTGATCGAAGTTCTTGGTCAGATTCAATAACCTCGTAAACGAAAATAAACGAATAAAAGAAAAAGAAAGCGATGACCCTATTAGCTGGCTAATTTATGAATTTCAAATTTTTTTTGTAATAATTTTAAAGAATCCCACGACAAATTGCCAAATGATTTCTTATTTTTATGCCAGAAATCGGGTCATCCCATACAATTTTACGATTATTTGAAGGAATTTAACAATCCAGTTTTTTCTGGATTTAACAAAGAAAATTTTATCTAAAAAGTTTTTAAAACAACGTCCAGGTTCAGATTTTAGCTTTAGTCCTAGCTTCAACTTCGGATCTTAGACTTACACAAGTGTCATAAAATTTACACCCAATATTTCAATCCCATCCATTACAACTATCCAAAAGGTTGTTTAAATATTGTATCTCTCAAAACTTGTTAACTTTCCTTGTCTGCCCTTAGATAACACACCTTTAATATAAAAACTCCTTTCTCAATTAAAATGTTGGTCAAGAACTTCCCTTCTCAAAAATAACAATCAATCAGAAATTGATAATTTGAAGTAATTCGTGCAACTATGCTGATGTAGTTAAAGAAGGCTTTCATGAAAATAGAAAACTGAAAAATCCAGAAATGGCTTGTACCAGCTATAGACTTGTAAAGCACACAAATCATCCTCGAAAATTTATTTTGCACACCATTATTGATGAGTGTCAATGACTGGTTTCAACAGTAGAATACATGTCATGAATTGACTTATCGCAAGTCTTACAGCAAGATGAAAAACAGAATAAAACAAAATAATCTAGAATGGTGTTTTAAAAACAAAAATACCTTATTTCCTCAGAATAAAAATCAACTTGCTTTCAAGAATTTTGTTCAACTAAACCACATTACATGCGCATGAATGTGATGGTCACATTTTTAGGCATGGCATTAGTTAAGCACTCCTGGTCATAAAAAATTCAACTGCATTTAAAATACGAAAATCTTCAACGACAATGTATAAAAATACCCGTGAGCATTGCACGTTTAAACACGTTCAAAAACAACCAAATAGAAAAAAAATTATCACACAGAGGTTTGGAAATTTTAACCGTTCGAACATTTTCACTATATAAAATCATTCTTATAAAACGAGTTTATAAACATTTGAATTACTTTACCTTAATGCTTTAAAAAATTTATCCCAATGCAGCATGGCAAAGTGCGATTTTGCTTCCGATTGCATTGAATGAGATTTTTAACACACCCGATCGGATTATGAATAATAGTACAGGTACAGCACAACCCGAATTAAACAAATATGGCGTTAAATCCTCTTAGGTTATTCATTAACAGAACCATAGAATTGGTTAAAACATTAATAATTAATTATTAAATAAAATAAATAAATCAGAAACACAACTCATTCCATCATGGCTACTCCACATGATCGTCAACTGTCTTCACTATACTGATTCCGGAAGTATCTAACAAGCAACCTTATTGGTCACTTATGAAACGACCTCTGCTATTGGTTCAAATAACCCATGACGTCACCAGGACGCTCTGCAGCATTGGATGATTTTATGGCGATCCTTTATCAATAAACAGTAAATAAGAATTTTAATTTTTATCTGATCTTTCCCTTATTTAGTCTTTTTAAGATTGAGATGGGTTCTACTAAGGTAAAAAATTTTAATTTTTAGCTAAAAGCCATTTTATGCTCTATATCGGCCATGAAATACGTTTGAAAAATTCTCAATCGTACTTTATTTCGAAGAAGATCGGCTTTCAACGAATATTGATTATTGTGGATTATTGGCGGAATGGCGGCTGCTTTGAATTTAACGAAATCGTCATTTTTAATTTGAATTTAATTAATGAACGAACTTGGTAGGTGCAGCAATCATGCATAAATATTTAATACATTTAAAAATCTATTATTTTCCTTGCTAAATTCGGAATAGCTTTAAGCGTGAGAGACAATTCGGTTTTACAAGTTCATAAACGATCATGGCACGATACAAAAAATGAATATTTTAACATTCGTGACACGTTTAACATTCGTTCTCTGCTGATTTCAAGTTCACGGTCAAACAATTTTCAAAGGCAATATTCTAATAATAAAAGCCCTACCTTCTGCAACATCTAAATGGTTAAAAATTATAAGCCGAATAAACAGTCAAAGATTGACAAGAAACATTCCCAGTATCTCAATCACAAGTTAGGCAATTAGTCAAACTCCTACGTATAACAATTATCCTAAACTCTTAAAAACGCTTATGGCAATAAATTCGTGGTTACATGTTTAGCAAAGCAAATAGTAATAATAATTTTTTTTCTTGATACCGGCATTATTAGAAACGTCCAGTTTTTGCACTTGACAACCTTCATAATATTAATCGTTGCGTTTTAAATTTGAAGCAGTTTATCAGGTTCGTTTTCGGGAATTTGTATCAATTTATTTAAACCTTGACTAGTTTTCTTTTCGGAAGATCTAGTCTTCCATGAACTAAATTCCAGAATAATCCAAAATGTTATGGCTCTTTAAAAATGTTTTTCCTATTTCATCAGAAAAGCAGAAGACACAAAAAATGACGCTACCGAGGAAGACGGGAATAATGACACAACGGACATAGCAACTGACGTCATTTCTGGTTTTTACTAATCATACTGAACAAAGGTCAGTTCTTAAATAAGCAGGTAGGTTTTTTTGACAATTTATGAAGGACGGATGAGTCCAAATTTTTTCTTAAAAATTTTAATTCACATCCGAAAAATTATAATAGAGCCCTCTGTATATACATTTGACCTATGATTTATAATGGGAGAACACTTGAAAGCTAATTTAAATTTCTTATTAGCCAGACAGAATTTTTTTTAAAAAAAAAATTTAAAAAATCGAAAAATTTGAAAAAAAGTTAGAGCTACTTATAACTAATATTTTTATTAGCCGCATGAATGATTATAAAAGTAAATAAACCAGGTGTAAGTTGTAAATTTCTCAGGCACGAGGCTACTTTTATCGATCAGGAATCAACCTGTACGACTAGTTAACCGAAGGGAGAGAAAAAAATTATAGTTTTCACAGTCTTAACCAAATTAAGAATGTTTTGACTTTGTAGTTTAACAAACCGAAAGACCTTGACCAGCAAGTAACATCGAAAGAATATAATGACGTCACAGGCATAATGAATGTTATTTAATATTCAACAGAAGTCGAGTCGAAGACATCATTGGCCAGTCAAATAAGTTCATATTGTCCCATCTTTGACGTGTTTTTAAAATCAAAGGCGGTATATGTTCAATAAATAAAAGTGCCTATGAGAATCGAAGTTGAAATAACTGTTTTCGTTTGGTAGGAAAAACTCTCAAGAGTTATTAAATAATAAAAAAATTAAAAAGGGAAGCAAAGCAACCTCGATTGAAGATTTTTTCAATAGGCCCTTGAAGAGCCTCCTCGAGAGCGGTTCAAGTTGTCTTTCTCTAAATGTTGAGATCCGCTATTTTTTAAGATCACCTTATCGGTGTTGATTTTTATGGTTTCTTTATTTTTGTAGCAGTCCTTCAATATCTTACATTCCGACGAGGCATAGTAATTCTACCTCCAGCTCTGCCTCTTATCGTAATTTAGATAATTTAGAGTAAAGCAGTTACAGAGCGGAAAGTTCAGAGTTGAAATGCAATGGGTTGACCAAGTAGGGAGATATGACCGACCAGGAGCTCTGGCAAGAAGAGGCAGCAGTAGCAGCAATCGGCAAAGAGCAAGGGAAGATATCAAAAAAGGTTTGTAATTAAAACCACAGGATGGCCTGGCTACGAAGAGCAGTGGACCGAACGACTTCACAGCTATTGAGGTAGGCCTAAGTCCAAAAGTTGATAGAAAAAGGCGCAAGAAGAAGAATGAGACCTTGAATATTTTAAGAACATAAATCTCCTATATCTACGCCAAGAATACTAATGATGAAGCCGGAGCCATAAGAGTTAAAGTAAGAGGATTGTAAGCAACAGCAAATGCGGCCAAGGAGGCTAAGAAATCAGCAGCCAGAATAAATAAAGAAGAGCTGCTGGATATTTCGGCTCAATTATTAATAAATGCCGCGTAGTTCCGTGAGCTTATATGATCGATTTTCAGGTCATCAGCACTTTCTGCAATTATAGATGTATCATAGTCACAGTGCATGTTCTTAATGACCTTGCCATTGACTAACAACAATTTCATAATTGAACTTATTCAAGGTCTTAACAAAAACCTCGGGTAAAAGTTAAGAAGGATCGGAGACAGTTGTTAAGGAAAAGACGAGTGCATGGGGACTTCAACTGACCCTGCAAAGTCTACCCACGCCATTTTATCTGGTTCCAATAAAAATTCGTACGTAAAGACTACTAGGATCTCATCTAAGAGTTGTACAGAACAAGCACAAGATTCTGGCCAAATCTTAACACTTCAGGGGGGCAAAAGAACTTTACACGAAGCAGAAACTAACGTAATATGAGCAGCTATATGGAGATTTGCAGTTTTAGCTGATGTAAGCTCTCTCTGGACGGTCGTCTAACAAGCGTTAGGTTACTGGGAAGGCCGCGACGGAGGTGGAAGGATACAGTTGCACGAGATGCAGGTCGAGCGGGGTCGCCGAACTGGAGGACGGCGGTCCAGGATAGGTCTGGATGGCGGAAAGTCTGTGATGCGGCAATAAGGCTTCAAGCCTTGTAACGCCGGATAAGTAAGTAAGTAAGCTCTCTATTCTTGCTGCACCTCTATTTTCTGCTCAACAGATTTTTTTAGAGGGGCACTCTACGGAAGTGTGCAGCAGCGACCAAGCACATGGCGCATGTAACTTGGTAACGGCTGCTAAGCCTGGTCGACCAAGTTTAATTTTAGCTAAGCTAACAAGCGGCACACAAACCAACTTTTCAGTGGGAGTCTAGCTAGTCCAAGCTTAATTACAAAACTGAACTGTATTTTATTAAAAAGCTGACATAGCAAATCAAACTGTTTGCAGTTTTTTAGTGCTTAAAAGTGATTTCTGAGCACCAAAAAATGAAACGCTTAATCGAAACTTTTACAAAACTGACTATTTCAGCACTTCTGAGAATAATTCACCGATTACTATGCAATATTATTGTAAAATTTTAAGCTGACTTTACCAAAGAGCTACTTATGGCAGTGCTTATTCTTTTATTAAAAAAAAAAAAATATGAAACTGGGAAATAAGAAGCCTAATTCAATTAACTTTAATACTACTTTATCAAAATATTTCTTATCAAAACGCCTTTATGCCATTATCATTATATCAAAAGAAAATTACGTTAATAGCCTGCATTGATTATGAATTAAACAATGACGTACGACCTGAAGGACATTAATATTACGTTGACCATCTTCCTTTAAACGAAAAAAATATTAAAAAAAAGTCGGAATTAACGGATAGCCTAATTGTTAACGAGTAATTAATGACTGAATGACCATGTCGAAATGTTTCTACAAGCGTGTTGCGCCAGAAGACAGACACAAGCCACTAGAAGATGATTTGACAATATTAAAAATAAAACAAGATAAAAGTATGCTTCTTTTTCTTTGGCATCTTTTTAAAAATAAAATATAAAAAAAAATCGTGCATATCAATCAAGTGAAAAAATTTCGATAATTAAACGCTTCAATAAAATCACTTCAAAAAAATTAGGAGGAGAAAGAATTGATATAAAAATAACTAATGTCAACCGAGCACCCACATTTACGACTTTTGACATCTATTAGCCTAGTTGTGGTCCAAGAATAATGTGGCGATAAAAAGTTCACCGAATTTTTCGATATTAAATCTTTGATTTTTATGTTAAGTACAACAACCCACGAAACGAGATATGTGAAGAGGAGGAAATAGAGTTGCTTTATTTTTTTACAGGATCAGGTCCTCCTGAGCAATCATGAATGAGAGCGGGGGAGCTACCACCAACGAAAAGGTCATCAGGGCTGGTCAGAGTCCAAAGAGAGCTAACTGTGTTGGCCGAAAACCGGAGGGGTTAGCCGAGCTAACCAGGGACCAGAAAAAACCAACCAGGATGGTCGGAAACCAGTTTGGCTTATCAGAGATGTAAAGAGAAGCCAGTGGGGCTGCTAAGAGAACAGGGGAGAGTCAGCTGGACTGACCAGAGATAAGATTGACACAGGCTAAGTTGGCTAAGGACAATCAGGAAATCAGAAGTAGCTATGTTAATTTAGAGATCAGAAAAGAAACCGTTTAGGTTAGTTACCACGGACAACACAGAGGCCAGAGGACAAAGGAACCACGGGCAAGCCAAGAAGATTAGAAACCAGAGCTACCCCAGATAACCTGGTCCAAGGTCAGACCAAATGATCTCAGCTTGACAGAAACTTGTTGAACAGCAAAGTAGTGGCGGTTAGGCGCGCCAGTCTTTTATCTTTTACCTAGAGAGACTAGGTAGTCACCTGAATCTTAGCCGATCTTCTCCCTCTAATTGGTCGATTTCTTTCAAATTTAATCATTTGAGTTTAGGGACTATATCATTCTTATGGACAAAAATCGACCAATAGCAAAATGCTAATGTAGTCGGCCGATCTCTACTTTAGCAAATTAAAGCAAACTAAAGTACAACAACCCACAATAGTAAAATCGTCTACACTATTTTTTAACGCATAAAGAAAGCCTATAAATTCAACCATGCTAAAAACAATGTCTAATTAACTTGTTGATTTCATTGAAACGAGAAAAGCTTTAAAAAAATTTTTTAATGTTGCCAGCAATGTCATCATTATATCATGCAATGAAGACTAATAAGAAGATGCAATAAAAATAACAACATTAAATATGAAATCTTTTGTAAAAGATATGACTGTTTACTTAATTACGTGTTCAGCGAGTTAACTGTTTTACACTTATAATTAATATAGGCCTAGAAAACCGCATTAATATTCCAAGGAAACACTATTCAGGATTTTTAATCCTGTTAGGCCTAATTAATTCATAAGGACTTGAAAGTAGTATTCGCGGTCATGTGTGCTATAAAAAAAATAGTTTGTTTATAGTTTTTTATGAGAGCACGAATAAAAGCATAGCGGCTAATTTGAGAAAAATTTCATATGGTCCAAGAGGCTGCTGAAGATTTTTAGCCAAGGGGCTCTGGGATCATTAGAAATAATGACAAGAATTAAAATTTCTTTTTTTGGTGCTTCCTGCAGTCGCCACTGGACCAAATAGGGAGTGGACATTTCAATAAGTCGTCTTGCTACATACGGGGCCGCCATTTGCAATTCTAGAAGCTGCCATATTTTCGAGTTGTGGATCAGCCATGATTTCAGAACTAAAGCCGCTTTCGCTTATAAAACAATCATGGCAACTCCCATTTTGAAATCATGGTGAACCCACAATTCGAAAATATGGCAGCTTCCAACATTGCAGTGGCGTTCCCTTATGTAGCAGCCAACTCACTGAAGTGTCCACTCCTTATTAGGTTCCCTGTACCATTAATAGTGCATTAGTCCTTTAAGTTGAAACCTGCAGATCGATGTGATAGGAAGATGGACAGGGTGGACAGCACGGATAGTAAGAAGGAGGCCTGTGGGTCAGCCAAGGTAGTGTGGAAAAGTTTGAAAGAAGAAATTCGATGGGAAAGACAGGCGCTCCTTGGTGCCTCTGCCCAAGTTGTGGAGTGATGGTGTGGTTGACCAGTGGTGCATCTGAGATACAAACTAAATTCAAAACAAGGTCCCTGCCAACCGATGCAAGTTTTAACATGATAACGACTAAATTTGACTCTTTTTGCAGACCACATTACTCAAGTTTAAACATATTAAACCACCAACAACAAGACTTTCGTTAATACCAACGATCTTCAAAATACGCTATTGAGTACATCAGTACCGCTCTGCAGGATGTACACACCCCAAAATTCCTAAATTTGGCCTAAATCAGCTTACCTCTTGCGTCAATTCAGTATCCACTTGCTGATCAATATTCTCTTCTTTTATATTCAGCCAGAGATCATCATTAACCAAGAAATCCTCAGGCAAGGACGCCGCTTCAGCTGCGTCATCAGCAGCGGCAGCGACATCAGCCGGCGGTGTAGCCACAGTTTGTTCCAAATCGACTCCATTCGTTCCATTAACATTTAATAAATAAGCAGTTATATCACTTTGGGCATTTATTCTGTTATACCTTCCCAACGCATTTAAATCTTCAAAAATATCACGTTCATAATTTAAATAAACCGAATCCACACATTTTGGATGTATGTAGAATCTCCGATTGATTAACGGATCAAAACTAGACCAACTAGACTCATTATGAAGGTCGTTTATCCCGATACCAATCGGTTGTGTTAAATGTCCGAGATATGAGTTCGGATCAACACGCATTAAACTCACTATAATCGCGATTTGAAGTAACTCATCGCGATAAACTTTTTTCAGTCCCATCATTTTCTATTTTTATTTTTAAATTAAATCACTAAAATATACACTTAATAACTTTTCTTTTAAAGGAACTTTAATTTTTCTTTTGGCATGTTTAATGAATCACTGAGTCAGGCAGGAACTCTGCGAATGCTAGTTAAAACAACCAAGTGAATCTACACTTGCTTGGTTAGCAAGGTTGACAGGTCATTTAATTCTTAACTTGTTATATTCTTCGTTGAACTGTCACTTTTTCCTTCATTATTAATATTTGAGTTTATACCTTTAAATGTAAAAAAATTAGAAGTGTAATAGATGAGGATTGTGAGGTTGTGACTCGGCCAACAGTTGCAGAAAAAAGTCAAGGAAAATGGATTTTGTAGCAACTTTGAAGCAGAAAATATTTTTAGAAAGCCAAGGTGGCTAAAATGTTTTTAAGGAGGATTTCAACCAGTGACGTAGCTAGAGGAAGAACCAGGGGGGGGCTAAATCACTTTCTCTGGCTTAGTGGTGGCTATGACTACGCAATGCAAGCAGCCAAGACCGGAAGGTATTTAATTAGGTAGAGGGCAGCAGCCTTATCAGTAAAGGCTTCAGGTTGAAAACAATACTGTCGGTTAGGCTTAAGACCAGATAGCCGCATTAGTTTTTCCTTGTATAGCCATCATGGCTAAAGGTTTGCTGAGCAAGACCCAATATAGTTGTTTTGGCTGGGATTTTTGCTTAACGCCATAAGCTCTTTGACCATGATGGTCGCCGATCTCCGATTCGGAATGACATTGTAAGAAGAAGAAGTGGAAGCTAAACAGCCTTCCTGGCCCCCCAGCCACCGGCGTCGCTAATTTCAGCGCCCTCTAGTTTTCTTAAACTAGTTATAAAATTTTTAAATATTTTTGGCTGTACCATCAAATCATGCTTCATGACACTGTAAACTAGAACATGAACTATCTAGTGTTTCTCTTTAAAATCTGAATTTAAGAGCTGATAAAAAAAGATGATAACCGATTCGGTAGTTGAACATTTAATTAAAAGATCAATTTCACTTTTGACTGTGATGTAACAAGAATATGGCACCAATATATCATACATGAAAATGACCATTTTAGGAACTTCATTTTAGCTGATTTGCTAATGCATTGCTCAATGCATGAATTTGGCAAGAAAAGCATTTTGCACTATTTATTTTATACGAAGTGGACAAAGAATAAAAATGGAATTGTAGAGAATAACCTTGTATGAAAGAGGAAGTAAACGTTTATAGCGTTTTGATTTACAGTTAAAAAAGTTAAAAAAATATTGTTTAAAATTCTTATTCTTGGCAATGGATAATTTTGAATTATAAATTAAAATTATTATTGTTTTATCAATTTCGAAAGCTTAGACTGTAGCTACCGGCTTCTGAGCCATAGCCTTGGATCTATTGGGTCAATAATTCCCCCAAAAACCTTCGGGAGAAGTGAACAGAACATGCTGCATCCAGATTGCGCCTAGCAAAATTTTGTAGAGGCGGCAATAGCGAGCATGAGTCAAAATTGCAAGAAAAAATACTGCCTCAGCCTATAAAACATCATTTTATTGGTCTCCACTATTCAAAATACTGTATATTTAGATAGGCTTCAGATATTAATTAATACTGCAAGCCTAAATTCGCTACGGATCAAAGTTTTTCCCAACTGGTTTTACAACAATGTTGCAGAGCTAACAATGTAGCACTGCTTCTTTTACTGGAAAATTCTTGGGCCTATTTTCGTGCAGTCCATTAGAATAACCTCAAGAACTACAATCAGTCACCACCCACGCAGCCCCTTTAGATTGAGGCCCCTTTGAAAAATGCCTCTCATAGAAATGCTTCAGGTTACAAAAACTTCAAATATAAGCTGGATCGCCACATAAGCTTAACCAAAAACTCACAAGACCAGCTGTGATTAAATCAGGGAACTATAAACACTATTTGGAAAATCCTTTCTCCAAATCAAAAAAATCTAATTGTCAAAAGAAATTAAAAAGATGAAAATAAGCTGCAACATATCAGTGTCATGGCCAAATAAATGAGTAAGCTAATCAAAAGGAGGAAAAACCATCAGCAGATATTTCTACATCTTGTTATTCTCTTTCCAAGCTCAACTGCGCATCCAGCAAAAAATTTTCAAAAAAAGTCAAGATTTTTTCTAAACACTTGAAAAATCTAAATCATCAATAAACAAAACCAAGGACCAATCCTATCCTCAAATAAAATGACGAAACCCTCGAAAAAAAACTAAACAATGAAACAAATTAATTTTTCCTGATTACAAAAACGCAAATAAAATTACGTAGAACTTCGCTTTCACTAGAAATATTAAAAAAAAAAAAGCGTGAGGGTTGATGTACATTTCGTGCCAAATGAGTCCGTTTACTTCGTTTTCTTCTTTCTTTTTTCATTCGTGGCGTTTCGAAGAAAATCGCCGGTTACGGTGGGTTGCGTAACAAAAGCATTGTCAAACAAAAATAAAATCGACCTTGGTGTAATCCCACAAGTTCCTTCACCTCATTTATTTATTTTTTTATTTTATTTTTTTCGGAAATTAAATGACGAAGCTTTATAAAAGTTTTGGGGAAAACATGAAAACGATGATGAAATAAGAAATCAAACTAGGCAAGAGATATACAAAAGGTCGGTCGATCACTTTTTAATCAAAATCATGTGGAGGTGACGAATACTAATTTGGATTTTCTTCTTGATGGGATTCCTACCAATGTCAATATCAACTTCAACCTACAACGTCTTAGCTTCAGTTCATGACTTTTTAAGATGTCTCCTTCGCAAAAAAAAAGTACTTATTTTTTAATTGCTCTATCCGCATACTTTACTATGATTAAAGCTATAATTTCGAACTTTGATCCTAAGAAGGAA
This sequence comes from Liposcelis brunnea, assembly GCA_023512825.1. NCBI lineage: Eukaryota > Metazoa > Arthropoda > Insecta > Psocodea > Liposcelididae > Liposcelis > Liposcelis brunnea. The sequence continues at coordinate 16,739,322 of CM042073.1, forward strand.
AATCAAATTATTTAGATTGGAAAATTTTTTTATTTTTGCAGAATCTTTTTTACTAGATTGTGTTGAGAATTATGCTTCACTCATTTGTTAATTAAAGAAAATGATTAATTTAAACAATAGTCACAGCGAATGAATACCGTAATATGGACACAATCAAAACCGAAATGAACTGCAGTATATGAAACACGCGAAACAACTAACCTGAACTTAATTCTGAGATTACGTCAATCTCCGCGTCACAATTTAAAATGTTTGATAACAAGATGAGTACTACGAACGAAATTGACACCTTCATCGACTTTAAGATTTTAACGTTTGCCGACATTTGAACAAAGCTTTTAAACTCAACTGACCTACGCTAATTTCGAAATCCCTTTCACAAAATGAAAACAAGGGGATTTTGTTGTCTTGAGATGCTGTAGTTTATTTTTATTTTTCAAAAATTTAATTTTTTCCCCAAAAATATTTTTTACAGAGTGATTAAGAGTAACATAAGGTCAGCACTTAATTTTCTCTTTAAATAAGTTTCGAAGGAGCAAATAAAAGGTTTGTAAAAAGTTTTTGAAAGCCAAATTTTTTTAACCAGCCCTAATATTTCTGGCATAAAAATTTTCTGCAAAACTTGCGTCATACTTAATAAAACTTCTATTCCTCAAAAAAAATTTATGCAAAGTAATATCTTACGACAACTAAGAAACTACATAAAGTCTCTCATTGATGAAAACGGGGAAACCCTGAATAAATCAAAACAAAATTTTAAGCTTTCTCTCTTCCAAAACTTGATTTACAAATAGATATTGCTAACTTCTGACAGCAGCTTATTTTAAAATTGACAACTTCACTATCTATTTTTGTTCAAGCTCTTTTAATGTCTCATCGACAAATTATCTCAAATATCGTGGACAGAAACAATAAAACCCAAAAAATAAAAAAACTGTTTCAAAAAAAAAAAATTAAAAACAGTTGGAAGCTTTCAAGTCAACGGCCTTTAAAATCCTTGCATTTTTTTTTTTCATCTTCAAAGATGCACAACAATTACCCAATAACAAATCAGAAAACTGAACTAATTCTCGATAAATCTCATGCCAAAGACAAATCTCTTTGTGTGATGACAACTATGATTCATATGCAATTGCCTATTTATTTTTATGCCAATCCAGTTTCTTTTACGAGGTCATCTGGAAATGGTGGACTTATGCATGATAAAGTCCATATGAGTAAAATGCTCAACCTGCCTTTATATGAAAGGCTGGTTTCCTAAATTGGTCATAGATGAGTTTTCGATCGTAAAATAAAAAAAATAAAAATGGCAACATTACTTTTTCTCATTTCCAAATTTAAAAAAATTAAACCCTGACCCTATTTGAAAAAATTATTACTGCACTTTGACAAGTTCATTGCAACAAATCGATTTTAAAAATTATCAGCTGGCAAGATGGTTTTTCACTGAATTGCAAACCATAATAAAAAATATTTCATGTACATGATAATTTTTTTTCATGATCATGACGATATGAGATGAGTACAAAGTCTCCTGTAATATCTCGACTTTCCAACTCAACAAGAAAAAATTATGAACAGCAGAGAGGTCAGATTTTTGTAATGTGTTAATTTCATCTTCGCTTGGTTAGATCATTTATAATCCAAATTAAATTTTAACCGCACTGAAATTTCATTTTATGCAATGTTGATCAACAATGAAAAAAAACTCGATTGAACTTCTAAATTGCTTTAAATCCAGTTTGAATCATTTTTTTAACAGAGAAGATTTTTAATTAACAGAAAAAAATATTCAATGTCAAATCTTGCAGGCTTGATAATTACCATTTAGCATTTTACTATTTAAAAAAAAATAAATTCCATTGACAAGTTCAAGCAATTTTCGGGATTAATATCCATTAAGTAATTAAATTAGGCTTATCAATGTTGATTTTCTAATAAATACCATAAAAGTGAAACCTTCTGTCATTATTGTGAAACTAATCACGTTATCATAGAAACACCTGTTTTCAAATTGCAACATTGTTGGCTCAGGCATAACCTCAAATCCTCATCTTCAAAATTAAAAACCAAAATCAAAAATCACCTCCACAGCCATGAAGATCAATTAAATATCCAATAACATTGCAAATTTACTACGATGAATTATTAAACCATCGTGAAAAAACACGAACACTTCAATTATTTCAAAAACGATTTCACTCATCGACATTGAACAACGAAACCGGTAAATTCATCATCTATTTTGAGAACTTTATTAACGGTAAAGTGTCTCATAACATAACCGAACAAAATCACCAATTTCTCATTAATTCACAACAGAAAATTAATAAAATATCGCGCTGGAATTCACTAAAAACGCATAATAAACAATTCACCTGTTAAAATGAGTCAGCGATTCAACTTTGCAACTAGGCAATCTAGCACACGTGACCTCGCAGGAAGTAATGGCGGATAATTTTAAACAGGCAAAGATATGAATTATACATTTGAAATCGAATTCGTATTATATTTAAAACTGACGTTTGTGTAAATATTATCCGGGATTTTTGTTCTATTTTTAATTGTAAAATTTTTATCCGGTTTATGATGTTAAATCGATAAGTTCTTATGTTAGGCTGACGATTCGATATGTAATGTAAACGAGGAAAGATGAATTTATATTAAAAAAAATACGGGTCTTACCTTATATGTTCGTAATTTTGAATCCGAAGTTGAGCACGTGAATGAGTAATTGGAGTCGTTGCAAAAATTTTCAATTTCTATATCCATTGCTGTAGTCATGCCTGAAATTTTTAAATCAGAACTTTGACCATGTTTTTTTCCTTAACGATAACGTAATCTGTTTTCACCCATCGATCTGGTCACTTTATCTAATGATCTAGAATTATTTGTCACTAAAGTAAATCCGAACCTGATTAATGAGTGAATGTTTTTTTTTTTTTTTTTTTTTTGGTTAATTAATACGAAAAAACTTTGAGATGAAATTTAAATATTTTTTACCTCGCCTCACACTATGAAAACTGACAAAATATTAGTTTTCAAGGTCAAGTTTAATGATATCATCATCAATACACACGATTGCATGTCGAAAAGTCTAATGTGATGTGATTTAATTATCGTTCTTTGGTTCAGGTACGGTACAATGCTGTTGTAACCGATTATTACTTTAAATATCGGAAGTAATACATTGTTTCTTTACTATTAAACTGTAATTTTCCTTGTAGTAAAGGTTGACGCAATAAAGAACGGATTGGGAAACGAAAAGCAGCGGAAAAATCTGTTTTCCAGCAACCGTTTGTAGAGCGTCCCTGAAACCACAGCCATCTTGATAGACAAACTAGCTTCAGGCTCGGGCTTTGAAAGGTTCTGAAACTCTCTCAGCCAATCAGATTGCAGGATTTATTTAATTCCTGAACGCTTTTAAAATTTTTTCTTAACCGTTTTTCTTTTGAATCGCTAAATTTACTTTTGAAAAAACATTACCTCTGTGCTGTGATAGAAAATTAATATTTCAAAATGTGTCTTATTTAAAATACAGTATAGAATTTAAATAAAATAATTCCATAAAGTTAGTGCTATTAAAGAATTGGGGAATGTGGCGCCGGAAAAAAAGAAAAATGGCGGCCTGCGAAAGTATCAGCTTTTCTGCTTTTAAGCTTTCTCAATCTGACGATATTCTTTAATCAGCTCGTAGCTATTATGAAAACGATGCAGTTGAGCCAACATTAATTACCAACCAAATAATATTTTACTCAAAGAATTAACGTAAGCTTTAAAATATTAGTTAATTAGCTTATAAAATCATTTTAATAATAATATTTAAGTGTTTTAAAAATATCTTGATGGAAAAAACTCAGAGCTGAATGCTTGATTAAGGCAAAACATATTTGGTATAAAATCTTAAATCCACAGAAATAATAAAAAATCATATCCCAAGACACTTACAGGGTCGCCTATGAGTAGGCCTGGGAGTACGTTTCATCCTCATCTTAAAGCAGTATTTTTTAAAAAAATAAACCACACTAATAAGAAAACACTAATTAAAAATGCATAAATTTCAACAAAATGCAGCCATGACACAAATATTATCTCTTACTGGGACCCGAACACCGAGACATAAGACCGCGATCGAACTCAAATCGAAAAAAAAACATACAAAATAAAGGAAATCGTTCAGGTGAAAAAGTCAATAGGTCTAATTGTTGACCTCGTGATAATTTGAATTTTAAATTTAGAGTAAAATTCTATCATTAGCTTTTTTTAAGGCAATTAAAAGGGATGTTATAAGTTTTTAGGAAGATCAAATTTTTTTAGTACTTAAAAGCTATTGTGATAAAAACGTAGGAAGCTCAGGCTGACCTTAAAATTCTAGCCTTAATCGAGCTAACGGTTTCATCTCAAATCTCTAGCTCAGTTAAATGAAATATTTTCACTGCCATAGCTAATTCATTAATCTATAAATCGACATTCTCAATCCTCAGTGCAACATTAAATTTTTTTAACTTAAAATTCTATTTCTAACTTTTTGAATAAACTAAACCTAAAATTTCTAATGCCCATGCTTTTCAAAAAATCTAATAAAAGAACTCTAACCATCTAAAGACGATATAATTATATTGATGAATTTTAAAATTAATCATACAAAATTATCTTTAATAAAATGGACATAGAAGATCGACTAAATTTTTTCGAAATCAGATGCGCATTATTACCATTATTAAACAAATAAAAAAAATTATACTGCGTGGCTTATTAGTTAATTAGTTAGTGAATAGCAATACGCAGCTGATCTCCACTTATCAGCTAAATATTTAAAAAAAAGAGACATTCTTTATATTGCGCACTGCTCTTCCGTGAAAATTTTTCGACATGTGCTATTTTTTAAAAGCACCATAAAAAAATTGATGCTTTCATTAACGTTTTTTTTGTGCAAGCATTTTAGAACATTCAATTTTTTTTCCTATCTAAAAATATGTAAAAATATTTACAGTGTAAAGTATAATACATTTTTTTTCTTATACATACATTAAAATACTGACAGTCGAGTATAAATTTTTGTTTTTGATTAAAAAACTAATCGGCACCGAATCTTATTTTTGTACAATTAAAAAAAAAATCCGGTACAAGAGCAGCATGCATGCGTATATGAATCCTTTCCCTATTTTTTCTCACTCTAAATATTTTTTATTTCCTTCAATAACTACGGCTAAACTACGATCATTATCGAAAAATACCAAAATAGAGAAATATACTCCGAATAATAAAAATGATATTTGGACAATGGATTTTTTTTTATCATTTAGAAGCCACTTGAAAGTATATAAGTAGGCCTTTTTTTTCTCCTCAAAACTTTATTAAGATTACAGGCATTCGTAACTTAGTTAACTAATCGTTAAAAACCGACTCTAACATTTTTTGTAAATACTTTGGCTAGTTTTTTCAAAACGAGTTCTATTTGAGCGATAGTTTCAGAATTTTTTTTGTGCATTTATTTTAAAATTAGTAGGGAGGTTGGTATTGTCTAAGCCCATCTGTTAGAAGATTTAAAAAATATTTCTGCTCATAAAGCATTCGCTGGACAGTGAGACACTAGTGCCAAATTGCAAGATTAGAAAAGACGTTGCTTATGGTTTCACTCTACCTGAGAGAGCTACGAAGTTCCAGATTACAGGTTTCAAATATTACAGACGGGTTTAGAAGTATCACAAATTTATTTTTATTCTGAAGCTATTGTTCACTTTTGTGCTACAAAAGAAATTAGATTAACTCACTTTTATGAATTTTTGAACACGAGGCAAAAAGACTTGAACATAAAAAATTAAGCTAATAAATTGAATTTTAAATACTTTTAGCAAATTACTTCTTAGCAGAAAAGACATCAATATTGAAGATAAATTCAGCCTGTGTTAGAAAAATTAACGGTTAGTTCAGAAAAAGATCAAAAGCTCGGGCATCAGGATTCAATTAGATTGGGCAAGGCCTTCAGGCTTAAATATTTCCAATTAATAATCCCAAAATTTGATTTCTGATTGCTAACACCGACAAACTTTGAATTTATGATGTCAAGGACTCAAAAATTTTAACTGCGGGCTCTAAGGACTCACAAAAATATTTTAAGGCCCTCAGCGTCCACGATATAAAAGCTTTAGCCCGCGCCATATGCATAATCCTGACGCCTCTCATTAAATTGCCAACACAGGATTTAAAATTTAAAAAGATTGTGCTTTTGATTACAATTTGTGGTCTTCAGATTATAAGCTTTCATTGCCAACTCGAAAGAAAAAATAATAAAAATTTACAGATTGCTACTTATACGTTATTAGTTAATAAATCAATAAATTAAATAATTAACAAAAAAAAAATTTCAAGTCACTTAAATTTGTTCCTAATTTTGGCACAATTGTTTGGATTAACTACTCTAACATTCAGAAATGGATTATTCTACTTTACACTGGTCTTTGGTTTTTTTTTTTAATTTTTCGAGCATACTCAAAGTTCTGAAAATATAAAAAAATAATCAGCCAGAAGTATGGAAGACTAGTTAAAAGCAAATAGAATATTCTATTTTAAAATATCCGATCACAGATACTTTTTACGGGAGAGATCTACTAAAAAAATTTATATAATAAGAAAAAGATTGTCGTTTTAAATAAAATAGAAGGAGAAGAAGTAAGAATAAAATAGATTTTTAAAATATTAATCAAAAAAGTAATGAGTGGCTAAACCTGAGTATTTTTAAAATATTTTTTTTGAGCTTATTATTTCATAAATTTTCAGAACCTTGTAGGATTACCCTTGATTACAAACTACGAAGACGAATTTAAATAAAAATAATTTGGGGCAATCCTAATCCAAAACAGTAATATTGGTCTTCTGAAGTATACCGTTAAACACAGATTTAATGATATGAATTGGCGTAATTCACGTATTGAGATAACTCTTAAGCCAATCATGAATTGCCATATCGTTCTCCTTAACCCAGTGTATATTCAGTCGAATCGTTTCCAAACTTTGTTCTAAGGCTCTTTGTCCTGATCCGACGTTCATTTTGCTAAAGAAATTCTTCACCTAAAAAAAATTGATAAAATTTTAATTCTCAATTAAAAAATATAAAAATTAGGGGAAGTTGGCAAGCAAACCTCTAAATGATCATATTCCGTAGCAAAATGAGACGTGACAGCAGAAATCATGCTTCCCATTGTAAATGTACCGTTACCAAACATGGACTGCATATAATGCCAGTGAGCTTTCAAGTGTCGCCATGCTAAGAGTTGTCCTTCAGGATTGGAAGAGACTACGGCGAGTGCTATCTTCAAATCTTGAGGTTTCACTAATGTCCTGTCCAAAGTTGAGTTTAAGTACCTGAAACGTTAAATCAGTTGATTGAAGGATTCGACTGTGCTTGTGCTTTGCTGCCACCCGATTTCGGAATTTTGATTCATTAATTAGCGATATTTTTCTCCCCCAGCCTTTTTCTTACCATGTCATCTTCATTAATAAATTTCAAAAAAAATCTACCCTACAGACTATAAGATTCAGCGATGAGATTCTAGCTGATCTAGCCGACAGACTATTAACCAGCTAATTGATCCTAAATATATTTTTTAGAAAAATTTTTAATCAGTGGCCCAAATTTAGTGGCGCCATCATTTTTTATATCTCCCAAAAAAATTGTCTCACCTTCTCAGAATCCAAAGATCACTGGAAACACCTAAAGCTCGAAGTAATAATTTCCTCTCGCTCGGTATTCCCGTGCTTTTATATTTCGACCAACAAAACAGCCATTCCTTTTCCCCTCCGTACTTAATTCCAGCTGCGTAGACGACCTCTCGAAGATTAGGCGGAATCCTAGTTCCCTTATCCATCCAGCTCTTAAACTTAGCGCGAGCTTCCTTGACAGTATCGGGTACGTTGCATAAAATAGCAGAAGATAAAATATCAGATCTCATTAATTTTTTCAAATGAGGGCCTGAATCGTCCCATCCGACATCCTTCGCCACCGGAGTTAAGATAAGTCGCATGTAATCGAAAAATAATTTATAAGCAGATGACTCCGCCAATCTTTTACTCCAAGCTTGAAAATGTTCTAAAGCAGTGGCCCATGGTACGTATTCTCGTTCTTTAAGCAAGTACAATGAGAGTTCTAAAGGTATTGTTGCGTTTATGACTCCAGCCCTAAAAAAAATAAAAAAAATTGCATAATTTTGCAATTTGACCATAATCTCAAAATAAATACAACTTCCTTTCCCTCGCTCACTTTCCAAATAATTACCTGCATAACGTAAACGCATCATCTATCAAACTAGCTCTATCCGCTGGGCTGAACACAGAATGATTTTTTCTCAAGGCATCGATAATATTCGACCAAATATCATCATCATAAGTCACTCTATAAAATCCAGATTGTTTCACATTCGCTTTAATCCATTTAGTTTGTTCTGGCACTTCAAATTGAACTAGAACAAAAAAAAATATTTAAAATCGCCATTTTTTTTTTAATAGACCAAAAAATCTTAATCCTAAAATCTCTTACCATCAGTCATATTCATCCAAATATATTGAACATCGGAGGTATCTACATTCGTATAATAACTAAGAGGGACATACCATTTGTAATCAAACGGTGAAACCAAATCATTTTTCATAGTCCCATTATTCATATTTTCAGTAAGTAAAAATCTACTTTGGCTAGCTACAATGGTGTTTCCTTCCCTACTGATAGTTATTAAAGGAAAGCCCATTTGTTTCGTCCATGTGTCCATCACTGCTTTTACTTCTAAAGAAAGGTTGTTATGTTTGCTAAATGCCGACCATAAATCTTCGGTGTCAGCGTTACCAAACATGTGAGTATTTAGATAATCGTTTAATCCTGAGCGAAGAGTGTCCTCCTCAAGGAATTTTTCAAGCATGTATAAAATGGCGGCTCCCTAAAAAAATAACATTTTTTGAATATTAAATTTCATTTACACTTTTTCATTCACACCGAGCATACCTTGCTGTAAGATATTGTATCAAATATTGCTTCGATTTCCATTGGATCGTGCACATCCACAGAAATCGGATGACTTGTAGCTAATGCATCAAGATTCAAAGCAGGCTGAGTTTTGTCTAATATAAATTGCTCCATCATTTTCCAGCCAGGCATTACGTGATCAACTCCTGTATATTCAAGGAAACTGGCAAAACCTTCGTTTAGCCATAAATCGTTCCACCATTTCATCGTTACAAGGTTTCCAAACCACTGCAAGAAAATTTATAGATTAAAATTTACCCACAAAATCATTTAATAAACCTGATTGTGAGCTTTTTACAAAAAATATACCTGATGAGCCAATTCGTGGGCAACGACAATCGCCACCCATTGATGAGCAGTAGCTGATGTTTCGTTCGGATCGTATAAAATCGACGTTTCTCTATACGTTATAAGACCCCAATTTTCCATGGCGCCGGCTGCGAAATCTGGTATAGCTATCAAATCTAAAAATCAAAACAAAAAAATTAAAAAAATTTTACAGCTTAATTATTACAAAAAAAAAAGAAAATTATTTTACCTTGTTTTGGCAAAGGATAAGGAACGCCGAAGAATTCTTCGTAATGGTCCATCATGGCAGTGGCGGTATCAAGGGCAAACCTAGCTTGTGATATGAGCTGCTTAGGTGCATAGACAGATACGGATATTCCCTTTTTCGTTGTGCTCGTTATATGGTTATAATCACAAACGATAAAAGCAACGAGGTACGTGCTCATTTCCACAGATTCTTCAAAATCATCTCGGAGCTATAAAAAAAATTAAAAAAATATTTGTCGATCAAACCATTCTTTAAATGATTTAATTTTTAGACACTCACCAAACCAGTCCCCATATAAAACCCAGCGTCCTCCGTATTAATAATAGGCATGTTAAAAAGTGCAATATGAAATCGATCCCTAACTATAGACATTTTAAATCTAGCTTTAAACTGCGGTTCATCAAAACATGGAAAAGCAGATCGGGCGTACGTTGGTTCGAAATGAGTAGTAGCTAAATACCTAAAAAAAAAAATACACAAATCGATTATTAATCATTGTAAAAAGCGAGGGTGAAAATCCATTCGTCATTCTCACCTAGTTTCTCCATTCTGATTTACATAACTACTAAGATAAAACCCTTCGAGTTCTCTCCCCAACTTGCTATTGTATCTAATATTCAAACTATAATTCATCCCTTTTTCGAAATATTCTTTCGTTTCGATATAAATTTGTTGGGCGTAAGTGTATTCTAAAAACCTTTCAATCTCCAATTCTTCCCCTTTGCTATTCAAAACGACTTTTTCAACGATGGTTAAATTTTTACTGTGTAAAACGATAAAATTCGTTTCCTCTTTTGCGTTGAATTCGATCGTGACTTGACCTTTGACCCCGAGCGTTGTTAAATTTGGATGGATGTGTATTCTGTATCGCATAGGTACCAACGTATCAGGTAAACGTAGGTTGTTCCAAGGGAATATTTCATTGTTGGTGGCTACTGGTATTAGTGGCACTGCATATTCGTCGTCGTCTAAGTTATCTGGCCGTTTCCCAGCACACGGGCAATCTAAAACAAATTAAACAAAAAATTTGAAACGGTTAAGGGCAAATTTTTTTGCTATTCCTGTTTACTTACAACTCTGGGGTCCTGCATATGCGATAATAATTGCAATGGCGAAGAGAATAGCGAATACCGTACTAGCGATGATAAGGGCTCTTCTTTGAGAGCATACGGCAACTCCATTGTGCTCGTAAAGGCTTTGTTTATGGATCCCTGTAGCACTGTCACCTATTCACAATAAAGCAAACGAACATACATTAGAAAAATAATTCATTAATCATTTTATAAATAACTATTTTTAAGCAGTCTACATGAAGTGCATGATTTATGTTAATAAAAAGGAATTTATAAATATATCCTGGGATTATCCCATGCAGTAAAAAAATCTAGGAAAAAAAAACATTCTCGAAATGGGAAAAATCATGCCTTTAGAAAATAATCTTCTGATTTACTTTTCTCGAATAAGAAAAAAAAAACCGATAAAGAAAAACAGATTACATCAGTACGACTGAAGTTTTTCGATTTAATATAAAAGAAAAGCAAAATCGCTAAAACTGGATTTTTTATTTTATGAACAAGCAATTCAATTTATTTACTACAGCAAAAATCGTTTTCCAAGCTGGAAATAAAATTGATTTCATTAGGAATATTAAACATATAGGATTTTAGAGGTTACATCATTGCGATTTTATTTATTTTCAGCACCTACTTTCTATCCAAAACGAAATTATGACTTTTTCTGTCTAAACATGTCAATTCAAATGACATTCCAATGAGGAAAAGAGAAAAGCAAACAAATAAAACAAATATGATTTCATTTTTTGGCCGTTAATAAAAATTCGGTTAAAGGACGCTAACGTAGTTCGTCGAGTAGTCAAGTCATCCGAGTGGCGCTAGTGTCGCAGGACAATACAAGAGCTTTTAATTGCGGCTTTTAGCCATAACCTAACCTGAAACTAAACTTCTCTCGTTTTTCTCCCGCCTTGTCCTCTTTTTATATACAAATATCATTCATAAAACGCCCTTTTTCCCCCATAAATATTCAACCAGCTGACTGATATCCCCCTTTTTTAAAAAAAAAAAGCTGATAAGACTTCATTTTCATACTTAAACCATATTATAACGTGTATCGATTCATTCACACCTGACTTAGAACACACGCCCAACTCTGTTTTTAATTACGGCCACCCGCAGTAGTCCACATGACCATAAATCTTGCTTTGGGGAAAAAATGCTTTTAAGGATACGTCGAGATATAGCGTGAAATGACGTGAAAGACAGGAAACTGTTTGTCAAAGTCTGCTCCTGCACGTTTTTCTCGGATAATTTATTATGATCTTGAGTTCAAGAGGGCCGTATCGAATGAAGTAGGAAAACCCGTGAAAATTCGATTTACATGAGGTTAAGAATGCATCACAGCATGCAAAATCCGGAAAATGGTCGTTTGATAACTTTCAATTTAAATATAAGTATTTTCCTTGTCAGATGTAATGATTGGGTGTGTCAAAGTCATGCAATATAATTTTTCAAAGCGTTCTCCACTACAAATCAAGTAGCTTTGAATTTTTACACCAGCAAATAAAAAAGACGAGGGGAAGTACTTATAAAAAACATTTTTGCTTTTTAATTTTCATTTTCACATTCAAAACCTTTTCTTACTTGTCGTTTAATTAACTAATTAAAAACTACACAAGCATTTTCCTATATCTAGACATGAACAACTAAACTATCAAAACGCTTAAACATTGAGCTACTATGAATTATATCAAACCTGTCAAAAAAGCAACATCATCAACATCTTGATCACTCATGATAATGTCCCTTCTTCTCCAGACAACAGTTTCTACTTCTAATGTACTTGAAACGACAGATTTCTTAATTAAATGTGCTCTTTTGCCGTTAGCCAATGTTACTGCAACTTTTACTGTTGTAAATAGTGCTTCGTTACCTGCTTGGTGTTTCTTGTGAAGTCTTTCTTTAGCTTACCATTAACCTGAACCCATTTAGTTCCAAGAAAGCAATTAAAGCGGTAAAAAAATAAGCAAAATTAAGCATTAAAGACTTATAAATACAAAACTGTGCATTGGTGCTTAAAAAATGTATATCAATCTCCATATGAAGTTCAAACTCTAACCGGCTCGAAGCCAAACCATTATTTTCATGTTAAGAACTTTTTTAAACGATTAGTACTTAGTGCATTATCTTCGTTAGTAAAACCCCTACATTTTTCGTTAAAAATCACTCAGGTTATTTCAGTGCTAATCTCTCTTGCGGTAAAGTAAACGTGTGCTGATATCGTTAAAATACTCACCGGCTATGTAATTTTTTTTCTTTGGTAAATACTGTAAACTGTTAGTATTTGAACGATTCACTGCATTTATCTACAGCTTGATCTTTAAATAATATTAATTTTAAATGAGAAATAAACAAATAAAACCTAAAACAAGAAAAAACTGAAAATGCTTTACTACGGCATAAAATTTAGATCAAAACAGTAGTGACAGTCAATGCTGCCAACCAAACGGGATGAAAAAATATTGATGCCGGTTCGATACAATAACGCATGCGCATAAACAACAAAAGCTTTCCACATGCTTTCGCTTTAATCTTTGAATAACTTTCGTGAAGGAATAGAGAAAGCTCGTTCTCTCTACTTGAATAATATATTTGTAATATCAAGATCTACTTACGGAATTGAATTCAACAGTTTCGTAAAGTCGGCCATGTTTGAATAATAAGAAACGAAATAAGAAAACTTACCTTCCAGTGGCGTAAAAATAGGAAAGAGGGAAAAGGGCAATGCACTTTGAAAGAAGTAAAGGAGAAAGGGGTTCCATTCATTTTTTATCTTTCATCCCAATCATATTTCTTTTGACTTTTAGACGTTTAAAACTTGCTCCCCCACGCCCCGATCGTTTTTTCCTTTTGAACTGTTGCTCATGTTTTTAATGCGAGGATGATGCTTTTCTCTTTTGTAAAAGATGTTCTAAAAGCTTTGTGCATTGTTCTACGGTGGAAGAGCTTTACTTTTTTGAAAATGCAAAGTAAGTTCAACGAATTGGATATTTATTATTTCGGTAGCTGCGAGGTAAACTATCCGACATACGTCACGAGCCGCGCTCTAAGATGGCCGTTCAATGTTTACTATTTATATGGAGTCGATCGTCTTCTTATTCGAGTGTCTGTGACGTACATCGGATTGTTTACCTCGCAGCTACCGATTTGTTGCCAATGAATGAAGATCGCTAATTTTCTTAAAAAAAATTGCATTTAAAAGCATCTCATCTAAAATACAAAATAGTGGATTATTCTAACGGTATAAAAGCTGTATGACGTCAAAAAGAGGCCCAATCAAAGAATAACAACAATAAACCGTGTTCACGTGACGTCATTTTTCCATAAGCACATGAATAGCATCCATTATGGCGGCCATCGTACTTAGCTTATGTCTAGGACGCAATATGGCCGCCTGCCACTTGAACATCTCTTAACGTGAATGCGGTCTATGGTAAATTATCGTTTAGCTTGTGGGGCCTTAGTCCCTGGCCTACGTCACAAAGACGAAGAAGTACGACTATTTACGGAAACAACCGAAGTACAAATGATCTGATCTGGGCCTGATTCCTTTAGGGGCAAATATTCAAAATGGTAGCACCCTCATTTCCCTCTTTCCATTTTCATTTTCCAACCTCTACGCCACTGCTTACATAACCATAATTCATGCAGAAGTATTATCTTAATGGATAAGCTTCATATTTTCATATTATTAATTTACTTCACGACTATCCTTACCTGTCCCATCGACTCGTCCGTTTTGAGCGAATTTCCCCATCGGTTCCAACACCATGGCATCTTCAACGACGGCAGGCATGTTTTAATTTCAACATTTGAAATTATTTAAATTTCACATTATGTCTTCCCTTTACACGATTTCACAATAAAATACGACATTATTTTTATATCCATTTTGTTCGTTCAAACGGTTCATAATTACATGCTTTTAATTCAATTACGTAGCACTTCAATTTTGCGAACTCGTCCATATTCTTTTCATATAAACATGCAAATCATAAAATATAAGCCTAAATACCGTTTTTTTAAATGCATTTAAATCGCTCGGACCAGCTTAAACTCTTTAAAACATAAAGTTCATCCTAATTTTCTAATCACAAGTTAAAATGGAATTTTTAACTTTTCCAACTAGGCAATAAAGTTAATTTACCATTAAATATGTATTCGTCGCTAATTCAACTGCTTTAAATTTTATTGCTTTTACTCGAGAGTCATGCAGCGGTATTTAAATAGGAAAAAGTTCGTGCTTTAAGGGAATAATGAAAATTTAAATTAAAATATTAAAATACGAAAATCTTAAATAAAAATTTTGATAAGTTTAAGGGTTAGAGATTTATTTTAGATGTCAAAGTCTTAATTTGTAATTTTGTAATGAGAAAAGCAGACGCAAAATTTTACCCTAGTGGCGCTGCGGTCCGATAGCGATCCCATTGTTGACGTCCAATCAGATTGAGTCATCAACAATGTGATTGTTGTGTCCTGTATAGCGTCAGGTTATTTTCAACCTAGTTTTTCTAGCAGCATCTCTTTATATGGCTCAAGATTTTCTTTAAAACCCGCAAAAGTTAATTTGGACAGAAAGCAATTTATACTTTCGACCATTAACCCGAAAATAATTTTGTGGCCAGGAACTTTTTCTAAAATCTGCTTTATTGCACCATCACTAACTGTGGCAATGTGGCCTAAACTCCCTTACGTTTTATTTTAATTAAATAATTAGCATAAAAAAACGAAAAAAGCAAAAAGGTCACGATAAATTTTATCAAAATAGGTAAAAAACGAAAAGCGAATAAAAAATCTCTTGTGTGCGTTAAAAAAAACTATAATAAAAAAAGAACTTGCAATTAGGAGGAAAAAAGACATTTCATGCTAAGTGCTATAAGCTTAACGTCTATGAATTATAATTAATCATATTTTTCCAAGCCAGAAAACCCGTAGGAAAATGAGAAATTTTTACATTAACTGACCCCGATTTCCTCTCATGAATTTTTTAAAAATATTTACCTCCCTGAAGTTGGCTTAATCTTTCAAAAATAGTAATATCCACCGGTTCACACATTTTTTCAATTAAAAATATAAGCAAACTCTACAGAATCGATTTATTAAATGAAGAGCTTAGCCACATCTCTTACGATGTTTTAATCGATCCGTTTAATTCAACATTGTGTAATGAAATAATCACACTTTTAAAACAAAAACTAGGGACACAGTTACTTTTTATTCTATTAAGAGTTAATTAAATGGAACTTCATAATTAAATCAAATTGGTTTTAATTTAATTTTTTTATAACGAGAAATTTTTTGTAATAATAAAGATCAACGTGACGACAGGAAAAAAATATAAGAAGAAAAAAAAAGAAACGCCGGAAAGAATTTTTTTGTTAAAAAAAATATATAAAAAGGAAAAGTTTACTTTCTTTGTGAAAATTGGAAAGCCAACAGAAAATCCTGGATGACAGGAGATTTTTCTCAAGGATTCATAAACAAGTCAATAAGTTTTCCCAAGTCTTTCGAAATTGATTTTGGACAATAGATATTTGAGAGAAAAATATTATTAAAATATTAATTTATCTAAAGGGCGAGTTATTGGATTAGGATTTTTATTTAAAACAATAAGCCATTAGGAGGTCGCTTTATTTCGCAAGAGAGAAGATAAATATTATTATTAATTTACTTTGAAAAAACAAATAATTTAATTTTGAAAAAATTTATTCAGGCACGGAGTGACCAGCCAGGCTACCGGGAAAAATTCCGGTGAGCCCTTCCAACAAAATCGTTATTTTTTAAAAATATGACTAAAATATTTGATTCAGCGAATGTAAATTTTTGCCTAAAATGTTTTTGAGTTTTTTTGTAAATAAAAAAATTTGGCGAATTGGAGTATTTTTTTACAGAAGAATTCGACAACTTTCCGAAATTTAAGATTAAATAAAAAAATTTTCACCCGCATTCTAAGAAGACAGGGCACTTAAGCATTAGCCATTAGTACATCCTGTCTTTTTAGAATGCGAGTCAAATTTTTTTTTCAATAAATAAAAATAACGACCAGAATTTTGTAGTCATCTTAGAAAGCCGCTTGTGGTATTTTACCTGCGCCCTCTAGAAAGAGCCAGTGCGTGCCTGAGTTTTTTGAAAGAAAAAGTTTTTATCTATGGTTTGAATATCTTTGATATTCATTTTTGGTGCTTTTATTAATTTGATAAATGGGACATGAATAAGAAATAAATGAGACGCCAAAATTTTAGCGTTGGGTCCAAAACTCTTAGCTTTCAGAAAGTGCTAATGTTTTAGTTTTGTGACCAGAAGCTAAATCCGGTAATTGTCTCCCAGATAAAATTCCTTTTAAGGCAAAGTTGCACTATTTTGGAAAGAATGCGCTAGATGGAGTTAGTAATAGTTAAGTAAACGGTCTATAGATGGCGTTAGTGTCTTAGTTTGTGCAGTGGTAATTAGAGGATCAAGCTCCAACTACCTCGTCTCGAGAATTTAGACTACATCAATTGAATTTCCAAAGATCAGTTTCCAGAATTTTTTGCAAGAAGTTTACTTAAAGCCCTAATTCAGGCTGGGTCCAGTGATGCCGGAAATATTAACAAAGTCGATATTTACGTGGCAATGTCACGAAATGGCGCCTAAATAGAAAGCTTGCGTTAAAGTTAATGCTTCCTTATTTAATAAGATTTAATTCTTCGAACTATTCCAAAATGTATTGTAAGTTTTAAAAGCTTCCATTTTTTTATCAAAGGAAAAAAGGGAAATCGCGTGCAAATGCGGTTATCGTGCCCGCCCAGTTTAATCTTATACGGATACACCAATAAAGATGATGAATTATGTATCATTTCTTTTCACTATGCGAAAGCTTACTATCAAATTTTCTGGTCTTTTGGTCAGTGGCGAACTATGGCGTTTTAGTGCTGTGTCATTGTATAGCCAATCAAGGGCTGACTTTCGCAGACAAGGCTAAGTCAGCCTGTGGAAGAGCACTATGAATTTTTTTTCGAGGAGCTAAAAGCTCACTAAGGCTTTCTAAGCCAACTAAAAGCATGGAGTCAACTAACCAATTGAGGGCGCGGTCGAATCCGCTGAATGCAAATTGTGGAACGCTAGCTAAAATTTAATCATTAGGCTCAAATCAAAACTAGTGCTAACCGGTTTTGCGAATTTATAAAAAAAGAGAACAGGACATCCGAATTTTAAACAAAACCACCCAGAATCCCAAAACCATAATGCAATCTGTTTTTAAAAAAAAATACAAAGTATGACGTTTTTAATTTAAGCATATAATCATGCATTAAAATAAAATGACAACACTTTCTATGTTTAATATTTAATGTCTCATTCAAATGATAAATTAATGTCTAATCCGGTAGACCGAGTTCTAAATTGGTTCGCTGAATATGAGCCAAGATTCGTTTTGTTTGTATTTTAAGGAAGCGACGACTTCTTTTGATGTAAGCATCTTTTTTATTTCCGCCTTGTTTACGCTATTACATTTTTATAATATAAAACAAGAAGAAAAAAAGAAAATCGCGGTTAAATAAAAATTTCCGTCGCATCCGATGCACACAAGGATAAAAATGAAATTAAATAATCCTAATAAAAAATCGGTCTTTTTATGGCGGTTGTTTCTTGTGAAATCGCTAACAAAGTGGATTAGAAAATATCTCTTGTATTATACAGTATATATTTCTCCGATATTCCCAATATTCCCCAATGGTTATCTCTAAAATATGAAAAGGGGCAACCTCTTGGTCGAGAACCCGTTGAGAGATTCGAACCCTCTTCGATCGTAATTCCCAGAAGGGGTTTAAGCAAGAAATATTTTACTTTATTTTGTACAAGATTTTCCCCTTAAAAAGAAAATAAAAGATACAGGCTTCATTATCTTTGTGAAAGAATCTAGAGGCTGCAAAGGTAGCAGTATTAAGACTTTTCATCGTTAACGTCCTCAAGCCAAGAAAGCCTCTGTCAGCAGGACGTAAGGAGTGAGTTGAGTCTTGTACGGGTTGGTTCGGGCTACAGCTCAATACTCCATGTAAAACAGTGTGAGCTGTGGAATGCAAATTGTCAGAGCCCTAGTTTAAACTTGGCAATGCCATTTTATCACATCTTCTTCTTGTTGATTTTTTGTAAAAGCAGTAAAAGCAAAAAAAAGTTTCAGCCTAAAGGTTCAATTTGAAGTTTCACTTTTTTGACTTCAAATTGAAACTTTTTGTGTAAATAGTTTCAGGAAAGTATCATTTGAAACTCGTTTGCATTCAATTTGAAACCGAAAAGGTTTAATCCCCCCATTGAAACCTAAAAGTTTCAAATTTTCTCAAATATTTTGAACTGTGTGGTAGTTCATGGCTAAAGCAAATGTAACATCTCTTAAGTCAAAATATTAAAATTTTCCTAATGCTTACCACTATCAAAATCTCTGGCCTTTGGGTCAGTGGCGTAACAACCGGGCCCGCTAGTTCTCTCTTGCGGGGGGGCGGCATAATTCATTCTTCATGGGGGCCCCCAAGAAATTTTCTAAATCTTTAACGGGGGCCCCATTTATTGAATCTGCGGGGGGGCCCCGAAAATATTGTTACGCCACTGCTTTGGGTGTTTATCAAAAGAACTCATGTGTAACAGAGTTGATCTAGTTTTTTGGGGTTCGTTGATTTCTTAAAACTTGTTGTTTGATGCACGAGGAAATCATAATCAAATAAACAAAAAGAGTAAAGCGAGATGCCCCAGGAAAAAAAAGAAAAGTTTATTTTATTTAGAACGTTGCTTTCTCTCCCGCTTTTCCTCTTGTATAATAAATAAATATTTTATGAAACTCGGCTATATAAAACCTTGCCCTCTGCGTGTTGCTTCCCTCAAAAAACGGCCTACATCTTAAATGGTAAATCGAAATCAATCCGACTACACACACACACGAAAAAAACTTTTTTTTAGTTCGTAATAAATCTAACAGGATAAGTGCGCGTCAGAAATGAAGAAAAATGCGACTTTTTAAGATTCAGGGCAAGAAATTTATTTTCGGCGGAACGCAATTATGTCTCTCGCGGAGGCAAATATTTTCGAAACGAGAAAACACTTAGAATATCAGAAATATAGGAAAAACAAGTAAAATCAACATATGTGGCTTAAGTTAAAAAACTCGGGAACGTCAAAATGAAAACGGAAAAGGAAACTCAAAATGGGACATAAAATCGATGTGACGAAGCAGGAAATTTCTCTCCCTTCGTATATACGTACAATTTTAGGCCTTAAAAGAAAAAAAAAACAACCGGAACCCAGGGAGAAAAATCATATCTTTCCGTTTAAACCATCTTGTATTTAATGGCGGAAAAAAGGTGTAGCGTTGACCGTCAGCGATAAAAAGTCGTTACATTTTAACAGAAAGTTTTACTGGGATGTTCAAGTGGTTTTCCCTCCTTTTAAAAAAGAATTTTTATTTTAAAGCTTTGTATATTTAATAGGAAAGGGTTTTTTCTTAAACGTTTTCTCTTCTTTGATAATGAGCTTCCCTTTTTTTTTACCTCAAATTTTAACGATGCAAGAAAACCGTGTGGTTGGCACAGTTTTTCAGTTAATTTAATCATTTAAACAAATCATAAATTTTAACGAGGGAATTATTTTTTTTTGATTTCTAAATGCATATATCCTGTCGTGTTAAATACGTGAATATATGCGTTTTAGCATTTTTGATTTGGCTCAAATCTAACCCTGCGCAAATTAAAAATTTGATTTTAAACGCTGAATAAATTCGTTAAAATAAGAAAAAAAAGGGGAAAAGTTCGTTGGAAAAAAAAAAAAAAGAATTTTTTAACCTTTTTAGACGTTTTACCAATGATGAGGATGTATAGTTTTCTTTTTCACCGGTTCAATGTATTTGATCGGTGTGTCTATGCTTTTTTTTTCCCATTTTCCGGTTCAATAAATTTTTTTCTCTCTCTCTTACATTTCGTTTCGGGAAAAAGTTATATTTTTTTTATTGATATGTATAAATATATGTAACGACGTGGTATGAATAACAATTTTTCGTAATTGATGAAGCATGTATACGAAAGTTAACATTTTTAACGGTAGAAGTCATTTTAGTAAAAAAACAAGAATTTTTTTCATTTTTAAATAAAAATATCTTTCCCACAAAATTAATTGAACTTTTTTTTCATTTTTAAACAAAATGGAATGTTTTTTAGTAAACTCTGATGGCCATAAAAACACCTCACGTTCCTCAACATCCTACATCTATGAAGTAAGTCAAATATCTCGCTTGTATTCAAGTTTTATTGATCTACTTGATTAGGCTCCCTATAGTCTACTCTAATCCTTTTTTGTAAAAAAGCTTCTTGATCTTGAATTCTGAGATTTTAAAGTGGCGCCAAAAGGATTTCTTGTTCCCTAAAAGTTGCTCATTGAATTTTGATTTATGCTGGCTATTTACTTACTCGCCCCTTCCCCCAACGATCTTATATCTTGTCGGACCAAAAAGGTCTTGGAAAGGACACCTTAAATAAAGCTAAGGTGTTGGTGTTGAAATATTCTAAAATGGGCAGGAAGAATATTTAAACTCATCTGATCCTCTAGAAAGTTTCCAAGAAACGTAAATCAATCTTCTAGAAAAGAGTTAAAATGTAACCGACGTGTTGAAACTTGTCAAAACTTGCAAAGATTTTGCTCTAACTAAGAAATCAAACTTTAAACCTGTCGCTCGTAATTATTCAGCGAAATCTTACACCAAAGTTCGATCAATTTCAAGTCAGCGTAACGATAAATGAGGTTTTCGAATGGCCTAGCTAAAATTTGAAAGAAATTCAGCAAATCCTTTCGGTGGCGCCATTAAGGGGGGCAGGATTTTTTCTTCCATAAGCTACACATTGCTTGATGCTTTTGCCCCCTCAAGATTTAGGTGAAATGGCGCCGCTGGACCCTTTTAACGAGCCCTATTCAGCTTTCCAACCTTTAAATACCGAACAATAGGACTCTAAGGTGAACAGGGCCTAAGGTTCCATTGCCACCATGTGGTGGTAATGGAAGTTGCGGAAATCGACTGCGGTGAAACATCCTAGTCTAACCTAACCTGCCAAATGCTGTCTAGGTGAATTTGACTCACCTTTGACTTTGTTTTACTGCCCCCAGTTCATCTTCTCCCGCCTTTTTGCCCTATTTTTAATGGGATGGCTCCATCAAAAAACCTTTCTCATTCAATCAAAATTGTCCGTCCATATTCAGTCGAGTTTTCAGCTCAAATAGATAAATTCTTGTGTCCCTGTTCATTACTATAAAAAAATTTTGTACTATTTTCCTAATCAGGATCTTCTGAGAAGTATTAAATCGTCAATAATTGGCTGCATTTATCTTCATGACGAGATCTTGTCGGGCTTGTTATAGATGATTAATAAAATACAATCATACTAATTGCAGTTTTTCAATTGAGGTCGTCTGTTTCGTATTCAGGGTCACTGATATTATTCTTGACCTCAGCTTTTCCGTAGGGCACGGTTTTAGGGCTTTTTGAGGTGTAAAAAGATTCAAAAACAGTTTTTGAATTTTTTTCAAGTATCATGTGGTGATTTCTAATTGGGCCCTTAGTTTGCGGGCCCTAGACGGCCAAGGCCCTTATGTTCTCTTAGAGGGGGCATTTAAAATATTTTTATACAATAAAAAAATCATGCAGTTTTGCCTTGGAGTCTGCCTTGGGCCCTAACCAAAAATGTTAAAAAAATTTCACTATAAATTACTATTAAAATTAATTTTCCACCTTCACTCCCTTCTTTTAATAATCATCAACAGTTACAATTCGTTAATTAATTAAAGGATAATTAACCACCTAGACATTTAAAACACATCCTCTTCCTTCCAATAAAATATTTTATCAATAATTTTCTTTTTTAAAAAAAATTCAGCACTTCACTTAAGTGCCATACAATTTAGCTAATTACCCTTAACATTTTAACGATCAATTTCCCCATAGCTTAAGTGGTCCTGCGAAACTTAAATATACCAACCCTTCTTTACATCATAATAAACAAAGTGTAATTATCCACGTGCTCACACTCCCAGCATCCCATTACAAAAACATCCCAACCCTTCACACATTATCTCTCGTAAAATTCCACCACAACATAATCAACACTTTCAACAAAAAAAAAAAAATCCCCGAACTTATTAATTGCCGCAACCGACTAATTTTCAATTCACCCGCACCGCGAAAATGGATCCAAAATTTGGATCCATCTCTGACAAGCACGATTTCGATTAAAGCGGATTTGTTTTCGTGACGCGGAAAGTAAAAAAGAAACAGAGTTTTAAACGAACGGTGGGGAGCACCTGTTCAACACGAACGTCGACTGAAAACTACAGAGACAACGAGACATCAGAGTTTAATGACGTTACACTTTCCAAGTATACGAGTAGGATAGTAAAATATTGAACTTGTGGGATACAGAGCGTTCTGTAATCCATAACAACACAAATCTAACTCACTGACATTTTCAAGTTCATCCCTTCCCTTAGCTTTTACCCTAATTTCCCCTCCGAACCGAACATGGATCCTCTTAAATATGAATAAATTTGCTGTTAATTATTTTCTCGCTATAAGCAAATGATTTACGCATCGTTTTTAATTTTACTGATTGATCCCTCTCGGGGATTTTGTTATACTCTCCTTTTGTGTTTTTAAAGGTTAAACGGGGAAGCAGTTAAAGCTAAAGTTGAATCAGGGATATTAGCAATAAAAATCAGGAGCGGGGTCAGGAATTAGCTACAGAGGGGATGACCACTCCTCAGCAATTTTCCAAAAACTCTTATTTAAGAAACGTTTGCCTTTTTTTTGGTGTTAGCATTGATTTTGCCTAGACTGCTCCTTAACGCGGCTATAGCGTTAATTTCCTAGAGATGGCGTTAGTGTTCTTAAAACTATATTTAGCTTGTGCAGAACGTTTTTTCTTAATGCAAACACCAGGCAGCGTTGCTTGCAGTCACGTGACCTGAATTTAATTCTTAGCTCATTAAATTCACTAGCGCCATCTTTTAATTGTATCAAAAAGGTCTATTAAAAACGCGATAACGCTTTTCTAGAACTGTTGTGCCCCTTAGTTCCCATGGAAAAATTCCTGGTGCTGCCACTGAAAATGTGAGCTATAGAATCTTTCTTCTAGATTTCATCTAAAATTATCTTAGTTTCTTCAAAAATTTTTTTAAAATTATACTTAAGCCACAGGATTTTTTTTTACATAAGTTCAGCCTCTCTTAGCCCATTGAAAAAATTCCTGGAACTGCCACTGCAAATATGAGCTATGCAATGGTCTAACATGTTATGAGAAGCCCCCCCCCCCCGCAGAATGTTCACTCGAGGGCCCTTCCTCAGTTCTTTACAGTATTTCATCTAGTGAAAAATTACTTTCCTGCTAAAAGAGCCCCCCCCCCCCCCCCGATTGCCACGCCACTGGATATATGATCTTTCTCTCTGACTTCATCTAGAATCATCTTAACCCCCGTCATAATTTTTAAAAAAAAACCTATTCACAAGTCTTAAACCAGTTTTTACTAAAACTAAGCCTCATTTAGCCCTTCGAAAAAATCCTAACGTCGCCACTGACAAAAAATAATAAAAAATAGCCCTAACTCGAGATTAGTTGTTAATAATAATAAAAATATTTTTATTAGTTTATTGGTATCGTGATTTTTGGTTATTTAATTTGCATATTGTATCATGATGTCTCTTGTGGCCCAATAAATTTCCCTTCTGTTTTTTTAAAATAAAACGTTTACATCATTCAGTTCGGTTTTATTATTTTTTTTTTCTTTTCCTCATTGATGCAAAAGTCTTAGGATTTTTTATATTGTGAACATCTTGACCTCTGCGCCGTCGCCGGTGGATTAGTTGCGGCGAAAGAATTATATGGTCGAGTCATGGTTTGTATGCAGATTTAAACAACACCGCTGCCAAGATCGAGTTTTATAAAATACAAAAAAATTATTGTCCAGGAAAATGAAAATTTTTTTAAATAATATTTTTGAAGAATTTTTTTAAGAAAACTATGTCAAGCTAACATTTACTTTCCTTTAATTTTGAAAAATTTAAATTTAAAAGCCTGTAACTGGAGCTAAGCCTGCATCGACAATGGAGAGCTACTGTCGTTTCTAGTTTCTAAAATGGTCGTGAGATGGCGCAAGAGTCAATTTAAATTGTAGACTGTTAGAAGCGCTAGTGTCGTTTTTAGTTTTTAAAAAAACGTTGAAGGAAGCTAGTGTCGTATTAGTTTGTTTGAAAAATACTCGCTGGAGAACGCTGGAATTGTTTTAGTTTGCTAAATTTCCGCTTAAGAGCGTTAATGTCGTTTTAGTTTCTAAAATGGTCACTGGGAGCGCTAACGTAGCACTGTCATGTGGAATTTTAAGTATATAGAGCTGATGTTTTTAGTTTCTGAAGAGGTCGTTGTTGAGCAATAGACACGGACTAGTTTCGAAAAGAATTTTTGGGAGTGCTGTAGTGTAGTGAAATTTTGGAGCATGGATGTTGTAGAGCGCTAGTGAGTAATGATTAAATTTGAGATTGCCCCTTAAAGTGAAATCATAGTAGAAATCGCTTAAAAATCGTCTTTAATTTGAAATCTTGATTGAAGAGCGTAAATGAGCTGAAGCTCGATTAATATGGTGGATAAGAAAGCAATCTGAGCAATTTAAAGTATTTTTTTGGATATTTAGACTAGATCGAAAGGAACCTCAATTTAAAGAAACGCTTCCAAAAATTTTTTTAGGGTTCAAATTTTTGTCACAGAAATTTCCAGACAAGTTGTCTCTTTCTCTGGCTAAAATAACAAAAAATAAACAAACACTATAACTCACGCAAAAAAAGCTAAAGGATAAGCGCGTGCAAAAAAGTGCGTAAAAATCTAAAAATTAAATTTTCAACATTACAAATCTCTGCTAAAGTGCATTCCATGCAATTTTCATGGATCAAAAAATATTATTTAACAAAATTAAAAATACCGTTCAATTATTTTTATTATTAATTTGTTTTTAAACCAAATATTTTTAATCGGGAAATTGACATCATGGGCAAACAATAATAATTATGTGATTTTATTTGTTTTTTTGTAATTCACGAAAAAAAAAAAACGCACTTTGCACGTAGGAACTCTATTAATTCTTTCTTACCCGCATCCAAAAATCCTAAATTGTTTTTTAAAAAATATCCACGCGGCACTTTTATCTCTCGATGTTTATAAATATCACAGAGTAAAAATTATTCTAGCCCAAAACCTTCAGCATTTGATATGGCAATAATCAATTTTTGCTGAAGAATCCCTCTGGATTCATATTGAGGTAAAACAAGTTGATTAAAACAAGTATGAGCTTCTGGTAAATTATCGGGACGATTAGTGATTCTCGTTATTTTAAAAGTCATTTCCCCCATGCCGCCCACAGGTACCCTATCACTCCCCGTGGTAAACAATAAAAATTTTTTCTTTAATTCATCCGATAAGGATTGCAGCACATCCCAAAATTCACTGAAAATTCAAGCGTTTGAGTTACGTGGGTCTTAAAATGTTAAAGGGCGATTAGGAGTGAAAGATTAGGAACTTACATGATCATCGGGTCGTCCGCTTTGTAGCCATCGTACTCGGTTACCTTTCGTAATTCATTCAAATCCAAATTAGGTGAACCGCAAACTAACATTTCAACCTCCTCCGGTCTCAGCATCTGAAAACACATACAAGTAACGTCACGACGGATCATAAATCATACGGGTTACATAAGGGTCAGCAGCGGCCGTTCGTACAGCATGACTTTCATTTCTCCCCTTTTCGAACTCATCAAATATTTAAAAGTTTAAGCTTGAGTAATAAAAATTCGCCATGCCTCGAGGAAATTTTATATTATGAAATGATCGCACGAAAGAATTTTGAGATGGAAAAATAAATACAGTGGCGTATTTAAGGCCTTTGTCTGCCAATTTTCCCTGTTCTTCCACAGCTTGAATTCCCCAGATTTTTATTTGAATGGCTAACAACCTTTTAGTGTTGGGCTAAAACCACTAAGGTCGCCAGAAATACGGAAAAGCTTGCATCATGGATATGCAACATGCCATACATGAATGCACACACATTGCCAATTACAAAATCAAAATTGGATTTCCGATCGCTGTAAGAGGTTTTTGGGGCCAGTAAATCTAAATCTGGGGGTATGATTTCAAAATTTTAAATGGCAGATCCAATATGGCGGTCTAGTACACTCCACATACTCCTAGTAAACTCCACACACAAAATTTGTGACACTGATTCGATTCATTACTTGTCACATTATCATTCAGACACATTAACATTTTAACCGGGTCTCCAAAATGCTTTCAAAAAATCAAGTTTTTAGCTTTGCAGTGGATTTTTGATAAAAACGGCTGTGAAGGTCATTCAAAAATAAAAACGTGAAATAGTTGGTAAAACATTGCAATAAAGTCCTCCTATATCGGCAATATACTTACAATTAAAGCGTTCGAAGCACAGACGCTATGAAATCCTAAATAAAAAGCTCGAAACTGCTCATAAATCGCAGCGTTCAAAATCCAATTGAGATAAAGCTCCACATATTCGTTCCTATTATCATTAGTTACAGGGATATTTTCTCCGTTTTCTTTTAGCTTATAAGTTTTCACTTCACCATATTCTTCTAACGACACTTGGAAGTTCATGCACATATCTTCTTCAACGTTGCCTTCATAAGTGAGTAATTCCCCTAATCCTTTGGCTACGTCCTAAAAAAAAAAAACATTAGCAAAGCACAAAAAAGAAATTATTCACTCCAACAAAACAAAACAATACTCACGGGCATTATCTCAGCTAAATCATCAATGGTTGGCTGCCTAACGACCCCGACTCCGGACGTATCTACAAAAGGCACAACAGGAGGGGAAAGTAATTTGCGATAGCATATGGAAGGAAAATGAAGATCTAATATTATCGAATTATACACAGCCAGACCCATTAGAACGCCTGTAATTAAAAAAAAAAAATCAGGTCAGAGCAATTTTATTTATTAGTGTTAAAATTAGTAAATAAGCCGGTTTTAAATAATCTTTAAAGATTTAACTTTTCCACGTTTTTGGGCAAAAACATTTTAGAAAAATTTTTAAAATTTTTTTCACAATTTATTTTAGATTCTTTTTGCGGCATTTAGGATTTTTTTTGTATAATTTTTTTTAACTTATAATTTTTCATTTTTTTTTTTTTTTTTGCGCACTCCGCAATTTCTTTTTAAAAATTCTTAAAATTTATTAGTTTACTTTTTAGTTAAATTAGGGCCGATCTCACCACAGAATTGTAAGGAGGTAATCGTTTAAGGAAAAATACTAATTTTTCTTTGTCCATAAATTATCTGTTCAAATTCGGGCATTTATATTTTTTAAACTCGTTTTTCTCTTTAAATTCTGGTAGTGCGATTGGCTCTTTCAACTAAATGGGAAGTCAAAAAATGCCTTATCGCCGAAAAATAACCAAATTTCTCGCGATTTTTTGATATAGCGCGAAATTCGCTCCAACAAAATACCCAACTCACCAATAAGATTATATTCCCTGAGGTTACCCTCTTGCTCAGTGCTAAACCAATAACATCGAGAATGCGGATGATAAACAAACATTCCATAATCCGGATGGAAGATCCTTCGAATCAATAACAAGAACCATTCTTTAGTAAGTCCTCCCATATCTAATCCAGGTTCTCCAACGAAAGACACTTTTAACTTTTTTTTCAAGTCTTTTTGCTTCACCGATATCTCGTTTAAAGAATCGCTGACTAGATGAGATCTTCTAACGTGAATGTTAAGAAAGAAGATGTCGATTTGAGGAGCTTGATGACGTGCTACTTTAGCTACGAGGGATTTTCTTGCTGTTAAAATCATTTGTTGTTCTGAATCTTTAGTTAAGATGACCCTTTTCGCAACGATGCTGAGGATGAACGGATATTGGCAATAAGCGAATTGACCTGGTCGTTGGGGGCTTTGCCAGTTGAAATAATCTTGCATTAAGTCGATATGATCCAAAGCGGAGTTGTAGAATTCAGTGTAATGTAAAAGAGGTGGATTGCAGGAATTGTTGGCGGCATCTAGAAAAAATAAAATTTTAAATTTAAAAAAGGAGCCAAGAAAAAAATTATTTTGTGATGGCTTTGATTTAAATTTAAACTCGTCTCCAAATTATAACTTACTTATTAAAGCTAGAGCTTTAGTGCCTGTTGGAATCCACCATCTACATTTCCCTAAAGGCGGTAAACTCTTATCAGCGGGTGGGAAATGTCTGATGGTTATAAATTGTAAAATGTGCCTAAGGATCATTCGAAGTTTTCCAACTTCTAACCTGAAACACCGTAAATTTTTATTTGTTAATAAATTTTTGACGAGAAAAGGCAATCAAAGTAGTTGAGGCAAGTAAAATATATTACGTCTTAAACCAGCAGACGAGTAACTGATGATCAGCAGTTGGCAAATCCACAATTTGGCGAAGTAAATGCGCGAATATGGTGAACGATGACTGGGATGAGAAAACTGGATTTTGGATTAATACGAAATAAGCTCGGACGTTGTCTTTCACAAACAATCTAAAAAATAAAATTTAAATTTTTGGTCAATTTTAATTTTTTTATTCTTTTTTTAAGTTGGCTGGAGAACCTAGATAGAGAGGGAGATGGAACGAACATCAATAGAACTGAAAAATTACATGATGACCTGAAATCCATTTGTCTGAGCTGACATGGGCGTTCCATCAAAATTTTTTGACTAACTTTGTATTAAATTTTGTCACAGAGAGATTTTTTTCGGAAACTTTTCTTAATTTTTTGTCATAAAAAATTTAATTAAAAGTTTTTGGTTGAAAAAAAAAAAAAAAAATAAAATTAAAAGACTGTTAAAAAAATTTTCTCATCTAACTAAAATAATTTAGCTGAATAAGAAAAAACTCCAGGGGAAAGTTTTTTTAGCCTCTGAAAAATTCAACATGAAAAGTTTTCTCCAAATCAAATTTTTGGCAAGAAAAAATCATTTTCTGGATAAATCTTTTTGTGAAGAAATCGTTAAAAGCCATTAAATCTTTGAGAAAAAATTTCAGGAAAATTCATAAGACAAGACCTTAGAAAAAATTTTCATTAGAGAAAAAATGTTTAAAATTTGTTCGACTTGGAAAAATTTGATTTGGCAAGATAAACTGCGGACAAGTCAATTCCGCAATTTTTTTGAGCGCTAAAATTTTTTAACTTTCTTTTCCTGAAAATTTTTTTTAATGACGTCACTAATTGACTTTTTAAAAAAGCCAACGGAATGTCATCTCTTTTCGGCTTTCTCTCGATCTAGGCTCTCTAATTTAAGTAAAATTACGGAATACAGTACATCAATTAAAAAAAATGTTTGCTTCTGATATTTCTTAAAAATGTTTCCCAGGAAAATTTTCTTTAAAAAATATTATTCTGCCTCCTCTTTACGTCCCTATCAATACTCACACTCTATTCTCTTCCAAAAGAGCATTAATCATCGACTTCAAAACCGTTTTATGTATAAAAGACGGCATCCCCCTTAACGTATCGTGTACAGCATACACAAAATCCATCTTCAAATCCGAATCCTCCGAATTAGCCCCATTCTGATCTCTATTAGCCTTGAACAACGCGCATATCTCAGCGAAAGAATCAAAACACCTCATATAAAACCTCTGGATGGACATATAATTTTCCGATTGATGGGCTCGCCTGACATCTTGCCTGCAAAAAAGAAAAAAAAATATTAGCCTAACACATGCACCCAGTGTACGTAAACACTGTCCCATATATAAATCTAAATATAGCAAATCAAACATTTTCGATGTTATCTTCAAGGCTAATGACAGCTAAAATTTTCTTTTTCAAAAAAATTTACGCGTGGCCATTGTTTAACGAAAACTTTCCTAGTAAACGATTTTTTTAAAAAAAAATCGACATTTTCATATTTGCCCCCTTTAAATCTCGAAACCGTGCCATATCTATAGAAAATCGTTTGTCATAAATTTAATGCCCTTATCTGATGTTATTACAAATGTAAAAGGGTGGGGGAAGATAATTAGACTCATTTTCAATTGAGCTTTTACTGCTGAATATTTTTTTTTTTCGGGTAGCCATGGCAACAATATCACAACATAAAACCATAAGAATGGATTAATCGATAACGGGTCGAGTTGAAATGACAGTTTTAAGGAGGAGATCCTCCAGGAAAGAAAATGTTTGAGAGCTATTATTAAAAAAAGTAGGACTCATTACGATAATTAAAAAAAAAATAGAAAAAAAAATTTTGGGTCACTTACAAAAAATCTTCCCTCGTTTTATTCCTAATTGGGTAATTCGGTTCTGGTTTTGGCTCTTCCGGTTCGGAAATGACGAACGTTTCAATACTTAATGATGATTTAACTCGAGTCGATTCCATGTCAGGTGTTAATTCCCCAGACGAATTTCCAAATTTGGAATCGTTGTCCTGGGGAAAAAAAATTATTTGATGATTTTAAAAAAAATCGATGAACAATCTACGTCACTTATTTTCCATCATATTATATAAATAAACAAATGACAAATAACAGGCTCGTTAGGTAAAAAGGAAAAAAACTTTCCCCCGATAAGGATCAACATAGGGAAAAAAGTCATGTGATTGCATTCGAAAAGCGTTTTGAATAATTTACCCGAGAAATAGGCGGTAAAGATGATTCAGAATTAGGACGCAGGATTAGATTTCCAAAACTTCCGATGTTTATTCCTCCTAGTTGACGTACCATAAAATGTCCGAAACGTTCGTATCTTGTATGATCTGGCGATGCGTTATTCTGCGAATGAAAAATTTTTTGTTGAAGTAAAAGAAGGCTAAACTTTAATTTTTTTTTAAAGAAATAAACTTACAATTATGGGGAGTCGAAAACTGGGTACCACAGGATCGCTTCCTGAACGTTGATCTCGAACTCTTCCTGCTCCGACCCTAACCTCAGCGGAATGAGGTTCACAATCGGTTATATTGGCATTAGAATAAGGCTGTCCGCAAAATGGGCAAGTTTCTTTCAGTCTTGGAGCTGGGGACTGATGATGATGGATCGTCACCTGCAGAAAAAATATTAATAAAAAATTATTCGTTTGATTAAATTAAGTAGCAGTTTATCGGGTCCCCTGATTAAATTTAAAAAAAACGAGTCAGCTTTTTCAATGCATTTATGTTCCTAAGAGCTGGTAGCTTAAAGGGGAAGCCTTGTCAAATGGTCTGCTTAAATAAGTACATCTACATCAGCAAAGAGACCAAAATTGCCGTCATCTTCCCCTTTCGGTTCTACAAATTTTTTAAAATGACTCTACGTAAATCTAGCTGGTTTTTTACTAGTCCCTTTGCTTCTTAAAAGTTCACTTCTGGCTAAGGGGCTGTGACTTGAGGGGCAAGAGACAAACAATAAAAAAAGCAACCGCTGCCACCACTTTATTTCTCAACCCAAATTCGTAAGGTTTTTCGACCATTTTTGCCCCCCCCCCCTCTCTTCAACGTTCAATGAATTTTCATTCTTACTGAAACTTTGCCTACTTCTTTCGTTAAGAAAGCTCCAGAATATAAACCTCACGAGCGCCTTTACTCTTAATTTTATTGAACTCAAGTAACTTTCAACAGATTCCCCTCCTTACCAGAATTTTTAAGCTTTTTAGATTCTAAATGACGCGTTAACATGAGAGGGTTAAGGCGTAATAAATTCAAAGCTTTGAAAATTATATGAGGCCTGGACTCTCAGACTAAAAAAATGTAACCGCTGCCACCATTTTATTTCTCATCCCAGACTCGTAAGTTTTCTTGGTTTGCAGCATTGACCAGCTCCTAATCTATCCCTGCTTTGGTTTAACAATTTGCTTGCATTTTTCCAAAAAAAGATGCAGAAAAATGTATTGTAAATACTGCGAATGTCCAGATTTCAGTTTTTAAAAATCAAACTTTTTCAAAAATCAGAAAAAAATAGCAAACCAATTTTTTGTTACTTTCTGGTTGAAGAAAAAAGTGACTAGCCAAATGTTAGTTGGTAACTTACATATAAGCGTGTCCTGCTTTTATTAATTACCTTTTAGCTTGTCCCTTAGTTTAGCAGGAAAGTAAAAAGAGAGGAAAGATCCTGAATTTCCTTTGTTTGAGTTTGAAGAAAATGGTGGCAGCGGAAGCAAATTGCTAATCGACTCAAATTATGGCACTGGTTAAGGTTTTTAATAATAATAATTTCGAATTCCTAACGACTTATGCTTCTAGTGATGCGTCATTTAAAAGGTTTTTTTTTGACGAGAGTATCACATTCTATACTAACAAAAGCTCAAGAAGCTAGTCGATTTTACTGCATCACCTTTTAAGTTTAAATCTTGAAAAAGTAAGTGAGAATTCCTTAAAGTCAAAAGTAGATAAAGGCCTGAAGAGTGAAAATTTTTCATCCGAACCCAACAAAGTTTTGCATATTCAAACTTGTGCGTCCTCAGCACTCAGCAGAAATCATGCAGCTTAGGGGCCCAAGCCTAATTTCAATTCGTTTGTAAGCCGAAAGCAAGGTCAAGTCAAGCTAAAATATTTTGCCCTACTTAAAGTCGCGACTATAAAAATATTTCCCCATGGCTGGCCATTTACAATTTACATTTACTTTTCTTTTTACTTTACATTTACATTTAAATTTCTTTCCTTAATCTAATTGAGACCAACATGAAGATCGTGATCTAAAAACGACCCTCCCCATGAAACATATATATTTAATTCAATAATTACCTTGCAGGCTTTGCATGTCGTGGTGCAACTATTACGTTCCACATCTCGTATCCTTCCACTTTCAATCAGACGATTAGACGCAGAGGTGGGAACTGGGGCTTGTCTCTACAAATAACAAAAAATCTAAAATAACACTACTGCACTAAAAAAAATTAAAACCTAACAGCAATAATAATAATAATAACCACTCAACTCTCAATTACACCAAACGCTAAAATTATATATTTCCCAAATAAAACTTTTCAAATATTAAAACTTATATTTTCCTTATCCAGACACCGGACTAAACTTTCACATTTCCCGCACTAATCGATTCAACTTCATTAAAATAAATTGTTTTTCTTCAAACCCAAACGATTTAACTAATTTTTTTATCAAAAAAAAATAAATAAACGCCCAGAAACTTTTCCCATTCATTCTTCTCCCATGAATATTTAAATAATCCTCGCTGGGTCACAAAGCTTTTGTTGGTGCTTTGACATTTAGACTCATCAAAGGAAAGTCAGTCACATCAAACACAATTAAAATAGCACTATCTTAATTAATTAATCAAAAGAAGTATAAACCCGGAAAATGGGATTTATTCCCAAAAGCCGGAAAATTTCCCTAACCTTACCGAATCGTTATGGAGCTCCAAGTTAACAGTAGTTTTTAAATCCTCACATTCGGTTTGATATTTAACGGGTTTTCTAATTCGATTCCAGAGCCATGTTACAGGCATTTCAGGAATACAACCGTTTATTAATTATAATATTCATTTTTTTTCAACTTCCCGACACTGCACACAATAAAACTTTCCTCTCGGAAAATTAGGAAAAGCGAATAAACGTACGAAACTAAAACGATAAAATGCAACTAAATGAAGAATGAAATATATCGCGTGATGTGGACGGTAGAAACTGTTGCGTTGTCCGTAAATACTGGACATTTCCCCTTTTGGAAAATTTTTTATGATATACACATGCGTTCCCAAGTGCATCCTTATCGCGCATTAATATAATTTCCTTCATGACCGGTAACATTAAAAAGTTGTATGCAAAGTTTTTTGACATTTACCATTTTTAAGTGGAGGCGGAGGCGAAAGCATCTTTAATGTTTATGCATTTTTTAAAAGCCTTTCCCAGACAATGATATAATCAGCTCTTTGTATCTGATTAAAAATTATTTTTTAGTTCAATGACAAACTTACAAAGTCAAAGTTTTTTATTTTTGTTTGATTTTTGGAAGGCTAAATCAAAAAAAAAAAAAAAATTGTACGATGGCCTAATTTATAATTTAGTTAGGGTTATCTTCAACTTTAGGCAGAAAAATTAAATTCGGCTTTCCGAAAAACTTTGCTTAAGTGCAACATGGAGAATTTCCATTATGGTGCCGCCCATGACCGTCTGCTGCAACCGGAGTGCTCCCTCCCCTCTATCTAGTCTCTCTAGTATACTATTAAAAGCCTTCTGCTAGACAAAACGAATGTCTTAGATTGACTAGCAAACACTGCCTCTTTAATCTTTCCTTAAGAAAAACGCAGGAAAGAAATTTGGTGGCAGCGCAAGTGGGTATGAAAATCAATATGGCTGAACTTTGTTGGAAAATCTCAGATTCCTAAATAAATTTAGCGAGACCGCAATTTTTCAAGTATTTAATTTCCTTGTTGATTACCATAGCAACGATGTCTTTAATTTTTAATCGACTTATAGTTCACACAATTATATTTACCAAGATTAAGAATCGAGGGCGCGAGCATCTTAGGGACTGCCACTGCCATGTGTAGATATCGAGAGCGCCAGTTCCTTTTGTCATGGTCAAAACTAATTGGTAACCCCATCACCGTATGATCCATTAAATATCTTTCATCCTCTTCAACAACCTGAAAAAAGGCAGTCATTAGTAAAAAAGTAAAACCATTTTAATTTTCCAAAAAAATCATAAATTAGTATTAAATTTACAGTCCTAATTTTTAAAGTTGAGATTCGAACTTCATTAAATTTTTTTGGGCAAACTTTTCTTATAAGAGACTTCAATTTAAATAAAATCTCATCTTAAGAGCGCTAGCCGTGAGAAAAAGAATGAAAATTAGCCCTAATCTGATCTTAGAAATTAGTTTGCCAAAAAATTTTAAAGAATTTCGAACAAGCAAATTATTAAAACATTTTACAAAATAAAAAAAACACAAAAATTTTTAAAACTTACTTATATTCAAAACTAAACTGAAGAGCTACATTAAATCAGTATCAATAAAAATAGATTATATTCCGTTTTAACTTTATTTTAATATTTAACTCAAATTTTCATTTTTCTTCTTTAATTTTTTGTAAATCAACAAGAGATGTAAAATACAAATTGTTATCATCAATTGCATTAAGCATAACATCCAAGGAAGTTTTTAAAATTCTACACTTAAAACTGAAAGTGTATGTAATATCCACAGACACTAATTCTGAGTATGGCTTAATGGGTAATTTTGCAGAATAGATAAATTCCTTACTTTTGTGAACCACATCAAAACATTTAAGAGTATTTTTAGAACTAAGTTGTTCCTCTGCCATGTAAGGATGATGTCTGCGATGATAGAGCCTATTATTATTACTATTCTTCCATGAACAAAATACTTGACAACTAACAAGTTCTGCCCATGTTAAACCTAAGGCGTTATAAAGTCTATTTAAATGTGGAGAAATAAAATACACAACTTTATTAGTCCTGATTTTTAAAAAATATGTATCATTACTATCAAGTTCTCCAGAAGGCAAAATTAAAAAAGGCTTTTCAAAATCGATATGTTCTTTAACTGCAAAATTTTTTTGCACTTGCACCCATTCACTTCTATTAGGGATCTTGCTTTGACCTTCACAAATATTACTTTTTAAATAAGCTAAAATTTCATCAGATGAGAAAAGATTTTTCATGTTAATACATTCATTAAATTCGTAAATGGACTGAGCTGACTCAAATACATTTAATGAAATATTATTTAAAAGCTTATGTTCTTCAAAAAAAGAAGTTACATCTACTTTGTGATTTTGCATCTTTAAATACTTCGTTCCCCATTCATATACTTTCATTAAAAGGTAAGAATCCATATCTACATGTCTGATAAGTTTTGCCATAGATAAAGGCTTTAACAGCAAGCAATATTGATCATCTTCAATTACATTAATAATACCGTAATTACTCTTCATGAAATCTATAAGATTCTCAGTAAGATCATTACATCTATAATACAATGATAAGTTTAAAGAGCTACAAACATTTTCATCCATGGCACAAGGTTTTAAAGTTTGCTTGCATAAATGAATTGATTTTTGAACATTAAATTTGTGAGCCACTGGAAATATTCGAAGTGCATCATTCACAGTATATGGTTTAAACTCAAACAAGCAATCTAAAAAGATCTTAAAAGTGTCACTGTCAAAATCATCAATATACACATCACTTTTTTTGTCGAAAAACATCTTGTCAAAATTTGAACTGTGAAAGCTCAGCAAAGCTCTATTAATGTTTAGTGTGTTTCCAGATTTAAAATGAAGAGTTGTGTCTGCTGCAGTTATGTAAAAAAAAGTAATTTTCCTTTTTAAATCAGCATTGTCAACCTATAAAGTATAGAGAAAAAAATGTAATTCTATTCTTTTAACTTGTTACATGTTATATAGGTTATACTTTGTTAATATATTTCAAAGCATGCAGGGCAGGCCTGAACTATGAAATTTTCACATTTTTCATTTCGTGAGACTAGCGAAAGTGCATCCTATTATTTTTTTTTTCAATCAAGGAAAGTAATTTGAATAAAGTCTTACTCACCGGTGCTACATGGTCAGCCATTACGAAGATTTTAGATGCGAACACTGGATGCGAATCGAGAAACAAAATTGAGAACACTTATTTCATGTTTAGAAAGGTTATACTTGGGAGAAGTAATCTCCTACATTTTCAGTACCGTACCCGCGAACTTTTTATTTTTCTCTTTTACAAAACTGACACAAGATTGTACCTACAGTAAAACAAACATTAAAAATAAAAAATTACAATATTCACATCCACCACCACAGCATGATTGAGATTGAGAGGAAGTGCTGCCATCAATACGCGATAACCAATAACCACGCAGTTAAACTATGTGACGTCACAAAGAGTTCATGACGCCATCAGAACAATTTTCCCGTTTTTCATTTTTTTTTTTTTAAATTCTTTTTATTGTCCAAAAGGTAAAAAGAGGTGTAAGTTGCGATTTGACTGCGAATTTCAGGAGATACTCCTGATACTAATCAACGTTTGAAGAAACTAATAATCCGAATTCGAAAACAAGGTGAAATATCCTGCTCAGTAACTCGGTGTTTTACTCGGGTTTTAACTTACGTCGTGGCCGAGAATGTGTAAAAAAAGTTATACAACTTGGACTTGGTGCAGTTAAATGCTCCAGGGATATAATCTGTGTACCCAGGAGTACAACCTACAAGGAATACTGTCAGATCCAGGAGCTAATACTCCAAGCATTGAAATTAAGTTTCCTAATTGCTATCTTTCTTTCACATTTCCTGTACGTCGTTGTGCAGCGCGAGCCAAAACCTTTGCCTATTTATTCTTTCCGTAAAATCTACAATAACAACTTTAAAAAATTTTGACTTTAAGTTTGTTTAATATATTTAAAAAAAAATAATACTACCTTAACAGTGATTTAATAGAACAAACATTGGAATATTTTTATATCTCCAAGTGCTAGCAACCTAACACATTAAACGAATCATAAGTTTGATGACGATATTAAAATGTAAACAAGCAAAAAACCTTTAATTACAAAATTTTAAGAAATATTCATTAATTTACTTTTATCATTTTAAATTATAAATCCCTTTACAATCTACAGAAAAGGTAAAATATAAATTGCTATCATCAACCACATAAGGCATTACATTTAGAGAAGTTTTCAAAATTCGACAATTAACACTAAAAGTATATGTAACGTCCATAGAAGCTAATTCAAAATAATAATAAGAACATGGAACGGGCATCTCTGCAGCATAAACTATTTTTTTATCTGTTAACATAATTTTATCACACTTAAAAATATATTCGGTTTTTTTTTCTTTTGAATAATCATACTCATGAAAACCATCTTGATGGAGATCTCTCCATAAACAAGATATTTTACATCCAACCAAATTCAATCTACTACTAACATCATAACTCACAATATTATTACTTTTAATTGTAACTTTGATTTTACTCTTGTTTAGTGCTTTTATGTGAAAAGGCGGCTTAAAATCAAAATGTTCAGTACAAGTACTGTTTTCCTTCATCTGCATCCAAATACTTCTATTTGGTACTTTATCTACACCTTTTAGTAAATTCGCTTTTAAGTAAAGAAATATTTCATCCGCAGAAAGCAAACTTTTCACTGTGACTGATTCATGAAAATCAAAAAGTGACTGACATGATTCAAAAATCTCAAGAGGAATATTCTTTAAAATATTTTGTTCCTTGAAAAAAGAAGAAATACAAGCCTCCTTATTTTGATTATTTAAATAATTCTTTCCCCAAAGGTATATTTTCTCTAACAGATATGAATCCATTTTTATGTATTTAAGAAGCTCTAGCATTGATGCTGGCTCTAACAAAAAGCAATATTTTTCTTGCTCAATTACGTTAATAATACCAAAATTATTTTTTAAAAATGCCAATACTGCAGTTGTAAGTTCATTACATTTATAGAACAGAGTTAAATTTAGTGTTAAGCATACGTTTTCAGTCATAACAGTAGGCTTTAAGATTTTAATACAAAATTTTAGTGACTTTTCTACTTCATACTTATGAGCTATAGGAAATATAAGCAATGCATCAATAATAGCATATGGACGAAACCCCAATAAGCAATTTAAAAATGTTTCAAAAGTCTCAAGATCAAATTCATCAATAGTAAAATCTGTTTTTGACTCAAAATCAAAAAACATTTTTTGAAATTCTGGACTGAGAAATCCAAGCATTGCCTTATTTATCTTCAGTGTATTTCCTGATTTGAAATGAAGAGTTACATCTGCTGCAATGTCATAGAAAAATTTCTTTTGTCTATCACATTCATTTTCTTCTTTTGCTTTTCCCAATTGTTTTTGCACTTCATTTTTTCCCAAATCCGGCGTTAATGTTCTCCTGTAGAGATTCAGCGAATCTATCTACAAAGTGAATAATATGGTTTATTATTTAATTTTTAAAATTTAATTTAGCGTGTTGAAAACACTAAAGATGTTTAAAATTTGATTATCTTTTATACTTACTTGTTTAAGTAGCAGAGTTTGAAAATGATTGCTTGCTGAATGGTCGCTCATTTTGAGACGGGATATAAAAATCACAGTGATTTGGTCCCCACGCAGTAAGCAATGGCAGCAGAGAGAGAGCAATGGAAATAGTTTGTTTTTGTTTTGTTTGATTTTATGATTGAAGGAAAGGTACAGGAAAGTGCTGCCATCTAGACCACCACACCGACACTTCATGACGTAGCGTAAGCAAGTAAGAATATTTCCCGCGTTCTCAACGGGAAGAAGCATATTTTTGCCATATATGTTTGTATAGCATTAGAATTTAATTTGAAAAGAGGAATATGGCATTAATTTTTTATGAGGTGAACAAAAAATCCAGATGACTGTCATCCTTTTTTCAAATTAATGATTCATTTCTTTATTTTCCTTGTCAGTTTTTTATCGTTTTTTTCGGCGAGCTTTCGAGAAATAAAGTCATAAAAGTAAACACTCGTTAAAACTTAAAATTAAAATGAATTCAATTACCTGGTTATTGATCTCTTAACATTATGACCATTAACTTAGTTTCTTAAATTTTCATGATTATTTACCCACACAGTTTTGGTGACGCCATATATTATTCTACTTTTTTCCCTCAACCGAAAAAAAATAGGTTAAGGTTATGGATGAAAACCCCGCACTTTTCTCACTGACTACTACACTATATATGCCATTCATAAAGTGAATCCATCCTTTTCGGTGCTAGGTGCTGCCCGTTACGAAAAATTTCAAAACCCTTACAGAAAATCACTCTGAACTTTCACATCCAAGCATGATTCACTATTGAAATACCCTTAAAATTTAATAAAACTTGTAAATTCTTTAAATAACCTCCTCTATTTACACAACAAACGCTTTTATCGTTTAAAAAATTATAATAAGAAAAAGATTTAACAGGACGCGTCATCTCATCACGACCGCATTATTTACTTCACCACCGTCCACCGCCATCTTGAACAAAAATTCGTGAACGTATTCTGGCGGTGCCGTATCTCGGAGGCATATCTCGTTTTCTGCATCTTTACTGTGCGGTTTGTATACGTGACGTGTATTATGTACCGAGATTTGTAGAATAATTTTCATGTAATCAAAATGAAGGATTGGATTTTTACGTTATGTGTTTTAGCATTAGCATTATTAAAAAGCAGCACAGCTTTGTACTTTCATATAGGAGAAACAGAAAGAAAATGCTTCATAGAAGAAATACCAGATGAAACCACTGTCATAGGTTTGTGAAAATATTAACAAAAAATGCAAGTTATATTTTTAGAAAACGACAATTAATGTTATTAAACCTCTTTTACATTTTAGCTAATTA
Organism: Liposcelis brunnea; assembly: GCA_023512825.1. Classification (NCBI taxonomy): domain Eukaryota; kingdom Metazoa; phylum Arthropoda; class Insecta; order Psocodea; family Liposcelididae; genus Liposcelis; species Liposcelis brunnea. The sequence continues at coordinate 16,780,319 of CM042073.1, forward strand.
TAAAGTAGAATTGTATGACCCCAGAAGTGGAGGTTTCATGCCTTCTAGTCCAGGAATTGGCATGCATGTCGATGTTAGGGATCCAGAAGATAAAACTATCTTGTCTAGGGTTTACAGTTCAGAAGGTAGAATGTCATTTACTTCACACACCCCTGGAGAACATATTATATGTTTGTATTCAAACAGCACAAAATGGTTTAGCGGAACACAATTGGTATGTTAAAGTTGAGGAGCTATAGAACGTTAACTGATTTGAGGTAAATAAATTTAAATTTTTTTAGAGAGTCCATCTTGATATTCAAGTTGGTGAACATGCTGTCGATTATAATCAAATTGCACAGAAAGAAAAATTATCAGAATTACAGCTTAGAGTAAGGCAATTGCTTGATCAGGTTGAACAAATAACGAAAGAACAGAATTATCAGCGGGTAAGTGTACTCAGCTGTTTAAAAAGCCTCTTTAATATTGGTTAAGTATTAGAAAATGAAAAATCAATTTTTTTGCAGTATCGAGAAGAGCGATTCAGGCAAACTAGTGAGAGTACAAACTCAAGAGTATTATGGTGGTCCCTTACACAAACTATTATCCTCCTGGCAATGGGTGCTTGGCAAATGAAGCATCTGAAGAGTTTCTTTGAAGCTAAGAAGTTGGTCTAGTTTATTTAATTTAACATTTTGTTTGTATAATTTTCTCTGAGATCCTTAATATAATGTTTTTTTTGCTATAACGAGGTATTATAATTTTTTTAAATATGCAGGAACTTGAATGAATGTAGTAAGTGTTGAGGAAATTAACAAGAAAGTTGAAAAAATAATTCAAATTCATCACCATTTATAAATTTATTTTTCAAATATACTTAGATACTTCTAATGACAAACTGTACATCAACAATAGGAACAATATACATGTTCTGCAAGAATATATACAAGCGCACACTTTTCAAGTGTTTGAATTAGTAAAAGTCAGACTGACCTACGTTTGCAGGACTTTTCTTTTATTCATTGAAAAACAAAATTAGGGCAGCCTAAATCTCCTAAAGCTTTTATTTCATTTCGCCTCGGAATTGCAAACATTAAAAAAAATTCTACTTTTGATATACACAAATCAGGCTACACGATTAAAATTAAAATTAACAATTCCTAATAAGGCATCCTGATATTTAAATCCTTAGGCTTTGTTAATAATTTTTCCACTGAGATTATAATAATACTAGAATGAACGTCGTTTTTTGTTTTCTACATACGTAACCAGTCTTGTAATGCTATTCTATAAATCTTGAGGCTGTTTTTATTTTTTTTATTTTTAAATAAAAAGCGAAGTAGCACTTAAATATTATTAATTTTTTTAATCTTTATACACGAGTCAATTAACAATATTAATTAAAACAATATATTACAAAAAAAGCACTTATAGCTTAAATATATTTTTTTTAAAAATCGGATGCTACTAATGGAAAAGTAAATCGCTTGCTTTTTTCAAGTGCATCAGGCACAAAAAAAATTTTTAACACCGATAAAATGCTTTTATATAAAATTTTTTTTAATTTAAATGCGAATTAAATTTACAATGCTGAGAAAAATTTTAAAATTACTAATTATTATTGCTGAAAATAATTATACTAAGCAAGCTTTTTATTTTTATAACTTTTCCTTTTTTTGGAACAAGCAAAATATTTCATACGCGAAAAAAATTGCAAATTAAAAATTGTTCAGAAACTATAATGTTCTTTGAGCAACTAGTTTTACAGGATTCGTTAAATTCCCAGTAGGAAGCATTTAAATATTGGAAGTACTGTATACTTATTACATTCAGTCCTATTACAAAAATGATTTTCTGATCAGATCACCTTTTTTTTTCTTTCTATAAATTAAAAATAAATACTTTTCTAAAAATCTAAATTGGAGTTTTTCCCATGATTTATCGTCATCCTTCAGATACAGACGACAAACTACTTCTAGTCGATCCAACAGGACGGTGATCGTGAGATAACTCAGGAAGATCCAAGGGTACCGCTAATACGGGTCCGAATAACTGCTCTTGTTCTTCGAGTTGCTGAACAAACTGTTCTTCTAGTTTCTGAAAATAATCGAGTTTAAATTAAGAAAAATATAACGGAATTTTGGGAATATTTTGGTGCAAAAGAATTGGGATGAGTTTTTTTCAAAAGAAAACTAAGCTAGCAATTTTTCCGAACAGTTTACAAGTTTTATGGAGAAAGCAGAAAACAAAACAATTCGGGAGCTTATTTTTGTTTTGAAAAAAACTCATTATTAATTCGTATTGTCTTTTCAACTGAACGGAAAAAGAGGGACCTCATATTTCTTATCTTAAACTTTCGGTGTTCGTTTGTTGTGAGTTTAAAAGGTGAACTTGGGCTAGGGCAAAGAGAAAGTAGCAAACGCGTCAGATTGTAATAAACACTAATTTCTTTCAACTTAACCTCAACTGGTTATTCATTTTCGTTATATTTGAACTACCTATTTGAACTTTACCATATTTTTAAATGCAAATGCCGCTTTTGTTCAAATAAAGTCATTTTATTAACAAAGCAGTGCAAATTAATTATAATAAGCACATGAATTAATGTAACCAGTTAAGGTTAGACAAAATGGCAAAAAACTTTTTATATCTTTCTTTACCATTTTGCTAGTTTGATTAATTAGGCTGCACAACTGACCCAATACCAAGCATTTATTTCTTGATACGCACCTGATATCCTTAACCAAAGTATGAAAAAAAGGAGATTAAATGGAAATTATTGGTAAATCGGCAAATGGGCATGCAATTTAGGTGACGGTAATTTATTTGTTAGTCACAAACTCCAAAGCATAAATTAGGCTTAACCACACCTTGATTTAGTGAAAAAAGCCAGCATAAGTGCCTTAAAAAATAAGTTTGGTAAAGATAATTAAGCCATGCAGCAACAACAATAAAAAAAAAGTACTTCTAACAATATTGCAATGACATAAAAATTATTTTTAAAAACAAATATTTTATATCATTAGAAGAATATGGCGTTGATTCAGATTTCTAAAATCTGGATAATATATCCCACTGGAAACAAAGAAATAAACAATAAAAGCTAAAAAAAAAAATTAATAAAAAACATAAAAGCATTTAGTTCCAATTATTTTTGGAAGCCCTAGGGATAGTAGACACATCTTCACAACTTTGACGTATTGAAGCGGAATCCCTATGCGAGGATCTAGAGAGAGTCACCCGAGGAATAGTAATAGGAGAACCGGTAGGTGAATTTGGGGAAGAATGGGAATCGGAACCGATTCTTAAATGGGGGAAAGTTCCGAACAATCTTGGATTCGATTCGGCAATGAATTTCGTTCCAGAATATCCAGACAAAGATACAGTCGACATCGGATGAGGCTTAGGTTTCTCCGGACCGTATTTGACGTTCAAATCTTGTACCTCTTGCTCGAAGTCACGTTCCAGTTGCTGCATTACGGGGAAATTGAATTTTAAATTATAAAAGAAAAAAAAAAATGTCTTTGCAATTTGTCATTTGTAAAATAAAAATCATGCTCAATTAATGCTTTATTACCTTAACGATTTTAAGCTCCGAAAAAAAATCTTAAACGTGCTAAGATTGGGTTAGATGCAACTTACTTGTTTTCTAGGTTTTAACTGGGATTTCCATTCTTTTAATTCTTTGTTGTTTTCTTCATCTTGCTCTTTGAGCTTCGTCGTTTCATGCTCCATGAGCATTTTTCGTTTTTCGTTTTGAAGCTGTTCTAATTCTTTTATTGTGGCTTCAGACGTTGCCCTAAGTTCTTCCAACTGACGTTGATGTTTGAGATCAAATCTTTGTTGTTCAGCACGATATCTCTTTTTCTCGTTTTCTTGAAACTATAAAAAAATACAATTAGTTTGCGACCGAATTGAACTCTGAAGTCAGCTGAGTTAAATTTGGCTTACTTTTTTCAACTGATTCCTTTCTGCTTCAGGATTAGATTCAGGCATAGTACTCATGCTTATCCTTATAGATTCCCTAAACATCATTTCCCTGGCTTTCATTTCCGATCGAATTCGTTTCGGCAACTGCCTTTTCTCAATCGCTTGCCTCTTCAGCAAATCCTCTTCCTTCCTTTGATTCATACGTTTAATTTGCTCCAACTCCTTTTCGTGCCTTATAAGCATTTGATGCCTTTGCAAGAAAAAAATGTCTTTTAATTGCCTTTTAGCGAGTTGTTGTTTTTCGTGTATCTGCCTTTCCTCCAAATCCCACAAAGCGGATTCCCTTGCTCTCAATAGTCGTTGCTTCTGCTGAAGGAACTGTCGTTCCATTAACGCTATTCTTTCCCTGTGTGATTCGCTTAACCTCCGGAGTAATGACTCATGATTTTCATTTAATTTTTCTAAGAAATGTTTTTCCTATAAAAATTAAAAAAAAATTAAAACCAAATATTTAAAATACCCAATTAATTTTTTTTTCAAAAATATTTACCCTTTGTTCATGCTCAGCCTCTAAATTCTCCTTCCTCGTCTTGAAAGCGTTTTTTCTTTTATCTTTGGGCATAAGATCAACTTCTTGTTTAAGAAGTCTTAATTCTTGTTTCAACCCGTCTCTAAATTGCTTCAATTCTCTCTCCTGCTCCGCTCTTATTTTCTTCGAAGCTAAACGCAAATCCGATTCCTGTTGTTGTTCCGCTTTTTCAATTTGTTGCCTTTGAGTCCTTGCCAAAGTATCCAAATCGGACTCGTAAGTCCTCGTCAACTGCAGCCTCTCTTGCTCGAACCTTTTATCCTGTTGTTCCTTCGCAAATTGCGCTTTAATTGACAAATCCTGATACTGCTTCTGCTCTTGCTTTTGCAACATTTTCAATTCCCTCAATTCTTGTTTTCTAAACAAATGATCATCATACGTCGCATCATTTTCGTCATCGCCGTAAATGACTTTACTAGTTGTCGTCGTAACCACAACTCCGTCTATTTCAAATTTTCGAGTCCGTTTACGGGTTTTCTTTTTTAAAGCCATCATTTGAAGATCTTCTTTCGTTCTAGTTGGGCGATTCGGATCTCTAGCATATTCTCCCTTTCTCCTAAGTACGATGTCTTCGTCTGCATCGCCGCTAGCTCTAGATTCCCTGCCAGGCCTGTTTTCTTTATTGCTTTCTCTACTATCCTGGCTCGTTGTTGTTGATACACTTTCAGCGTCTGATCGATCGACTGATTTAGGAGATGTGGTTGTATAAGTTTGTTGACTTGCGCTGCTGGACTGACTTGCACTTCGACCAGACGGAGATCCGCTACTGGAAATTGATCTAGATGCGGATGATGAACCGTCAGGTGATTGCCTTTTGTCTTGCAGAGGCCCGGATTTTTTATTAACAAGTTTTTCATTTTTCGCCTGATAAATAAAAAAAAAAAATTATTTTATTTATTCAATCAAGCTACAAATATTTGCATTAAATTTTTACTAACCGCTTTCTTAGCTTCATTGTTTTTACTGGGTGCTACTTGAACATCATCAGATTGGAAAACGTCACCATTTTGTTTACTGGGAGGTATTTTAGGAGGTGCTTTCTTTTCCTTAACGGGTTCCTCCACTTCTTTTTTACTTTGATTGGCGGATGCACCGTCAACGACGATTGAAGTTCCACGATTAACTTCCTCGTCATCATCTAAAAAATAAGCGAAATTATTTATGAACATTCATAACCAAACCTGATCACAATTTTAAATGGTTAGCTTAATATAACCTATGCTTGTCACAGCCAAGCATTAATTTTATCTTACCTGGAATATTGTTCAAATTCGAATGCCTTTTATCGACTACCCGCCTGGAATTTTGAACCTTTGGACTTGGTTCATCACCGACAGTAATAACACTAACGTGGCTCATATCTTTGGCATTAGGCCGATCCACATCATCTTCATCTTCAAACGTCATTTCTTCTGTTTCTTCAAAATATCCTCCTCTATCGTCAAAAACTTTAAAAAAAAAATTAAACAATAATAATTTATCGATCGTTAAGTAAAATCATTGTAAAAAAAATATATACCTCTTCTATCTCGATCATTTACACAACTAGAATTAACAATAATGACTTCACTCTCGTCGAGTTTTTGTCCTTTCATGTATTGCAGTTCACTCGCGCTGACTTCTAGAGAATCCAAAAACTCATAATCGGATGACGATTCGTTAATTTGCGTTTTATTAGTTTCGTTAGCGACGATAACAACTTCTCCGGGCGACGTCTGAACGGAGACTCGAGGTGGATAATCAATCGGTGGATGAATAACAGGAGGATGCATCGTTACTACAGTGACTTGAGATACGCTGTTATTTAAAATCGTAGAACCTTCGTCCCTTGTGTCCGTCGTAATTGTGACCGTAGATCGATCGGAACCTGGAAGCCAAAAAAAAATTAGAAAATCTACTCAAAAATTAATTTAGCGCAAATCCTATTTTTTACCTGAACATACGATGATATCCGTCGCTGAATTTCGAGGAGTAGCGTCATCGGATTGATCATCTTCACTAGGCACTGGAGTTCCATTAGGAGAAATATTTTTATCGTTATTATTGGCACTAACCATTGATAACAAAGGTTTTTCTAAAATACTGGGATCGACTGGAGTATTCGGAGGAGTTTTCGTCAATAATTTCCCGTCCGATATTTCATCAAGTGATTTTGATTGATTTAATCTCGGGCGGATAGGGAGGGGAATGGATTTTTTGTTCTCGTCTTCGGTGGATAATCGACGTTCGATATCGCTGATATTTTCAGCACTTGCCTGTCGCCCGTTAACTAAACCTTCGATTTTTGAGGTAGGTGTTTCAGTCTTACTGGAAACTAAAGGTGGTGGGGGTGGAGCTTTTCCTTTTCCACGTCCCTTTTCGTTTCCTTCCCCGGGCTTCCTGGCCTGAAACAATAAAGGTTAAAAAGTTCGTTAATGGAATAACTGAGGCAGCCATTGCATTAAAATTCATTTCTCTAGCTACAGACAAGATGACCGCACAATCATTTATTTAGGTAAAAAATGATTCCAGAATCTTTTCTAACCAAAAAAATATTTTTTGTCAATTTTTTTTGTCAACAAACTTTGTTTTTTATATAAAAAAGAATCTGTGTTTCTCTTTTTCTCATTATGTTTCAAAAATTTGTTTTCAAATTTTTTTAAAAATGTAAAACTGTGATCACTTTGCCTCAGGAGTAATTCCGAATATTAAAAATTTTTCTTACAGGTTTCTTCTCAGATTCTTTGGCTTTGATCTCGTCCTTCTTTAGTCGTTTTCGATCTAAATCTTCTTCTTTATCCGCTTCCCTCTTCAGTCCTTCATCCTTATTTTCTTCCTCAGCAACAACAACTTCAGGCACTAAAATTTAAAAAAAAAGTCAAAATATGTATTTCAAACCCCGAAAAAAATTTTTTCCTTCGACAATATTACCTTTAACCTCGTTATCACTCTTGAGAGAGACAGCATCATCTCCAGCTTCCAGGTCCAACGGCATTTGGGAAGTGCGGTGCTCCTAAAACACGAAAAAATAACATTGAAAAAATTTCTAAAAAGATTCAATCATAAAATCGATTTTTTTCTTTCTGAAAATTCTTCTGCTAATCTGGATCACATTTTTTACTATTCTAGACACTTTCTTTTTACTTTTTTAAAATTAGGAACGGTACCAAAGAACAAAAATGGGAATAAGCTCCCATCTCAGACCTCGAAATTCTGGCGCCGTTCCAACTAACACTTATAAAAAAATTAATTAAAGCAGCATGCAGAAAAAATTTTTTATGTGCTGCAATTCTAACAAAAAAATAATTTCATTTGAAAGCCTGAAAGCTTTTTCTTAGAAAAAAAAACATCGAGTAAGAGTGAACTCACCAATGCGTTGGTAAATTTTACGTTTTTTCTGCTTTTTACTTTTATGATCCTGATAGCATGAAATATTTACACAGCTGTCAAGAAGGAGGATCATATTTTACAAGGAAAAAAATATATCTTGAAAGGTCATGCATCGTGCAAATCGACTGTACTTAATAATAAATAAATTATAGATAATTGATAAATCAAACATTTCATTCGATTTACTTACATCAACTTCATCATCAACAATAATAACTTCCTCTTCAACGACTTCAGCCTTGTATTCAAGTAACAAATCTCTAACTGGTTTAGCATCAAGCGGTTTGCTGACAAATGGATGCTGCAAAAAAAATTCATTCATCAAAAACATATTTTCTAATAAAAAAAGATTTTAATTCGAATGATTAATTACCTTCAATAAGTCTTCTGCTGTAGGTCTCTGACTAGGATCTTTAATGAGGCACTTAGCGATGAATTCATTGAAATCTTTGGTCCAATGAGATGGCTGATCCAGTTTAGGAGGATCAGATTTTTGAATTTTTAATAATACTCTCATAGGTGACATTTCATGATTAGGCGGTTCCATTTGAGCAAATTCAATTAAAGTTATACCAAAGGACCATATATCAACCTAATATTAAATTAAAACAGGTTAGGTTATATGTTATTCGTATTGAAAAGCACATAAAAAATTCTTAACTTACTTTAAAATCGTATGGATTGTCCCTAAATGTTTCACATAAGACAACTTCAGGAGCCATCCAATATGGTGTTCCTATAAATGTGTCATGCTTTTGAAGTGTATATTTATTTTTAGATGACACTCCAAAATCTGCAATTTTAACTCCTCCCTCCATTGTAAGTAAAACGTTCCCAGCTTTCAAATCTCTATGTATTACTTTATTCTGATGTAGATAATTCAATCCTTGGCACATTTGATAAGATATATAAGCTATTTGTGATTCAGTTAAAGGCTTTTCTAGTTCTACCATAATTGAGTCAACAGCACCTCCATCACAATATTCGATTAGAATCTAAAAAAAAAATAACAAAGTCAGGTTAAGCGAAAATAAATCATTTTTGTAAAAATCTACTTACACAGTAACTTAAATCATTTGTATGATTTGATTTCAATCATTTTTCAACAAACATTAATTGAACTTACCCATAATTTCCCTTCAAAGAAATAGGACTCATATAAGCCAACTACATTAGGATGCTTGCACTCATACAAAATATCAATTTCAACAATGAAATCTGACAAATCATCTTCTCCTTCTAAGGCACACATTTTTGCTGCAGCCATTAAATTAGTTGCTTTATGTTGGGCCTATAAAAAAATCACAATTAAAATCATTTTTTATTTAAATAATACTATAAAACTAAAAATTTTGACTACATACCTTGTAAACTTTACCAAAAGCCCCGTCTCCTAATTCACCGATCATGTCCCAATTATCTTTGGGATCACAATCCATTTGAATATTATTAAATGCCTTTTTCTTTTTGGCATCATTAGCCCCGAAATGGAGCACTTTTTTCAAATTACTTAGAAAAGACATTATTTCTTCACTTAAAAAACTTTCGTTAGAAAAGATGCATGTCAACAATGATTAATAAATTATTTATCAAAAAAATTCCTGTGATGAAAAAAGTTGATCATTAAAAAATGCTTGATTTCTTCTTACATTTTGTCCTGGTTGATTGTAAACCCTTCCCTAAAACAAACATTTGAATATTATTGAGTAATGTTAGAACAGAGAAAATAACTGGATCAAGATAACAATATCAATACAGAGATTAGATTTGATAAGATGAGACAATTCACGGATTAGGAAAATACAACGCCACTGGACTGTATACACAGATTGAAAACATAAAAAGCTTTTAAACTCACGATTTTTATTAATTTTATCAAACACTGGCACAGACCCCATTACTTTTATTTTTCAAAATAAGCCTAACCTCAAAATCTACATCAAATTCATTAATATTTTTAATTGTATGTCTGCCATACCTTTAGGCATTTTATGAAAATTAATTTAAAACATATCATCACTATGAATCACCAACCAATTTTGGTTTCCCCCAACTATTATTTTTCACGTAAAATCCCTGATGGTTTTCTACAAATCTCTCTCAAAAAAAAAAACTGAACTCACAGCAAAACTGGAACCACTAGTTTATTATAAAAATATTTTAAAAAGGCAAGTGACCTGAATATTTTGAAATTAAAAGATGCACACTAGTATATTTGCTCCAGGGCAAATAAAAGTGACAAAATATTCAAAGGTAAAATCCTACATACAAACTTTAATTAATACCAAGAATGAAAATACTTTTATCTGACCTTTTCCACAAAATCCAATTAATGTAAAGAAACGCGAATTTTTAAAAAAAAAAATTTACTTAAGAGATCACATTTAAGCACTTGTCTATCATCTTCAGTTGTTAGGCTTCATTTCATATGGTCATACTGGGCCAGTGTATCCTCATTATTTGCGAAATAAGATTTCAAGGTCATTTGTATTGACATTCGGTGTCAGTTGCTTTTGGGCTTTTTTTAACATCTCTATAATGATATTATTAATATGTACGATATAAGCAGCATTGCCTTTAACCCATCGAAACTTTTAAGGAATGATTTTACATGAAGTTAGTGAAAGGCAGTCCATTTTAAGAAGGTATAGGCTTACTGAACCAGTTAATTGTTTTCTACAATTATAAAAGGGAATAAGGACGATAATTCAATTAAAATACTTACGGAAATAAATAAGGATTCCGTTACATATGATTGCAATAAAATAGGATAAAGTACGGCTTATAAAATGATCACGAATTAATCTAAACTTTTATTGATATCCCACGGTACAAAACAGCCATTTTAACACCACGCCTGAACTAGTGATGTGAAAAAAAATCGAGATTCTGATTTCGATTAATCGATTCTTTTTCAATTTTTAAAAAGAAATTCATCGCAAAATTAATTTTTCCTCTCATTTTTTTTTAAAAAGTGGATTCCTTTCTCGAGTTCATTAATTACTCTAGTTATTTAATCCGACATTTCATACGATAAATGTTCATAATTGAAATAAAAAATTATTTTGACTGATTTTCGATTCTTTAGAAAAGAAGAATCGAGACGAGATTTTAGAAGGCGGTGGTTCTTACATATTTTGTTGTCTGCTTCTTATTTTTGATAAAGGTTGGTTAATTAATTTAATTATTGTACTTTCATAACATTAATTTATGTGTAAATAGTAAAATAGACAGTGGCAGATGAAGTTGAATGAATTTTTCATTTTCTTAAATTATATGGCTGCTTGCGTCATTTATTCGCACTCCGAAAAAAAATGAGTAAATGGCAGCCGGACCGCTGACAATTCGTGTTTTGATTTAAGAGCGAAACGTGTGGAAACGAACGAATTGTTAATTAAGTTTTTTCTTCATGCAGTAGCTGATTACCTTGCTTATTTTAAAGAAATAAAGGATTTTCGAAGGTTGTTCTCATAATTCATTAAATTGCTGTATTTCTCAAGGCATTGGCATTGTATAAGTCATAAAAAAGCTCAATGGTATCTCAAATGTAACAACCATTTTTCTGAGATTGCATATTCTTTAACTTGTAACTGAAATTAAGCCTTATTTCTTATGTTTGCATGATGCACCAATTAAATAAATTTTTCGTTTACAGATGGCGAAACCAGCACCAAGAAGCCTCCTTAAAATCATTTTTACCCATTTTGTAAACTCTGTTAAACCAAGTCAAATGTTCAAGAAAGGAACTCAAGTAGGAACAGATCACTATGGAACACTTTACTTTGAAGAACCTACACACCCTTCTTCAGGAAGAACACGCCCATCAAGATATTATGTCACAACCAAAGAAAGAAATGACTTCGAGCAAGAAATTCCACCTGAATGGATGGCTTGGCTGAGGTTTCGAAGGAAAGAGCCACCAACTGAAGAGGAAGTGCTCAAAAATTACAATGCTATGTTACAAGTCCAAGCAAATGCAGCTAAATTAGAAGAAGAAAAAATTAAAGAGCAACAAAAATTATTAGGAAGTCAAGAAGGAAGTGTTACAGTTGCTAAGCCCAAGGAAAGGGAAACTATTAATACATTTCCTGTATTAAAGGATTTTGAAAATTATCCAGGAGAACATAAAGCTAAAAGTGGAAAATATTAGAATTAATGTATAGAATATTAAGTTATTAGTTTTGTTAAAAAAAAAAAATAAAACCAGATGTAAATTATGTACAAAATTTATTCTAAAATAGGATGTCATTAAATGATTTTTAAAAAAAAATTAATTAAAACAATTTGTATCACTTTTATTTTTTTTCTAACAGAAAAAAAATTAATTTTAGTCAATGAAAGACTCGATAATCAGTACATCGTTCGTCGAGAAAAAAAATAGTGATTTCATGGAGAAAACTGTCGGCTTTAAGGAAATTTTTAATAAATTACATTAACCAGAAAAGTCACCGTGATCAAACAGCGTTTGGTCGTATAACGAACATCGCACTAACCGTCCTCCGAAATACCTTCCATTTAAAGCATCTCTAGCGCATTCAGCCTCTGAAAAGAGAAATTTTAAAAAAATCGTTAAATGAAATCAAAAAAAAAAAAATCTTTTTTACTACGATAAAAGTCAATTGGTTATTCAAAAAAATTGTGATGGCCAAAATTCTGCAATTGTTAAAATATTTGCAGTAAAAATCATTTTTTACAAGAGGAATGTTACTCAGTTGATTTGGATTTGCCTCCTCTACGATGAGCTTTGGAATTAATAGCCCTTAAGATGTTAAATGGGCTATAATATCTAAAATGGGCATCCAATGAAGCGAACGGCAGAAAATTCAGATTATCAATGATTCACAAATAAGAAATCGTTGACGCTGAAGCCTGACGCTCTCCTAGTAAAGCCCTTTTAACAGATAATGATTTTTATTTATCCGTAATTTCAGATTTCAGTAAAGTATTTTGCAAAAAAATTAATGGGAAAGGGAATCTAAAATATTTTTAAGTCATTAAATTTAACCTCACAAAGTATTAAGACATGAAATTCAATGAGGCTGGTCAGATTCAGATATTCTGTTTTTTACTAATGATGAAAACAAATCTCTCATTTAACTTATAAAAATTTTGAAATAAAATTGGATTAGTTTTTTTTTAATTCCAGCCCCAAAAATCTAGATCTAAGACATTTACATTCAATTTAGCAATTAGGCCTAACTCCAACATTATTTTCATACATTACCCCGATTCTTTCACAAACTTACCATTAGTCCTTGCGAATTCTACAAATATTTTAACGATAATATCCGAATCATCGTCATCCGACTGTTTTTCATTATAAATAATAACCCTTTCAACAACTCCATATTTGCTGCATTCATCTTTAATTTCTTCTTGTAAAGATTCATCAACTTCCTGAGGTTCGACCATATTCCCTAACACGATAACTCTGCTCTCCACTTTTCTCATTAATTTTTGCATAACCAAATGTCTCGCACTCTGTCCTTTTATTGACATATTTTCCTGTTGCGATAAAGTTTGAGGTTCCGTTTCATCTAATAATTTCTTTTGAAGCTCTTCCTGTTGTTTCTGCTGAGCTTGCTCGTGAGCACGCCTAAGAGCATCCTGAGGACTATTTACGTTATTAGCAATTGGTTGACCGACGACAGTCGGGGTTACTACGACCGGAGGCGGAATCATAGGAGCACCGATAATTCTTTGAGGCACTGCCACTCCAGGCGGAGGTATAATAGCTCCGGGTTGAGCGAACGGAGCCTGCGGCATCACCATAGGCGGTACTGCTGGTATTCCGGGTATCGTACTAAGTCCTGGTACCGGTACCGTTTGAGGTATCACCTGCGGGATTATAGGAGCTACGGGAGCTCCAAATTTTGCTAATCCTAATGTTACTGCATTACTGGCAACTGCATCCATGGCTTGGATTTTGGCTGTAGCTGCTGCTGCTGCTACCGCTGCTGCAGTCGGCATCGCTCCGCCTCCCGGCGTTGAAGGACCCTTAAAATCAAAACAAAAAATTAAAAAAAAATTCCGAGTGTTTATTTTTTTAAAACAATTAAAATTTAAACTTACGGCTAGAGCATTCGGAGGAGTTATCGCGCGGCCTACTCGAAGGTATTGTCCTCCAAGGTCAAACAAATTCATTGAGGCTATTGCTTCCAAGGCAGACTGTAGTGTTTCGTATTCGATAAACCCGTATCCTTTGTGCTTGTTTGGAGCAGGCCCTTGCGCTAATTTACAGTATTTAATGGTGCCAAAAGCTTCAAAAACGCTGTGAGGAAAAATTGAAAGTTTAAGAATTTTAAATAAAGAATGTTGTTGCATTTGAGAAAGAGAACAAAACACAATTTTCGAGACCCTTTAATTGGAGCCCAGAACCGTTTAAATGATTAAAATAGCATTAAAGAGCTAGCTCTAGTGTTGTTTTAAAATTTACAAAATGAACATAGGAAAGCGCTAGTGTCGTTTTAGTTGAAGATGAGGGCGTTAGAGAGAGCTCAAATTGTTTTAGTACACGAAAGCGTTGTCGTTGTCGAAGAGCACTAATGTTGTATTTAATTTATAAAATGGATGCTAGAGATCGTCACAATCGTTTTGGTTAATAAAGAGATCGCTGGGGGCACTAAGGGGGCACGAAAGTGATTTGTCCCCTTTCTTGTTTGCAACAACCGTTCAAATCATTTCTTTGAACCGTTCATCCTTACCTTTGGATGTCCTGTTCCGTGAGATCTGAATGAATCGACGCGACGTATATCCTATTATAATGTTTAGCTTCTTCAGTTATTTCATCAATTACAGCTTGAGCTTGTGGCATGTTGCTTGGCCGTCCCACCTGTTTATATTCAACAGGACAATTAATTTGTAATTAACATAACTTTCACACCCTTTTGGCGAAACAATACCTGACATTTATGATGTATAAAGAATACGGTTCCCTCTTGAGTTAGATGAGACTCATACAACGCAATATATGATAATGAAAAAATAAAAATGAAACCGAAAAAAAATATTCGATTTGAGTGCGATTTGTGAACTTCTCTCGTGAAATGAATAACAAAAATAAAAAAAAGCAATTGCGCGTGATAAGCTCATCGTCACCTCCGTTCAGATATTTCTCTATTTACTAATACATACCAAAACCTCGATGCCACGAGCCTAAGTAAAGCACGCACCGGATCGGTGAAGGATGGAAGAGACTCGTTTTTTCGTTTTGCGCCCAAAGCTTGTCGAGTGTGGATTCTGTCTAGTACGAGACTTAACGGGAGAATATTTTATACATATGGGGAGTACCAAGATGTCATAACCGGCCTTGTAATAAGAGCAATTAAAACGAAACGATTTTAATTATTTAATTTGAATTTAGAAAAAAATTTAAGCCTCCAGCACGATTCAGTATTTCGGCAAAAATATTTTTTAAAAAAATACTTAAAACTCTTACGTTCAAAAAAAAATTATTCTACAAAGCCATCGTTTACATTTTGATTGCTGATATTATCAAATTCTCGTCAAGATTTAACCATGTAAACGCAGTTTTTAAAAAATGAAACTCATAGGCTCTTGAATCGCAATCTACGATTTTAGCCTCAAACAAAAGTTTACCTTTCGACATCCACTTGGCTTGACACCACCTAAATTTCTACTGAATGGCCAACAATAGCGCACTAGTCATTTCTATCAGTAAAAAAACAACAACAATAATAATAATAATAACGAAACGCGAATTCATAATTTCGAATCCCCATAATCAAACAACGCGACATTTCAGGCCGTAAATTTTCCAAAAATCCCCAAAAATTTCGTACACTATTGTTGGTCTTCAGTGAAATTTGATTGTCGTCGAGAAACAACCCTGGAATGACACGAAGAAGGAGAAACTTTTATTTAAACGAAATTATACGACTGCATTTGTAAATTTTTTTGTTAACGTGAAGAGAAAATGAAGACGCGATTTATGGGTAAGTAAAATTTTTGCAGTTAAAAAAAAAAGGGGGGTTAGGACTAACAGATAGCACTGCAAAAATTTATCAGAAAAGAAAAGTGATTAAAAGAAGGAAAAAAATTAATAACGAGCAGGATAAGGGAACTTCTACCTTGATATTCCGCCCGCCGATCATCACTCCGTTCATTTGTTCCAAAGCTAATTGAGCGGCCTCTGGGATATCGTATTCGACAAAGGCAAAACCTTTATGCTTTTGAGTAATGGGATCCCATGACATATTGATTGACTTAATTGGGCCAAAAGGAAGAAATGCTTGTCGTATTGTGTCTTCTTTCAGTTCGAAGCTGATGCTACCTACGTATACCCTGCAAAATATATAAAAAAAATATTAAGAATTTTTGTGATGAAAGATTTTTTTGACTAGGATTGTGTAGACAGACGGACTTTCAAAAGAGAATACAGAGGAGAAATGAAAAACAGATCTGATATCTGAAACGAACTAATTTTTGCCAAGATTTTTCAACATTTTTCCTCAGTAATTAAAAATTTATTGGCTATGAAGTCAGATCTTATCAGCAAATACTATCATCGTCAAGCAGCATCAAACGAAAATCGTTTGGAGCAATCCTCTTTGTATCTATGAATTTTAATCATTCTCCATAGCTTTCTTAAAAAAAAAAAAAGTAAAACTTACCACTTATAATTTAAAAAAAAAATTTAATAAAAAAAAACCTTTCCTCAGCTCCTCTCGAACTTCTTCATTTTTCGCAATTTTTAATCTTTAGAATCTCCCCCAACCGAGTAAGAAATCATACTAACTCATCATTTACAATTTTTTACCTTACAAAAATTTTAAAATTAAATTTGAAATTAGTATGACTTCTTTTAGTCCCACAACAAGTACTAAAACTACAGAAGTGACTTTAAAAAAATTGTTTACGTACCTGCACATCAAAGCGAGTGCTTGCTGCCTTTGTACTTGATTCCTTTGACTCGCCATTTGCTGGAAAAAGAATTACGGAAATTCCATTTTATCAGTAAACCATCAAAATGCTTATACTAGACAAATAATACTCCCCCCACCCTTCAAAAAAAAAAAAATCTTTACTTACGATAGGATATCAAGGATGGGTTGGGTAAGGTTCTAAAGATTAAGTTCTACAATAAGTTTCAAACTGAGGAATGGATTGGCTAACCTGGACATTAAAAGGATCCACTGTTGGCGAAGATGTTGCTTAGTTTTCTGTAGAAAAGGATCAGGAAAATCAAAAGAGAGAACGATAAGATTTATTATTTTTTTTTTAAAAAAAAATATCAGATTTTTTTTTAGCTCTTCAGGCCCCGACAAACCTCAGGTTCAGTCGAGGCGCCCAGATTGTCGTCATTTTTTTGTTACAATAACAAAAATATGCGAGCAAGGATAGATTCATTCATCATCAGAGCTTATTAGTTATCTTTTTTTTAAAATTACACAACCAACAAAAAAAAATTCTTCTAAGACCGATTACGACAAAAGATTAAAAGACAAACATTAATGTGGAAAGCAAACGCAAAATTCAAACGTTACTGTAGCGAGTCTCATTATTGTGATCACTTTACGACTGCAGCAACAGTAAAGTGGAGTTTTGTATAGTATGGATTCCCCATTCAACCATAAATTTACAACAGAGCTATCAAATAGCGATTCAATGTTTATTTAAGTAATGGAAATTTAGTTTAACTTGAGTTTGGTCGTAATGGGTCTTTTAAAAATAAATGGATTCCTTCGTTTTCGCATGTCATAAGCTTCCCATTGGAATGTTCTGCTTTCCAGACAAAAAATTTAAATAGTCACTATAACTTAGGTTGAAATCTGCATCAAACAACAGCATAGCTTTACAAACCCTAATACAAAGTGGCATGGCCAAAAAATTTTTTGGAGGGTTCTAGGCGAAGAGCACAGCGAAAAAATAATAGTGTGCTCAAGTGCAGATTTGTATCAAATGATGAGTGGCCTATGACGTCACCTTAAATGTAATTGAAAAAAATATCGTCATGCGCGGCCGGGACAAGTTTGAGACTCGAAGTGAGCAATGGGCAATGGCCGAAGAGATCATTTTAAAAAATTAGCTCACATTAAAAAAGATATTTTCTCAAGAAATTGGCCAAAAAAAATTCTTAAAAAATCTCCAGCAGAACCTCTGTTCACATGATTAAAACGAACGAGACCAAGTAAAAAAACACTAACCCGACAAAATCTGTTAAAACTTTTTACACACCACAAAGACACTTTTGATTTTGTCAGGCCCAATTTTATGAATATTCTATTTCAAAAAATTTAAAAAAAATCACTTTTTCTTACCTGTTGTTGATGTGCTAAGGTTTGCTTCATTAAAACCATTTTAATACTTTGTTCCATAGCATACTTCTTGGCTTTTTTGACAGCTTCTTCTTGATCCGAAGTCAATTTAGGTAATCCACCTCCTAATACACTGACTAAAGTTGACTTTGCTCCAGGACCTGTAATGTAAACCCAAAAATTCGCATTCGAAGACTTCAAAAAAAAAAAATTTTAAAGAGCCTTAACTCAAAGACTTTAAACAAACGAGATCAATGAACCGTTTAATATAATTTATGACGTGCAAGCACCACGCCTATTCATTTCCTGCCAAAAATGTTAAATACAAAATTAAAAAACAAATTACCTGGGACTAAAGCTCCAGTCTGGTTCAAGTCATATATTGGCCCAGGCAGAAAATCCGCAGCCGGACCATCTCCTATAACAATACAAAAATAAGAATTAGTAACTTGAAATTTAAGCAGCCAGCATGTCTCCCATGATTGTTTACTTAAAAAAATTTCCTCATTTTAAAAAATAGCATCTTATTATTACGCCTTCAAAAAAGAGGCGTTATGTTTTTTTTTCAATCATGGCAAACATTTGACTTTAATTTTTCGTATTACACAAAAAATTCACCTCAAACAAACAAATCTCATTTTTTAAAAAAATTCAAACATGAGGTGAGTTTCTTTGTATGTATAAAAAAAAATTGTGTAAATTCCTGGAAACGCAATTATTTAATAAATATTTTTTAGTGGGAAATATAATAAATGTTATATAGGGCTACCATAAAATTTGCTTTAAACATCTGACTCGACAAATCGTCAGGTTTTCTAAATATTTTGGAGTTTTAAAAAAAAAAAAATCAATTGCCATTGTAAAAACAAAAAAAAAAAAAAATTTTGCCCAGTTTTTCCCGCATTAAAAAAAATAACAGCCTTCCCTTTCAAGGTAAATTTTTTTTTTTTGATAATTACCGAGAAAAAAGCTGAGCTATAACGGAAAACTTATACAAAGCGACCTTTACCAAAAGGGTAATGTCAGATGGTGGTAAGTGAAGGAGGTCCCCTCAATCACGTAGTCCGCATGACGGTTGTCTGATATCATCTCAACATGACAACCCTACCCATAAAAACACAAAAAAGAGAGAACAAAAACCGATTAAAAATACTCAAAAATTTTTTTCTCCAGGCCAAATTACTTTTCGATAATCAGGGCAATGTAAAATGAATGCCTCCTCCTCGCTTCTGCAAACAAAATAAATCTCAACTCATTTTATTTACAATCCATTGCAGAAACGAAGATTTAAAAAAAAAAAATCGTAGCTAAAGCCATGTAGTTTAAAAATAAGTGTAAATCATTGTAGCTACTACACAAAATAATAATAAAAAATTCATTCAGACTCCTGAAAACAGTGTTTTAAAAACAAATCCAAATGTAGAGGCTGCTTCTTTTCTGGAGCACCAAAAAACTTTACAACAGCGTATCTTACCATCTGCGAACAATAAGCAGAGAGAAAAAGAAATTTTAATAAAATTTTTGCTAATATGCTTTTGGTAAAAAAAATATATAACTTGGTTTATTAAAATTTACTACCAAGTCAGGCGGGCAAATTAAAAAGGTTATTTATAAGTGACATATTTCATGGGTGTTAATCAAATGCTGATGATTGGCATACTTCATGGCTGACCTTCTTTTCTATCGTAATAACATTGTATAGGATTCCACATATGTGAAGTGAATGGTACTCGGGTGGCTCGACTCTTCACTGATTTTCTGCAATAACTCAAAGACAGAAATTTCTTGATTAGTTTTAATTTTGATCCGTCCTTTCCATTTTTTTTTTTTTTTGAATTTTATTCATTAATTTTACATTCTAATCAAGATATATCTATATTATTTCAGCCTCTTTTGCTTTCCATCTGCGATTGAGTTGCTGTTTGTGTAAACTCAAGAAATAGTAGCATGCCTCAAAAGGATGAGAATGCAGCATGGCAAATAATTTTTTTGAAAAAATTTAAAATGTAAAAAATTTTTTAAGCAGCTTCAGAAAAAATTATTTGATTGTTTTGAAACATGATATTTTAATGCTAGCTCAATAAGAGAAGATGTGGTCATTACTAGTAAACTAGCAACTAGGCAAAAAAATAAAATCTAGAATGCAGACAGATCTTAAGATGCACATGCATCCCTCAATTCAAAATCATTCTTATACTCCTAAAATTTTGTGGTACCATCCCTTCATTGTTTTTTCTTTGGGGAGCTTTAGGACATTGGGGTGCTTTGGGACAATGTGTTGAAAGACCGGGTGATTTTCGATGCAATAAATACTTTTAATAATTTATTTGCACCCAGCAGATGGAACAATCGTTTTGAGATAATACATAAAATGTTTAATGTCTATGTGCTTAGTTACAGGAAAAAAAATCAAAGTAAATTATCCTAAAATTCATTATAAATCACTTTAACGCATACCATATTTTTTTTTTGAACAAGCTAACATTTACACAACCACATTGCTTAGGCTATAATCACTTTTTGAATTGTACTGGCACACAAAAACAAAAACCTTCAGAAAAAAACTGATGCTGAATGACCACCAATTTCTACGAATAAAAAAATATTTATAAAAAAACATGACTTACCCCCTTCCATCTTTGGCTTTTTGGCTGTAGGTTCCGAATTTGTTTCTAGTGGAGGCGGTGGCATTGGAGGCAATGGAGGTTGCGGTGCTGTAGGCTGGAAAAAAATTGAATAGATTTGTTACATAATCAATATTGCAAAACAATGTCCTATGCTAACTTATTAACATCACAGAACTTTATTACTAGCCGCAGATTAATAAGCAAAACATTCTGCTTTTCATTCATAACAATGCCATTAAATAAATAATCAGGATCAATGAAAAATTCATGGAAGCAATAGTGTGAATACCAGCAGCATGGCCGCCATCTTGCTGGGTTGTTGATTCAAAATGCCGCAAATAAATATCTTCATAAAAAAATTACTTGAAGTGCTGACTAACGAGGCAAACATTTATCTTGTTAAGAACTTTTCTCAACCAATAAGCTTAGTTAAGAAGGATTTCGAAAAAAAAATTAACCGCCTACGACTAATAAGCGAAGTTAATGTGACATGACCAGGCCTTGCACACTCCCGTCATCAAACCCAAAAATTTCGAAAACTTACCATTCTATTTCCTCCGTTCATGGTTCCGTAGTTAGGAAATCCCATCATTGTCGTTAATTTAAATATCTACACTTAATATTTTTAGGAAGAAAGGCATAATTAATTATACTAGGACACCAACAATGACGATCGTAATCGATCTAAAGGCGTCACGCAAAATTCCATAGAGGAAAAAATATGGCGGCGGACCCGTTTCCGTTTCCGGTTAAAAATCCCCCCTCCGAAAGCCGGTTCACTTTTTTTCTATTTTTCGTTTAATAAAAGCACTTTTTCTTCATATGACACTTCACATATACGTCCCTGATCGTATTTTTTAACAATTTCACCTTTTTCGGCTAATATTTCTTCTATGTTTCTCTTCCCGTTTAAATCACTAAACCATTTTAAATTGTCTGCAATCAAATGATTATTTTCGCAACCTTCACAACGAATTATCACCACGCCTGTGTTGTAAGCTATTTTCGAAATGAATTTAGAATTTCTCGTATCACACTTTTTGCAAGTGAATTCAATGTACAGTTTTCCGTTATTATGAGTTTGTCTTACAAATTTCTGATTTAAATGGGGTACCCTTGATAAAAGATTCGGGTTTTTGATCCCCTTAGTATCGTTGGAAAAAAATGACGGAGAATAATGATTCCTTACACTTAAATTTCTTAATCGCGAGAAGTCGGTTTTTACTTTGCGAACAAAGTTTAACACTCGCAAATTATTAAAAAATATAGCCATTCAAAAATAAAAAAGAACTTTATTACACAATCCACGTCTTTTATTACTATATGGAGGTGGAGGACTCAATGTGGCGTTATCTTTTGTAGAAATTTGAAACTAATGTTAAACTAGTTTAAACTCCCATTTGCCATTAAATTTTGAGAAAAATCATTAATTAAAGTATGCTGAAATTAAGAAATTTTCTAGAATGACTTATTTTAATCCAATAAAAGTCGTTACTGATGCACAACGATGTAAAAAATTAAAATTGTTTTGAAATTTAAACTCGGCGCGATCATGTTTTTACTCTATGGACTTAGGAGGGGCTTAAGGGGTTATTTTAAGGGGCAACATTTAACAATATGGCGTACGTGTGTAGGAAAGTGTTGACAAACAAACTATGTGATTTTCTTTTCAAAATCATTAGATAAAACTCAATTAAAAAATGACTTTTTGTGTTTTCACTTATGCAGATATTATAGTGTTTAAATTATCCGATCGTTTTAAGTTTATTTTGAGAAATGATTACAGGCATTTACCAAACCGATTGTATACCATAGCTTCAATTATTTTTTCCGAATTTTTCACATTAAACAAATTCTTGGTACATAGTTTAAAATAATGAAAAAAGAAGAGAAATTTAGTACTTGTTTTCTAATATTAATTTTAACGGTAGTTTCTGTTATAACGAATGAATATCCGATACAATGTCCTGAAATGTGCAGTTGTGATTTTGCCCGTGGTCGAAGTAGTAAACCGTCATTAAATGAAAATACGAAATTAAAATGCGGAGGCAGAGAATATCCAGGATTTTCAGTACAGGATTTAAATTTTAGTTCAGTAGAAGCATACATCACACAGTTGGAAATTTCGTCCAGTGGAATTACACATTTGGAAAATTCATTTTTGAAATTACACTCATTGCAAAAATTAGATCTGAGTAAAAACGAAATTGATAAAATTGATATTAAGGCCTTTAGAAATCTTAGGAATCTCAGAAGACTGGATCTGTCTTATAATAAGATAACAGAAATTCAAAGTGAAATATTCGAGCCATTGGAATCGCTTGAAAGACTGAAAATTAATCACAATTTACTCGTACATGTTTATGATGGCGCATTTGATCCTTTGAAGTCTTTAAGACAGTTGTAAGTAGATTTATGTAACTAATTTTTGTGTTATTGAATTCCTGATTTTAATTTTTGTTGAATTTATTTACAGGGATATTTCTGACAACCCTTTACACTGTGATTGTGATTTAATGTGGCTTTTAGAATGGTCAAGAAACCATTCTGTTAAACTTGTACAACCTCCTAAATGTGAATCACCAATTTCATTCAAAAATCAACCATTGAAGAAAATTAAATTACACTGCAATGAGCATACAAGCGATTATACATCTGAAAATGGATTAGAATTAAAACCTATGCATGATCAAATCGTTTTCGAAGGTGATTCCTTATGCCTTAGATGTAGAAGTTTAACAGCAGGCGCGTTAGGAGGAGAAAGCAGAGATGTACGAGTTACATGGTCCTGGAAAAACAAAGATCCTGCTTCTTATTTTGATAAAATTAAAATCGAAAATCGATCATTCGCCGATCATGGTTTCGTTGAAAGTCAGTTAAGAATTGATCGAATCCAAAGAGATCACAGTGGAGATTGGTACTGCCATTTACTTTCGGAACAAGGAAACCATTCGACTGCCATTACTGTTATCGTTTTATCAGATGATAGTAAATATTGCTCGGAAATGGTTACAAGAAATAATAAAGGAGTTTATTTTTGGCCAAAAACGATTGTCGGCTTTACAGTTGATTTGCCTTGCGAAGGGGAACAACCCACAACTGCTCTGAATATGATAGAGCCAAGGGCTAGTTATTCATGCAACGAATCGGGCTACTGGGAAAATTTAAACACGACACAATGCCCTTATATTAGTGAAACTACAAAAATTTTAGAGCAGTTCTCTCGTGTTAATCTATCAATAGCTAAAGGCAGCGTTTTGGAAAGTGCTAAAAAATTAAGAAATTTCACATCTGATGGGAAGGTTTTAACTGATACGATGGATGTTGTGTTTATCTCTAAAACGATTGAAAATTATTTAACGTTTGTGAAGAGCGAAAAGGAATTAGGAACCGTTTTAGTCGATATAATAGCTGTCGTTATGCAATTGCCTAAATCCTTATTAACATCTGCTCAAAAGGAGAGTTTAGCATGTTCAAGTATAATTAAATCAGTGGAAACGATATCTAAGGATACGCCGAGCATTCAATCCCATAAAACTGTTCTTGCTGTGGAAGAATTTGGAGTGACTGGAGGAGCTTTTTCTGGTATAAGATGTATTTGGTACTCGAATTCTCGGAATGATAAAAGTCCGGGTAGAATTTTTCACTGTTCGACAAGTAACAAAACGGGACTGTTAGGGACGAGTGATAAAATTATAGAAGCTTCGATTCAGATTCCTTCTTCGTTGTTTTATCAGTTAGAAATGCAAGGGAAATCCACGAGGAACGCTCGACAGCTTATAGTTAATATGTATGAGAATAATAATTTTTTCCCGGCTATGAGAGATGCAGATGAGGATGTTACTTCGTGCGTAGTTGGGTCAAATCTGGGTGAGTCTTGTATAATTTTTTTTCGAACATAATCCTAGTTATTAAATTTGGGTTTAGCACAAAGACTTTTTTTGCTACCAAATTAATTTTTTTAAAAAAATTAATTGGTGAAAAATTTTTTTTCAGTCGGTGTTGAAGTTACTAACTTAACGGACCCTGTGTATATTATGTTGAGAGTGCCAACAGTTTCATATTCTGCATCACCAAAGCCTGTGTGGTGGGATCAGTCGTTAGATGATGGTAATGGTTGGTGGAGTCAAGATGGTTGTCAGCTAGCTCATTTTATGCAAGGATTAGTTGTCTTCCACTGTGATCGCCTTGCTTATTTCGGTCTTTTACAGGATACTCGGCTTATCAATGAATATTCAGGACGGTGAGTTTTCTTTTAAAAGTTAAATTTTAATCTGTCTTAAATATTTGAATTTGTCTTGACTTAAAAACTCTGAAAAGTTTCAGTAGAAAATTATTAATTTTTTTTTCCTTTTGTTAATTCCAGATACATAGGAGCCAAATCACGACTATGCCATCCGGCAGTTTATACAGGGTCATTTATATTAATAGTATGTTTAGTAGTATCAGTCGTTACTTACCTCATATCCCACAGCTTTATTCAAATGTCAAGAAGAGCTAAACATTCAGTAGTTAACACCTGGATATCAATATCTCTTCTTTGCTTCATGTTCAGGTAAACAACATTTTTTTTAAAAATAAATATTTTTACAACTCGAAAACTAAAACTAATAATTTTTATTCATATTTCTTAGTTGCGGAATATATCAAACCGAAGACATGAAAATTTGTCAAGGAGTCGGATTAATCCTCCATTACCTCTCCTTATCAACTCTTCTCTGGATGTCAGTAACAGCCAACAACATGTACAAACGACTCTCAAAATCCGATCATCTAGACAACGCAGCCGAAGACGATTTACCACCCGGCGTCCCGATCCAAAAACCAATCCTCGGACTATACCTCGTCGGTTGGGGGATCGGATTAATCGTCTGCGGCATATCCGGGGCCGTGAACTTACGAGAATACGCCGGTCAACATTTCTGCTTTTTAGGCTCAGGCCCAGCTTTAAGCGCCATTTTCGTACCAGCCGGGATCCTTTTAGCTGTGTTATCACTTTTTTATTTCCTAACTCTATGTGCCATTAGGGATAACGATATGAACGGACAATTATCAGAAGGTACTCAAGGTACTGAAAACGTAGATTTAGAATTATTAGAAGTGCCCGTGGCAAACGGATGCGTCGATAGGAGAAGTATACAAAGCATGGTGACGACGGATTCTGACGACGTCGAGGACCCCGAACATTCACCTATCATCCAATTAAAAGCGCATGTTATCGTACTTGTTTTATATTGCCTTTTATGGCTAACAGCAGCTTTATCAGTCGTTGACGCTTTCCGGGATTATTTTTCCTATCAAGAAGATATATTTAGTATTTTGTATTGTTTATTCGCATTTTGCTTGGGAGCTTTTATTTTATATTTTTATTGCGTCGCCAGGAGCGACGTCCGTTCTCAATGGACGGTTTTAAGAAAAATTATTCAGGGTAACGGATTTCAATGTTGCAGAAGTAGAAGCGTTTCCGATAGTCACGGGAACGTGCAAATCCCAACGACGGCTGTTGTAGTGACCAACAGCACCGGGACGCGTCATACAGTGTCAGCGCTTTCATCTTCGAGCGTTAACTCGTCCGGGCTTACGAATAAATCGAATAGCCACAGCGGGAATCGAGTCAAAGCCGTTAAAAAATTAAATAATTGCGATGCGAGAGAAGATTCGATCGTTATTCACAGTAAAACTACTAATAATGTTAATTTAGTAGCGATGCACAGGCAATTGTATCGTTCTAATAATAGCATGCCGACGTATCATGAAATATCCGGACCGGATTGCGTTGAGGCGTTTTACAATCCGAGGCAAAGCATCGTTGCCCGGAAATTTTTCAAGAAACAAAGAAGGAATAAGAGAAATGATTTGGGGTTGAGGAGGAGAGGAGATGGAGGAGGGACGAGCGACGGAGAAGTATCTCAAGCCCGGAGGACTTGGAGACCGAGCGCGGAAAGCGCTGTGTTCTTATCCTCCGATATGGAGAACACGAGCGATAAAATCGGGCCTACATTTTTTGGCTACGGCTCGAAAGTAAATAATACAAATATACACATCGGGCAAAGCAGCAAACATAAAAAATCTCAATCTCCTAAAAATCCGAACATACTCTCCGATAGCGATGATGAAAGTAGGAGCAAATTACCAATCGATAGGCTTGTTATCGGGGCGGAAGAAGAAGCAGGGACGTCTGCTTCCACAAAAAATAACGATAGGAATTTAAATTATGATTGCAGTTTAAGTAGAGTCGATGAAATCTCCGTTTCTGAGGAAGTCAACTCAACTGCTGTTAATTTATCAGAAAACAGCGAACAGAGAATGAAAGAAGTATCTCAGGAATTATTACCGAAGGAAGGAGACACAGACGATGATTATTCGAATGAAGTTTGTAATGACGTTACTCCAACCGGGCCTGATTATCGCACTGTTGAACTACAATGCAGCTTAGGAGAAAATAGTTGCTCGGATTTAAATTCTGAAATGAATTATTGTGATAGTACAAATAATGATGATTGCTCATCTCAAACAAATTGCTGCAATGAGGCGTGCCCACCTGATTGTTGTTCTAAAGATTTTACCGCAAACGGGATGGAAACGAATTCGTTTACCGAAAAAATTGATAGTTTACGCTTACATTCTGATAATTCTTGTAATGAGTCAGTTGAAGAGAAAGCAGAGAAAAGTTGTGTGAAAAAATCAACGCCTCAGTATGTTACTGTTGTTGATCCGCAATACGGTCTTGTTAAAGTTTCACTTGGAGAGTATAAAGAATTATTTCCTAAATCTACTCAGGATTATGATTATGATGATGAGGATGACGAGGAGGAAGATGATGAGACACTTATAGAACATTCTCCTGACTCAGAAAAAACTAAAAAGGAGACAAGTGTCTAAAAGTGTCATTCCAGAAAAAAATAGCATTTCGGAATATTTGAGTTTACAAATTTTCCAAGTTTGGCTAGTCGTCTAAAGTCCTTAAGTATAAAAATTGATTGCAGTGTGCCAAGAAAATTTTGTATACTCTCCTTGATGAAATGAGCACATTAGTTTATGAATACCCAATTTATCTTTCGCTCCAGTTTCAAATTTCTCTCAATCTTATTATAATTAACCATGACATTTTATTTATTCTCCAGTACTATTTATGCTCTTTCTATGTGTACAGTATTTATTTCTTTTGCAATTTCATTTTTTGAGAATGATTTTTATTTTATATTTATATAAAACATGCCTTTTATTATACAATTAGATATTATACTATTAGATTGGGAACACAGACTGATAGAAATAATAATATTATCATATCTGCCATTTTAGTAGTGTGCCAATTTTTTTTACTTGATTTTTTAAACGCTACAAACTTCCTAATTTTTTTAATGAAGAAAATGCCATTTTATCCGAGCCAGAACGCAAACACGATCCTCTTTACTTTACAACGAATTTTTTTTATAATTTTTTAATAAGATTGGCACGATTATGTAAAGAAAATGATTGTAATACATACGGTAAAGGAGTATGTAAATGTTTTATCGAAAGTAGCATATGGAAAATAATGTTTTTATAGCTTACTTTGGCATTAATTTTTTGCCTGATGTTGATTTTAGCGAAATAAGCTTATACGAAGCTAATTGAGTTTTGTAATTTATGTATAATTTATAAATAAATGAAAATAATTGGTATTTTTGTTTCATTGTTTACAATTTCTTATTTACCCGCGGAAATATAGTCAGCCATCTTGGTTTTTTCGTCATCATGTTGGCAACATTACAGAAACAGTCCGCCATTTTGGCTGATGTACGCTTGTTTTGGGTTATTAATTATCGAAAATGTTGTTGTTTTAATGGAAGTAATCATTTTAAAGTAGAGTTAAACCATGTATATTAAACAGGTAAGTTTAAAGAAATTCTAGCGGTTTATTTTAGATTCGCATTCGCTTATTTTCCATTCCATTTCGTAATGGTTAAATTGGCGGTGCCAAGTTTCATGTTTGTATACAGCTTTGTTATGTAGGAAAAAAAATGGGAATGGTAATCGGTTTCTGTTAATTGTTACAGGTTATTATTCAGGGTTTTAAAAGTTATAGGGAACAGACTGTAGTAGAACCCTTTGATCACAGGCATAATGTAGTTGTCGGACGAAATGGATCAGGGAAAAGTAATTTCTTCTATGGTAAGTGATTATTTACTGTGAAATTGATGTGTTTATAAATGGAAGATGAAACATTATATTTTTTCTCATTAGCTATCCAATTCGTACTCAGTGATGAGTTTTCTCATCTTAGGCCTGAACAACGTCAGGCATTACTTCATGAAGGTACTGGGCCTCGTGTAATGACAGCTTATGTTGAAATTATTTTTGATAATGCTGATGGACGTATTCCGGTAAGTTATATATTTCAGTGGATATTAATGAGGTTCTTAGTTAGATTACTTAGTTTTAAATTTAATTTTCAGATTGAAAGAGATGAGGTACCATTAAGAAGAGTTATTGGGGCAAAGAAAGATTCTTATTTTTTGAATAAAAAGAATGTACCTCGTCAAGATGTTATGAATTTATTGGAATCCGCAGGGTTTTCAAGATCAAATCCATATTATATTGTCAAGCAGGGAAAGGTATGTATTCTTACTTAATGCTTCATTTTGTTGTTATTATTACTTTTTAAAGTGAAATTTTTTTATTAGATCAATCAAATGGCAACTGCACCAGATTCCCAAAGATTAAAGCTATTGAGAGAAGTAGCTGGTACTAGAGTTTACGATGAAAGAAGAGAAGAATCTCAAAACATTTTGCAAGATACCAAAACTAAAATCGCTAAAATCGATGACTTTTTACACACAATCGATGAAAGATTAAAAACCTTAGAAGAAGAAAAGGAAGAATTGAAAGAATATCAAAAATGGGATAAAATTAGGAGATCATTGGAATATTGCATTTTTGATAAGGAATTAAAGGAAGCACAGAAAAAGCTTGCTGAGCTTGAAGATCAAAGAAAAAATTCCAAGGAGGTTCAAAACAAACTTAATAATGAATTAAAGAAAGCACAGGATGAAGTTCATAAAGCAGGGCAAGCTTTGCGAAAAGCAAAAAAGGATGTAACTGAAGCAAAGTACCAAAGGGATACTTTAAGCTCTGAACAAGCCCAATTGTTGAAGGAAAAGACAAAACTGGAGCTTACAATTAAAGATCTGACTGATGAAGTGTCTGGGGATAACAAATCAAAGGAACGAGCTGAGTCTGAGTTGAATAAGTTAAAAGAGCAAATCGATGAGAAGAAAAAGCAGTTAGAAAGGATTAAACCACAGTATGAAGAAATGAAGAAGAAGGAAGAAAATTGCAATAGAGAGTAAGTTTTTGAAAGCGTAAGTTGTTTTGTGGGAATTATTTTATTAATTTAATTGACATTTTTTTGATAGGTTGGCTTTAAAGGAACAGAAGAGAAAGGAGTTATACGCAAAACAGGGTAGAGGCTCACAGTTCACATCGAAAGAAGAGCGTGATCAATGGATTCAGAAAGAATTAAAATTATTAAAAAAGCAAATTAAGGATAAAGAGGAACATCGAGATAAGATTGCAGCTGATTTAGAAAAAGATGCGAAACGACAAGTGGAATTAGAAAAGGAAATCGAAGCAAGGACGAAGGATATGGAATTATTGAGAATGGAAATTGATAGGCATAACAAAGAATATTATGAAATTAAGAAGAAAAAAGATCAGCTTCAAGTTAAAAGAGGGTAAGATTTTTTTATTTATTAATTTTTTAAAAAAGTAAATTTTGGCTAATTTTACTTGTTTTGGATTAAAGGGAGTTGTGGAGGAAGGAAACGCAATTAAATCAACAGTTGACATCGTCTAAGGAAGATTTGGCGAAAGCTGATCAAGCTCTTCGATCATTAGCCGGAAAAGTAAGTTTATATGAGGTTTAAGATTAATGCAATTCAGCCTGAATCGGATTAACTTTTTTTTTACGTTTTTTTAGCCCACCCTAAACGGACGTGACAGTGTATGCAAAGTTCTTGAAACCTTCCGTGAAAGAGGAGGACACTGGAAAGATATAGCTGATAAATACTACAACCCTGTAATAGAAAATTTCACCTGCGCTGAAAATATTTACACTGCAGTTGAAGTTACGGCTGGCGCCCGTTTATTTCATCATATCGTTGAATCCGATCGTGTAGGAACTGAAATTTTAAAAGAAATGAATAAGCAAAAGCTTCCTGGTGAAGTCACATTCATGCCTCTTAATAGATTAATCGTCAGAGAACAAAATTATCCAAAAACTGAGGTAGGTAGT
Organism: Liposcelis brunnea; assembly: GCA_023512825.1. Taxonomy (NCBI): domain Eukaryota; kingdom Metazoa; phylum Arthropoda; class Insecta; order Psocodea; family Liposcelididae; genus Liposcelis; species Liposcelis brunnea. Next base: position 16,811,369 of record CM042073.1, read on the forward strand.
GAATTATCTGACACTTTGCAGCTGAAAGTAGAATAATTTAATGACGAAATTTTATTTTAGGACGCCATTCCAATGGTTTCAAAACTATCTTTCGAACCGCGATACGAAAAAGCTATGAGATATTTATTCGGCAAAACCCTAATCTGCCGTAATTTGGAATCAGCTACAAATTTAGCACGAAGCACAGGTCTCGATTGCGTTACATTAGACGGAGATCAAGTATCATCGAAAGGTTCGTTAACCGGAGGTTATTTCAACAGTTCCCGGTCGAGATTAGAAACTCAGAAAAAGCGTACTGAACATAAATTAGAAATGAAAAAAATAGAGAAGGAATTAAACGAGCTAAAAAATGAAATGAAAGCTATGGAGCAAGAAATTAGTGCAGTCGTCGCTGATCTTCAAAAAACTGAAAATAAAAACGCTAAACATAAGGACAATTACGATCAGTGCAAAAGCCAAATTCGATTAATGAAAGAAGAGCTTCAAGGGATTGAAAGGTACAAAAATCCGAAGGAAAGGTCGCTTGTTCAATGTTCGTCTAGTTTAGAAGCTATTAAAACCACGAAGGAAGGGTTGGAAAACGAGCTTCATCAAGAGTTGATGGAGCAGTTATCGAGCGAGGATCAGAAAGTGGTTGACCAGCTAAATGATGATATTAGGAGGTTGACGCAAGAAAATAAAGAGGCCTTTACGATGAGAATGCGACTTGAAGCTGAAAAAAATAAACTGGATAATTTGTTGACGAATAATTTAATTCGGCGTCATGATGAATTGATTCAGGCTTTGCAAGAAATTTCGGTAGAGGATAGAAAAAGGCAGTTAGAAAATTGTACTTTGGAGTTAGGGAATGTCGAGGCTAGGATTACAGAAGTTAATAAGGATTTCAAGGCTATGGAAAAGAGAGTTAAAGAGGCGACTGATAAGGTAATTGGTTTTATTTGGATTTTTTTGAAAGTTCAAGGGAACTTTGGCTAAATAGATCGGTTTTGTTTTTATAGCAAAAGAGAGAACAATCAGCTTTAGAGGAATGGAAGAATAAAGAGAAGATAGCGCAGGATAAATTGGATGATGATTCGAAAGGATTAGAAAAAATTGGCAGTAAGGAAAATGCATTGAAGACGAAGATTGAGGAAGCACAGAATAAAATTACGGAAATGGGCTCGGTACCTTCGGTGGAACTTATACAAAAATATCAGCAGCAAAACCAAAAATTTGTAAGTTTGAGCTAGTGATTGCATTTTTTGCTTTTTGTCAAATTAGCATCAAACGGCCATTTCTTTACTCATTCTACACGAAAGGAAATATTTATAAAACGTTTTATTTTTTTCCAGCTATTTAAAGAACTCGAGAAGGCTAACAACAATTTAAAAAAATACAGCCATGTCAATAAAAAAGCTCTCGACCAGTTTATCAGTTTTTCGGAGCAAAAAGAAAAGCTTTATGAACGTAAAGCTGAGCTTGACAGAGGGTGAGAATTTTTTTTTTAAATTTCAAAATTCAAACTATTTAAGTTTTTAAACAATTTTTTCCTTCCATTTCTTTCAGTGAGGAAAAAATTCAAGAACTACTGAACCATTTGGAAACTCGTAAAACCGAAGCTATCCAATTCACTTTTAAACAAGTCGCTAAGTATTTCTCTGAGGTCTTTAAAAAATTAGTTCCTCAAGGAAGCGGCGAGCTTGTTATTCATTCAAATAGATCAGCTCAAGGAAGTTCAAACGAATCATCAGTATGTGTTGAATCAATCCACAGTTACAAAAAAAAAAAAACATTTTTCCTTTTATTAAAAGTAATCATTTATTTTTTTTTTAGCTTGACGTCACCTCAGCTGATGAATATACAGGCGTAGGCATTAAAGTTTCATTCACATCTACCAAAACAGGTGAAATGAGAGAAATGAATCAATTATCAGGGGGTCAAAAATCCCTCGTAGCTCTTGCTTTAATTTTCGCCATTCAAAAATGCGATCCAGCTCCTTTTTATCTTTTCGATGAAATCGATCAAGTATGTATTGATTTATAAACTTATAGCACTTAACCTCACTTAAAAATAAATTAATCCTTTTAAATTTTTTTTAGGCTCTCGACGCACAGCATAGAAAAGCAGTCGCTGATATGATTCACGAATTATCAAAAACAGCCCAGTTTATCACGACCACCTTCAGGCCTGAGCTTTTAGAGCATGCACATAAATTCTACGGTGTTAAATTTCGAAACAAAGTCAGCCACGTTGATTGTGTATCAAGAGATGAGGCTTATGATTTTGTTGAAGATGATACCACACACGGTTAATTAATCAGTACTTATGACTATTCAGTGTTTTATTCAATTTTAATTGAAGTAATCAGTTTTCATTTTTATTTTTAATTCGACGAATTTCAGTTGTGTTTAGAAAAAAATCATGGTGGTTTTTGGAAGCTTTTTTCCTTTTAAATTTTCAGGCGAATCAATAAGGCTGTTGTTTGATGTATTATAAAATCTACGAAAAAAGAACGGTTTCCGTACAAAATGATCTCCCAGTTCATTTCATTATAAATCGTAAATAACTTTATTCTTTTAGATTTATGGTCATATTTTTAGATAGTAATATCATATATTTTCTTCTCTGTACAATTTTAATGTTTTTAGGCCAAATTTGAGAAAGATGCATTCGATTTTAATAAAAAATAGTAGTAAAGCTTTTTCTATAGGAGTATTTGTTTTTGTAAGCCTAGTCCTAGACCTTATTAAGTTCTATTTATGACTCCTTCCTCTTTATAGTAATTTTTTTAAATTACTGAAACATTCTGAGCATTAGAACTGATTTTTTTTTGGAATAAAATAGCATTTTGTTTCGATGGCTTGCCTATCGGTTTGTCGGCCATTTCGAACGCTTTGATGGCGTCCAAATTTTTTTCTTTTTCAAAATCTGACGAAACCAAATAATTTTAAACCTTTTATTTCATTATTAAACTCATATTCCCTCTCTTGTGATGAAGTAATGAACATAAAAAAACAAATAATAGGTATTAATTAATATTCAGAGGAAACTTTTTAGTTTTTCGATTACGATCATACTTGATCCTGGTTTTAAAATCCCCCAAAAAACATTTTGCATATCAAAAGCCATGTTTCCCAGATGACGGCTCATCCGGACGTCATAAAACAAGGAAAACCAAAAATTTTCTCATACAAAGAATAACTCTCAAGCGCCAATTCATGAGAACAATAAAAAAAATGATGCAAGTTGTTTTGTCGTGTCAGTAGACAATTGAAAACGTAGCAAAAAGGTTTGCTATTGGCTAACCATGGCTAATGTGAATAAAAACAATCCATTTCATTTCGTATAACTAGTTTCAAGTGATTATTTATTTAAAATGTGATTACTCGCGGTATTATTCGTTCTAATCATAAATGACATTCACTTGCATATCGAGCATAATGTGTGAATAGGTTTTAATTATGGAATCGGATACTCCATTAAAAAAAGGATACCTGTTGATTCCTTCGCAAGGAGTGTTTGGACATTTGAAGGTATTGAAAACGCTTATATTTACTTTTCGAGGGTATTATATCTATTTTTGATGAATCTTCCAACCATTGTTTCAGTTTATTAATGATATTTTTAATATTTTTGTGTTTTTACCATTTAAAATCGGGTTTGAATTACTCTATTATTTTTGCATTGTCGTGTAATATTAGTATCTGTTTGGGTTATCGTCTTACTTGCAATTTTATATCGGTTTCAAATCAAATTTTTAAGGAATTGTGAAAGTAATTTTTTTTTATGTGTTATAATTTTTTTTTACAGAAATCATGGCAGAAAAAATACTGCCAGTTATACAAGGCTAGTAAATATGGAATAGAACGATTAGAATTTTTTGATAATGAAGAGGATGCAAATACAAATGTATCAGGATCTAGATTTATTACGCTAGAAAATTGTGTTAAAATAACAGCGGATCCTCAAAAAATGCAGCCAAATGTGTTTGTGGTAAGTAATACTTGCTAATTTTTTTGATATTAACGTCTTTTGGATTTTTTTAAAGCAGGGCAGAGTATTAATTATAAAGCATCATCGTGTGTTGACTCAAAACAATCATGAGAATGTAAACCTGCTTTTTAATTCTTTTAATAACCTGCTTGTTAGATTCTCTCATTATTTGACCTATTCTTAGATCTAGATTTGAAAGATGAGTAGGATTATAAAATTGAAGTAATCCGTTCAAATTTTTTGTTTTTTTGCTTTCTTATGACCTAGTTGGCAAATGCAAACATTTTTATCTTGGTTCCTAGAATTCAAAAAAAAAAAAAAAAAGAATTTAGTAGTTATTATCTGATAGTGTCAATATCAAAATCAAAGCAAATAAGACAATTTTTCCACATTCACGCAAAATTAAAATTTCTATCTTATAATTAATTTTTGCAAACTTTTCTGCTCCCATCAGGTAGTAACGAAAACATCAAGCTACCACTTTGCATCTGTCGAAGAAAGTGAAATGCCGGAATGGCTTTCAGCTTTTCAGTCAGTTGCATTTAAGGAAGGCTCTAATGCCCCTAGCATAGAAGAGGATAATGACTTATATTGCTCATCAGGAGAAGGTTAGTAATTTTTTTTTTAATAATTTAAACTTATGTCATATGGCAGATACGTTTCCGATCATTCGCGTGGGAAAATATTTTTATACCTTGACAGTATATTTATCTTTAGGCTGACTATTTTCCTCTTGCGTTAGCGCAAAGTCCGATTATTCAGCTAAATCATAATAATTATTCAATCGGATTTGTTTTGAGGTTTTAATTTTAAACATCGCTTGCACTGGCACTTTTTTTTTCTTTAGCTATGTTTTGACGTGAAAATAAAGGTTAATAAAAAAAAATGACGTCTTTTGTGACATTTGTACACGCTAAATTAACTTATTGTCATTGTGTTTGAATGCACACGGTTGTAGAGTTTATGTTTTTTTAAATATGGTTTTCCTGGAAATAAGACGATAATTAATTAATGTAATGAGATGGTCTATTTTAGAACGATTTGAATGTGTGAATATGACTTTGTATAAAAAATTAGAGTCTTTTTTTTGATAATGAGCCAGGAAAAAAATAGTTTACCAGGCGCTGAGAATTCAAAGCTTTTTTTGCGAAGAGGCAGAGGAAGGAATGCGAAGATATTGGTTAAATTTTTATTCAATGCAAGAATTGCAATTCAGTCAAGTTGTCATGTGCATTCATACTAAAAATAAATTTGCACCTGAAAATGGCAACTTTCCAAGGAATCAGATCTCACCGTTTAAACTTGTCCATGAGACGAGGGTAAAGGTCAAGAACTTTTTCCTCATCGTCCCTTTTTAATACCGGGAAATAAATAATTCTGCTCCGGAATTGTAATTCGAGCTTGAGTTGAGTTTTCACAAAATTTTTAAATTCCTTGATGAATAAATTGCGTAACATTCCTTATTAAGACCTTCTTTTGATCTTCAAAAACCCTTAATTTGCAGTAATTGAGATGGATTTGAATAAAAAAAGGTGAGCCCCCGCTCCCTAATCCATTCGCGCTTTATTTTTAATTACATGCCGGTTTACGTAATGAAATTCACCGCATGACTCTTAATTTAAAAAATTAATTTTTTCCCCAACGTGATAACGAGGGATTTTTTTACGATAAAACTATTACATACGGGATTTAACGTGACTTACTAATAATAGTAAAATAATTACTAGATATAAATATTCATATAAATTCGGGCCATGATTCACATTATTTAATGCAAAAATTATAAAAATCGGGAATTACATTTTTTATCAAAGTAATCGCGTTGATGCTTATGGGTTTATTTAAATAGGCCTGTGATTATTTAAATATTAGCATGTTAAATGATAAAGCTAGATAAGGATTTTTTTATATGTTTCAACACAAAGTTGCGGTTTGTCCCGTGAGAGTAATTTTTATTTTTTTTAAATGTCGATGTAGAAAAAAATTTAAATTCGATAAATGGATTTGAGATTAAAACATTTAGATAAGAGTGCAAGAAGCGTTGACCTACATTATAATAACATGATAACTGGACGCTCCCACGTCTTGGATTGCCCGGTGATGGTGGAATTAATTACGATATGGGATTTCCCTCATTGCCTTGATCGGCAAAATGTTGACGATGAATCACGCTTTCTCTTAAAAATCTGGGCTTAGTCTATTTTTTTCGTTTTTTTTTTATTGTGGCCTGAGGGTGAATGATTTATTTCCTATATCCGCTCTTTCATTATTTTTTTAAAGGTTGCGTTTTGTTTTAATTTTTTTTGATTGATACGACATTTCTTGGAATAGGTTGTTTATTGAGACTGGAAATTGAAATCGAAGATATAAGTTAAAGTAATTTTTCTTGAAACAATTCAGAGCTGCCTTATTACAATATTAAAATTTAAAAACTTCCTGGATTAACTTTGCCGTTTAAGTCCTTTTTTTTGGCCCAAGTTTGTAAAGGCCACTGTTATCTTTTAAGTATTTTTGGCAAATTTTCGTGGCAAGAGAAATTTTTTTTTAGTTTATAAAATAATTTGATAATTTAAAAAATTTTTCTAAGATTATTTTTCTAAAATTTTTTTTAACCAAAATTATTCAGGACTTTTTTGAAATTTTTCTTGAGGAAGACGAATTTTGGAAATCTTCTTTATTCCCCATAAAATTTTTTCGAACAAAAGGATGTAGACAAGGAAAATTTTTTAAAACATTTTTTTTAAAAATTTTTTTAGCATTTTTTTAAAAAATATTTTTAATTGGATTTTCCGGAAAAATTTTTATTTCAAAATTACAAAAGGATCTGATGACTTAAACCATCAACAACTTTTGGTATGAATTTTTCTAGACTGATTTTTTTCTTTCAAAAGACCCCAATGTCCCTAAAACGTGGGGAAAATCCAGTTCGACCCCTGCTGCAAGCCAAAATCAAAACCAGCCATTAATTTTACTTTTTTCATCTCCATGAGCTATTTAGTTTCCTCATTATTACAACCAAATTTTAATTTTTTTCAGGTGTCTTCGCCGTTAAACTAGTTAACTCTGAAGTATCAACCAGATGCGGCCTTGAACCCGGGCCATACACCCTCTTACTAACCTCATCTGCCATTCAACTTCGAGACGCCAAAGAGCAGCAATTATTATTCACGTGGCCTTACCTCTACATTAGGAAATACGGATACCGAGACGGGAAATTCACATTTGAAGCCGGTAGAAAATGCGAAACGGGGGAAGGAGAATTCATGTTAGAATACAGCAACCAACAGGAAATCTATCGATGTTTATCACTAAAAATGAAAAGCATGAGGAAATTACTAGGCGGGGAAGTACCGTCATCTCCTTCTATTTTCTGCACGGATACCTCAAATCAATTCCAAGCGGCTTTAAGCATGGAAGCCAGATCTCGAAGTCCGCTGCCACCATCTCCGAACAGCATGACAAACATCCTCGACATGGATTTAAACACATCGAATCAGTTTAAATCCGTCGATTGTATCGCCAATTTACATTTTAATAATCCTCCTTCACTAAAACCAAAATCAACGTCCATAAATAATATCTTCGCTCTCGCGAACGAGTCTCCACCCGCGATCCCTTACAAACCAAAACCGTTAATCTCCCCGACAGTCGAAACGAATCCGTTAATCGTAATCAACGCACCGTCTCATTTACAACCAAAAAATTCCTCGGAAAAAATTAGTAGAAAATCGCCTAATTTATTCAGAGCGACGCTCGTCGATATCGACATCAACGACGCTCCCGAATTACAACCTAAACATTCGGAGAATCAATCCGTGGCACCACCGTTAAAACCAAAGCCGATGAAACCTCCTAGAAAAAACGCGTTTTTACCTAATAGTCATAAAAGTGCCAACGGTGAAGATTCTTCTAGCAGTAAAAGATTTTTCAGGCAGAAAAGCGATTCGTCGAAACACAAAGGTCCGATTTTACCCCCTAACGATGTTCCCAATATGGTAGCGCCTTACGATGAGGTCGAAATTCGACTGGATGCTTGGAAAACTCTCGGAGTCGACGAAATGACCCATACGGAAAGACCTTTTAGCCAATTAAAGAACGCAGACTCGAGCATGGACTACGAAACGATAGAAAAACCTTTGGACAACGGGAAGCTGAAAGAAATTCAAAACGATAAAATGGTTACAAATGGGCAAACGACAAAGCCTCCCGTTCCTAAATTTTTACCTATCAAACCGACGTGCGTGGCTGGGAATTACGACACTTTAAATCATTTTGGGAACACGTCTAAAACGAACGGAAAATCCGGGTATAAGCAAATTATTATTAATCATTCTAATCCTTCGAGTCCGATTACTTCCGATAACTATAGCTTGTTAGAATCATACGCGAATAATCAAAATCATACTTATCATGATTATGACGAGGTCGACGAGTCTCCCGAGGCTTGTCGACCTGCTGATGATTCTCATTTGGGCTATGGGATGATTAGGAAGAAATCAGACGCTCAAAACCAAAGTGATCTCCGAATTCCACCTAAACATAAGGTTTATAATAATATGGAATATGCTGTCATTACTAAATCTAAGCATGTCTAGTTTTAAATATTTTAAAATCCGCTTTGAATTGTATTTGATTGTATTAATTTCATCATCATGACTGCTCGAATATTATTCTTGTGGAAGTCGCCATGATACTTAACATGGAGTTCAATTTTGGCTAACAGTTTGCCAGTCTCTTTTAATTTAGGGGCTCTACATCCTACAGACTCTAAATTAAAAGAGACTGGCAAACTGTCAGTCATTTTTAAAACGCTATGTTAAACATCATGGATCTTCACAGGAGAATCCTCCGCAGCAATGACAGTGAGCGCATCTAAATATATATAAAAAGATAGATTCTTTAAATAATTATGAAGGCCTTGTTGAAAATGTCGGCCATGTTTACAATGGGAAGCAGAAGAATAATTTACATGGTGGAATAAATATCTATACTTTCTATACTAGAGAGACTATAATTAGAGAGTCGCCAACTCGGCTTTCTTTTAAGCTGGTTCCTGATTGGCTGGGTTCCCAACATGGCTCCACATGACGCACATAACCTCAAACTGATTATAGTCTCTCTATTCTATACCTTCTGCTTGCCCTAGTCAACTGAGGTCCTAAAAATCTTTTCACAAACTTGTCTTTTTTTTTTATTGCGATTTTGTTCATTAATTACAATTTTAATATTTTGTTTAAAAAATAAAAGATCAAAAAGCGTAATATTTTACACTTCGTACTTAGCATACGAAAAACCCGAATTCCCAATCGTTTAAATTACAATGAAACGATTACAATTTTACTTGATACAACTAGACTGAAAATATTTTCGTAGTTAAAAACTTACTAATACACTGTTTGTAGATTTCGTTTGTAGATTTTATTGTAGAAAGAAACTTATTATTTTTAAGTATACAAACCTGAAGTATACAAATCCGAATGTGTTTATTATACATTCTTAAATTTTTAATAATTTTACAAAAAAAATGATGAACTAGCTGTATTCATAAAACAATTTTTGTAATAATTAATTTTTATTTAGGAAGTGATGCCGTAGGAGGCTAACATACGATCATATTCCAAATATTAGTAGAAAAGTGTTAGTTTCCTATATTTTTAAATAATGCACAATTTCTTAGGGGACCAAAGATAATTAAAAAAAAAAAACTTTAGTTTATATTATAGAAAGTAGCTAAATTTTTCTTTTAGGGTATTGCTCAATTATCGTTAATCCCCGAAGGTAAAAAATTGACTTTTACGATACCTTTTTGTGCTCTTATCTTTTCTTTTTTATTGATCTCAGTTCAGGGGTCTCTTTTTTTTTTTTTTTTTTAATCTCGATATACGGACTGAAGCGAAAGAATATTTTTTTTGTAAATTTCTCAGTATTACGGAGAGAATTTTATCGCCTGATTTTGTTCAATTTTTCTTTTTCCATTTTCTTCGGGTAGTTTTTTTTTTAGATTATTGTTTGTATTATTATGTAGAGTTTGGAGGATTTATTATTATTTTATAAAAAGTTTTACGATTTTTTTTTTTTTTTTGGAAAACATTTTTCTCAGTGGCCAATTTTAAAGCAATATGAAAAAAAAATTTATTTGGCAAATTTAAATGTTTAGATTTTTAAAAGAAAAATTTAAAAGTGACTTAAAATTTTAGATTCTTTTAAAAAATATTTTGTGCAATCATCGGTGCCTTTTTAAACGATGAAAAATGTGATAAGCAGTATATTTTTATATGAAAAATTATTGTCTGTTTGAGTTTTTTAAAAAAGCCATAGCAAGGCCATTTTTGCTGTTTGTTAAATAATTAAATAACGGGTCTTGGACTTTTTTATTTTAAAATTTTGACTTTTTACTTGTAAGTTGAAAAAAAATTGCGAGCTTAATTCCCTGGTAGCAAATTTCAATGCAATTATGAAAGATTCTCTTCCCAGAAAAATCTAAAAGAAATATTAAAAATGAAATTTTTCAATATCAGTTGGCAACCATGCGGTTAGTAGCACTTGTTGTAGTTCGGTAAATAGTTACTGGATGGAGCTGGTGTTGAACCTAGCGGAATTATAGGGGCACTAATGTCGTTTTATTCAATACTCTTGTTGCTCTAATTCTTCCTTTTAATCTAAACTTAAAAGTCGAATCATAACTTTGGCATAATTTAAAAGTGATTCAGTAATTTTGCTACTGGGTTAAGCTTCTGCAAAAAATGGTTAATTACATGATTTAGTATTATACAGTATAAGCAGTTGATTTGCAATGTTTATAAATATTTTTGTAAATAATAAAATAAGACTGTAATTGAAATTTCTAACGGAATATTTTAAAAAAAATATTGTATCGGAGTTGGGAAAAGCAGATAGCTTATAAACAGAAAGTAGTTAGTTGTTGGTCAAAGGAAAAGGGCAACTCAAAACTTTACCGCTAGTGTCGCTGCGATCGAAAAAATATCACACGTTTTCCGTCAGCACAAAACTGCGTGGATGATGGCGGCAGGTCCAATTTGGTAATTAATCCAACAAAGCCAGCAGATTCAATGAACAGTTGTCTACTTTCTCTTTATAAGCTCTCTAGAAATAAATTTCAAAAACTTATTCTTAGATGATAGGAGAAATTTTGCACGGCGAGAATAAGTTTTATATTAAATTATTTCCCAACTTTGCTCCTTAGACTTGTTTATTTAACTCCTTAAACCTAGACCTAGGTACGTATCATTTCTTAAAAACTATATCAATATTGTCAACGAACTACTAACAAAATGACCTTTTCTTTCAGTTACTCTTCAAGCACTAGTAAAGTTTTCCGGAAATGTGTACGATAGTGAGTCTTTGTATTGGAGAGAAGACATGTTTGGACAGTTAAATCAATCATCCTGCATGCGAACCTCCCCCGCCGGGGTAAACAGCTCAAGGTTATATTTTGATCTGACCTCATTTCTTCCGGTAAAATCCGACCTAGTTTCTCATTTGAAGACAATGTCCAAACATTGTTGAAAGTGCGAGTGCAGTGAACGTGAAAAAAGAAAAATGTTTTTAAATTTTTTTAGTAAAAATTTAAAAATTAGTTTAGGGTTAAATTGTAAAAAGTTAATGGTGTGGCGGTTGTAAATGTGCTCGATATTATTTTAAAGAGTGGTGAAAAATGAGTGCTAAAGTTTTGCCCAGTTTGTTATATTTTAAATGGAACTTTTATCTCAATGTGCGGTGCTGTAATTTTGGGTAAGCCTCTATTATATTTTTTTATTTTTTTAAAAGGCAAAAAGCTTCAGACAAGTTCCAGTCTAGCTTTCTGCCTGTATAAATAAATTTCAATAGTAGGATTAGATCCAAACCTCGTTAAATTATCAACACCGAACCCGGCAGTGTTTGGCCTATATGAAGGCAATTTTAAACATAAATCATGCACGATTGCCATCCACGTTCGGCCGCCATGTTAGGCTTCAGAATGTAATAAGGTTATGATTAGGTCCATATAGAATCAAGCGTGTGTGTTGTTGCTGCTCAATTAATTATTTACATCCTTTTTCAAACAAAAACGTGTCCCACAACGTAATCTGGGGCATCGTGAAGATAATTATAGCACTGTTACTATTCAACGACTAATTATTAAACCACAATGAGCGCCCCTATCGGAATATTTGGAACTAATGTAGTTTTTTGTCTATTTCAAACTTGCAGATTTACAATAGACTACATTATAAAATCATTTTCATCCACCAATCTCTTACACTTCAACCATACATACTGAGAACACTAAATTAAAAGGAACTGATAGAGACGCGTCTTCTGCCTTTAATGGCGGCTCAAAATCAGTGTCTTATGCGTGGTTTGAAAAGTCGCGAAAGTCTAATTTGGGACATGATAATTTTGTCACTGATTCGATCGCCATTTTGAAACGATTTCACTTTTAATTGTGTTCATTCTTATTAGATTCTATTCTTTAGTCCGCCATATTGAAATATCATTACCTCAATTATAGATTTTTCATAACAGCTCTCCATGTGTTAGCCATTTTTATAATCAAGAATTATGAATTATTGTTTCCACCATACTTTTCTATTTTTAATGTCTTACACCTTGTACGTAAGGCAATGGGAACTCAACAATGCTGTTTAATGCAACCAACAGATGGCAGCATTTCTTGCTTAAGCTAAGTATTGATAATGGTGACGTGGCTAAAACATAGCTTTCACTTGAATATTTTAATTTACTTTCTTTATTTAATTATTTTTGTATACTTTCCAACAAATCATTATAGGCTCAATAGGTTAACCTACAATAAAATCTCGATTAATGCTGAAAATAAACGAAATCCTTCAATAAGTAAAGGATTATGTTTTGATTATGACGTCATCATCCGCTGTGAAACTTATTGGTTGCAAGTCACCACAACACTAACAAACATTAATTTTTTTATCAGTCCTTACCAGTCCAGTCCTGATTTTTTTTTTCATAATCCTCCACTACATCCCCATTATTAATCTTTTCCATAACCAATCAGAAAAAAGTAAATAAAGGGATCATACAACCCTCCAAGGCCGCTTGAAAATTGAAAGTCTATGACCTTTAAAATTAACTCGTTACAAATTCTAGACTCCTCACGAAATATAGGCCAATAGGAGTTCATCACATCAGACAATCTTTTTCGCTATTTTTTCATTTCAAAAAAAAATTTATTATTTTTCCTTATAACGCCCAAAAATAAATTTTTTCTTTTTCAAATAAGGAAAAAGAAAATTATGAATCAATATGTCGGAAAGTGAAAACAAATAAAAATAAATAATTCCCCCTTGGAAAGAAAGAGGACATTCGTAAAATCACGCAAACCCACTCAAATGAATCCTCTTCCAATCTTAAAAATCATTTTTTCCATTTCGGGTGCACGATTTTAGTATACGAGGAAAATTAATTTCAAAATGAAATATTTAGATGAAAAGGCGATGACTTTTCATAATTTACGAATCATTTTTTATTGGTTTTTCAATTTCGGGTTTTGGGATTTTTTTCCTTTCAGCCATAGAAGATGGAAATGACACCGGGGCGGATTTATCTCCTCGTAAGCATGGTTTGTTATGTTTATGCTGATGAATATTACTCGGACGTTTACAATACCACAATTGGTAAGTGTAATGTAGTTCTAAACCTAATTTTAAAACACTTTATAATTTTATTTTATTAAAAAATAAAGCTGTGATTGTCGAGCCGAAGTTCATGTCGAATTTGAATGTGGATTTGGCAGCCATTGTTAAGGGTTTGGTCGTGGAGGCTAGGAAGCAGTATTTGAAAAGTGGGGATCTCACCGTTGAGTTTCACACGAGATCTGATATTGTTGTCAGGAGAAGTAAGAATTTTCGTCAGGATTTTTAAAAAAAAAATTTTGTGGGAGTCAAATAAAACGATTAATGTTTTTTTGTAGATTTAGCTGCGGTTTTGTCTATAGCTTCGTGTACGAATACGTGGAGTCTTTTCAGAAATGCAGAAGATGAAAGCATTCTTCATTTAGCTATTACAGAAGCGGATTGCCCAAGATTACCTTTTGCAGAGGCAATTACGGTTCCGCTTGTTAGGGGAGGAGGTGAACTTTCGCAAATTATTCTGGATTTAAGGACAATTCATAGCATCAACTGGAAATCGGTTGTTTTGTTTTATGAAGCGTCTGCAGTTGGTAAGTCTTTTCTTCGAAGCATTTGTATCATTTTTTGTCTTTGCGAATCAAAATTTACAAACTAAAAATCGTATTTATTCCAAACTAAGGCTAGGTTAGATATTTCCTTATTATTTAGATATTGTTTCAAAAACTTTACGATATATTTTACGATGTACATTTTCAGATCGAGATGAAGTGCAAAGAATCATAACTTCTTTATCACTGGCTTCGCAAGTTCATAACGTGGATCCCGGATCAGTTTCCGTTTTTAGGTTAGGAGGAATAAACACAGACTGGGGCAGGTAAATTCAAGTGAATCTGCATTTACTAATTACTAAAATTTGGCAAAATTAATTGCTATGCGCTTTTTCCAGGCGAAAACAAATCTACAACATCCTTTCCGACTTCCCAGTCAAAAAACTCGGTAGCAACTTCCTAGTAGTCGTTAGTAAAGACCTTGTCGGCGTTGTTATGGAAGTTGCAAAATCCGTCGGTCTAGTTCATCCGATTTCCCAATGGCTGTACGTCGTACCAGATACCGACCGGGATCATGATAACGCCACGGCATTTTCATCACTTTTAACAGAAGGAGATAACGTTTCTTTCATTTATAACGTTACTTCGTATGATCCGGGATGCGTGGTTGGGATTGTCTGCCACATTGAAGAATTACTCAAAAGCTTTACAATTTCACTCGATAGATTAGTTCGAGAAGAAATCGATTTATCGAATCAGGTATCGGATGAAGAATGGGAAACAATTCGACCTTCAAGGTTAGATCGACGTGCTTCCCTTCTATCACACATTAAGGTATTTTCCAAAAAAAATCATCTTAATTATTTTGAATATTTGCTAAAAGAAATAATTTGATTTGCAGACTGAATTATCTGAAAGTGGACGATGCGATAAATGCATTGCTTGGATAATGAAAGCTGGAGAAACATGGGGAAAAGAATATCAACCTGGAGGAAGAAACAGATTAGATGAACTTTTAGACGTTGGAGTATGGCATCCAAGAGAAGGGCATATAATGAAAGATATTTTATTCCCGCATGTTGTCCACGGTTTCAGAGGGCGTATGCTACCAATGATCTCTTTTAATGTAAAATATTTTTCCTCTTATTGCAGCCAAGTTACTGCAGTTGCATTTTAAACAACTTTTTTTAAATATTTCAGTATCCTCCTTGGCAAATAATCAAGTATAATGAAACAGGTCATGTTGTTGGTTTCAAAGGCTTAATATTCGAGATCGTAAATGAATTAGCTCAAAGTTTAAATTTCTCGTAAGGCATAAATCTTTATTTTTCCTCTCATTCGAGATCGCAGCATTAACCTAAAATTTTTTTGAAGGTATTCCGTAATTTACCCTCAGCAAGAAGCCAGAAAATTCGGAACGAATGATTCATTCGACCGGGATATTTTAAACAGCACACATGATGCGGCCTCTTTAATTAATTGGGATAGAATGATCGAAGTCATTCAGCAAAAGCAAGTTTTCCTAGGCGCCGGAGCTTTTATAATCACAGCTGAAAGAAAAAGAGTGATAAATTTCACGATACCAGTCGGAATAGAACCATATACCTTCCTTGTGGCTCGACCACGTGAATTAAGCAGAGCGCTTTTATTCTTGTCTCCATTCACAGGAGATGTAAGTGCAAAAAGGGAATATGGCTTATTAGTCGTGTATTAGATATTCGCTTTTTTGCAAAATTTTCTAATTTTGACATTTTTCTTTCAGACTTGGCTTTGCATAGCAATTGCGATTGCCATAATGGGACCATTATTAAACTGGTTTCACCGCGTAACTCCATATTATGATTATTTACAAACAAGAACAAAAGGTGGGCTCCAAACCGTAACGAATTGTCTTTGGTACGTGTATGGAGCTCTTCTTCAGCAAGGTGGAATTCACCTTCCCATGGCCGATAGCGGTAGGCTTATCATCGGCACATGGTGGTTATTCGTCCTTGTAATAGTAACCACGTACAGCGGTAATTTAGTCGCGTTTCTTACGTTTCCTAAAATTGATAACCCGATCACGTCGTTAGAAGAATTGCTCCAGCATAAGGGAAGCGTTACTTGGGGTCTTATATCTGGATCTGCAGTTGAAGTTCATTTAAAGGTAGTTTACTGACACCGGAATGTAAAATTTGTCCGAAAAAATTTAATCATTAATTTTTGTGTTAGGGTAACACCGATGCGAAATACAGGACGCTTTATGAAAACGCAGAGATTCATCCTAGACAAGATACAAGTTTAATAGACAGAGTGCGAAGGGGAGAGCACGTTTACATAGATTGGAAAACTAATTTGCTGTTTCTTATGAAGAAGGAATTCATGGAATCGGGACGTTGCGATTTTACTTTAGGCGCTGAGGAATTTTTAGAAGAGCAAGTCGCAATGATTGTTGCTCAAGAAAGTCCGTACTTACCTCGAATAAATGAGGAGTAAGTTTCCGCAATTTATCTCAAAACAAGCAGCAGATCCAAAAAAAAACAATGAACCTAATTCAATTTTATTTTAGGATTCGAAGAATTCATCGAGTTGGGTTGATCTACAAATGGCTTGATGATTACCTTCCGAAAAAAGATAAATGCTGGAGTACGACGAAATTAAATGAAGTCACAAGTCATACCGTAAATATGAGAGACATGCAGGGATCATTTTTTGTTTTATTCTTGGGTAAGTCGATTTTTTAAAAATAATTATTTTCATTAATATGGTGACCAGAGTCGTTAACTCGCAATCCGTAAAATATTGGGCTCGATAAATTGCTCTTAAAGTGTTTCCAAAAAAAGAAAATTTCACTGACGAGTAAATAAAAATAGTTGTTGCTGGCTGGAAAAAAATGGAAGAAAGACTTTTTCACTTGTCACTAATTCACCATTTTGGATTTTACATACAATTTACCCATGTGTAAGCCGCCATAATACGAACCTCCACTAACTTCTTTTAATTAAACGTCTTCGGTCTGGCCGCCTGAAAAAATCTAGTATTCAAAATAAATCCCAAAATTCCGTGGCATTCAGCAGAACTAAAATCTTTTCTGCTACTCTTTACCTCTTACAGGTTTCATACTATCCGTCTTCGTCATCCTAGCAGAATGCATATACAGGAAATACAAAAACAAACATGAGAAAGGTGTTATTAAACCCTTTGCAACATAAGGTTCGTATAAAAATAATATACCTCATCATTTTTGAAACAACCCTCTCCTATATTAATTACAAAAACCCCTTACCCCATTATTTTTATTAGTAATGTTAATGTTTAGTCCTTATTGAAATCGACGTGGTTTATTTTAAGGTACGATATATCCAGATTTTTCAAAAAAAAATTATTTAATTTTATTTCCAGTTAATGAATGCAGTCTATTTATGAAGATATTCACCCAATTCTAATCCGAAAGTAATGAAAAACAAAAGTAATTTATAAGAATTTTAAATAAAATGTAAATAATAAATTAAATTTCTAAAATATTTCCACTCAAAGCTTTTCATTCCGTCCTGATCCGAGGATCTTCTTGCCTCTGATTCACTCACACTAAATATAAAAATAAACACGAGTCGTTGAAATATATCACATCGTTTTCTACCCTTTGTTAGTAAAAAATATAAATATATGATTAATTAAAAGAGGAAAAAAAACCCGGTTATTAACACCAATGCATTTCGTTAAAGTTCTGTCTATTTTTGAAGGTGGGCCCCCAAGCACCGTAATTCTTTTGATTTTGTGTTTTGTCGCATTTCTTCTCGTTCTCCTGTCTGTCTTTCTCTTGCTTTTGATAACTGTTGTAACTGGAGGATCTAAAACAAAAAGAAATCGTAGGAAAATAAGAAGCAGAAGAAAATATTGACATGTTGCGTCCGGCAGCAGAATTCGTCGTGTCAGCGATTCTTCTGACACTTCAAATTTGCAGCCATTTTTTTTTTTTTTTAAGGAAAAACTTACTTTGAGGATTTCTCCTTTGTTGAATAAGATTGAACGATTGAGCCGTACATTTTTTCTCCTTGAACCATATTGTTGCTTTCGACTTTAAGGGACCAACCTAAAAATCTCGACCGATAAGTTAAACGAATAGAGAGGATTGTCTCAAAAAATTCAAATTAATTTTTCGGGGGCAAGTAGCTGAAAAAAGGAAAAAAATGTTATTTATTGAATATTATTTAGGAGTGATTATTTAAAATTTTGTTTTTACCTTATGGAACGTGTTGTAAACGTGTAAGCACCTGAAATTCTAGGCGGTTTCCAGCGTTACCTAATCTACTGCCTTTTTTGGTGGTGAGATTTTTCGTTAGTCTGTAAAGAAAAATCAGAATTTGATTATTTTGGCTTCGTCGCAATATCTGGAAAAAATGGCGAAAGTTTTGACTTACCTCACAGTCGGGAAAAATCTGAACGGAGCTGTGATTACTGCCTCTTTACTCATGGACACATAAAATTTCTATACCATGGAAAAAAAAATAAAACAGACCAAGAAATTATTTGATCAACTGAAACGCGTAACGACGCTACGTGAGACTCTACTGGAAACGGAATGTCCGCTCTTCAAAGGCCGTCTTCAAGATATACTCGTAATGTGAAAACGAGTTTGGTCAGTTGAACAGATGCCAAAATTTTTATTTTTCAGCCTTCTCAAAAAAAATTTCCTACATCAAGATGAGAACATGAAGATGTCACGTGAAAATCATTCTGCAAATTTTTTAATATTCGAGGAAAAATTTCGAAGACAAAATTATTCAGAAATATGTTTTAAATTTTTTGTAGAGTATAAAGGATAAGGCCGCATGTTTATGCCGGAGTTTATTTTTCATATGAATCTGTAGTGATTTTTTTTCGTCCGGTAATAAATCCGGTAAAGTTTGGTTTTAGGCCATAAGCCTAAATTACGTAAAAGTACGAAATAAGAGTAGGTGAAGAACCGTAAATAAAACAATTAAAAATCCGTATCAGAAATACGAAAAAAATAAACGGATGATGCCACAATGTATAAGATTGCATCAGCCGACGAGTTTCAAAACCTTGAACGTAAATAAAAAGCCTAACAAGTGCCTTGTTAATTCTATGTGCCGACGAGTCTTATTTAGCAGTAATTTTTTTTTAAACATTTGAGTCTTAATTCCAGACAGACTTTAGGGGCTTGTCATATTCCACCTACCAACTAAAGTGAGAGCCCAAGCCCGTTAAACCGTTCTCATACGTCATGACATGCCCATTTTTCTGACGTATGGCATCCAGCAAAAGCTAGATGATTTTATCTCCCAAAATTACTTAACGAATGAAAAAAAAAGGCAAAAATTTTCATATATCGCATTTTATAAAAAAAATAAATATTTTTTTAAATTGTACAAATACAAGACACTTCACAATTTTGTGACACGAGGTACTCATTTTAAAATTCGAAAAAGATAAATAAGATCACTAAAAGTAAGAGCACGATTACTCGTCATCGCCTTGTTTATTTAGACAAGCAAGTTGATATAGGAACTGGATTATGGTTCTAGTAGGCCTACCAGTCATTCTTCCTTTTGGCAAATAAGGGATTTCTTCCCCGTGGGATTGCATGCCGGTACCCGTCGTATCTAAATGAAGCCAGTCGACGCAGTTTACGAATTCCTGCAGAAGAAAAAACAAAAAACGATCATTGCAAATTTTTCTAGTGACACGACA
Source organism: Liposcelis brunnea (assembly GCA_023512825.1). Taxonomy (NCBI): domain Eukaryota; kingdom Metazoa; phylum Arthropoda; class Insecta; order Psocodea; family Liposcelididae; genus Liposcelis; species Liposcelis brunnea. The sequence continues at coordinate 16,831,191 of CM042073.1, forward strand.
TAAAAGTTGTGTTAGTCCACCATGTTAAATTGAGTTGTTACAGTGCAGTTCGGTTCACTATGTTTTTTAGCTGATTAGAATAAGGTAAGATGTTTTTTAGTTTAGATTTTATGTGACAAACCTGTAGGAAAGCTGCCGCTAAACACGGAGATCCTCCAACACCTAACCCAACATTATGTAAGTCAACTTCCGGGAAATTAATGACTTTGTCCGTGAAATGTTGCCATAATGGGAATCTCCAAACTCTGTCACCAGTGATGCTTCCTGCTTTTTGCAATTGTTTCCATGCGTCTTCATCATTCGAGAAAACTCCAGTTGCACCAGCTCCCAAAGCTTTTTTCATTCCCATGGTTAATGTAGCTATATCGACGACCATTTTCGGTTTGTATTCGCATTGTCCATAGGTCATTGCGTCCGCTATGCATAATCTGCCTTCGTGGCCTGTATCTTGAACTAGGATGGTTTTTCCGGCCATAGAGTGAACAACGTCACCTGGTTTTAATGCCATACCTGATGGCATGTTTTCACATAGTGGAATCAACCCTGTAGACACATAAATGTTAATTAGTTACTTAAATTTAATATATCTCTTAGAATTATCATAAAATCCTACCTCTTATGTTAATAGGCATGCTCATTGCAGCTGCTGCTTTGATCACTGCAAGCACGACGGCTGCGCCAGACATATCTGCTCTCATTTCTTCCATTCCTCGGCATGCTGATAAACAGATACCGCCGCTGTCGAAGGTGATTCCTTTTCCTGTTTGCGAACGTAACAAGAAAAGGTTATGTAGTAAAAAATACTTGAAATTCTTCCTGATGAGTTTAATTTAAAAGGCAAACTCCAGCTTTTTTAATTTAAGGCCTACAAATTATTTTGAATTCAAATTTGGCCCATTAAAAATCATAAATATTTTTCCATTTTTTTTTTTTTTTTTTTAAATAAAAAAATGACGCATTTGTAAATAAAACGGGTTTCAAATGACGTTAACTGGTTTTAACTAGTCACTGGGATCATCTTTTTTTTTATTTAGGGTTAACATCTTCGTTAATCTTACCTATCAAGACAATCGGTTTTTCTTCCAAAGAACCGCCGCAATACCCTAATTCCAGAAATACAGGCGGTTCACATGAACCTCTGGCCACCGATAGAAACGCGTTCATTTTCTTAGTTTCAATCCAATCTTTGTCCCTAACTTCAATTTGGACACCGCAAGGGCAAAGCAAATCCACCGCAGTCTGGGCGAAAATAGCCGGGGTCATGCAATTTCCAGGGCAGTCTGATAATCGTCTTGCTATGTTTTGAGCTTCGGCCTTGTAAATTCCTCTTGTCCAAGCATCCCTATAAAAAATCCAAAATTAGTAAAACGGAGAATTTTTAAAATAAAGAATACTTATTCAACTGACTTATCGCCGCATTCTTCTCCATATAGATCCACGGTTGCTATTTTTATTTGATCTTCTTTCGCCTTATAATCCTGATATCTCCATACGCCTAATTGTGCACCTTCGGCTGCTGATTCAGGATGACCCATTCCATCAAAGCAAATAAACGTTACACCGGTTTCCCTTAGTTTCCTGGCGCCTACTCCAGCCGCTACTCTTATATTTTCCTTGCATTCGTCTATTTCTTCGATCCTGTTGTAGCCGACATCTTCTCTTCCAAGACTCACCAAGCAGACGTTAAAATATTCGGGGTCTAAATTGGTGAAGACGACGGATTGGCCTAATTTCATGGGACATCGTAAACTGTAAAAAAAAGAAATTTTTTCGACGTTATTTTTTAAACTTGATTAAAAACCATAAAAAATCATTAAAATTCTTACTCTCTTAAGAAGTCTGTTAATTTACAACCGGTAGCCTCGTTGAATTTCTGAGCCTTTGGTGTTAGTTTCATTTCATCTCCGCAGATATATGCCCCGAGGACCAGGCCTTTCTACGATTGAACAATAAAACCGTTTTATTTATATTTAAGTAAAGAAATGATATATTAGGACTTTGAAAAAGATCTTACCTTCCCCTGCAGATCGCAATCTTCCCCGAGATTGGGCGCGACATTATCATGGCATCTATCCGTGCTCCTATCATGGCTTCTATATCTTTTAAAAACTCCAAATAGATTTTTTTGTGTATTATAAAACCTTAAAAATTTGCAAGACATGATACATTTAAAATTTTTTGAAAATATGATTTATAAAAATTTTATTGCTAAACAAAATAACAAAAGCCAACAATTGTGGTCAGACGTTCATTTTTTCTTTCTGGATCATTTTGAATGTACTGACTTCTTAGAACGTTTCGATTCGAACCAAGCAAACCCTCGTTAAATATCTTACTTTAGCCCCCAAAAACCATTTTTAAACCATATTAATCATATTTGTTCGTTTCTCAGCTTATTTATATTCATTTCAAAGTGATTTGAAAGAAAAATAACGATTTTAAAAAATTGACGCGAAAAAAACGTTTTTCACCGCCTTGTTGAAAAATAAAATGGCGGATGTACTGTTCCTCTGATTTTGTAAACAAACAAATTTAAACATTTTTAAAGATGTTATTCGACGAGTTAAATAGCGAAGTTGAGACGGAGGGAGCTGCCGTTGATTTTGCATTGAAAAGGAATCTACTTCCAGAAAAAAGGGTCATTTGCCCGATTTGTAATATCGGAAATGTTGGGTGGTATAAACGATCTCATGAAGGTTTAAAAATTCCATTTGCTTTACGTTGCTCAAGGAAAAAGTGCCGGAAGAAATGGTCGGTTACTAAGAATACATGGTTTTTCGGTTCTCATTTAAGTGTTAAACAAAATATATTACTAATATATTGCTGGGTTAAAGGTGAAACTGTTGGTGAAACATCTGAAATTTTAAAAGTCAGCAAATCAACCGTCATGGATTATTATCAATTTTGTAGAGAAGTTTGTTATACGATTGTGAGTAATAGAACAAAACCAATCGGAGGAGATGGTGAAGTTGTTCAGTTATGCGATTTTCAAATTGACAGATTTGTTGATAAACAGAGGAGAGTTGTCAATTTTTTAGAAGGATACAATCATAGGACGAATGACAGTTTTTTGATAGAAATTCATACAAATTCAGTTGAAACATTGATCTCATTAATTAAAATGTTTATTTTACCAAATACGACTGTTAATGTTAGTAATTGGGAAGGACATTATAAAATAGCAGATCGTCTAACTGATTTTGATGAGCTTAATATTAAGTTTATTGAAAATTCAAGTAGTCCGGTTAAACCTCCTACTCCAAGGAAATGCATGTGGAGGAGTGGGAAGAAATTTTTAGAAGATGAGGAGAGTAAAAGTAGAGACTTTTTAATGTTTCAATACTTATATTTTCACCCGATTGAAAATTTATCAACTGGACAGAAGTTTGAAAGGTTTTTAAGTGATGTGGCAAAAGTTTATCCAGGACCGTTTAAGAAATCGCTTACGCCTGTAATTTATTGAAGACATAGAATAATTTTTAAAATGGGAAAGTTCATAGTAATTTTTAAGGAAAAATTGGTAAGTAGGTTTTAATTTAATTTTTACTTATTAGAAATATAGCTTTTCATATTAATTTTTTGACTTGTTTTTCAGTAAACTGTGATTCATGGAAAAAAATTATACAGCAGTGGAGGATCAAATATTTTTAAAATTTATATAGAGTAAGTTTAAAGGTACTTGAACATTTGCCTTGTTATAGAGGTGATTAATTACTTTGTTTAATTTTAGATCAACAAATCAAATAAAATTTTTAAGGAAGGAATTTCAAGTGGTCATGAATTTTAATATATTGACAAGGATTCATAATTTGAAACCTAAAGGAAGAATTGAATTTTATGTGATAAAATGGAAAAATCGAGCCTTAGGGAGACTGAGGAATCTGTAATCAGTATCAAAAATTTTAGCTCAGGTATAAAAAAATTTTATAAGAAAGATATTAATTTGAAGTTGAAATTTTTAATCTGAGGTTTATAAGGAATTAATAGGTTAAGAATCAGTATTTTGTTCTCTATATTTTAAAGATAAATTTTTAATGAACCAAACAAAAAAATCAGTTATGAAATCAAGGGTTCGGTTTTCAACTTCATGTCAGCAGTCTGAAAACGATGGGCTATGACTATGACGAAATTCTTGGCGCCCTGAAACTTTCCTTTTCGTAATTGAAATTTTTTTGAAAAAAATTTAAACAAAACATTACAGTAAATAAAAAATGACTTTAATAATGAGCTTTTGAAAACTATTTAATTATTTACATATTATGACAAGTTTAAAAAGAAAAATAATCCGTCAACAAATTAATTAGGTCTTGTAGTAACACGATTTCTTCCTTGAACTGAGAAATTAACCAAAAAATCCGGAAAAGGAGGTTTTGTAATTGAGAGACTAGGTAAATTCGCAATGAAAGCCGGGACATTCCCAGAAAACGAGATTTGTGATCTAAATTCCATATTCTGAAGTCCTGGAGTTTGATCCCCCATCCAAGGACACTTAGCAGCCTAGAATAAAAATTTCCACAACATTCAAATTTAAAATCAATGGTTTCATTCGATTTAAAAAATTATTTACCGTAACAGTATAATGTTGAATATCAATGTCCGTATCATTATCCATGCACTTCATGAAATAATCATGAAAACTTTTTTTCTGCGTTAAATCAAAACCGTATTCATTTTTAACAGCAACTTTCGGCGAGAAAATCGGCCTCTCTTCCATATTGACATTTTCACGTCTTGTCAGCATTTTTAATAAGGATTTTACGCATTTTCCTGTTATTTTCACTTTCTTAAGTTTCTCATATCCTAAAGTTAAGCTGAGATCCTCCAGCATGTCTTCAGACGCTTCTGTTTTTGTAAAAAAATATCTTCCATTTTCAACGGATAGCGCGATGTAAAATGGTTTCTCGTAAACGCCGATCTTTTTCAAGTTTTTCATGATTATTGATATCCAAAATAAATCATCTGATTCTTTGACTAAAACGATCTGGAAAAGAAATATTTTTTTTAGCTCATGCTAAAATTTTTTTCTAGAGCTTTCTCACAAACTTACAGCGTCTTCTTGTCGGTTTCTAATGGTGCTTCGAATAGCAGAGCTTAGATCAGAGATTTCGTTTCGGCTTGAACTGCCGAGGAAACGATGAGCTGTCCATTCAAAGCGCTTGTGATATTGGCTGATATCTAAGATTGAATTTTTTTTATGTTTAATATTTAATTAATAATTTTTTTTTGTATAAAAATAGAAGCACTTACATTCCAATTCGAGTTCGAAAGCAGTTTGAAGTATTTTGTCAGTGCTCCATTTTGCTTTCTAAAAAAAAAAAATAATTTAAATTTGGCGGAAATGAAATTTGGAATTTTGAATTTAAAACGCGGGAAAATGTCCAAAATTTTCCCGTAAGCCTAAAAAACACGATTTAATAATGGGTTTACCTGAATTTCAATTAGCAGGGCCTCCGATGCATTTTTAGCAGTTAACAAAATCTTTCTTTCTCTAATCCCTTTTTTTAATTCCCCAAATGTGATCATATCAAAATGTTCCGGCATTAAATTTTCCAAATCCGCTACTTTGAACTTTTTTATACATGTTTTCATATAATTAATAATCTTTTCCTTATCTAAAAAAAAGAAAAAAAATATATATTTGCTAAACTTGAAATTTCATATCAAAAAAAATCTCGGGGAGGAATTGAAAAAAAATTTCTGGGTGAGATTTACATTGGCATTCATAACAAGATTACGCGACTCGTGTACCTGTTATCTCTAAGTAAAAGTGTAGAGTTCAATAATCTATAACAAACATTATTATCTTTTTTAATAGACATGAAATATTTTAACGTCCTTTTCTGCGAATATCAAAAATGTTGGATATATTTTTTAATTCGTGGCCACAAGCTGGGAATTCAAATCCGGAGCCAAGAAAATAATTTTTAAATCAGGGTTGAGCCAAATTTTGAAATTTGAGCCCCCAATAAACCTTAAATTCTGTGAGAGTAAAATTCCAAATGAGATTTTTTTACAAAAAAGTAGAAAACGATTAATTTTTCAGTATCGAATTTGGACTAGCTCGCGCTTTTCTAGCACCTGGAAAGGAGAAAACCAACTCCCATGGTGGCCCATACAAGACTGAACCTCTCGCCAAATTGATAAATCTAACCGGAAAATTTTTTTTCGTCCCCTAAAAAAATTTACATACCTATTTACAAAAAAAAATTAAATTAAATTTAAATGAATTAAGGTATATCTTTTTGCACATGAGATCGATGATGGAAGACGAAAGATATTCCAGAATCCCAGCACTTTTTCAAAAGAGGATCAACCAAACCCTTTCGATCAGCGCAATGATTCCAAAAGGAAAGATCCGAAGTACAATCCGTTCCATCCGGAGGAGGCTTAACTTGTATTCGATTAACGCATCTCGTGCATTTAAATTTATCATGAGTATCACTTATCGTGTTATTTTCTAATTTAAACAAATCCCTTAAATCAGCTCGTGAAAAATGCCTGGCAACGTCCTCCTCGTTATCCACGACAGTCGAGCTCAGCGCTTTTTTATGAGCTTGCCTTTGGAATATTTTTTCTTCTATCGTTCCAGTGCTCAACAATCGATATATAAAACAAGGTTTTCTTTGCCCGTCTCTCCAAACTCTAGCCATGGCCTGATCATCATTAGCAGGATTCCAATCAGGATCGAACATAACAAGCCGATTAGCACCGATTAAATTTAATCCGCAACCTCCAGCTTTGGAGCTTAACATGAATATAAAATCTTTACTTTCAGGATCGTTAAATTTATCGACGACTTTCGCCCTTTTTTTGATCGTCATCGTCCCGTCCAATCGAACGTATTGATAATTACGAAACCTGCTTAATTTTTCGAATAAATCGAGAGTTTGAGTGTAATTCGATACCAAAACGATTTTATCGTTGGTTGTCGATTTTATAAGAGCGAGTAATGTATCTAAAACCATTAATTTCCCAGAAAGCTCTGGCAAAATCTTTTTCACATCGTAATTTGGTGGCAAATGTTGCTTTGCGTTTTCAAAACCTTCAGAACGATTTTGAATATGCTCGTAAATTAAATCAGGATGATTACAAAGCTTTTTAAGAGACGTAATAGCAGATAATGCTGATAAACTCATCCCTTTCTTGCTATTCTTTTCTTCTCCTTGCACTGTTTTCTTCAAAACATCTGACGATATAAAATCTTCATACAACTGTTTCTGCAATCCAGTTAATTTCACACAAACAACCTGTTCAATCTTAACTGGTAAATATTTTGACAACAAAGCAGCTGTTCTTCTAATCAAACATCTATTTACAAGAGCAGCCATTTGATCTAAACATTCCTGGCCTTTTTTCCTTTCATCTTCAGTCGCACAAGCATCTTGACCTCTTAATATGGGTATTTCAAATTTTTTCCTAAATTCAGCAGCAGTTCCTAATATTCCTTGATTTACAAAATGAATCAAACTAAAATATTCCACTAAATCGTTCTGAATTGGTGTCCCTGATAACAAAACTCTCCTTTTAGCATTAAGCCCCATTAATGCTTGATATGTTTGATTTTCATGATTTTTTAATCGATGTCCTTCATCACATAAAACTAATCCAACTTCTCCTTTATGTAATACATGTGCATGTAATCGAAACGTTTCATATGAAATTATTAATATTGGATTAACAGGTCTTCTACAATATGTCTGCATAAATGACTGTAGATTTCTATCAATCTCGTCTTTGCTACCTGAATCAATTGCAAGAACATTCACTCGTCCCTTTAACCATTTATTAATTTCATTATACCAATTTTTAACTAAACTGCTAGGGGCTACCACAATAGCTTTCTCAATTAACGGTTTGCAATCAGGGCCTTGTTTTAGTAATGTCCACATTAACGTAATGCATTGTAATGTTTTCCCAAGCCCCATTTCATCAGCCATGATACATCCGTAAGCGTTTTCAATTCTAACACCAGTTACACATTCATACATAAATTTAACACCTTCCCTTTGATGTGGACGGAGCACATTGCATAAAATAGGATCAACAACAACATGAACTTGTTGCTTCTCAAGATCAACTTTCAATTTCTCGTGAGCTGAGAGCTCAGGCGGTGAAAATAAAATAAGCGCATTTGGGTCATCAGGGTCGTGTAGTGCTCGTCTAGCCCCACTTCTTTTAATCCCCAATGCTCTGCTGTTATAACCTCCTTGATAATTCGGTATAGGAATCTTAAAAGGTTTTGATAGTAATTTTCGAATAAATTCTTCATGAGCTGATACATTTTCCGCAGATCCGCTATTTTGAGTTAATGTAGGAAAACGTTGTGTAGATATTAGTGGTTTCCTAACGACCGTTGCACATTTTCGAGTTTTTTTCGTTTCGTTAACCTCCTCTTTTTTATTGTCAGGCTCGTCTTCCAAGCGTCTTTTTCCTGCTTGACTAGGAGCGCAACTTCTCCTCATTGCAAAGAATATTTATAACACTAAATATAATATAGCACGTACTATGAGTACTTACTATTGAAAGCCATGTTTACTACGTAGCTTTGGACTAATTCATCCCTCGAGATCGAGAACAAAAAACCAAGCCGACGTTTAAATGGAGGGAATTCAATGTAAACAAAGTGGTTTCAGAACGTACTTTTCAAGATGGCGGTGTTGCAATGTTGCGTCACTTCTCCTGGCAGAAAAAAAATGAACACGTTCTCGAAAATTTGTTGATAATGTGAAAATAATAGATATGTCTAATAATTATTAGACAGAATGCGATAAAATATTGATGGCTACGATTTATTTTAGCATTGCAATTGCAAATAAGCTTTTTTAATTGTGATTTTAAGTGATTATGCGCAAATGTTTACAACCTATAAATATACCGGTAAATTTAGGAAATGTAAATTTACAAAATACCGCGGGTTTCTGATTTTTGAATAAAGGGATGCAAAATGTTATGGATTTTTTGAATGGTAAGTCTGCAAAAATTGAAATAATTGCAAGAATTAGGCATTTGAAAGTCAAAATTTTTTTTTCAGCGTGGGAGTAGACAAAAATGGTACGCCGCCATCTTGTTTAAATTTTAAACCTTGAGGTAAGTGACGAATGACGAATTTTTAGAGCTTCATGTCAAGTTAATAGACAAGTACAGTGTGTTTACTTGATCTTAACAAGTAAAACAACTCAATTAATTTAAGTAAAACAACCTTTCCTCAAGTTAATTTAAGTTTCTTAGTAAGCTAAGCTTTCATTTTAGTTTTTATTAAAACGGCGTCGGGTGCAATATCCCAGTTAAAATGCCATTGTAACATTCTTTATACTTACTGGCATTTAAAATACTAAAATTTCTAAACCTTTTCTAAATTGGTCTCGAAAATCTTTATTTGATGAAAGACAAACTTCTACTTGTATATTTATAGAGAAATAAAAATAAAAATACGTATAAATTTCCATAGTTAACCCGGCAACATGGCCTACTACTGCATGTGCATTGCAAGAAAAAAATATGCAGTTACTGAGTGTATTCCGCTATGGCAAGGTGTTTATGTATGTTTGTGATAAAATGTATTTGTTTTTTTACGTGTTTCTACTATGTAAAGTGTAGAATAAACAAACACGCACCCACAATTACTTCTCTAACCATCCTTAGCAGAACCTTTAATAATTTAAGTGTTGACACGGGTGTGAATTATTTTACAAAAATAGAGGGTGCTAATTTAAATCCCCGAATGATAATTCGTCCAACAACTGTCTCTGGTGCTAAAGGGAAACACTGTACATTCAAAGATGAAAATTCAGACGATGATTTTATCGCCAATATCAAACCGTTTTTTATTAACGAAACGGTTGGTTTTTTTAGTGTGATCATTGTGAGTTCGGCGATTCATAAACCTTTATATTTGTGTGTCGGAACAGCGGATGCGGCCTTGAAGCCATCGATTAGTGCGTACCGCGGAGAATTGATAAAATGGATTCACCAAGGTCAAAATGTGTTCTTACAAATTGATAACAGCCAAACCAGTGCCAATGGAGGAACGTATTACCTTAATTCCAGGTGAGAAATTTAAATTAACAAAATTGCAGACAAATAAGGGTAGGAAAATGAGTCAAGTGAAGCTTGCATGATTAATCGAGGGAGGTATTATACCATTTATACTTTTTTAAAATCGATAAATGAATTTCCAGGCAAGTTAATTCTTGTTGTCGATAATAAAAAATAGGAGAAAGGTATCGAGTGAAGCTTTTACAGGTGTTGTGAAATAAGGTTTGATCTTGACAACTAGTTTCAAGGGCAAGGACAAGTCCCGCGGCTTCCCCGGTCCCGTCTGAGATCAATAAACCTGATTTGTGAAATGTTTACAAACATAACCATGCGAACCTGGTTAATCACATTTTCCCATAAATCTCCTGCATGTATGTTTTTTTATTTATTTCGTTAATTTGAGCCCGTGACTCACGGTGAAACCAGCTGATATATCACATAGCTTAAACCTGCGTCTTTTTCCAACCCCCACTTGAATAATAATAGGCTACGAGAAAATAAATGCGGGATTTGACCTAGTTGTAAAAGCTAAAAAAAAAAGACACGAAGCCCTTGTAATAAAACATCCCCTTAGATTCATCCCTTACTCCCTGACCACCCCTCGAACCCCTTTTACGAGGGATTATTGTTCTTTTTTTCAAAATGAATTCGTCCTGTTTTTTTTTTTAAAAAGTTTTTTCGTAATTTTCGTAATGCGTCATTGGGATTCCCGCTGTAGTTCCTTAACTCCCTCCTCAAGTGAACTCATCTTACACAGTAATTAAAATAGAGTAATTCATCCTTAGGATGTAATCGCTACCTTCATCGCGATTGCTTTTTTCAGCTGAATGTGAAAGGAAAAAGATTTAACAATATACTGATAAAGAATTTAAAACTGGGGCAATATTTTAGTGATTTGGGTTATCGCGAGTCAACATTTGGAATAATTTATATCACCTTCATACACGGTTTAGACTGTAGACAGCTAACATGTGAATGATTTGCTAATTAAACACGTTACATCTATTTTCGAAAGATAAATTGGCCTTGCCTCGTGGGTTGAAAAGGAAATTTTTTGGGGTTAAAAAAAAGCAAGGTGAAAAATAGGGAAATATCAGTGCTAATCAGGAAAAATAAAAATTTTCAGGGCCAGCCACCCACAGAAAATAATTTTGGGATGAAAATCATTTTACTAAAGTCAAGATATTTGCTTTGTCCTTGCAATTTTAGTAGTGCAGATTTAGCCATTGACGACCATTACATTCAGGATCCGCTAGATGGACCTAGTGTCGCTGCCATTTTATTTCCTGAATCGGCCGATGTAGTGTTATGTCCGCAACTACGCGATACTAGCTCTTTATAGTAACTGAATTAAGACTAAAAATTTTCGAAGAAATAAATGGTATCATTTTTTTAAAATGTTTTGAGTTTAGTTCTGCTCTTTTTTGGCCTCAGTATTCTAATCAAGACCCTTATCTTCTATTTTGTGGCTTATGTTGCTGCTTGGGGTTCTTAGGATATGTTTTTTGGCCGTGCTATTCTTAGTGAGGACCTCATCGTACATTAAAATTTCAGTGAGGTCTTTATCATTTTGTGACACCAGCTTCCCCACTGGGATCCTAATCTTTTATTTTCAGGCGCAATTTTGCCATCATTTCTTCATTTTAAAAACAACTTTTCCCCTTTGAAATTTTTCTATTTTTAAGTGATTACTGATCTTCTATTTTGTGACTTATAGGAGAGAATTCGTCATAATGACGACTGGCCATCGCAATAAGGGCCGCTGCTTAAACGACCAAGCTGGCCAAGCAGCTGAAAAAGTGGTTCCCCTCTCAAAATTTTATTTTGGCTAAAGTATAAATATTTTCTATTAAATTAAATATTTGCTTTAAAACCAAATAAAAAATAAATCTTTACTCAGATCAGGGCGGGGACAAAAAATAAATTAATAAATTGGAACGCCTAGTTAATTACTTAATGAATTAATTAAATACTTGTTAAAATAAATAAGATCGTAATGTTCAATTTCCCAATCGAATTCATTACTTTCCTTAGTCCTAACATTTTTATTTAAATTTTTTTTTTTTGAAACCTTTAAATGACTTCTCACATTTTGATGCGCAGTGTGGTCCAAGACACACTTGTCAAACTTTGATTTAAAGCTTCTTAAACCTAATTTTAGCCTCATATAACTAATGGTCAATTTTAATAAGGAAAAAAAAAATGGCCCCAAACCGGTCTTTGTTTATTAAAAATAACCGCCGCCATCGACTAGATTAAATCGGATTTTAATTCGGATGCCAGAATTAATTCTTGCCAAAAATTTTCTTTTTCTACTATATTAGTCAATATATAACAAGCTCGTGGGCAACTCTGCCCATTATTCAATCTCCTTGCAAGAAAATTAAAAAAAAAAAATCTACGTGAGTTTTTTGATGTCGCCGTCACGAAGGTTCTTTTAAAAAAATCCATCCATCAAAATCATTGATTTACAACTTAAGTGAATCATCTATCTTTTTTTTCTGCATGTCATTATAAAGGAAAAATGAGATTACCGTTCGATAAAGATCGGATTAAATAATTATATCATTATAGATAGATGCGAGCAAGCAGGGAGGATTTATATTCATTTTTATTTTTTGATAACGATGTGTAAGTGTTTGATGTCACACACCGTATACATTCGTTAATAAAAAACTAATTACACTTGACGAATGCGGTAATTTAACACTTGGAATGCTAAAACTATAAAAGGAAAAAAAAAAAAAAAATGGCCAATCAAATAAAGTAAACAAGATCCTTTTGTTTTTTATTTTTTCATGGAACATCACGTATATTGCCATTATTAATCTTCATGTGCAAGCTAATGAAACCAAATTAAATTTGGAAGCGATCACAGATATACGAATTTGGCGCCCTTCCCAATATTAAGAATAAACATGAAATCCGGTTCAAAAAGATATCGAACGGTTGAATAACAAAAAAATTAAAATAATCATTCGCTGTTTTTGAATTAGTTCAGTCGTAAATTTGTTTTTTAAAAATGATGCAAGGTGAGAAAAGATGAAAAAAATTGCAGCGAGACATTTGCCAAAGGCGCCAATTTTTTAAAAGTTTTTCGTTGTAAGAAAATATTTTACTGAAACCAACTGGCCCGTAAGGTTTTTTTGGCGAACGAAAGCGAACGGGAAGGCATGCGTTGTATAAATGGAAAGGGAAAGCAAACAATCTCTTTTACGAAGTTGGTTGTTGTATGATGTTTGCTTTTCTTGTTTAATGCTAAAACCTTTTCAACGAATTTAAAAAAAATTTTTCTTGCTTTCTTGAAAGGTTTTAAAAATAACTGCCAAATCTGATAAAAAAATCGAACGGTGAACAGTTGCCACGCTAAGAGGGAGTCAAGGGGAGAGATATATAGGCCTCCCTGAAATTGTTTCAGCTCCCCAACCATGCTGCAAACCCTCGTTGAATTTTTTAGTTTAACTCGATCCCTCTCCCTGTGGATCTAGCCCCTTTCCAGTTTCTTTTCCCGTGAAATTATTTCCTGGCGTCGCTGCTGATGGCGAAGGACATATCCTAAAATTGAAAGTGAAAGGAAGTATTGATTTTATTAGAAAAAGTTACCAGGTGATATTCTTAACCCTTTCGAAATGCCAAATAATGGGATAAAAATATTTGTTCTATTTTGCTAAATTTTTAATTTTTATGAATTCAAAGTCGAGAATTGAGACCCAGAGCCTTAAAGAAGCAAAAAGACTTCCTTCTCGCTTTACCTTAACTGAGCATTGTGCTTCTTTTGAATAGAGAATTTTCATATGACGTCAGAGGAACTCCATTTCTTTGGTGCACACCCAAAACTTCTTTACCCCTGCTGCGAAGTCCTTCAGGGGGCTCTTGGACACCCTTACTGCCCTCACAACTTCTCCCTCTTAAACAGACGCAGCTTTTTGACTGACTGTGAACCTTATAATATTGGTTTTGATCGTTATGGAGCGCTAGTGTCGCTTAAGAGTACACACGAGTGACCTGTCTGCTGCGACGATTTTATTTTTCTGCTTATGTTTAACTTATGAATCGATGATCGCTTAGAGTTCACTGAAGCGTGACGCAGTAATCACAAGAGCGCCTAATCATACTTTTTGCAAAATTCTCGGAAGTGGGTGACATAAATGAAAAATCCGAGATCACAGTTTGATTGATGTATGCAAAAGACATATTTTTGCTTATTTACAAAAAAATAAATGATAAATGTAATAATAAAGAAAAGTTCTTAGAAAACTCAATTTATGTTTTCCCCAAAATTCCAATCTAATGTGTTCATCTAATTTTTAGAAAATAGGAATAAATATGCCTTATACTACTAACAAAAAGACTGTGATCTCAGATTTTTTATTTATGTCATCATTTTCGAGTAATTCAGCAAAAATCATGGTTAGGCAATTACTATGCGCACTTTTAGTAATCTTGTTTTCCCGGAATTCTGGCGAAGTAGCTTCTTCAAATTTTTCAAAAATGGACAAAAATATGCCTCATACAAATACAAAAAGGACCATGATCTCGAAATTTTTATTTTTGGCGCCAATTTAGAATATTCGGCAAAATTAAAATTTGGTGACTGCTATACGCACGATTACCTTAAGTTTTCCCTTTTTTTGCCCTAATCCTTTCTTCTAATTTTTTGATAATTGGCAAAAATATGCCTCATACAAATACAAAGAGGACTATGATCTCCGATTTTAAAATTATTTCTTGAATTTCGAGTATATTTTGGGAAAAATCGTAATTAGGCGATTACTATTCCCACTTTTAGTAATCTTGTTTTCTTCGTTGTCTTCGTAAAATATGCCTCATACAAATACAAAATGGACCATGATCTCGAAATTTTTATTTTTGGCGCCAATTTAGAATATTTGGCAAAATTAAAATTTGGTGATTGCTACGCTATCTTATGGTTACATTAAGTTTTCCCTTGCTTCTAACCTGGTTGGCAGTCATTTGATAATAGGCAAAAATATTTTTTATGCAAATACAAAGCGGACCATAATCTCGGATTTTGTATTTATGTCATCAATTTTGAATATTCGGCAAAAATGATAGTTGTGCCTATTATTACATATGCACTTGTAGTGTCTGCGCCCTCTTCAGCAACACTAGCGCCATCAACTGGCATTTGGTTTTCGTAGATTAACTCTTAGCTTTTTGGCCAAATTTATTCCGCCATACAACAAGCTTTAAAAATTAATTCTGCAGAGTAAAATTTTTTCTACCATCATTAACTCATTAAATATTACTCCTTTTTTTTCCAATCGTTATATTTTTAATGTCGTACATGTAGATTATAATTATGCAATAGAAGCTGGAAAGTTACGTACCCGGGCAAATGAATGCACTTAGATACCGTCGCCTTAAGCGTAGAGTAACTCATTCTTGATTGTCAGGTTCCCGAGTATTTTTTTTTTATAAACATTAGTTCAAATAAATCATTATGTTCCATGCTAAATGACTTCAAAAAGATTTTACATTATTTTTTTTTTATTTTTTCTTTGTTTTCGTTTCAGTGGGATACCTTTCAACGAAACCAGGAATCGCCGCGATATTTTTCCAATGGAAATCCGAGACAGGATAATCCCAAACCCTAATGTTCAATTGGATACAACGATGAGAGCTTTAGATAAAACAAAAAGAGCCGTCGAAGACGTTCAAATCGTGATACACGGTTTAAGGGTTGAAAGTTCGGAATATGATCCTACGTTCGGTGACGATGGGATCGTTCAACTTTTAGCCCATACCACCGCCAGGATTCGTCTTTTTGGAGCTGGTCTTTCGAGCAACGTTTTAGTTGCTTTTACTACAACGGAAGGCGAAGGCGGTGGGATTTGTGAATTTCCATCAGCGGAAATATTCAGGGTGAGTTTGAAAAATTAAAAATATTTTCATAAACAGAACCTGCCCTTTGCCTGTACAGAAAACGCACAAAATTTAATCGCTGGTGTCGCTGCAGTCGAATTCGTAATGAATTAATTGGTTGTTCACGATGTGACGCTGGCTGGTCGAAAAAATGATTTGTAAAGACGTATAGATGACGTAATTCAAAATTGGAAAATAGCACACTATGAGTTTTTTCACCATGGCCAAACTGTGCTCACTAAGGGTGGATTCGGGGAGCTCAGAAAAACCCTCTTGAGCCATCTTGGGACGGCCGTGACCGGCAGTTCGAACGTACAGTATTTATTTCCAATTCCACTGCTCTATGATTTCTCAAACTGGTCATGGATAGTCATGGATGTTCCAAGATGACTCCAGACGGTTTTGGAAACCTCGGACGGCCTTGTCCAGATTCAACGGTTCGGCTTGTTATAAAGAAAGTTATGGTAGAACCCAAGTAGCACAGCCAAAAAAATCGTCTGCAAGACTTCTAGCAGATGTATGAAGATCGCCAATGTCCATCTACGGAGACGTCTTGTAGACCAAGACATCTTTTAGGAGTCTACAGATCGCTACAAGATGTCTTCGTCTACTGTCGTCGTCTACTGTCTTGTAGACCAAGACATCTTTTAGGAGTCTACAGATCGCTACAAGATGTCTTCGTCTACTAGACGTCTCCGTAGATGGACATTAGCGATCTTTATACATCTGCTAGAAATCTTGTAGACAAAAATTTTACTTGTGCTACCTGGGGAAGAAGCAGAAGACATTTTAGAACAAAGCCTCCTCAAACAATGCAGCTGTGTCTTTTTCTGCTGAATTCGGAAGGCCACGTGCTCCTTGTGTAGCTCACCATTTTGCTCAATATGGCGTTCAAATTTTTTAATGGCTGACAGATTGCTAGTCTCTTCTAATTTAGGGTCTCTAATTAATGGCGCCAAAATCACGTGATTTTTTAAAATTGAAGATTAACTCGCCCTTTCAGACTCCCTAGCTTGAGATAGAGAGCTTGTAATCAGAGAGTCGCCAACTCTGTTTCTGAAAACTCTTCGCTCTGACTGGTCTGAGATCTACTGCAAGTCGCCATTATCGTGTAATTATAAATGAGGGAAAATTTCATAACCATACAAGTCTATTTACGTTAAATGTAAAATCGACATATCTACATAGGACTTTAACATATAGATCTCAGACCAATCACAGAGCTCCGATTTTGTTGGCGACTCTCTGGTTACAGGCTCTCTAGGTTGAGACACTGATGACGTCATCATTTAAAATTCACAGAATCTGAGCACAAATAATAAACAATCCTTTGAGTTGGGTTTGTACGGAAGCCCATCAACTGACACTGCTAGTTGATCAACTAGCAGTATCAGTTGATCAACTGGCAGTGACAGTTGATCAACTAGCAGTGTCAGTTGATCAACTGACAGTAAGTGACGGTCAGTTCATCAACTGACAGTAAGTGACTGTCAGTTCATCAACTGACAGTAAGTGACTGTCAGTTCATCAACTGGCAGTGTCAGTTCATCAACTAGCAGTGTTAGTTCATCGACTGGCAGTGTCAGTTCATCGACTGGCAGTGTCAGTTCATCGACTGGCAGTGTCAGTTCATAACTGACAGTCACTTAGTGTCAGTTGATCAACTGACAGTCACTTACTGCCAGTTGATCAACTGACACTGCTTGTTAATAAACTAACAGTGTCAGTTGATGAACTGGCAGTGCCAGTTGTACGACTAGCAGTAAACAACCGGCAAACTGTGTGACCCTTCAGGGCATCCGTAGGTTTGCTCGCAGATACTTAAATGAAAATTTTGGCTTAGCCAGTCTCGAACCAAAATCTGCTACTCCTTCTCATTTTAACCTTTAATGTACTTACTATAAAGAAATGCCCAGTATTATCATTTTAGCATACAGTTTCAATTTTTCTAGGTCCTCAACGGAACCGTAACAAATCATTCGGCAGTTGTAGAAGTTAAAGTACCTGGTCTTTCAACCAACAATGTTCCATATTTTTTATGTATTAAAGAAGTTCTTCGAACGAACGACACCAACGGCTCTAAAAAAATATGGCATCACCAAGGATCGGAAAAATGGCTTCAGTTTCGCGTGTACGAAAAATTGCTTCCAGTATGGGTAACGATCATCATCATTATTTCACTACTGTTTTTCTCGGCTCTTTTCTCCGGTCTTACCCTGGGCTTAATGTCAATGGATAAGACCGATCTGAAAATCCTGTGCACCACCGGAACGGAGCTTGAACGTAAATACGCATCGGCTATAATGCCCGTTCGAAGCCACGGAAGTTTATTACTTTGCAGTTTGCTCCTCGGCAACGTTTTAGTCAATTCCGTGTTAACTATTTTAATGGACGACTTAACTTCTGGATTGATTGCTGTTATCTTCTCGACGTTAGCAATCGTTATTTTTGGTGAAATTATGCCTCAGGCTATTTGCTCGAGGCACGGACTCGCTGTCGGAGCCAAAACCATTTACATCACTAAGTTTGTTATACTTTTAACGTTTTTAGTAGCTTATCCTATTAGTAAAATCTTGGATTATATGCTCGGGGAGGAAATTGGGAATGTGTATAATAGAGAACGCCTTAAGGAACTTGTTAAGGTAAGAAATTTCTTTAATTTAATCTTCTTTTGGTTATCCGAAGTAAGTTGAGGTTCCCTTGGCTACCTAGCTTGACCCTTATCAAAGCTCTTCCTTCCGAGTTTCAAGTTCATCCCTTTCGCCGTTCGTGAGTTTTGTGACCTTTCGTGTAAGGCTTCTTGTAATTGAAAGCTCCTGTAATTTCTCTCTTGGCTCATGCTCTCCTTATACTTCCATTTCCTTTCTTTATTTAGCCATCCATTTTTTCATCTAAAACTAAAAGTGTTTTTTCAGTCATAGTTGAAAAAACAGACGTAATTTCAAAATGCTGAGATGTTTGTATCGAGGCTCAGGGAAAAACATGAGGAAGTCTGTCTCGGTCGATTCTCCTTTAAGGATTGGGTTTTTTTTTCTTATCGAGTTTCACCTCAGACCAATCCGATTAATTGTATTTTGCTATTAGGCAAAAGCTATGCAAAATGGGTTTTGCTCGCTTTCCTTGCAAAACTCAGGCAAGCTAGCAAGTGTTAGGCACATCGTGCTTGGCTTGTGGCACTGGGCGCTGGTCTAGAGCGAAAAGTTTTAAAAAACAATGGTAATTTCAACCTAGAGCACTTTTGTGGGCCTTCAAGTCCGGGAATTAATAACTGTTCGAGTAGTTTTGTACAAAATACTCGTGTGGAAGTGTTTTTGATACAAAATACTTTGAATTGAACTTCTTTCAAATTACTTTGACACTCGAGTAACAAATTCAAAACACTTTGACAACCGAGTATTTTTGGTAAAAATTTAAAATATTTTGACAATCAAGTATTTTCGGTAAAAATGTAAAATACTTCGAAAATCAAGTATTTTCGATACGAATCCAAAATACTTTGACAATCTAGTATTTTTGTTACTAATTGTTACTTTGACGATCGAGTATTTCGGACATGGATTCCAAATACTTTAACAATCGATTATTTTCGTTACAAATTCAAAATACAATCGAGTATTTGTATTTTTGATACGAATTCAAAATACTTTGACAGTAGAATATTTTCGATATGAATTCTTAATACTTTGACCATCGAGTATTTTCGAAACAAATTCAAAATATTTGACAACAGAGTATTTTTGACACCAACTAAAAATACTGTGAGAGTCGAGTATTTTTGATGCGAATTCAAAATACTGTGACAATCGAATATTTTCGAAACAAATTAAAATTAATTTGACAAGCAAGTATTTTCGAAACGAATTCAAAATACTTTGACGATTGAGTATTTTCTATGCAAATTAAAAATACTTTGACCATAGAGTATTTTGGATACGAATTCAAAATACTTTGACAACCAGAGTTAGACAGTATTTCTGATACGATTTGTATTTTGCATTTTGTATCGGAAATACTTGAAACGAAAGTATCTTGTATTTTTTATCGAAATTACTTTTATTTTGTTCATATACTTGTATTTTGTATTTTGGGAGTACCAAAATACTTTTCTTTGACGCCTTTTGTATCTTGTATCGAAAATACTTTCGCATGAGTATTTTGTATTTTGTATCAAAAATACTTATTACAGAGTATTTTGCCCAACTCTGTGACAACTGAGTTTTTTCGAAACAAATTCAAAATACTTTGACAATCGATTATTTTCGACCATACTTTGATAATCGGGTATTTTCGATACGAAATACTTTGAATTCGAGTATTTTCAATGCAATAATTCGACCATTTTCAATACAAATACCGATCTTAAACTTTATGATTTTTCAATTCAAACAGGCTTACACCACCTTAAAAAAATTGTCGCTTCCTTTAACGCCCGTTTGGCCATATCTACAAAAATCCTTTTCAAAAAAAAATTTACTCTCTTTACATCTTTCCATCTTGCTTCACAAAATATTAAATTTCATATTATTCCCTACGATCAAAAAATATTCAATTTCACAACAACAAAACTCGATTCAATGAAATTGCATTTTTATTTTTTAATTATTTTCCTGCGCAATTAATTTTTCATTGAGGGCATCAAATAACAAAACAATCAAAGAACAATGAACAGTGGATACAGATCAAGTAAATGGATATTTAAGATGCAAAAAATTCGCAAACGTTTGCTCGTTTAAAAAAAAAAAAAGGGGAGGAAAAAATGCGGAAAAATTACGAACAAACCGCATCGCAGCGCAATATAAATTTTTAATATCATTTCACTTTCTAAATTTTTAAAGGAATTTAACCGGAATACTTATTTAATTGAATGGATGCCAAAAAAACGTTCGATATTTTGACCAATTCATAAATAAACCCGTTCGCATTGGGACTTGAAATGATATCTTTTCACAGGAAAACAATCCGTTTGGTTTTATATGTTTCTAGGCGAGTGAAGTTCCATGACATGAAAAAATAAAATAAAAAAATGTTTTAGGGCGTTGTCCATTTTTTTTTAATTGTTTAAAATGGGTCAGGCAGATTATGGGTTTAAAAAAGAAATGTATTTTAACCGTTGCAGAAATTGAATTTTGTGAGTGAGTTTTAGAAAGCTAAAAATATGTCTTAAAGAGTGGAAAAGAATTAAAATTTTTCCTATCAACGGTTATAAATATGTCAAGTGTGGCATAAAAGATAGTATTCAAATCGAAAATGGTAAACATTTAGAGGATTCCTGATGATTTACGGTAGAAATGTGAGATTTTCAGTTTGAAGACTTGTGACAAAGTTGGTTTTTCTGTGAATGAAAATTATTTGTTTAAAACCAAAATTTGTTCAGGAGTATGAAGGGTGACAAGATAAAATAAAATAAAATTTCGGTTTCCAAAAAATTTGTAAAAAAATTTTGATTCTGATGAATTTTTTATCTCAGAAAATAATTTTTTTAAAAAAATTAACTCTAGAAAATTTTTAAAAGAAAAAACTACATAAGGAAAAATTATCAAAAGATTTGTTTGACAAGAAAAAATAATCAAAAGATTTGTTCGACAAGAAAAAATAATCAAAAGATTTGTTCGACAAGAAAAAATAATCAAAAGATTTGTTCGACAAGAAAAAATAATCAAAAGATTTGTTCGACAAGAAAAAATAATCAAAAGATTTGTTCGACAAGAAAAAATAATCAAAAGATTTGTTCGACAAGAAAAAATTATTATTTATCCTTTTCCTTTCCCTCACTCTTTCTCCGTCCTCGTGGCCACGGGATTAAATTTCCATACTCTTGTTGATTGTTTCATGGAATTGACAATCACCTTTCCTGTCTTGTCGCAAAAATTGGCAATCTTATTCTTTATATAAATTTATCTTATAATAGATTTTGGCAAAGTTCCCCATTTCCGAAACTTTATTCAATTTTTTTTCTTCTTTAAAGTAAAAATTTCAGTGTCGGCGCGGGGGGAAACAAAAACCGATGTAAACAATATCATATTTTATTACTTTTTTTTTTTTGCAGACTGGCACTGACATCGAAAAAGACGAAGTTAATATAATTTCCGGTGCTTTGGAACTTAGGAAAAAAACTGTGGCGGATGTGATGACGAAATTAGAAGATGTGTACATGTTGGATTATGATTCGATATTGGATTTTGAGACCGTTTCAGAAATTATGAAGTCAGGTAAATGTTTTTTAAAAAAAAAAGAGTATAAATATGACCGTTTGCTCCTGACCCTCGCAATGTACTCTAAATATATATCTTGAATGGCATTTAAACCGCAACAATGGTCAAAGCCGCAGAGCACAGCGGTGATTAAAAAGTCTATAAATAAATAATACTCTTTTGAAATGAACCATTTTAATGTTTGTTCTATAGATCTTGACAAGAAAAAAATTTGGGATAGTCTCTCAATATCACAAAGATCGGGCTTATTGAGTTGTATGAGTTCGAAATGGTCAAAACTTTTCAATGGCTTATCGTGGCTTTAAAGGCTTAAAATATAAATGAATGCGTCTGTATTTCCCTTATAATAACCTAAACATTTTTATCATTTTAAATTTTTTTATAATATTGAAACGAATTGAATAACGCCCGTGACGAAAGTATAAATTTCCTAGAAAATGATAATGAAAAAAAGAGAAATGATTTTTCTTTCGTGCAAGAAATTGTTTTAAGAAGTGATTTTTTAAGATTGCAAAAACAATCTTCTGTATTAAAAAAAAATGATAAAATCATTTTGGGTTTATTTTTTTTAAAATGGGCAAGTTGATTTCCTTTTTTAAATAAAAATTATTTCGGTCGAGAAACTTCCCATTTTTAAATTGTATTTTAGATTCTTTTCTATTCATATAATTGAAATTTATAGGATTCCGATTTCGTTTTCTTATTTCGAAGATGAAGGAAGAGTTTTGTTTGTCAACTTTTCAGTAGTCTTTTTCATTTTTTGAGTTTAACTTCTGATTTATAAGAACATAAATATGATGAGTTTGGGCTCTAGAAAATATATAAAAATCTCCGCTAGAATCGCCATGCGGCCATTTGACAAACTAAAACGATATTAGCGCCATCTTTGGGCTTTGAATAGAACTATAACCAGATCGACCTAGGGAAACATTTTTAAATTAAAAAATCCTTTCATAAATTTGCTAATTTATATCTGCGGCAGTTTTTTTTTCACTTGAATTTTATTCTATTATTTAATTAATAATAGCTAGAGATTTTATTTGAAGATTATCAGAGTTTCCTAAAACTTGCTCGTTATCATTTTTAGTAAATACCTCATTTCCTTACAAAAATTATTGACATTCCTTTGAATCATTTTTCTAGGAATTCGGAAATCGGTTAAAATCGGTTTTTGTTATTCTTTTTTTTTAACAAGGTGATGAATCAAATTCATCTATTCAACTTTTCTATTTTCTCTTTCATAAACTTCAAAAGAAAGGAAATTGAAAAGAAAAATATAAGATGAACAATAAATTTTCTTCCATTAAAGGTCGTCTGCTAAATGTCGAAATTCTATATTTAAAAATAAATCAAATAAGCTTTTGCAGTCCCGTAGCCAGGATTTATTCGTAAATTTTGCAAAAACAGCTAGTTGTGTGGTTGTATGTGTGAAAAAGCTGCAAAAACTACCGCTAAGTAACGCTACTACCGCTTTTAGTTTCATTCATTTCCGCTAGAGAGATCTGTCGCGATTTAAAAAAGCCGCCGGTAGCGATAATGTTGCATTAGATTAGAGGTTACCGCTAGATGGGGTTACTGCAGCTAAGTTCCACTCATGACCGCTGGATAGGCAGCTACGGCAGTAAACGGAACTAACAGCGACAATAATACCATCTAGCGGACGATTTTAAAATGTAAGAGCCAACGGACGGCATCTTTCGGAACTAATGTACCCGAGTGTCCTAACTCTCGTTTTTTATTTTTCCAGGCTATTCCAGGATCCCTGTTTACGAAGGTTCTCGCTCCAACATCGTCTCCTTACTTCTCATCAAAGATCTCGCATTTATCGACCCGGACGACAACACTCCACTAAGGACATTATGCGAATTCTATCAAAATTTATGTTATTTCGTTTTTGAAGATATGACTTTAGACATTTTGTTTAGACAATTTAAAGAAGGTAACAAAGGTCATATGGCGTTCGTCACCCGGGTTAATTCAGAGGGAGAAGGAGATCCGTTTTACGAAACGATCGGACTCGTCACGTTAGAGGATGTTATAGAAGAATTGATCCAAGCCGAAATCGTTGATGAAACCGATGTTTGGAGTAAGTGTTTACAAAAAAAAAAAAAGCTTTTTAATTTTTTTTTTAAAAAATGACCTTGATATTAATTAATTGTTCCATAACAGTGTAACTAAATATTGGTTAAATTAAATAATCGAATCCATTTTATTGACACATGTTATTCTTCTCCATCAAGGCGATGATATCATATCAACTTTAATTATTTGATGATTTATGTTTTTAAATTTTATTATTTTGCTTTTAGTTAATTTCATTCGAGATGTTTACTGATTTCTTTTTTTTTTTTTTGTAGCTGATAATAAATCGAAAAGGAAAAGGGAGAAAAGACATTGGAATCAGGATTTTACAATGTTTTGTGAAAGGAATGAGAATCAAAGGATTCATATTTCACCGCAGTTGACGCTGGCTACGTTTCAGTATCTCCGCACAAGTAAGTGTAAGCTAACATTTTTAAACTTACTAAGTTAAATAAATTGGATATTTTAAACGTTAAGAGATTTTGAAGATCTGAACTCTACGGAAGCCCTGAAAGGTCACACAGTTTGACGGTGTCAGTTGATCAACTGACAGTCACTGCTTTTACCTTATTCCGGCAATATTTTTGTTTTGAGAAAAATATACCTTAATCAATTTTTTTAACTGAAACAGTCATTTGATTTGAATGATTACTATTGTGAGTTATCAACTGAAAAATGATGCTATTTCTCTTTTCGTAAATAAAAAACCACCGCCATGTTTGTTTCGAAACTTTATTGTTTTGTTTCAAAACTTTCAGTTGGCAGCAGTGTTATCGAATTAAAGATGGCGGTTGAATCGTTATAATCTTCATATCGAGATCATTTTGAGGCAAAAAATAGTTGATACTGACGAAATCTATTAAATTTACGCGAGAAACATTATTTCCAATAAATAAAGAATCCGGATTTAGATTTTTATGAAGCGTGATTGTTTTTTTCGTATCTGTTGCAGCTGTGGAAGCGTTTAAACCAAATGTGATATCGGAAAGAATACTCCGACGATTAATTAAACAAGATGTAATTTACCAAATCAAAATCAAGAACAAGGATAAAGGAAAAATCGATCCATCCACCATTATTTATCAACAAGGAAAACCGGTCGATTATTTCGTCCTTATTTTAGAGGGAAGAGTCGAAGTCATCGTTGGGAAAGAGGAAATGAAATTCGAAAGCGGACCTTTTACTTATTTCGGATCTCAAGCACTTACGCAAAATATTGGAGTCGGTGGTTAGTATAAAATAATTATTCATTTGCTTGAATAACTCGTTGAGTGTTTTTCTTAAATGTCATTAATGGAAATCGTTAGATTTAAAATTTATTTGTTATTATAAATGTAATAATTTTTACAAAGCCGAACGCATGGATTTTGAGAAAAAATGGAGTATTGCTACTAGTGTGGCTGGTAGGTTTTTTAAATGTTTATATTTAGTAAAAAGATCACCTTCAAGAAATTTGTAGTGGATTTTGATGTTTCAAGTTGTAAAATTTTATTCGTTGTGGTTACAGGTGATTCACCAACTGCTGCAATTCCTTCAAGCAATACGGGCAGCTTGCAATCAGTAAATATAGATACAATTATCAGACACACGTTTATACCAGATTACACCGTCCGCGCCCTTACTGAAGTATTTTACATTAAAATTAAAAGATCGTTATATTTAGCTGCGAAAAGGGCAACGCTCCTGGAGCAATCTCAAAAAACGGATGATCATTTTGATGACGAGGTCGATAAGGTTAGTATTATTATCTAGTTAAAAATTTTAAATTTTCTGGTTGTAATACTCTGTGTTTTTTTTTTTTTTTTAGCTACTGCATTCGTTAGACGAAGACGACCGAAGCCAAGGCCAAAGAAGTCAAGATTCCCCGGTAATGAATCGAAACTTGACTCAAAGCGACAAAGAATCTCTGCAGCGCAGCAGCAGCGCTGCGGCGGAATCTCCAAGGTCGCATCAACCCCCAAGCAATCCTAGTTCTCCTCAAGAACCGAACGGAAGTGTACGGACTCCTTTAAGTCCAGTGAAATCTCGTGCGGATGAAAATCCGTTGATTAAAGTGATGCAAGATAAAGTAATTATAGGTGACAGTTTAGATAAAACAACCGGTTCCTCCGAAAATCCATCATTGGATTTCGAAGAAAGGACTAACTTATTACGGCAAAACGATGAAATTTCTTAACATCGTCTGTATTATTTCTCACTCGGTTCCATTGAGACTTTTTACGAATCCTTGATAAAAAATGTAAAATGTGTTGATATTAGCAAATTGATTAGTTTTGAAAAATTATTTGAAAAAAATTTTACAGCGTTGTTACATTTTTGCGTCACAATATTTTAGATTTTTTTTTTCTTTTACGGGGGGAATGCAAGCCGGGAAATAATGAAAAATGTAAATAGATGTTGATGATCAAGGTAAAACCGTAATTTATTTAGTAAAATAAAAATATGAAGCAAGTTCAACAAAGGAAAAATATTGAAAATCGAATTTTATTATTTTAGGGAACATATTTTTTTATCGTGACTTTGAATATGATTTTTTTTATGAGAAGCACAAAATCTTGAAAAGGATTAAATTTGCTTTGTACTTACGGTTATTTAAAAAGATTATGTAATGAATGAGCTGAAAGCTGCTACAGGGAATGTGCACTTTGACTGATATATCTCTTCTCAATTAAAAATAGTACTTAAAAGTACGAACAACATATTGAAACCAGTATTTTTAAAAAAATAGTTGCTTTTTTGTATTTTTTTCTTTTGAAGTATATAATAACCATTGTTGAAGTTAAAATTTTGTTTTATATATTTTTTTTAAAAATTCAGAGGTTAATATTCTAGGTTCCATATAATAAAAGTTCAGATTCGAATAGATCTAATTTCACAGAAACGTAACTGCTCTAAATTACTAATTATACGGAGCCCAGAGAAATTAACCTAACCTCGTGCTAACCTCTTCAGTCTACATTTCAAGCCCAAGCAAATTCATTCGCCGTAGGAAATTCGGGATAATTTTGGCGTCAGTAGATGAAGGACGTCATGATCTCCAATATCCATATGAGAAGTCCCAGAATTCCCACGGGAAATGCGTCAAAAATGCATTTTAAAAATATGGCATGTTTTGCTCGTAAAAAATCAAAAAAAAAATCACAAATCACGAGCAAAGCATGCCATATTTTTAAAATGCATTTTTGGCGCATTTCCCGTGGCAATTTCGGGATGATTTCTGCGTCAATCGATAGGGGTCGTCAAGATCTATCATTTAAGACCAAAAAAGCTCCGAAGGTTTTGCATAATGAGGTTGTATTCTTTAAATTTGGGGGGGGATGCGACACCTCTTAAAAGGGCAAAATTCATACTAAAATTAAAGACGCATTTTTGACGTAGTTCCCAAAGGAATTTCGGGACTTTCCACGATGTAAGAGATGTAAAATGTATGAAAGGAATCTTTAAATTACTTTTCTTTTATTTTTAAATAATGGTTATTATTTAATATTGTCATTGGCACTTCGCGTAGTTATCGATTTCATTTGATCGAAAAACTAAAATTATTTTAATTTCACTTATAACGAGGGCTAGATTTAAAATTTTCCCAATTTACATCTCTTTGGAAATCCATTGGAATCTGCTTTATATCTTTATTCAAGGCTGATGTCATCTTTTCTCGTCTCCGTCGTTTTTCCAAGCTACAATTGCAAATCCTCTAGGAGAAATCTTTGGATCGAATAAATGAACGATGTGAGCATTTTCAATGTCCTATATAAAAAAAAAATTGTATTAGCATACAAAAAATTATTTTAAGACAAACAAGAAATAAAAAAAACTTACATTTTCCAAAATATACAAAAGTCGATCTAATATAAAAATTGATTCCACTACTCCGCTCACGCTCATACGAAAATAATGGTAAATTTTCACCATTTTCTCTTTGTCTTTAAAGTTGTTGTATAATCTAGTTATTTCATCATCAGTCATCTAAAAGAAAATAAAATTTTACTAAGTATAGGTAATTGTTTAAATTTTTTAAAAAAGCAAAGTATTGAAGCAATCCGATGTCAATTAGATCTTACATAAAACATTAGATCGTAGACAAAACGACGCTGACCCTGAATAACTTTTAAAAGCAGTATTTTTTTACTCTTAATCCGACTTCTAACTTGCTAATTTTCACTACTTACATCTTTCATGTCCAATTTTTTCAAAGCCTTATGCATATACTCGTGAAAATTTTTAGAACTCGTTCCTAGTTTCTTAACCTTTCCGCTTCTTGAAAATTTCCTTTTATCGTCGTCTATAACTGTTTCTAAAACGGTCCGATAAAAAGTTGACCTGAATCCAGCCTATAAATAAATAAAGCACAAAATTAAAATTCAATTTTAAACATTATTTTCTTATAAAAAAAGCCCTCTATTTACTTCATCATAATAAAAATCCCCTAATCGTTCCGGTGAATATGTAGCCACTTTCTTCATATTTTCCCCGAAGTAGAATTTCTTATCTTTCAAAAACTTGCTCATTGGAAAGCCATGTTCATCATCTTCAAATGGCAGCTCAATCCCATTCCAAAACGGATGAGTATAAAATTGTTCTTTCAATAAATGGTAACAGCAACCTACATTCACAATAGCTTTTGCTATTTTGTTATTAACAAACATTTTAAGGGATGTTGGCCCTAAATTCCCGCAAGTATGCAATCCGCTTAATGTTAATCCAGTACAATGATCATTGAAATTTTCTTTAATTAAATCTGATAAATTCATTTCAGATGTAACAAACGCCACCGTCTGTTTATATTGTTTTTTTAAATATTCTTCATTAACTACTTTCTTTTCTAAATTATCATTTTCATCATATGAATCAGGCACTGCAGCAGATTTCCAATGCTTCACTAATTTCTCAGATCTTTTAATAGCACCTTTCGTTGTAATTTCTGAACAATCAACTCCTAAAACTTTATAGTCATAATGGAGAGCTAGTAATGAACTTAAATATCCTTTGCCGCCACCAATATCCAAAATGTGTGAGCTTCTTGTAAAATTCGTAAGTAACGACACCATTTCACTTGCCATTTCTACTTCGTGCAATTTTTTATCAGTCGCAAAACCTTTCAGTAAAATCTTATTTTTACTACAACAGCCTTTTGATAAGAAAAATTCCTGTATAGTTTTAAATGACGTAACAAACAGAGAATCATTCTTGATCGAGTTGCTTAAATTTGACTTAAAAAATTTATAAGTGTTCGGATATTTATCTAGAAGTTCAGGGCAGTCATTATTAACTATTTTCGGATATAACGCAGAAAAATCCTCCAACGAGTCCACATCATTTAACTCTTTTCGAATGTTTAATGGAATATTTTTTTCCCACAGATCCTCCGTAAATATGTTAACAATGTGCTGGTTTAATACATTGCGGTGTGGTTCTATGAACTTGATCAGTTCATTCAATTTAGTTTGAATCCTTTGTATATTAGTTGTAGTTGTCATTTTGAAAGTATTATCTGAAAAAAAAAATAATTCACATTAAACTGAACACATAACCTCACTTTGACACATTTGTTATTGATTCCCGAAAAATAGTAGAACAGTCACTACTAACCTAAAAGTTATATCGATTTCAAATTCTCTAATCATTTAAAATTAATTAAATAGCATTTAATAGAATTAAAATATAGATTTCTTTTAAAATCTTCTTGATATAAAAATGTGGCACGACATTGTTTACTTTCTTGCCGCCGCCATCTTTAACGTGGAAGTAGACAGTATTAATATTCCGCTATTTACGCGGGTATTTCTCTATTTCTCGTTGATTCTCTTTTATTTTTAAATTATAATGATTAATCCTCAATATTTACCGCCTTGAAAAATATTCCAAACTACTAACAAAGCAAAATTATCAAATTTTCGCTGTCATGGCCGACAATCATCACTATAACCCGAAATCAAAGTTTTATCCCTTGATTTATCAGCAAGACGATTGAAAGTCCATTTAATTATCATTTAAATGTCAATTTACGTAAAATAAGACAAAAACCCGTTAGTTTTGTTTGAAATGTTGCAAGTATCCGTTTCTGTTTCGGTTCTTGAAATCGGTATATTCGGTTTCCGATTTCAATTCCGTTTTCAATTTCGAAAAATGAATTTCGGGTTTGGCTTCGGTTTTGGATTTTAAATTCCGTGCTACCAAAAAAAAAAAACCATCAAGCCTAGTCATGAATCATATTCATTCATCACATAACCTCACTTCGTTAAAATTTCCCGTATGGAAAATTCCAAAATGGTGAGTATTTTTAAACGTCAGGCTTATTCGTAATTAAATGCGACCAATTTAAATTATCACAGTAGGAGGTCAACTTTTTTTAATTCATCTATCTTTACAGCATGAAAAAAAAGGCGGATATAAGCCTAGAAGCCTACGCCTTATACATATGAATTTATTTTTAGCGAAACAAAAAGACAAAACTTTTTAATAACAGGTCACTCGTAGTATAATTATATAATGATTGATATAGCATCGTGAGTATATTTATAAAAAATAAATAAATAACTGACTAGAACCGGTTAAAGCCCCCCTACAGTAGTGTTTGAGTTTTTTTAATTGCAGAATTTATCTCTGATGATTTCTTTTCCCATGATTAGCTAACTTATTAAGGTAGCCAGAGCCGTAATGAGGTGTTGATAATTCTTGAGAGAAAAATTCTTTACCCGTAAAGATTTTCTGCTAAAACCATCAATTTTAACTTAAATGCTTCTAGGTACGCACTGCCTCCGTTATGAATCAGTAAAAGGCGTTGAACATCATTGCCTCCGCTATTCGTAATTCAAGGGGAAGAAATACGGAGGTACTTTTGGTGCTATTTTGAGATTTAGATTAAAAATCTATTAAAGAGTCCTATATATTCTTCATGGTCATTAACCTTTGACCTATGCACATTTTAATTTTCCATGGCGGAAAATTTTCATTACTAACTCAAAATAAATAAAAATAACCGTATTTATTCAAAAATATATTTTTCATTCGATCAAAACGTGAAAGTTTTCAAATGCGCATTCTCGAGAATTTACTTTTTTGGCCATATCCCAAATTTTCGACGATTTACACAGTATTCTTCATAGGAATATCATCTCATACGACTTCTTTTTAAAATGGAGGTCAGTCTTTCACAATACAAAAACCTTTTCCCCATTAAGCTCATATGATCCCGTTTTATTTGAACAATCATTTTCAAGAAAATGACAGCCATAATGTCAAAACCAGATATGTTATGATTTAAAGTTCGTTGGGTGATAAATCGGGCGCGGGAGATGAAGACATTATCAGACGTAGTGTTCAATGTAACAGACATTTCGGTAAATTTTTGACCTGACGTGACCTTTTAATAAATAAATCTACACCTAGTGGACAAATATTTTGCTAAATGATTAATAAACGATTGGAATTATTTGAAGAAGAAAAAATAAAGAAGGCAAATATAACCTTATCTAAAGGTTCTAATATCTCATTTTAGAACTCGATGGTTATATAAATTAAAAGTGTTTGAGCTTGCTTTTATCAGTAAGTAGCTACTGCATTTATTATTAACAACCTGTTGTTGAGTTCATCATGGCAAGTAACGTGAGGATTATTTCGAGGAAAAGGTTGCATGCGTTGTTTGAAAAGGTCGCCCAATACACGGTATGTCAGTTTTATAAATTTTTTGGATATTGTAGGGAGAAAAATTTTTTTTAGTGTTTTTTATTTTATTATCATTGTCAAAATATTAGAAAATTTTTAAGCACATTTTTAAGCACTCGGGGATTTTCTCCCTTTCAAAAAGTTTTTTCTGGGTAATATTTACAATTTTAGCTCTCTCTCGGACTCAAATATGTTCAGAGTCAGGTTGTTGTCACCCAGGTCTAAGTGAAATAATAAAGATTTCCCTGGACTGTTAAATTTTTTAACCCGACCCTGAAGTCTTTTATGAGTTTAAAAAAAATTAAATTCCATTTGCTGAAAGTTTTTTTCTTGCTATTTCTTGCAGGGTATCGCTCCAGGACTGACCACACCACAAAATGACATAACCCGTTCAGTAATCACATCAACACCAACATCATCTGTTAATCCACAAAAAGCGCCTCGTTTATCGGACTTATCCAAACAAGTTTTCGACCGCGAAGATAAATATGGCGCCCATAATTATCATCCGATCCCGGTGGCACTCTGCAAAGGAGAAGGTATGTCAATTATTTTCATTTAAAAAATTGTAAAAAGAAAACTTTTCCAATTTTCGCTGAATGAAAATCGGACCCTTATCTTCTCTCGGCGCTTGTTACTAAAATTGCTTTGAAGCCCCAGAGCTTTTCCTAAAATTTAGAAACGATAACTAAACTTCAGTAAGTAAACTTAGTAGTTGTTACTACTGCCACTTGTCGCTGCATGGTCAAATTGTTGAACGCTGATTTCCAATCAGAAGAGCTTACAACATGTTGATGGACATGCTGGTGGCACCAACACTGGAGTATTGTATTTGTCTTCTGCATAGCTGGATGTAATCTTAAAGTTCTGCCTAGAGAGCCTAATAAAAAAGAAGGTTAACTTTAGTCATATTTTGTTCTCTAATCGGCTCAGGCAAAAGAAATCTGGGTTTGATTTCCATTCAGTAAAATCCCACAATCTTTTACCTTCATACATCTTCCCAACAAATTTTACTCCAAATAAATTATTTTAGGGGTGTTTGTATACGACGTTGAAGGAAAACAGTATTACGACTTTCTCAGCGCTTATTCAGCCGTAAATCAAGGTCATTGTCATCCGAGGATTTTAAAAGCACTTCATGAGCAATCAAAAGTATTGACCTTGACATCCCGTGCATTTTATTCAAACGTCCTAGGGGAATATGAAGAGTTCGTAACTAAATTATTCGGATATGATAAGGTCCTCCCAATGAATACTGGTAGGTATCAATTTGCAACTCTCTCGCGGGGCATTATTTTGTAAAAAAAAATCTTTTCTATAATTTTTTTTTTCTTCAAGGCGTCGAAGGAGGAGAAACAGCTTGTAAGCTAGCAAGAAAATGGGGTTATTTAAAAAAGAAGATCGAAAAAAATAAGGCTAAAATAATATTTGCCGAGGGGAATTTCTGGGGCCGAACGTTGGCAGCGGTTTCATCATCGACGGATCCGTCGAGTTATGATGGTTTTGGTCCTTTCATGCCTGGATTTGGATTGGTTCCTTATAATGATATAGATGCTTTAGAGGTAAGGACGTGTGATCCGAGAAAATTTTTCGGAATTAAATTTTGTTTTAGATGGAATAAATATAAAATGGGGGAAAGAACAAACAAAATAGAAATGGAGAAATTAAATGCTTAAGGTCGTAAATGACCATAGTATTTTTTAAATCACTATACAGTGTACAGATGAAAATTTTGTAGTCCTAAAAAAGGTCGAAAAATAAAGGATTGACTTTTTCGAACTTTTTTCCATCCATCACTTTTTGTCGACCCTTTTTTCGATCCTTTTTTGTCGATCCCTTTTTGTCGACCCTTTTTTTCGATAATTTTTTGTCGACCCTTTTTTCGATCGTTTTTTGTCGACCATTTTTTCGATCCTTTTTTGTCGACCCTTTTTTCGATCCTTTTTTGTCGACCCTTTTGTCGATCCTTTTTTCGATCCTTTTTTGTCGACCCTTTTTTCGATCCTTTTTTTTCGACCCTTTTTTCGATGCTTTTTTTCGATCCTTTTGTCGATCCTTTTTTGTCGACCCTTTTTTCAATCCTTTTTTGTCGACTTTTTTCGATCCTTTTTGTCGACCCTTTTTTCGATCCTTTTTTTCGACCCTTTTTTCGATGCTTTTTTTCGACCCTTTTTTCGATGCTTTTTTTCGACCCTTTTGTCGATCCTTTTTTGTCGACCCTTTTTTCGATCCTTTTTTGTCGACCCTCATTTGCCGACCTTTTTTTGCGTAATTGTTTTTGATGGATCAATGTCAAAATTTAAAAACTTTTTGATCAAGAGACATTGTTTTTTTTTAAGTTTTGGAGAAAATTTTCATAGGTTTTTTGTCTCATAAATTTTTGCA
Source organism: Liposcelis brunnea (assembly GCA_023512825.1). Classification (NCBI taxonomy): domain Eukaryota; kingdom Metazoa; phylum Arthropoda; class Insecta; order Psocodea; family Liposcelididae; genus Liposcelis; species Liposcelis brunnea. Next base: position 16,865,456 of record CM042073.1, read on the forward strand.
CTAGGATAAAGTAGTTTTCTATAATATTTTTTACTAAAGGTTTTCTTATAAATGGATTTTTTCTTATAAAAAATAATTTTTTTGCCAAAATTATTTTGAGATCTGCACAGTAACAGTTGCTAGGGCCAAAATTTCATTTGCTGTGAAAGTCCTGGAAGCTGTCGTTGCTGTGGAAGTAATAATCACCACAGCAACGATTATCAGGAACCTTTGCGACCATAACAACAGTTGCTCTAAAGACAAAGCCTTGGTTCGGTTACATTAAATTCCTGTTTTTTGTTGCAGAAAGCTCTTCAAGACCCTAACGTCTGCGCATTCATGGTGGAGCCTATTCAAGGAGAAGCAGGCGTAGTAGTACCTGACGATGGCTATTTACAAAAAGTTCGGAAGCTCTGCAGTCAGTATAACGTTCTTTGGATCGCGGATGAAGTCCAGACAGGTTTAGGCCGAACTGGAAAGATGCTAGCAGTGGATCATGAAAATGTAAAACCCGACATCTTAATCCTAGGAAAAGCTTTATCCGGCGGTTTTTACCCTGTAAGATTTTTTTTTACAAATTTTCTGTAAGCCACCCCAAGGAAATTTAAAAATTAATATTTTTTCGAAGGTATCTGCGGTATTGGCCAACGACGATGTAATGTTATGCATCCAACCCGGCGAACACGGCTCCACGTATGGTGGCAATGCATTAGGATGTAAAGTAGCTATAGAAGCGTTAAAAGTTTTAGTAGAAGAAAAATTAGCGGAGAACGCTCAGAGGTTAGGAGAAATTTTAAGGGCGGAGCTGAAAAAAATTCCGAAGGATTTGGTTACTCTTGTCAGAGGAAAAGGTCTACTCAATGCCATAGTTATTAATAAAGGTAAATCATTGGACAAAAATTAAAAAAAATTAATTGGAATGTAAAACTTGATTCTTTTTGTTTTGTAGAATTCGATGCATGGGACGTGTGCCTAAAATTAAAAGAAAATGGACTATTGGCTAAACCTACGCACGGAGACATTATTAGATTGGCGCCGCCTTTAGTTATAACGGAACAACAACTTCGGGAGTGTGCTGATATCATTATCAAAACGATCACCGCTTTAAAATAAATCTTTTTTTTTTGGTAATTTTATTTATTTTTCGGGAAGACTGAAATTTTTGTCTGTAGCAATCTTTTGAAAATCTCAACTTTTTGTGGATCTAAAGAAAAATCGTAACAATCTCATATTCTAAATTTCCAAGCAAATAATTAGAAATCAATAAATTGTGCTGTCAGTATTTTGTCGGTTTTATTTACTGAACCTTAGGGTGAATTTTCGCTACGAATTTCTTTGCATAGATCTATCTACGCATAGAAATTTAGAAGATTAATTTTCACTATGAAAAAAATATGCGAACGTGTTCAAAATTTTGAATTTCACAGTGAATTGCTATGCATAGAAATTTAAAATATAGTTTTCATATGCAATTTATTCAAAAGCTAGTTTTCACAATCAATGTCTATGCATAGAAATTCACAGTGAAAACTCATTCTTAGACTTAAATCTTGCTTTTTATTCGAACTGCTGTGTTTAGGATTCTATCACTCTTAAATTCTCTCTTCCTATCCGCCATCTTAAAGAACACTTTGTTTTAAAATACAAAAACAAAAATAAACCAAAAAAATATTGTAAAAAAATAAAAACCTAAAAAAAAATCCCATCAATATCTAAATAATATTTTGGTTTCAAAATTTACAAGTGCTAATTTTTCTTAAAAAAGTTCTTCTTTAAAAAAATTTTAAAAATGCTTAAATACGAAATCCTCAAAAAAGTAAGTACAAAATAAACACTAACAATTAATTATTATTCTAATTACAATAAACTTAATCAACAGATAGCATTTCAAATTCGATACTTATCAACTCAAGTTCGATATTTCTCCTCAAAATGTTCTGCGCCTAAACAAAAACAAAAACAACAAAAATCATGTGGAAAATCGGCAAAACATTACATGAAACTTTGTCAAAAACATCTCGCTAATAATTATAAATGCATACCAGTAGTTCTTGACAAAGGTCGAGGTAAGTAATAAATGAGCCGTATAATTAAATTAAAGCAAATAAATAATTAAGTCAAATATTTTTTAGGGATTTATGTGTGGGATGTCAAAGGGAGAAAATACATAGATTTCTTATCGGGTTACTCCGCTGTTTCTTTTGGCCATTGCCATCCTAAAATTTGTAAAGCTATGATTTCCCAAGCGAGGCAACTGACTCTTACGTCTCGAGCTTTTTATATAAAAGCGTTAGCTGAATATTCTGAATGTATGACTAAATTATTTGGGTATGATCAAGTTTTACCGACCAATACAGGTAATGAATAGAATCTTAATTAAAAGTTTGGATAAGAAAATTAAAAAAGATGTTGTTTTTGGTGTAAGGTTGCGAGGCTGCGGAAACGTCAGTTAAATTAGCTAGAAAATGGGGTTATAAATGTAAAGGGATTTCCCCTAATCAAGCTAAAGTTGTTTTTGCTGAGAATAATTTTTGGGGAAGAAGTTTAGCAGCTGTGTCAGCGTCGACGGATCCTGATTCGTACGGGAATTATGGACCGTTCATGCCTGGATTTGAAACGGTGCCTTTTAATGATGCTGAATCAGTTTATGTAAGTATGTTCAGCATTTAAAACTTATTTTCAATTTCCCTTTTAAAAAAATTTTCTCTAAATATTTTTCTTCTTGCAAAAAATAATTTCAGAATTTTTTGCTTTTCAAACTTAGCTGCAAAAATGTTTTCCAAAAATTTACCTTGTAAAAAATTTTTTAAATGTTACTATTAAAACATTTTAAAAAAATTTTTAATTTTTAATTTTTGAGAAATTTTTAAAAAATTTTCAAAAAAAATTTTAAAAAATTTAAAAAAAAATTTTAAAAAATTAAAAAAAAAAATTTAAAAAATTTAAAAAAAAATTTAAAAATTAAAAAAAAAAATTTTTTTAGTTCGAAAATTTTTAACATTTTTATCTTGTTTTGAAATTTTTTTTCAAATTTTTTATTACAAAAAATATTTTCTAGTATCCTTTCTTGTTGCGTGAAGATTTTCCGAAATAGGCAACTTGCACAAATATTAAAATCAGAAATTTATTGTTAATATTAATTCTTGGATTAATAACTAAGATTAAGCAAAAAATTCATCAAATGAAAATTTTTAGGTAGCGGAAAATCCGCTTTAAAATTCAAATTCTAGGAAGCCCGCCAAAAACAAACATGCAATTATGACGTCACAACTGAGTCGGATCCTTTTTTCCTATTGGTGGGATTTTCGCGCCAAAAAAATTAGCCAATGAAATAAAAGAAATTAACTCAGTTGTGACGTCATTAGCCCAAACATGGCGTCTGGTTGTTTTTGGCGGGCTTTTTAGAATTTGAAATTCAAAGTGTAAAAATATTTTTCGACGAATGTTTTCTTGCCTTAGTTAAGAATTTGAAAATCTGCTCTAATGTGTTTTAAATTCATGCAAGTAGCCTATTTTTTCTAGTTGCCAAAAGTTTTTCTTTGCCGATTTTTTCAAAATGATCTTTAGTTGCCAAAATTGTTTTCAACACTCTTTCTTGTTACCAAAATTTTTTCAGAATTTTTTTCTTAATTTTTTTTTTTACTAAATCCAACGAAACTATTTTTTAGGTAAAATTAAAAGACCCTGACGTTTGCGCTTTCATGGTAGAACCAATCCAAGGCGAAGCTGGAGTAATCATCCCTAGTCCTGACTATTTAAAAAAAGTTCGGGACATCTGCACTGAAAATAACGTCTTGCTAATAGCCGACGAAGTCCAGTGTGGATTAGGCCGAGCAGGCAGTTTAATTTGCTGCGATTTATTTCACGTACGACCGGATATTTTACTATTAGGAAAAGCTCTTTCCGGTGGATTCATGCCGGTAATATTCATAAAATTTCATTCGTACCCTTCAGAATTCGCCACGACTCCCTTATTTTCAGGTATCAGCAGTTCTCGCTGATAAATGCATAATGGACGTGATCGAACCTGGAACACACGGCTCAACATTCGGTGGAAACCCGTTAGGTTGTAAAGTAGCAATGGCCGCCATGGAAGTTCTCGTGGAAGAAAGACTACCGGAGAACTCAGAATTAATGGGACATTTGTTACGGGAGTATCTTCGGGAGCTTCCGAGAGACGTCGTCACTGAAGCAAGAGGAATGGGATTATTTAACGCGATCGTAATTAATAATGGTAAAAAAAATTTTTTAAATTATTTGACCAAAACGATGCTCAAAGTCAAATAAATATTTGCAGATATACCCGCATGGGATTTATGTTTGGAATTTATGAAAAACGGATTATTGACCAAACCTACTCACGGACAAATAATTAGACTTGCTCCCCCTCTTACGATACAAGAAGAAGAAATTAATAAAGCCGGAGAAATAATTAGGAACTCGGTGATGAATATGAAAAAACGACTGAAAGGAAGTACGGATTCGAAAAACCCTGCATGTCAAGTTCAAAGGCGTAGTAATAAATCGATTATCAAAGCTATGGCTGAATCTGAGCATTGCACCAATAGATTTACTAATAAGTCAAAACATAAAGAGTGTAAAAATAAAGATTGTAGACGTAAGGAATGTAAATCTAAAGAATGTAAAACTAATGAGTGCAAATTGCCGAAATGTGCACAGAACAATAATTGTTTTTAAGAATTTTCGATTTAAATTAATTTTTATATTTTAAAAAGTTAGGCCTAACTTTTAGCAACTCTTTTATATTAATTTATTTTTATGGATAGTTTTTTATTATTTATACTATGTTTTTAATAATTATTTTATTTTTAGGTTGAGCATGCAAGGCAATAAGGATTTGAGTGACTGTAAGTTTTTGTGTATGTTTTGCCGAATATAATGATAGTAATCCCCTCTTTTGGTTTTTGTGTGAAGCAAAAGGATATGTCCTGCGTCGTATTGGAATGCAGCCATTTTGCATGTTTGCTTATCGTTCAGGCTAGAGACCTTAAATTAAAAGAGACTGGCAGACTGTCGGCCATGAAAAAATTTGAACACCATTTTGAGAAACATGGCGAACTGCACAGAAGAAAATTCGGCAGCCATGACAGTTTACGTGGCCATTCGGATTCAGAAAAAAGTGACAAAGTCGCCCTATTAACGGAGGTTTTGTCCCAGAATGTCTTTTGCGTCTTCTATTTTCGCATTTTTCTAAATGGAAGCAGAACAAGCAGAAGACATTGCGGAACAAAGCCTCCGTAAATAAGGCAACTTTACCACTTTTTTTCTGGATCCGAATGGCCACGTAAACTGTCATGGATGCCGAATTTTCTCCTAAGCAGTTTGCTCAGATTAAGTAAATATAGATGGAGCACTATCCACTGGGTTGAAGCAATCGGATTTCCGGCTATCTTCGGCAATTTTCGTAGACCTGTAGACCTGTCGCCTATATTAAACTTCCCGAGGTCAGTCATCTTGTGTTTGCGATTTCAAATTTTCGGAACGTCGTGCACAGTGTTTGAAGTTAATGCTCCATCTATAGTTAATTAATCTGAGGCAGTTCGCAATGTTTCTCAAAATGGCGTCAAGATTTTTTAATGACCGACAGTTTGCCAGTCTCTTTTAATTTAGGGTCTCTAGTTCAGGCTGAAGATAATTTAGTCTGTATTAAGAAACAGCATTCAAAAACTCGCTTTGAGCTCTTCTCGAGCGACTCGCCTGCTTAATTCATTTAAACAAAACTGAATACAGGTCTTTGTGTGGATGATACTTTATAAAACAACAAACAAACTTTCTTTCAAAGATTTAGTAAGATCTATTCAATCTCAGTTTATATTTTAGATGAGTTGCGGCGTTTGAATGCCAAAAAGCAAACAAACAGACGATTTATCAAAGTGTCTACTTCCTATTAGGCTCCTTAGTCATTCCATCTGCACTTTTCTCCCCAACCTCCTCAAATTAAATAACACTACAATCCACGCAACTCTAGCTTCTGATCATTTTTCTCAAGCGCCATCGTCATCCCACACCTTCACACGCTAATCCTATCGCGCTCCCTTATAATCCTTTAACAAGCTGTCTAGATTTTCTATTAAACAAATATAAAAATTTCTAGTTCAAGTTCAAACGAGTCAGCCGTAACAAAAACAATCGTATCAATCTCTATTTATAGAAATAAGGGTCATGGTTAGGCTAAAAACAAAAAAATTTAAAAAGGCAAATCACGTTTGTCATCCCGTAGACACCCCCACCTATACGATACTGACTCACAAACTATGACAACACGTCAATAAATACTTAATCGAAGACAACACGATTCATGTTGGTCAAGTTAAGTTGATATTTTAAATGGAAAAATAAAAACATTTAAAAAAAACTGAAAAAAACCAATCAGGTTTCATCCACGCCATAACTGCATCCCACCGTGTGTGCAAGTTTATAATCGGGTAACGCAATGGCTTGCCATGCAAAACGTCACAATATTGAAGGAACTCTGAACTCAAGGTAGCATAGACTAGGTTTTAGCGCCCACATGATACCTCTACCTTTTTCTTTTTCTTTCAACCTGATTTTCGATTTAGTTAGCATCTGACATTTGTGACATTTGTTTTATGTTTGTGGATTAGGTATCGAGAGGTGATAAATCAACCCCTGGGGTAAGTTCACGGTTAAGTTTCAGAAGAACGGGTTAGGTTTGTTTGGAAATTCATCAATCAGGGGTGAAGCCTTGATTGGATTCTTGGTTTTTACCATTTTGGGTTCTGTGCCAGTTGTGTTTCAAAGAATTATGAGGTGTTCGGAAAAAATTATCAGTGAGCTAATGTGAGGATAAATAATATAGCTTGTGAATTTAAATTTTAAACTTTGAAGTGAGAGAAAGAGTTAAGCTAAACTAGGGCGGGGGAACACGAAAAGCGAGGTAAGCGTCGCAAGGGGCGCTGCATAGCTACCTGAAGACCTTTTTTTGCTTGAAGTCTAAATTTTTTAGAGGGAAAAGGGCGCACAATGACTCCCTGTGGCGGGGGACCACACCAAAGGCTAGCCCCGGCTCTGAGCTAAACTTTAGAGGGATCGGTCTTGAAACCTTAAAAACCAATCTACCATTGACATTCTTAGGCCGGTGCCGAAGTGCCGTGTGGCTTTGGGTGCCAGTGCCAAAAATATCAACAAAGCTGCGGTAGTTGATATGAAAACATGAAAAAAATTCAACAAAGGAATGTTCTCACTAGGGAGCCTTATAAAGAATGGACACTTTGATGAGTCGTCTGCTACACAGGAATGCGACATTTTGAAAACTGGAAGCTGCCATGATCTCGAATTGAAAATTCTGCCAATCACGATGTTTGATTGTCAATGCGAGAATGGCGGCCACCAAATTCGAGATCATGGCAGCTTCCAGTTTTCAAAATGGCGCACCCCTATGTAGCAGACGATTCATCGAAGTGTCCATTAGCTCCCCAGTTCTCACCGTTTAGATCAGCGAATTTTTTTTAAGAGATAAGCAAACAGGGGAGGAGGGGGTGCTAAATAAATTAACTCGGCACCGAGTACCAAAAAAGCTAAGAACGCCACTGCAATCTCCTAATCATTTCCGCTTGAAAAAATAAAAAATAAAAAAGCAACTCCTAACACGTCCTTGTCAGTTAAATATCAAAACATAGTGGAGATCCGCCTATGAATATCTTCAAAGGCAAAAAAAAAAAAAACTTTAAGCAAAAGCTTTATACAAAAGAAAGAGGTTAATAGCTCCAGTGATTTGGCTGCTATCCTCACCCCAATTTCTTTATTTTTTTTTCTGGGGCATCCATCCATTCTGATATGGAAATTCCCTTTAGCATTTTTCCCCAGTCGAAAGCAGTCCATCAAACAAGAAAGTCTTTCACAACAACAAAAAAATGTCTTTTATTTTCATCCATCGAAACGGAAGCTCTGATTTCAGCCTTCATTTATACGTTAGTATAATCATTTAATTTAAGCCTAATAACAATAATTAAGAGTGCAATATTGATTGACAATATAGGGGAACGTGCTAAAAATTTTTTAAGCCGGCATAATTAAGAAGGATTAATGGAGATTTAAAGTGGTGCAACAACTTTTTTTTTTCTTAACACATTTTGTGCCTAAGGCCGATGTATTATAAAATCGTAACGTATTATTATTTAAAATCACGTTGAATTTATATTTTTTTTTTGTGTGTTTCAGGCTAAGAAAGAGTGTTGGTGCCCTAAAAGGCCTACCAGCTTTCCGCAACAATTAGTGCTAACGGCTGAGTCACGGTCCTTGGATCAACCAAAACTTAACATTATGTCGGAAGAAGATTTGGCTCTTTTGTCTGTCAAAGGAGTGCGATTTAAAGAACAGATAGTCACGAACTCCTTCGATCAGTATCGTGAGTATATTTTTTTAAAAGCGGGATTTACCATGATACTAACCTCCGGTTAAACACTTGAAAGTGAGAAGTGTGTTTGTGAATTCATTAAACTTTTGTCCATTTTATGAATTTCCCTTTTTAGCTTTAGCTCCCAGGAGAAATCTTAAGTTCTATTGCTTTAGCTCTTACAAGAGCCAACAAGTTGGACATCACCGATTTCAACAAAATTTCCAAATTATTTAGTGTTTCCTTTTAAAAAATATTGTATTTGAGAATGTTCCATTGAATGAGACAAGGAGGAGAAGGGTAGCCAGCCTTTCTTAAAAAACTCACCTGATATTCTCCTTGATAAATTTTTTCTGCTTCTCTTGCTTTCTCCATATGTTTCTTGACTCGATTACACCACACGTGACTCTTGAAACCGCTGTTAAAAATCATCACTACTGGCTCCTTTCCTTAATAGCCAACTTTGGTGAGTCAATCCAGCAGCATCTTTTCAATAAATTCTTGAGGGGGGCAAAAATAATCTGCAATGTTTTACTTATGTGAGCGAACATGTTGGGGGAGGGCAACTGCCCTAGCCAACCCCCCTTAAACAACCCCCCTGATAATATTCTCCTTGTTCTCCTGCTTTCTCGTCCTCAAGGACACCACACATGAATCTTAAAATCGCTGTTAAAAATCATCACTACTGGGCTTCATTCCTTCTTTGTCATCTTCGCTTTCTTCATGGCACGATCCAATTTCTCAATAAACGTTACTGAATTATGTAGTAGTTCCCTAGAAAAAAAGAGAAGAAATAATTAATGGTATTAAATAACTGATTTGAGTGGAAGCCTTAAGCGTTAAGCGACCAGATATTGCGGAACAGGCGATTACTTTTAAAAATATATAGCCCCGGAGGTTTGATACACTAAAAAAAACACATGCGTATGGCCGATCACAATGAATAAGATTTCCCATAGAATAAGAAAAGTATTCTTTTTTTTGATCGTATGCGCAAGGCGACCATATTTGGTTTTAGATTTACATGTTGAAACTCGACTAGTTTTTTTTATTTGTCATATTTCATTAATCCCAATTCAATTAATGGGTCTGATTATTATATTGCTAACTAGACTTTTAATAAAAAAAAATACCGATATTGAAATTGATTTTTTTACGAGTTAGTTAACTGATTAAAATAGTTAATCATGTTTTGATGTGTTAAAAATATAAAAGTTTTGCAAGTTGGAACATGAATTAAAATTACTTGATTTGAGTAGAAAAGTTGATTATTTTGCTACTGTTGCGTGGAGTGCATCATAGACAGAGAGAGTAGGGGAGACCTTCCTAGAGAGAGTAGATAGAGAGGGAGGGAGCACTCCGTTTGCAGCAGACGGTCATGGGCTGCGCTATAACCCTCATGGAAAAAAATATAGTTAAAAATATATGTCGCGAATTTAGTATAGTTTGCATATATGAAATGGAAGTTCGCCATGTTTCATGCTGGTTTATCGTTCAGGCTGTGGAATTATACATAAGCAAAGTATTGGAGCCCACAGCCCGATTGATTTTTAAACATGCACCATGGTGGCAGAATCTTAATTAATCTATAAGGCAGTGAGCGAGTGCTCCCTCCCTCTCTATCTAGTCTCTCTAGACCTTCCACCTAGCACTGTGACCTTTCCTCAAGCCTTTCCATCATAACAAGCATTGAAGCGGCTGGGGGTGCTTTTGGGGAGCTCGGAAAACCCGTCTTGAGCCATTTTGGGACGTCCGTGACATGTTTTTACCAGCTGATCCAGTTCGAATGTACAGAATTAATTTCAAATTCCGCTACTGTGATTTCTCATAGACCATCCGTGCACAGAAGATGTTATTAGTCTTCGAGAATAAGGCTTTGAGTAGGATTCTGGGGTCGAAGAGAGATTCATTGACTCTAATGAGGAGATCCGAAGGCTGACTGATCAGCCGTTGATTACTAGCGTGATCAAGGCTCGTAGAATTCCGTGGGCGGGACATGTAGCGTGAGCGCCCCCGACAAGGAGGATTCAGCAGGTCCTGGATGGACGCCTGACTAGCCCTAGGCGTCTAGGAAGACCGCGGCTTCGTTGGGAGGGTAATGTGTCGATGGATGCAGGACGTCTGGGAATCCCTGACTGGCGGACCACCTGCTTGGCGCGTTTCGCGTCCTAGGTAGTCATGGACGTTCCAAGATGGCTCCAGACGGTCTCTCTGAGCTCCCCGAATGCACCCTGGATTACAGAACAATTATTCCAATCTTCACGAAATCTCCTGTTACATTTTAGCGGAAGCTGTTCCACTATCAGCAACTTAATCCTTAAAAAATCCAATCCCATACTTTCAAGGTCTCCAATGAAACAAACTAATGCCTATTCCTGTAACTTTAGAACCCTGTTTTTTATCTATTACATAATATTTAAAAATATCTCTTGAATTAATATTCAACGGGCACACACATATCCACTCTCTAAACCTTTCTGAAAGCGTCCTAGAAATCTCCATTCTAAATTACACAAAAGCACAATCATCATCATCATCATTTCTCACGGAGCCCAACCTACTACAAACTATAATGATAAAGCTCTTCATAGTTGTAATCAAGCGTGAAAGACAAGATCGAGCGTACTTGCAACTGCCCTATCACAATCATTTATACAAGAAATTGCCAGGCCTATGACATGAAGGTATTCATTATAGGAGGAGGAATATTTCTTTGTTGAGAGACAGAACCATTAGCTATCACGTTTTTTAATCGATATTTAATGCCCAAACAAGGTGCGGCTGGGATATGTATAATTAAAACTCATTATTGTCCTTGTGTAAATAAAACCGTTTCGGGAACGAAACGCGTTTCTTCTCCTCTCTCATCTCTAGTTTCAGCAAATAATAAATTCTTACCCTTTCATTGTTTTAGTATTTGCCCTAATTTCCGATTAATTAGCGACGGCATTCTAAACATGGTAATCGATCATTAAATGGTCATGGTTTGATGATTTTCCAATAGGTGAGGCTGGAAGATTTGTCTTTGATTAGGATTATTATCATAGCGGATATGAGCACCCGACAAAAAAATTGGCCAAATTCTCACTTAAGTTACAAAAACGGTTCATTAAAATGTTATTATTATAAGGCGAAGAAACGGAAAAAGAAAATCCTTGAGTCATTTTATCATATTGCGGACCGCGCGGTTATGGCCGAGCCCATTTTCATGAATCATGATTTTTTTTTCTTTTCGAAATGTGTAATTTTCGCAGAATTATTAAACCATCGAAAGTGTTAATATGATTTATTTCCCGATTGTCTGTTGTGGGGATAAGATTTTGACTCGTGAGGTTTACAATCACGATTTTTCTTCTTTTTTTTTTGCAATGATAATTTTTAAAACGGCCGCGATTTCTTCGAAAAAGAAATAATGATTAATTGTTTGTTTTATATTATTATTGCAGCAATCATTGATATCGTGTCAAAGGTCGAGATTATTATAAAGTGCGTTATCTACGATTTGTGATCCTCCCTACCGCCCTTTACATTAATCTTCCTTACAGTACAAATGTTGGTTATTATTCGTTGGCAATAATAATTATCTCTTTATGAATGATAAATCAATTTTGGGAGTTTTTCCGTGAGAGTTAGGAATGTATCAATGAAAGTGTGCAGGTGCTTGTACAGTTTAAATTCCCCCCAGTGTTGCCGATTGGATGTGTTTTGGATAAAAATACCGTCATCAAGTACAACCTCCTCTTAACTACAAATGAATGCAAATTTAGTATCAAACGAAAGAAAAATTGATTATCTAGTGCTTTTAAGTAACAATTTTAATTTTTTTTGTTCGAAGTAAATTATTTCGAATTTTACGAAAAACAGCCATTCCTTTATCGCGCTTAGTACAACAAAGACATATGTGAATGCATCTTCCTATTCAAGCCCTTTAAGAAATGCAACAAACTCTAGTCATTATTTTGACCTTCATCATGTTCTGAATACAAAAAAAAAAAAACTAAGGGAATAGCAGTCCGGGGAGGACTACTCAATTTCTCGCTCAGTCGGGGTGTAGCTTCATTCGATTAAGGCATCATTGGGGACTTGGGAGGTCAGGGGGTGGCTTGAAATCAGAAAATGAACCGAAAATTTAAGATCCCTAACTATTAATTAGTCGAAATCGAGTCCCACATCACCGCTATTTGTGAAACTTCAAAATTTTCGGTTTTTCAGGATTTTTCGGAAAGGCCGAATTTTTACAAAAAATTGTTAAAGGGAAAGGTTAGTCCTTATAGTGTTAGGTATCTTCACACAAAAAATAAGAAAAATCGTTAGAGCCGTTTTCGAGAAAATCTTTGAAAATTCATTGTTTGGCCTTTTTCGACCCTGCCAAAGTTCTAAACTTGGCAGGGTTGCCTTCAAATCACAAAACGAACCGAAAATTTCAATTCTCCGACCATTTTTCAGTCGAAATCGAGTCCCATGTGGGCCCTGACGGTAAAACTTAAAAAATTTTCAGTTTTTCCGGATTTTCCGGGGAGGGCAATTTTTTTACGGAAAAATGCCAAAGGGAAAAGTTGTTCCTTATAGGGTCAGGTATCTCCACACAAAAAATGAAAAAAATCGTTCGAGCCGTTTTCGAGAAAATCCCCGAAAACTCTAAATTAGGCCTTATTTGGCCCTGCCAAAGCCGTAAATTTGGCCGGATGGTTTTGATGATAGAATAAAAGTTTTCCCTCTTCCTGAGGAAGGCGATTGCCAATTTTTGTTGTGCGGGCTCTTTCGGTTTCGGAAAGAGGCGAAAAACGAAAGTGCACAAACAGACGGACGGACGGACGTCAGCCCAAAAACCATTTTTACGGTTATTTCTCGCCATTTCACGGCAAAATACGCAGTTTTGCGAAATTTCATTTTTGACATGACCGCAATACTTCCTCACTCTAGGGAGCTCGAAAGTAAAAATTACTCTGATTTAGAATCAAGCTTTTACAACCGGACATATTCTCCTACACCTTTAAAATTAGATACAACAGTATTCGCACCGGAAATTAATACACTAACACACTTCCATTCACTCGTAAACTTAAGGAAACAATAAATTCATTCCTGCCGACATTAAACATCACCAATCCCATTTACAGCAAAATCGTTTAATCTTATTTTAAAAAATCAAAACGATCCACCATTGCTAATTTAAAAATCGCCCGGATTCGTTAACAACAAAAAAAAAAATTATACACAAAACAATAGCATTTTGATATGTTTAGGTAAATTAATACCTTTTGCATCTCATAAATCATAATAATATCAAATAACTACAATTTAAAATTTTAGCATGCTTTTTTTTTTTGAAAGCTGTCGCTTTAAAAAAAAAAGACGGATTTCCCTTATGAATAGGTTATAACGTATCAAGGTTTATTCCGTAGCAAAGCAAAAAAAAAAAAAAACTGTCTTGAGTTGCAAATTAGAGAAAATCATAAACGACCTTGAGAAAAGTGTATAGCTCGTATGACGGCAAGAGGCATCTGGCATAACGTTCACCTGCATTTTATTCGATTCGATCAGTCGGCATCTAACAAACGCTTTATACCTAACATGGTATCTTCTACCACGTTGTCGTGCAGATTATTCGATTCCGCGATGCGCGCCAATTAGGATTAAACGGTCACGGGTGATTTTAAAGTGAAATGCTGTGATTTTCTTTTTTTTAATAGAGAAGAAAAAGTGGAGTGGATTTTTTTTTAAAAAATGGGAGTTTGATGGCGAGTGAACTCAAGAATGTTTTTTTGGAAAATGATTAGATGATTGTAAGATAATGGGAAATCGATAGTTTTTTTGGGATGGAAATTGGTTTCTATTGTTGGGGGAGATGAAGGTAGAGATTGTAGAAGATTAACGATTTGGTTTTTTTACTTTCGAGCTCCCTAGAGTGAGGAAGTATTGCGGTCGTGTCAAAAATGAAATTTCGACAAACTGCGTATTTTGCCGTGAAATGGCGAGAAATAACCGTAAAAATGGTTTTTGGGCACTTTCGTTTTTTGCATGTCTTTCCGAAACCGAAAGAGCCAGCGAAACGAAAATTGGCAACCGCCTTCCTCAGGAAGAGGGAAAACTGTTATCCCATCATCAAGACCATCCGGCCTAATTTACGGGTTTGGCAGGACCAAATAAGGCCAAATTTAGTTTTCGGGAATTTTCTCGAAAACGGCTCTAACGGATTTTTTTTATTTTTTGTGTGGAGATACCTGACCCTATAATGAACAACTTTTCCCTTCGGCATTTTTCCGTAAAAAAATCGCCCTCCTCGGAAAATCCGAAAATTTTTAAGTTTTACCGTCAGGGCCGACATGGGACTCGATTTCGACCGAAAAATGGTCGGGGAATTCAAAATTTTCGGTCCATTTTGTAATTTGAAGGCAACTCTGCCAAGTTTAGAACAAATTCGCAGCTTTGGCAGGGCCGAATAAGGCCAAATTTAGACATTTGGAGAATTTTTTCGAAAACGGCTCTAACGATTTTTTTCATTTTTTGTGTGAAGATACCTGACCTTATAAGGAACAACTTTTCCCTTTAGCAATTTTTCGAGAAAATTCGGCCTTTCCGAAAAATCCTGAAAAACCGAAAATTTTGAAATAGCGGTGAAATGGGACTCGATTTTGACTAATTATTAGTTAGGGATTTTAAATTTTCGGTCCATTTCCTGATTTCAAGCCACCTCCCGACCTCCCCAAGTCCCCAATGATGCCTTAATCGAATGAAGCTACGCCCCGACTGAGCGAGAAAATGAGTAGTCCTCCCCGGACTGCTATTCCCCTAGTTTATATTTTTGAAATGAACCATATATATGAGTTTTTAATATAAAAACTTTGAACCTAAAGAGCAATGACCATGTGAAATGACTGAAAGGCTTTTAAAGCTAAAACAAATAATGCTGACTTTGCATAAGGAGGAAAGTAATTATTGCACATGGTAAATAATTGTTAAATGAGAAATACAGATATTAGCACTTCAAGCGTGAATTGATTTAAGAATTATGGGGGGAAAAAATCAGAAAAAATTTGCCAATAAAATTAACTGAATTTTGTTTTGGTCAAAAATAATTGTAAAACTTCTGTCCAATATCTTTTTTCGAAAAATGACACAAAGTATGGCAGTATGCACCCTAATGCAATAATGAGCACAAGACCTTTTCTAACTCTTGCCACAAAATTGGCTAAAATTTGAAAAAAACATGCAAAATAACTTACTGCAGAAGAAGTAAGTTAAATGAATTAGCTATTGGGCATAAAACCATTTACGGTTACATTTAAAGTCATGCAGGAGACCGCCCAAGTGCAAAAAAAGGAAAATTTTGAAATGAAATAAAACCAGTAGTGGGGGAAAAATATGAATAATTTTTTTGTCAGTATAGTTCAATGAAAGAGCTGACAATAATTAATGAAAGAAGAGAATGTTTATGGCACATGAAAAGCATATAGCGGAAGAAAACTGTGCCAATGTCTGCATAAATATATCTGTAAGAATAATGCTTAGGGCATTGAGCTACACCTTCTTGTCTGAATTAATCAGAAGCCTATTTCGGATATAGACCGTTAAAAATATAACTTGAAGCATTTTTTAAAAAAAGAAATATAATTTGGAACTTCATGACACTCAGTAGCCACGTTGAAAATGGGTAAAAAAGAAGGATAAGTGAGCTCCAGCTCTGCTAATTTTGACAGTAGAAAAAAAACTCCGAAGGGTCGAAAGAAGACTTTTGGACTTGAGAATCAGCAAGACGGTAGTAAGGCAAAGATTCGTCAGGCCCGTAGCCAGAGGGGGGTCAGGGGGGCTAAGCCCCCCAAGGTTCAGACCTTTAGCCTGGGGGTGGCAAAGCCCTTCCTGCCTGAACCTTGGGCTCCCTCTGGGAAATTGTTTTTGCCCATGTGTTTTCCCTATCCTCCATGTTGTAAGGGGTCATTTGGAGCCCCAGATTTTGTGCCCCTCCTAACCTGGATCTCTGGCTACGGATCTGAGACTTGTTGTCCCTATTTCTACCGTGGCCTCCATTGGTTTATTAGCGCTATTTCAGCTTTACAGCGCTCTTCACAAAATTCATCATTCGAATCTGGCAGAAAATTATTTCACTTCCAATTCAACCACAAAGACTTATCCCCTTAAAGGGGCTGATCGGCTCTCTTGATAGTCATAATAATTATTTGTAGACCATAATTGAAAAATAGTAAGGCGCTAGCATCGAAGACCTTCTTATCAAGTTTTAGAGGGATTTAGGACTAATTTAGGAATTGCTGATCATCTGATTTGATTCAGACTTCTCGATCTTGGGACGAGTAAGGTTAAGTGTGTTTGAGAGGAGACTGCTTTGACCATCTTTCCCCTAGAGCCTCTTCTATCGACGCTCCAACTCGATTCCTAAGATTTATTACACCTATCGTTACTATTTAATTATACTTCGAACACTAAATCGCAAATATTCACTCCTTTGTAACCTGCGCACGCAACATGATCGTAAAAAAAAAAAATAACAAACCGCGGCGATGACGCTAAATGACGTAATAAAAGAGGCTATCATTCATAATTATTAAATCACGCAATGAATTTCTTTCACATATATTTAAAAAAAAAAAATTATGATCAGTTAATATTTAATCTAAAGCCATAACGTTACGTCACTTCAAAACTCAAACGTTTTCATTCCGGTTGACGGAAAAAAAAAGTTGCGCAACCATTTTTTCGACCTGATGTGTCAACGTGTCATATATCAATGAAACGGGACAGGTATATCAAAAATCCCATGAACTGGCGGGGGAAGTGATTCGACAAAAATCGATTCTCTTTCGTCCTCGTGGATCCAATATCGATTGTTTTCCGATAAGGATTTGCGCATTCGAGCCACGTTTAACGAATAATAATGATATATCCACGCACGTCAAGGTCTAAATAATTAATCTACCGGAGGAAACTTTTTAAAAATGTTTAAGAAAATTATGAGGGGAAAAAAAGCGGTTTCATGAGATCATGATTCAAGAAGAAGAAATCCTGGTGATTCTGGAAAAAAAATCGGCCCTGGGGTGATTTCACTTGAAGAAAAAAAAAAGACGGAAACGTTATTTATTTCGGAATTAATTAACATTTAAGAAGTTTGATATTATATGTTCTGAAGAATTCGGAGTTGAAAAATAGTTGCATCCTATGTCATCGAATATAAAACTTGGCTAATGATCGGTAATAATACCTGTTCGAGGAAATGTAGTTCTTTGCGGCTTGGGAAAAGAATAATGGTTATCGCCAAATAAGAGGGTATTTAATGTCGTCTGTTATGTGCGGATTATGATTCATTGGCTAGTCGATTGAATTAATTAGAAGTTAGTCAGTATATTAAAATAAAAATCAAGTTTGGAGTAAAAGGCTTGTCTTCTTTTGGTACCGAACTCGTGTCCGAGCATAGGCGACCCCCAAATTTATCTACATTCTCATCTATCTTGAAGGATGTACCGAGGAGAATGAGAGACAAAAATGACGGCTCTTTTAAGGGAGACACTGGCTTTCCTCTTTGCCTTCTGCACCGCAGTATTGCAGCCGGTTCAATTATACTCTTCAGCGCCTGCAAAAGTTCGGTAATGGGCCGTCGAAGAAACACTTTTGACACGTCCCATTCCGATACTGGTGGCTACTGCTGCCCTCTTCCAGAGATGTTTAATGATCTCCCGGTCGAGTACCTGGTTAAAAATCCAGGTCTGGCTAATTGCAATGGCGAACCACAGGGCGGTGGGAGCGCCACATCCCTAAGCCTGATGACAAGGCTTATAAAATAATTCAAAATGAGGGTTATTCCAAAAGATAGCTCATTCATCATTTCCAGGATGAACATCCTTTTACTTTAAACGGTAGCTCCCGGTATGAAAATCGACAATCATCGCGCAGGGACGGGCGCAGAGGGGGGGGGGGAGCAGATGAGGCTATGGCCCCACCTGGAAAAAATTTGGCCCCTTCTTGGCCCCACCTATTTCTGAAAAACAGTAACATTGCTGTAATGTAACACTGTTCGACTTTGGCGCCAAAGCCCCACATGAAAATTTGTGGCACTCCCTTGGCCCCATCCAGAATTTTATCCAGGTCATTGCGGGGATCTGAGCCATAGGAAAAGGGCGGAAAAGTATATTAAAAGGGCGACGCTGACTTTCAGAGCAACAAGCTCTAGTTATCACAACTTAGCAGGTGGCTCGATAGTCGGGAACTTCTACCTGAATTTCATCCATTGAAACTTCATTTTTCCTATTAGCTGCCGCATCTACTGAAAATTCTACGTCAGAACACTATCATACTGTCCAAAAATCTTGCGTGTCTGCATTCTATCGACATATGATCGATTTGGTTGACAACTCGTCCATCCGGTGACCGCCAAGTTTTCTTTTGTATGTCGCGATGGGGAAACATATCATGAATGATACCCACATGTTTTTTGTTGACACGGTAAAGCTGCAGTTCTAAAACGGTCCACACTGCAGTGCTCATGAAAACTACAGTGTAATGGTTTTTGAATTTTCACGACATTAATTTTAACAAAATCAAGAAGGATGCTGTGAAATACATCTCCGCCTCTTCTTCTTTCGTTGCACCCGACCTCTACTTATCTTCTTCTTACAGTGCCTTCCCTCGACGGGAATTGGCGACCATCATAGTTAGAGAGCTTATTGCGTCGTGCAAGAGACCCTAGCTGAATCGACTGTCTTGGGTCCTGCACAGCCAACCCTCGGCCTTGATGGCTAAACTAGGGAGCTTAATGCGGTCGCTTCCCAACACCTTCCGCATCGCAGCACGACTCAGCCTCCTGCTTTCTGGACTTAAGCCTAGCCAACTTTTACCGTCTTCAGCCTTAAGCCAGTACTGGCAGGACTGCTGCCCCCTACCAGAACCCTTACCAGATTGCTACCTCCCGGGCCAGAACGAATCTGCTTATAAGAACATCTACTCTTACAAGAGCAAAAAAATTATCCCTAAAAAGCCATAACTTATTCAATTAAACGTTTCAATGATAAGTAAAAAAAACCCGACGATAAAAATAATTTTACACCGTACTTTACGGTAATCCTTCCGTCATTAAATCATTTTTAGAACATTATATTACTCACTTCAAAAAGGATAAAAAGTATAAATATCAAGAAGCATAACTAAAATGTTTAATTATATTTAAATGATATTCCGTTCCATCAAACATGATATGACGTTTATCAGGCGTGTTGATCGCGACTTTTCAATCTTTGAATATTCAAAAGCCCACAAAAGAATTCAGAAAAAAACTTTTGCATCTCGTTTTATGTTATTCATTTTATTATTTCATAATTTCTTCCCATCAATAGAAACCGAAACCTAATGAAGGGGCGTAGTTACTATATCATTATTATTGCATGTGTCCCGAACTTTTAGCTTGATTAAGTTACTTGCGGGGAAAGAAGAAAAAAAAAACATTTTCGTGTGTGAGTAGTGACCGGACGAGTCTAATATTTTAAGGGCAAAAAAATGAGAAGAAAAATAAAAAAGACTTAGACTTAAGAGAGACTTAAAGTCTGCTGTTTCAAGGATATCATCGATGTGACAATCGTCATGGATTGCGATTTAAGTAGGATGTATGGAATACGATATTATTCGCCGGTGCCTACATCAAGATCTGCTTCGTGTAGTAAGTATATAATCTTCAGATCAGCATTTTCGCTGATTACCAAGGATTTTGACCATTTTCGGTTAAACTCGTTAACTTGTTCGTATATTCCACGATACGGGATCTTGAAGTATAAATTTGCAAAAATTAAGATGATTATCGAGTGTAAAATATAAAAAATATTCACCTTGCCCCTGTTATCGTTTTAAGGCCGGTTCAAACGGCAGATGACATTTTGAATTATAAAACCACTTAAATTTTATAGTTAGGTTGATTTAATGGTGGATTACCCATATGGACGATGAGAGCTTTAGTTCGTGATAGACCTTTAGAAAATCTGATTACTAGTATCTAGTAAGAAACTTGTGGAAACTTGAATGTTTAGAGGAATTTTTTTTTGAAATTTTTTGAAGAGCTTTTTTTTATAGTTTTTTAGGGATTTTCCAAAGAGTTTTTTTGAAAATTTTTATTCGGGGAATTTTTGGAGTTTTTGAAGAATTAGGGTTTCTGAGAATTTTTCAAAGATTTTTAGTATTTATAAGGATTAGTATTTCAGTACTTCTAATGCTCTTTCTCCACTAAAGAGTTAATCCATGATGAGGGTTAACTTTTCTCGAAAATTAACCTTCGAACCGAAAGTTCTGTGGTTGTTTTCAGTCTGTGGCGTTGCTTGTATAAATATTTTTGGTTTCAAAATGTTCATTGATTGAAAAAATGAAAGGCACTGGAAGGCAGAAAGATACAGGTTAATCCAGATGGAACATTTACTCACGTCGTGGATTAACCCGCTAGAGAAGACAGCATATGAATTTTTCAGAAATTTTCGGGGACTGTTTTGAAGAAATTTTTAAGAATTTTTTAAGAATTTTTTGCGAATTTTTTGGAGGGTTTCTAAAGAATTTTATGAAGAATTTCTCAGAGCATTTTTTGGCAAATTTTTACAGTTTTTTAGTTTTTTGAAATTTTTTAGGGAATTAAGATTTGAAGAGTTCCTGTATACAGTTTTAGAGTGGAGAATTTTTTATTGAGTTTTCTTAAGAATTGCCAGGGCGTCTGTTTTTAAAAAATTTTTGGAGTGTTCTAGACGGAATTTTATGAAAAATTTTTTAGGCCATTTTCGAAAGGTTTCTCAGATTTTTTGAGTATTTCTAAAAAGATTTACGAAGAATTTTTCAAGACTTTTTGGAAAAATTGATCAGGAAAATTTTTAGGACAGTTTTATGAGGATTTATTCAGTGATTTTTTTGGAGGATTTCTAAAGAATCTTATATGAAGAATTTTTTTAAGAGTTTTTATGGAGTTTTTTCAAACAATTTTCAATGAGTTTTAGGAAAAATTTTTTTAAAAGGGTTTTTTGACAAATTTTCGGGGAATTTTGCGGGGCGTTTCTAAAGAATTTTTCGACAGTTTTTTGAAGAGTTTTTTTACAAAATTTCTCTGGCGAGCTTTGAAGCGTTTTCTTATGAAATGCAATTTCCTACTTTCTCCCACAAAAAAAGACTGATAGAAAAAACCTAAAAAATTTTTTGCCTCCGATTGTGAATTTCTGGCTACGAGCTTGCCCAAAAGAAGCATAAAAAAATGTAATCTTTTAAATTCTTCCATGAACACCGAGCACTGTCTTTTGACACTTGTCTTTCTTGGTGCACCCTCCATACTTGCGCAAGTCTATTTTATGTCAACTCCCACCCTCAGATTAGAAGTTTTACAGGCCTAACAACCAACCAGACTTTAGATCAGAACGGAAGAGAATCATGCCAGTGGCCTTAACTAGTCTAAAATGCTAATTCAAGCCAGTAAGCTTTGTAGACTCAAAGCTCAACCCGGTTTTAAGCAAGTCTCAGCAGGTTTAAATTTTTAAATTTCGCTTTTAGCTGCAGGATTCTTTGGGTAGAAAATCTCACAAAAGTTTTTCATGCAAAACGAAAAAAAAAATCTCATTGCATTTCCTTAAAAGACTATTTCTTTCCTATTCTAAAAGAAATTGAACTCGTTGCCTTGAAAAAAAAAACTCGGTAAGTAAATAAACAAGCATCTCTCTGATAAGCTGAATAGAATAGAATAATATAATAAAACTTTGTACGATATGAAACATGAGGCCCTGTAAAGCAGTAATAATTTTAGCATTCTCGTGGTGCATGAATACATGACATCATACCCAAGGAGCACACCTTTATTTTCAAAGTCAATTAACCTCGGATTTTTACATGATAATTACCAATACAATTTGTGACTCTTCAAGTTATTTTGTTGATTCAAATCATATCCAGAGAGATGTATAATAAAAAAAAAAGTTTTCCTTCAATTTTAATTTTTTGCTACCACATTTTTTTTCTTTTAATTTCTTGAGGCCATAAATCACGTTTCGTGCTGTTTTTTTTTATTCTTCTTACATCCAGGTATTATTGACAATAAGGAAAGGAGTGCCACCGAAAAAAAAATTTAATGGGAAGAATCTTCACGTATATCCCGTCAATCATGTAAATTTTAATTGGCTTGTTAATTTGAAATTAATAAAGGGGGGGAAACTCGGTCGGTTACCTTGCGAGAACGCTCCATTAATAGGACGAATTTACATATGGCATAATCTTATAGGTGAATTCGTGACCGGATTTATGAAGAAAAAAAAAGCATCGTCGTGAAGTTTCTAAGGTTAAAATATTCGGATATTAATACGCATGGAGTCGTGCCTGGTTTTTGAAGGTTCGGCCGTTATCACTCTGTTTATTATCCAAGGAAATAAAAATAATAGCGTGTTGCGAAAAATTATTATTTTAAAAAATGGACGTGTTTGATGATGAGTTATAAAATTAGGATAGTGATTGAAGGAAAAATTAATCCTAACCAAAGTTGTGAATTTTGGACTAGTAGCTTGCGGTCAATGTTTGTTTAGAAAATTTTTAGAAAAAAGTTTTACGAGGCCTTCTAATAAATTGCAATAAAGCCCCAAGCCAAGCAGATTTTTACTGCAGGTAGAGTCCTGCAATGGGCCTGATATCGAGGCCCGAACCCGAAACTTAAAAACAAATCAAGACCCGAGTCCGACCCGAACCCGGCGGTTCGGGTTGAAACCCGAAACTGAAGCCCAAAATTTGGAACACATTGCGGAACATGGAAAGTTCTTCATGAAACTTTTAATGAATAATGACGATGATGAAGATGGAACGAAAAGGCATTAAATCAAGCAAAAAAGTAAAAACAACCCCCCCCCCAAAAAAAAAAGAATTAGGCCCAAACCTGACCTGAGCCCAACTCTGAATAAAAAATTTGGCCCGAACCCGAGTCAAAACCGAGTCAGCTAAGATTTTTTACTCGCACAACCCTGAAATCATCATCGAGCCAGTTTGACTTAATATTTTTGTACGTTCAACAATGATTTTTTGAGGAGCTATTTTTTACCTAAAACTACTCAAAAATTACAAACTGGACAAAATCTATTTTTCAATAATATATTCGTTTCATACTTTATCATTTTCACCTTATAATATTTTTTTATAAATTATTAGAATGGTTATAAAAAAGTTTACATAAAATAAAAAAAAAATCGTACACCTCAAAAGCAACAAAGCTCCTCTTAAAATCGCAAATACCACATCAAGATTTCATCAACAAAAAAAAAATCACCGGAAGTAATAACAACGCGATAATTTCGCATCCCAATTAAAAACAGTAAAACATTAATTAGAAGGATTTATAAAAACGGGATCATCGACCAAAAAAAAAAAAAAAAAAAAATCAATTCAAGCCTAATCGCAATATTTTTATTTCTTTCCAGGCAGTTCAAGAGAGACGATCAGCAGCACCCCAAACAGCTTAGAATCTCCCATCCCATTAGGAATATGCGGACCGCTCACGGTTTTCTCATTCATCGTCCCCGGGAAATTCGAAAAGGTCTCATACAAAGAACAAAAACAAAATTTAAAATCAGCCATTGAAAACAGCCCCCAATTTCAAGATGGACTCCTCCTCGACACAAGAGAAAAAGGAGGTAAATATTTAATATTTAAAATAATCTAAAATTTCTCTAAAATTCATTAAATAAATAAAAGGGATCCAGCCCATTTTCCAAATAGCGGCAGCAGCCCCCGCGAGTAATATTAAAAATAAAAATAAAATTTTAGGAAAATATCCGACGGATCCGTTTTCACTTGAATACCTCCGAGTTACCAATCTTAAAAGACTGGAAGTCTGTCTACTTTTAGAACGCGTTCGACTTTTCGCCCTTGCTCTTTTTTTTGCTTCTATTTCTTTATTCAACGCGAATTTCCCGTAGTCCATCCTCGCTTTTCTGCTCTCCTCCGGGTTTAATTGTCTGTACTCGCCTAAACAACAAACGTTGGTAGCTTCCCCCTCGTGCTTATGTCTTTTCCCACCTGAGACCGGTCTTGTCTCGTCGTAATCATGCGAGTTCCCCTCGTCGCCAAAATCCGTGAGATTAACAATCGTCTCGACGCCAGCAAAATTCACCTTTTCTCTTGTTTCTGGTCTTTTTTCAATTTTCCCGTCTTTGTTCAGATATTGCTCGACCGTGACGAATCCTCCTGAGCCTTTTCGTACCAAACCATCCAACTCATCATCCGTATCTCTTTTCCTGCTCTGCGATCTTCCGCTTTCTCTGCTTTTCGCTTGGGATGGTTCACCTTGACTCTTCCTCCCGTCTCTGCTTTTCCTAACACGTTCAGACGCGCTTTTCAATCCCGGATTGGTCACGTGGTGCATCATGTACACGCATCTCGTTTGCACCTTCACCGACGGGCTCCCCCTGGTTATCAGCGTCTTAATTATATCGTTCTTCTTGTCGTAATCGAGGACCTTGATCCCTTTGGCTAAAAAAACCCCGTTAATTAAACTCATGTTCTCAGCGGGCGGGATTGACAATTGCATCTTCGTGTGTTCATCAAAAGCAGACCTCGCTCGCTTTCCCGATGTCTTCTTACACTCGTTCACGTGCTTCATCTTCAGCTTCTTCTCCTTGATCGTGCAATCCGAAGGGGCCCCGTGCACTTTGGCCAAATTCTGCTGGATTAGCTGATGCGGAGGTTCCTCGACTAAAGCCCTCTCTGATAGCACTGGAGGTGGATCGGGCGTTTCGAAATTTAAAGCAGCTACCCAATTTCGAATGTCGATGTTCTTTTGGGCGATCGATGGTTCCACGTCGAAGGATATCGATTTCGGGAGGGATTTCACGGGAGCGTTGTAAGATATCCTGGCAAACAAAATTAAAAGTTTTTATTATGGTTTTATGGGAGAATTTCGCAATGATTTGGTTTTTTTTTGTTGAGGTTTTATGACAAAACGGCCTTGACAACGGATGAAAGATATAAATTATTGTTTTATGGTGTGGAATAGTCGCTTAATGCAGAGAATGAGAGTTAATGTGTTAACAGCTTCCAGGTTTGGAGCCAAAACATACACGCCTTCGTAATTGATTATTATCCCTCACCCACTATGGTTCATGATAATACAAGAAGGTGAAGTTCAACTACTGGTTGGGGGAAGATCTATTAGTTTTTCACTACTGTCAAGCCGGTGATCAAAGACCAGGGGCAAGATTTTGAATGTAGAGTGTGCAAAACTTAAATTTTATAAATTATTTTGACTGAGGGACAAACATGAAGAGGATGACGGATCTTGGCTGCAGTTGATGAGATTTTCAATGAAAATCTTTTACAAAGTTAGTTCTTCAGTTGATTTGATAGATATTGCTCAACCTCCTCAATGCTAAGATTACGAGCTGAGATCGCCATCTCTTGGATAATTTGACGAATTAACGTTTGAAAAGTTTTATATTCATTGGTGCAGTGATCTTGATTTTTTCCTTCTTCCTCTCGAAAGACTCGAAAGTCTTTTGAGAGGAAGAATAAAAACTTTTAAAAACTTATTAAAACCAAAAAATTTTTTTAATTTGGTTTTTATCAATTTTCTTAAAATTTTTTCATGTTAAAAAAATTTTCTCAAAAATTTAAAAAGAATTTTCTCAAAAATTTAAAAAAAATTTTCTCAAAAATTTAAAAAAAATTTTCTCAAAAATTTAAAAAAAATTTTCTCAAAAATTTAAAAAAAATTTTCTCAAAAATTTAAAAAAAATTTTCTCAAAAATTTAAAAAAAATTTTCTCAAAAATTTAAAAAAAGTTTTCTTAAAAATTTAAAAAAAGTTTTCTCAAAAATTTAAAAAAAAATTTCTCAAAAATTTTTTGTTATTTTTTTTTATAATTTTTTCTTGTCGAAAAAATGTTATGGTAATTCTTTTCATGTCGAACGAATCTCTTGATAATTTTTTCTTGCCTTACAACTTTTATGATAATTTTTGCTAGTCCAATCTAATAAGGTTCTTTAATGAGAGTTTATTTCATGTTAAACAAATCTTATGAGAATTAATTCTTGTCGAACAAATCTAATGAGGATTGAATTAATTCATGTCGAACAAATCTAATGAGAATTGAATTAATTCATGTCGAACAAATCTAATGAGAATTGAATTATGAGCATTAGTTCATGTCAAACAAGTCTTATTGACACCAAAACATTCTGAATAAATTCTAGGAGATGAATTAAATCCTGAATAAAATTGTAACATCTTGCAAAAATAAGGACTTGTGAAAAATAGTATCCGGTTTTTTACCGGATAAATAAATAAATATAGAATTATAGAATATAGAATATTCTATAATTAAGAAATATAGAATAAATATAGAATTCTTCAAGCACTTAGTCGAAACAAGGGGTTTTTAATGAGATTTAAAAACCAAGTTCGATCTGTGGCTAGCCAGATTGAATTTTAGAATTTTCCCAAAAGTCAAAAACCATGCTAAATTCTGCCAAAAACTTTAAAATACTCCCGAAAATCCCTATAAAATCCCCAAATCGTAAATTAGCACAGAAGATAAAATATTCTACTTTCCAGCTCTTTTACCCTACAATTTTTTTTAAAAAAAATAACCGAAGACCTAATTTAATTTTTAAAAAATGATCAAACCTGCTATCGCACGATCTCCCGCTTCTCAGATTCTCCAAGATCACCCCAGGCGTATCAGACAATCTATTACTTTGAAAAACCGAGCAACTCAACACGGACCACGGCTTCTTAGATTGATAAAGGGACACCTCCCAACAGGAAGTTGATTTTGGCGGAAGCGTTTCCCAAAACACAAAATCCTCTAAATCATCCGTGTTCAAATGTTTCAAACTTGAAGCTAACGACGTAACGGAATAATCATTGCAATTATTTGGAATTTCACTCGAGTGACGCCATATGAAACCTCTATAAGAATGAGGTTCGGTATTGTGCCTCTTCAATTTAATAATAGCATCATCATACAACTTCCCATCTGTTAACGAGGCGTTACATCTATCATCCACGGTTCCTTTGATTCTTTTTCGCTTCACAGGATAAGATTTTAAATTCCATCTATGTTTGGGATTCGGATTACTCATCAAATTATCCACTTTGGTCTCTTTGTCCGGTTCGGCTATTTTTTCTTTGGAGTCGTTTCGTTTGGAGCATATGTATAATTTGTTGAGGATGTTCATTTGCAATTCGTGTCTTAATTTGTCGATTAGGCTTCCTCGGTCGACTTCTTCGGCTGGTGGAGGAATCTCTTCGATGCTTGGAGGTTCCTCAATATTCGGTTTTTGTTCTTCTGGTTCAAAATATTCTTCTTGCTTCTTTGGTTCTTCTTGAGGTTTCTTCAGCACCTCCTCTGACTTTTTCGGCTCCTGCAACTCCTCTTCAGATTTCTTCAGCTCTTGTTCAGGTTCCTTCATCGGCTCCTCTGGCTCCTTCACTTCCTGAGGTTTCGGTAATCCTTCTTCTGACTTCTTCGGCTCCTCCAGAGGTTTCTTTAACATCTCCTCTGATTTCTTTTGCTCTTGCTCAGGTTTCCTTAATATCTCCTCAGATTTCCTCGACTCCAAATCTGATGTCTTTCCCTCAATGTGCACTTTGCTTTCCGCCGACTTCGACCTAACCCTCGTGCATCCTTTCACTTTCTGCTGACCCTGCTTCGCTTTAAACCTTTTTTCATCGATATACTTCGACTTCCCTTGATCGATTATCATTTTCTTCGAGCTACTAGCAAGCGCTTGCGTCATTAATTCCCTATAAACATCCACTTGAAAATTCACTTTCTTTTTCTTCTCCTCAGCTTTCGGGTCTTTAGTCGGTAATGAAAAATTATCATCCCACTCTTTCCTTTTCCTCACACGTTTGGCACTCCCCGTGCTTTTCGGCGGCTTCGTACCCGACTCAACCTTCTTCATACTTTCCAATTTCTTCGTTATTTTTTTAATTTGCTCGCTGGCTAAACTTTTATTCGACGAAGTTTGTCTCGGCATCGTAATATTTCTAACCGGCGTCGCCGGCTTCGACGCTCTTTCTACACTAACCGAAATTTTCTTACTAGAATCTTTCTTTATTTCCGGTTTAGGTGATTTTGGTGGCAGCGTTTCCGCATTTTTAATATTCCTTCTCCCTTCGAAAAATTGAATGGACGAACCGCTGTCAATATAAGTGAATGATTTTTTTAAAATTAAATCAACCGTCTTTTTCTGAGGATCTTTCTTCTTTTTCCTAAGAGATTCTTCCACTGATTTTCCTGGAGTTGACGGCTTGATAGCCCTTTCCCTACTTCTTACTGTCGGTGTTCTTTGTTTAGGAATCGAATCGTCTGGTGTTTTGATGTTTCCACGTTTTAAATCCTTCTGGATAATTGTTTTCTTTCTGCATGGGACGTCGGTGGTTGATGACGTTTTTTTCTTTGATAATAATTCTTCCGGTTTTTTGGTGTTGGGGGCGATTTGAAGAGCGGATTTCATTTTCGCTTTGGCTTTTTTTTGATTCTTAACCCGATTATTTTGATTGGTCTGAGGATTATAAACAAGGGGTTTAGTTGGTGATTTTTGGTGAGGGAATAGGAGTGGACTTACCTATGGTCGATCCCATTTTTTTTTTTGAAATAACGGAACGTCTTTTCCGATGTTGAAAAGATCGGGTTTTGACTTGTAAATTTATCAGGAAAATTAATTCATTTTTGGCAAATTTTCAAAACGCGAAATTTTTTATGTAAACAGAGGAGTGGATTCATCTCTTGTTTTTAAATCGGAAATGTTGGAACGTTAAAGTATGAACAGTGTTTGGATAAAAAGGGTTCACTTTTCATGAAATCAATTTGAATAACAGAGAGATGGAAGGGGGATGACCACAGAAAAATAATTCTTGAGCTTAAAAAAATTGCAAAACACATTTGTGAGGATTAAAAATCTAAGACCACCAAAGAAAGTTCTAAATAAACATCTTCCACCAAGGTAAAAATTTAGAAAAATTCTTGAACCCACAAAAAAAAACTTCAAAAATATTCTGGCCTTATCAAATATTTTTAAAAAATTTCTGGGCACTAATACACTCTTAAAATACCCGAGCAGCTTATTTCTGGATGTTATAAGTTCTCCTTCGTTACAAAACTATTCCAGTTTTCAATTTTCAAAAATTGGCTAAAAAGCTTTTTCAGTTCTTCGATTCCTTGTCCTTGAAATAAAATTCCCTGTTACAAATAAAGATTCCAAGCACAAATTTTATAATTTCCTCTCTCGATTCTTAAATTTTGATAATCTGACTTCAATATTTTCTAAGGCAATGTTTTTCTTAAAACTGTCCTTAGAGGCTTGATTCTCAACTAATTCCTCACATCACAATCAAAATTACTAACTGCTCAAAAAATAAAACTCCCAAAAACAATACAATTATGATGTTTCTCTGTTGCTGCAATACTGGCAGTAGCCAATTAATCTTGACTTTGATTTTACAAACACCTATAACACATTAACAACCTGACGAGCAAACTCCTTTTCCATAATATTGATCATACAACAAGTCACTGAAGAGCTCACACAGCTTTATATGAAACTACATCTCTTCAGACTTGGATATGCTCTAAACGTCAGAGCAAAATAAAAATGCTACTTCTCTTTGAATGATAACAGCTACGTTTTACAATTCAGAGCATATTTAATTATGGTTTTTGAATGAAATTTGATTTCCTCGAATTGTCACAAATCAGTGAAGCCTTTGCTGTAGCATTAGATAATTTTAAAAACACAGTTCATATTTTTTGTAGAAGGCAAAAATTAAATACAATAAAAATTATCCCATTTGATAGAAATTCTAAGAAATCAAAATGTTCACAAAGATAAAATTTTAAGCTGGGGAAGGCCGATTCATTTTAAACAAAAACCGATACCAAAGCTGGACCCTGTATGGCATATGCAAAGAATATTTGTATCAATAAAAAATCGATTTCTTCGTATGTAATGTAGAATCTTTAATTACTAGAAAAATATAATGTAACCTTACCTGGGCAAATCAGAACAGCATGGTCGTATATTGTGTCCATTTTAATCTGGCACATAGTTATCCGGGATTTCATTCAGAATAATCACTAAATACCGCAAATACATGGTCACATTTTAAACACACGGATTACCACATTTAATTAACATAAAATGCATTCAATAATTAAAAAATTTTACTTCAAACACGGCATGAACATTTCCACTTTCACAAACCGAACTAAACTGAATTTTATTTAATCACGTGACCATTTTATTCAATGCTACCAACTTTACAAACTTCAAATGAAAAAACATGGCGCCTAAATTCAGTCGTTTTGTTTTGTTTCAAATCTAGCCAATTTTAATTTATTTTCTGCTTTTTTTCAGTTCTATTCCCAATAATTCACTTGTCTGACAATTGTGACTTGCGAAGCAACAGATTTCAAAATGGCCTCTTAGAGGAAACTTCACTTGGCAAAGATTATATTTTACGTCAAGGTACGATTCATCATTTTTTTTCTTTAAAAAAATGGATTTAAATTGATTTTGTTTCTGTATTTTAGGAATATACCAAGAAGTTCGAAATATAGTCCCAGAAACAGAACTACCCAGAGTTGCTCCTTTTCCCCAAGCTCAACAGCACATTGGATATATTTTACTCGGTTTCAAAAGTCTAGACCGAAATTTTAGCCAAGTAAGTCTTATACCAACCCTGATTCTTCCGAATCATTAAATTCATTTCTCAAACGTAAACTCGAAATTTTTTAGGTTATGTTAGACACTTGGAAAGATTGGACTGGAGCTCGTTACATCTACATGTACCTGCCTGATGACTTGGGATTAAGAAGAATTACTTTTTACCATAGGCAATTACCAGATGACTTAGATCTCTTCATGTATCTTGTCTTGGTTGAATGCCACGGTATTACAAATAAAGACAAACAGGTAAAATATAAAAATTCTAATTTTAAAAAGATCAAGTTAAATAATTGCGTTTTTCTATTTTCAGATACGCTTATTGGATTTCGCACAGAGAATGCGGCTTGAACGAATGACAGGTTATATTTCAGTTTATATAGGAGAAAAAATTGAAAAAAGTAAATCGGTTTCACCGTATGAAATAGAACACGTTAACGGAGGGATTGATTATGTAACAAAAAACGATATAACGGATTGTTTTTTCCAAAATGGATTCATCCCCAGGAACACAAGAATATAAGTTGTAATTAATGATATTAATTTTTTTTAAATAACGAGTAACAAAATATAAATAAATTAATAATTATTGTTGGTTACCTTTTTTTTTTCTGAAGTCAGTAATCAATGATTTTCACCTCTCTCCTTTTCACAATCATATTATTTCCAAACTGTCACTATACAGCCTAGAGAGAGAAGATATAGGAACAAATTCTTGAAAATGAGATAGCTCAAAATCAACGAATTGCAACTATTCTGCTTGTTTATTTGTTGGAGCTATCTACAGATGCCATTACACAAAATCACAATTTGAAAAAATCTGTTCGGCCTTTCAGTCTAGGAATTCTATCAGCAATACTCCTGCCATTAAATCCGCCATGTTGGATTTTAGTTATACATAAAAATTTATGTTGGCGCTCTTGTCAGTTTCCATGGTAACAATTTGTTATTCAGATTTTTCTTGTATTCGTTGAGTGTCAGTAAAAGTAATAAAATTTGTGAAGATTCTGGAAAAATGTAGAGAAACAAAGATTTATTTAACACATAAATCCAATCTAATAATTTGTCCAGAATGTTTTTTAAAAAATATAATTTTCTGTTTTTTCCCCCGCAACTGCAACTAAATTTGCTTTTTGAATGATTTTTACATCACTGGAAAAACGTTTACAAACAACTAACGAAGGCTACTGTTAACAATGCCAGCTTAAAAATCCCCCTAATCAATTTCTAGTTGATTTAGATAGCTTTTTTCGCCCAGGATAGGTTAGAATAGACGGATAATCATAAAAACTCATCCGCTTCGTTAAAAACAAATGAGTTTTATATAAAAAAAATCAACATTATAAATAAATTTTTAAATGTGCCTCTTGGGATTTATTTTTTTTAATTTTTTTAGTTTTTTTTCAATTTTTTTTAAATTATTTAAATAACCTTAAAACTGCGCACTAAAATTTCAAAAAAAAAATGAGTTTCATTACGTACGATAGTTTACAAGACATTTCTTAATTAATAAAAAAAAGTTGCTTTCAACAGAAAATACTACAATATATTGACAACAACTTTATTTTAATGAAAAATCTTGGAAGGAATAAATTAATTTTTTTCCGTTACGTAATCATTTTTTTTCTTTAATCTTCATTAAATGACTTTTTTTGTGAACCAGAGATTTTTTGCCTTCTCTTGGCACTTCTTGATTTGAGTAAAAATAAGAAAAAACTAAAATATTGGCGTATCGCCACTAATCGATCAAACGTAAAATAAAAAAAAAAGAACGAAGAAAGTAAAAGATTTTTTTTTAATGCTTAGCCACATTGAAAACGTAAAAAGAATTGCACTCGAATAGTCGTTGGCTAAGGATGCATTTTATTAATTTTTTCTTAAAAAAAATTATTAACTCGTTTGTGTTTTTTTTTTATTTTTTAGCAGTTCCAACATAATGATGATTAATAATTATTAAAAATATTGAGATCATTTTCTCTTTTTTTTTTTTTTTAATTAAATTTTTTGTGGTTCTATAAATCCCAATCTGCGTCAATCCAACAATTTATTTGTTGGATGGAGACTCATCAAGGAAGTTGAACCGTGCCACGTTTAAACAGGCCGGTTTAATAAGCCTGCTTTGAACACGTAACATCTACCCCTAATCACACTAACGATATTTACTTAAAAGAAAAATACCAGATTAATGTTCATGGCCAACTTTTTTTTTTTTTTAAATTATTTACTCGTTTTAATTTTTTTTGTATTTTCTTTTTTTTAATACTTATTTACTTTTTCGTTTTTTTTCGAAAATGATGGACACTTTATTAAACAAAAAGGTGAGTTTAAAGCCTCTTATATAAACATTTTCTTATTTATTATTTACAAGAGTATTTCTGTACACAAGTCGTCCGATTTCCGACCGTTACACAATTTCACTTAAAACATTTAATTTAAAAATTTTTAATTTTTAAGTGTTGATGTTTTTTATGCAAAGAATAATTTTTTCTCACGTATTCGGTTCTTTTTTGATTTTAGTTTTTCGGGATTCTTCATTTGATTTATTATTTTCTTCTTCCGGTTCCTTTGACGCCGCCGTTGTCGTGGTTGTCGCGGGTTTACTGTCCGCAGGTTCCTCTTTTACAGTAACTTTAGCTCCCATTAACACAGATAACGAATCCTTAACAGCGTGGTAAATTATGTTTTTAATTTGAAGTTTATCTTCGTGGTTTAGATGTTTATCGGATAAATCACGGAATTCTTGGGTCATGTGGAAACAATGAGAAACGTTTTCTGGTGATACAAAGTCTTCGGCGACTTTCATGCAGTTGTGCAGATTTCGCACCTGAAAAGAAAATATGAGAATGTTAGTTATCGGTTTTTATTGTTTAGAAACGTCGAGGAGACGTTGGTCCATGAAACTCAGGACCAACGTCCTGAGCGGTCCTGAGAAATTTTAACGTTTATGTCTCGAGCAGCGAGAATTGAATTTTCTTTAAAAATTTTCGAAAGCAATCTCTATTTCCGAGTTAAAATCTCATTCTTTTGAATATTCCAAAATTCAAAATTTATGTAAAAACTTTTCAATCCCCTTCTTGTCTTCTTTCCTTCAATTTTTTTTAAAAAAAAGATTCTCAAAAAATTTAAAAATACATTTTTAAAGCCTAATTATCATAATTTTTTAAAAAAAATTCTCTAATATTTTTCTGAACAATCACTAATTTTCGTCTAGCCTTTTAATTATTCTTAAAATTATCACTAATTTTTATATTTTATTCCTTTACCTGATGAGGAGCACCAGCAGGAATAAAAACAGCATCCCCTAGGCACTGAACTATGGCGTAGCCTTCGATGCCATACTCCTCGTACAATCTCTCTCTAAGCGGTCCGTCTAAATACCAATCTTGATCGTGTATGGGATCATGATGCGGTTCCAGTCTTGCTCCCCTTTCAATAGCGACTTTATTAAGAAGATCACGTATTTTATCGGCGTCCCTCGCATTATAAATATGCCACAGCGCACCAGGGAATTCCCCTTTCTCACGTACTCTCCTCCTCGTCAAAATATCGCATCCTGCTTCGTCGATCGCCCGGAAAGCTTCTGCAAAATTTTAAAAAACGAAAATTAATTCCCAAATCAAAAAAAAAACAATTTTCAGCTAATATAAATTCTACAAACCTTTAATATGCTCATCGTTATCCCCATCCTTCGGGATTCCGACATAAACCATAACATTAACAGCGTCGGAAATATCCAAATGAAGATTTGTCGTCCCTTTATCAGGGTGTAGAGCAGATCCATAAGCATTGTACATTTTAGGTCCGAGATCAGGGCGAACGAAGCAATCAGGTAATCGACTTGCCAAGTTCAAACGACCAGTTCTGTGTGTGTATTCCGATAAAGGCAGCACCTTCATTAAATCGTTAAATCTGGATGGTAGCATTTCAGCGAAATCCTCGCCGGGAGGCCAATCCTTTAATTTAAGCAACATCGGATTCCCTTTCTCATCTTTTAATCTCTTTGAAAAATGCTCGAATCCTTCCCAGAATTTTCTCATTGGTTGATTAGGAACTATTTTCCCTGTCATGCAGTTAATCAGATCGTTTTTATCGTCGCCGAAATCATCGGCAAACGAATCGGGATGCCATAATGACATGTCCAGATTTTTGGAAACATCTCTAACAATGACGGGTTGACCTCTTTTCCATTGGTCCTGAAAATAAAAAATAAAAAAAATTAGTTTGAAAGGAAATATTAATTTCAACGAGGAAATCAATGTAACAAATACTAATTTTTGAGATTAAATTATGTCATTTTTTTGGGTTTCCAAGTTAAGAAAATTAATTCAGGTTTTTTCTACTAAAAAATTCTTAGTTAGATTATGAAAAACTTTTTTTACGTTTTCCAAATTTTCAAAGATAACTCAAAAAAGAAAACTCTTAATACAAGTTGCTTAACAAAGCCGAATTTTGTGCGTTGCTTTTTTGAAAAATAGACGAAATCTAAATTTCATTCCTGTGGATTCACAAAACCCCAGAAATATCCTCCCAGACAAAATTTCACTTACAAAATAATTTTATCTTAATTTCTTTTAATTATCGCAACAACAATCTTGTTCACTGACCTGGAAAATTTCATAATTATTAGGGCAATTTGGATCATTGAGCCTGAGCAATTTTCCATCACACAGCCAAGAATGAGGGACATCCGGGTAAAGTTTCTGGCTTTCAGCTAACGTCATAACTTTCCGTGGTAAAACCATTGAATCTCCCCGCTCTGTCCATTTATGAATGTTCAGTCTAACAAAATGTTTGAGCTCAGGTCCTTTTTCTGGAGATGGCAGTAGCGGATCTCTTTCCTCTTTCATCTCTAAATTTTTTTCTATAGCACTTGAAATAAGCTGAAATCAAAAAAAATCCCAAATTAATAATAATTTCCTTTCACAAACAAACAAAAAATCAAACCAACCAACAACAAAACTTACCTCATCCATATTCTCGTTCTTCGGCTTTTTCTTTTCGGACTGAGGAGACGATGGCGGACTTTCCTTGCTTCCCCCATTAGGTTTATGAGGTCTAATTAATAATTCTCTTAGGGTTGAATAATTTTCGTCCTTATCGGAATCCGAATCACTCATACTACTCAGATCCTGCAAAAACAAAAAACAAAAAATAATAAAATCAATTCCTGATAAAAAAAATCTAAAAATTAATTTATTAATTGAATTAAAGCTTCAGAAAAAGATATCTCCATTTTGTTAGTCAGCGTTGGATCTGTTCACCTAAAAAGGCTTAATCATCATTTAGCCAAATAAAAAAAATTAAAAAAATTAAAATTTTACTTACATCACTTTTCTTTTTCTCATCCGAATTCGAATCTCCCCAACTTCCTTCAGTCTTAACAGTTGAGCCATTAGTAGCAGCACCATTCCCTTTGTTTTTATTCTCTTTCTCCGCTTCCTTTTTATCCGACCTGATTCCATTAATAGTCTCAGTCTTAATCATATTTTTCAACAAATCCTAAAAATTAATAAAATTTATTAATGCGACTGTGATTCCACAGCGGGGGGAGCTTTCGCCAATCCTTCATTTGATTCCTATTCATACCTTAGAAATGCCGTTTGATTTAAATTCCTTGCTCTGCGGGCAATCACAATATTGAGTTATATTATATAGGCTCCGGACCTCGTGAAGTTTCCTGCCAAGAGTCATCAACGAGTCTCCAGCTATGATTTGTGTCAACATTAATTTTTCCTGTTCGTGGGGTTGACGGTTCGTGCATTGAAGCCACGAGAAATCATCTCGGTCACGTCCCGGCTCTCCCCAGACTTTCACCGTTCCATTTTTACGACCCTGTCGAAATAAAAACAAAAAAAAAAAGGGAATATTAGAAAACGGTGCCAAAAATATTAAAAACATTTCAAAAAAAAATGTTAGTTTGTTTTTGTTGCATCAGACGGTTAAAAAGCTCGAAATACAAAACATCACACGAAGACATTCAGTGGATGTACGTAATTTATCATCACATGCAGAGGTTAAAATTAATGTGTTCGTTTTTTTTTTTTTTTTCATTTTTTCTCAAAACTAGTTCATAACTCTTTTTTTTTTCATAAAAAAAATTTTTTCTCTTTCTTTCAAACAGAGACAGCTACTTTTTCAATAACAAAATAAATCATTCGGTGTTAAAAAAAAAAAATACAGGATGTAATTGAATGATTAATATTCAAAACGATTTTTTTTTATTTCAAACTCATGCAAAAAATTTGATCATGGTAGTAAATATTTCTAAAAATTTTAAGATCGAATTAGAAAAAAAAATAGTGGCACATCTGTTAAACTTTAAAACGAGCCCCAAGCCAGGCCTAATTTGATAACTTTAAGAGCAAAAAAAAAGATTAAAAAAATTTTGGCAGGGGCCTTAAGTCTTCTAAAATTTTAAAGAATAATTTTCTTTCTTCTTGAATATTGTAATTTTTTTCCTATAAATTTTTCAAAAAATTTTTCTTCTTGGGTTTTTTTTACCTCTCTGCTTTTCCAAAGAGCAACCAACCCTATTAACTTCCTTTTCTTAAGTTCTAAACCGAGACCTGGCTCGACTTGTATTTTATCATGACCAAATTTTTTATGCAAAGGCCTACTACGGCCTTATCAAGGAAAAAAACCTTCATAAGATTGCTCATCATAATTCTAATTAATAAAAAATCATATCATTGTTTCGAATATCACAAATTGTGTCATGACCACGTGTGACGAACAATCTTTTGCGGTTTTCCATCCTCAATTATTTTAAAAATTAATAAACGTTCAAATCTCTGATTTATCAAAATATAAAGGAGCATATTCGAACTCAACAAACTCACCAAATTTAATTAATTTTCTTCGTTTTTTAAACACTGGAAACCATTTTAATTTAATTTTTATCGACATGTCCCGAACGCTGCGGCTTCCACAACGCGACTAAATTTAACAAGTATGAAATCTAACTTTGCCTGTTGTGGATTGCAAGTTTTGACGTTAATTATTAATGAAAAGGAGAGACACAACCGCACTGGGGTTGATAACCTTTAATAAATAGGATTAGAAGTTCGACGCAATCAAAGTCGTAACATGTCTACTACGGTCTCGAAACTTTAACAAATACAAAATTTCCCAAAATATCCTTTTTCTTTACAGCAACGCATTTTACGATTCGCTATACTAACTTCTTTGTTTCAAATATGCTCCATTAAAATCATCAAACACATCAAACTGCTCATAGCGCAGTAATAAAATGCAAAATAAGTTATATAAACTTCTCACTCTAAAATGCAATTAAAAATTACTTAATCGCACCCGCCTCGCGATATTTACCTTATAGCAATCTAAACACACGACAAATCCGCATTTCCCGCATGCCCAATGGTAATTAAACAAGGTAGTTTCGCAGACATCGCACATTTCCCTAACGCCCTGCACGACTCTTTTCCATGCTATTGTCTTATCTGCAAATGAAAAATTAATTTAAAATTAATAAGCGAAATTACAAAAAAAAAATTAATATATCGTTTTTTTTTAAAAAAAAAAACCAACCTTCAGACATATGAATTGAAACAGCCTCTTTCTCTTGTTTGAGCAGATCACAGAACTGGTCGCCAACTTGTTGGAGCAAAAACCTAGACATATTAATATCTAAATCCGCAGGGGGTTTTTCAGGTGATGGAAGCCATAATTTTAAATCTTCCTGTAACATAAAAAATAAAGAAACGGATTTAATTAACGGCACATATAGAGCGTTAAGACAGTTTTTTTTTTTTTTTTTTTTTTTTAACAAATCGGGTTTACAACTCCGTAGCCAGAAAGAGATTTTGAGATTTTGTTTCGGCAAATTTAAATAAACAGCGTGGGACACAAAAACATTCTTGGATCAGATTTGAAAATATTTAAAAGATGGCGCTAGTTGCAGTTTATATAATGAATGCTTTATGGCGCTGGTGTCGCTAAAGTTCGGGTAATGAACACCAGAGAACGGATTGAAAGTAAACGAGGGCGCTGGAGTCGTTTTAGTTTCTGAAATGGCCGCTGGAGAGAGTGACAACAACGATTAAAAGGGCCATTGTTTTTAATTTAAAAAATTGCCGCATAAGTTCGATAAAAATTAACACTGGGCGCTCGCTTTATTCTAGTTCACGAAAATTCCGTCGGAGAGCGTTGTTAGCGGTTTAATGCTAACAATGCTAAAAAACTACTAGAAAGCATGATAGAAAAAGGGGTGAAAACACCTGAGTTAGTTTAGTTTATGAAATGCCCAATAGAAAGAGCTGCAGTAAGAGATAAAAGTGGCAGTGTAGTTATATTTCATAAAATGGCCGCTAGAGGTCGACAAATGTAAAAATTAAGCGCTTCATTCGCTCTAATTCATGTAAAAGCCGCTAGAGAGGTTAGGTAAGAGCGCTAGTGTCTTTTAATTTAAAAAAAGTAAATTAGAGCGCTTGAATCGATTTATTTAATGAAAAGTTAGTGGAGAAGGAAAAAAGGTGGTGGCGCTAGTGTCGTTTTAGTTCCTGAATTGGCCGCTTGAGAGGATAACAGAAGTAAATGGGAGAGGTTATATCGTTGAAAATTTTAAAATTACGCTGGGTATTGGCAGAAATTAATGAAAACACTCTATCGATTAAACAAAATGGCTGCTGGAAAGCATGGCAGAAAAAAAAAGAGCGCTGGTGACGATTTAGTTTATGAAATGGCAACTGTAGGTTGTTACAACTGAGAAAGAGAGCTGGCGCGTCCCTTTAATTTAGGAAATAGAAGAGGAATACGGATATTAGTGATGGCGCTTGTGTCATTCTAGTTTCTGAAATGACCGTTTGAGGGCATCAGCAATAAATCTAAGATCGAATATTGTTTCAGTTCATAAAAAGCGTTTTGCTTTAAGAAAAGGCTCTTGGAAAGCATAGGAAGAATGAATTTAAGCCCTAAGTAAAATTTCAATTCGTTGAAAAGTCGATGGGGAACTTTCCAAAAAACTAGAAAGTGTCAATTCATAGAGAGGCCTTTGGAAATTGGCAAAATCAACAAGAGCTTTGGTTGTCACCTTAATTCGTGGAAAGGTTGCCGAAGAGCTTGGCACTATAGAAGGCAAAAACTGCCGTGGTTTCAAGCTCTAAAAAGGCAGTCCGGGAACGTGCCAGAAGCAGATGAAAGCACTAATATCATTTTAGCCCATGAAAAAGTCACTAGAAAATATAGCAGAAGACACAAGAGGAGCCAAAATTAATATAAGGACAAAAATGACTATAAAAACATTAACAGATAATTTTTTCAACTAAAACAAGCCCACCTAATTCCTTTTTTTTCAAAAATGATCCAAGACTTTTTAAGGGAAATTCTTTGGCTACGGGGCTGGCTGTTAGATCCGCAAATAAGAAACAATAAAATGGGAAAATGAGGAAAGAAATTCAAACAAAATTCTTTTTCAAAAAAAAAAAAGAAAATTCACTGTCTGCCAAAAACGATTTAATAAAGACTAAAAAACGGATTTTTCTTTCCCTAATCTTCTCTCGTTATTTCATGCATTTCATTTAAATCCCCATTAATTACTTTTTAATCTCTTTTAATAAAACAATTATATTCAAAGCTTCAAAATCCCTGAATATTTAAAATTCGCACTGACATTTACTACGCATTTCAAGGTCAAAAATCGATTTCACGTTTAGTCTTTCATGCTGGTGTTAAAAAAATAAATACGACACCTGTCCCTCTATAAAAAAAAAAATTTCTCATTTTTTTTCTTCGACCATAAAAGACTAATACAGGAAACATTTAACATATTAAAAACAGACAAGCTTTTGAAATAACCTTGTTTGATTTTTCGGTAAGCATCTGTTTCTTAAAGCTATGTTTTCACGGGCAGCCATATTAAAGAAGATAGCTTCATAGATTTTTGCCTAACGTTGCATCTCGCTTGCGCTGTAATAAAAT
Organism: Liposcelis brunnea; assembly: GCA_023512825.1. NCBI lineage: Eukaryota > Metazoa > Arthropoda > Insecta > Psocodea > Liposcelididae > Liposcelis > Liposcelis brunnea. Next base: position 16,906,409 of record CM042073.1, read on the forward strand.
GGGAATCAATCAAATATTTTTTTTTTTTTTCATTGCTGAAACGGCAAAAGACATTTAAAACCAGTTTTCAAAAGCAGTCGAATAAGCAATTATCATTTACTGCCAGTGAAAACGTAGCTTAGACAAAAACAGGGAAATGTGAGAGGGTAAGCTTTTTTCATAAATACGTGAAAAAAATATTACATTGCAACGTCAGGGCTGCCATTGGCCTAAATAATATTATTGCAAGGAAAAAGGTGCTGAATTTAGTGTTTAAAAAAAAAAAAAAATGCTACGCTGTATAAAAATTTTGTTGTTAATGTTTAGCACGAGATACACGTTAATGTTGAATGAGTGGGATTAAACCGTAAAAATTAAAATGACATTTTATCAAAAAAAATTTCTAATTTATTTCCCATAATTAGCTTGTTTCGTGTGTGCGAAACTGCCAGCGTTAAGTGGTTGTTTTTATGACAAATAGCGCTGCCAACTCATGCGAAATTATTCTCGTTATGGTGGAATAAAAATACCGCATAGATTACATTGTAGGAAGAATTGCAGTTTTAACTCGAAAAGTCCTTGACATTTAAGAACCCAAGAGAGGAAGAAGCCAATCCTAGAAAAGCCATAGGCCGCATGTTGGGCCAAAAAAAAAATAATTAGGTCGCCTTAGCTTAGCCTGCTGAGGCCTTTAATCAACTATAAGGCTAGAGCTAAATCTACTGATGTCATTAGGCCACTCACGCCCTTGAATCTGACAAGAGGACCCTTAATAAGTTACAGGCTCAAGCCAGGCACAAGCCAGGCACAAGCCAGGCACATGATGCTAAATAAAGACCTAAGCCCTTGGCTCGATTTTAAGCCCCGGCGACACTTGTCAAGCCACCAGAAGCTTTAACTGTGCTTGATAGACTGCACAGATGCCAGAGTAATGATTTTTAGGCCGAATAAAAATTCAAGGCAATCCCGTCAAACACATCAATCAGGCTTTATAAGTGTCACTTAAGCATAGTCTCAGCCTAAGTTTGTAATTGAGGTTGAATTTTTATGGATCAAATCGCGCCCAAGTTCAAGGTTTTAGCCACCATGTGGCACCAAGCTACAGATAAGGATCGTTAAAGATTTAGGCTAAATAGGCGGTATTTTAAATACATAAAACGGATAGAATTCTTTTGTCCACCATGGCTCTGCAATAGAGAGAGAATCAAGAATGAGGTCAAGGTCAGCTAAAAGGCCAAAATCTAAGCAAAATGAAAGCCTGGGGCTTAAGCCATGAGGGATTTAATTAAAAAGCGTTGAGAGCAATAATTGCTCTCTCATAATTGCATTGTGTTTTCCTATTCTCGGGATTTAAAATTATTTTAAATCCCGAGAATAGGAAAACACAATGAAGAGCAAAAGGCCCCAAATCATTTTTGAATTAGCTTCAAAAAATATCAGCAAGATGGCGTTAGTTTTATTTTAATTAATGGCTGATGGACGGCGCTAGGATTCGAATACTATTACTGACATTGCTGGGAGCTCTAAGCTCTCAATTTCGCATGTAATGACGGTTAGATAAGGAGGCAGATGTAAAAAAAATGGCCAGTGTCTTTTTAATTAGTAACATGGCCGCTGGAGAGCGTTACAGCTTTTTATTAATTCATAACAAGCTCGTTGAAGAGCGTGGCGTTTTTTAGAGATTACAAACAAGGCAATTCATTCTTGGCCTGAATTATTTCGAAGAAAATTTTTTGCAGCCCCCTTTCCTCTTCTCGTTTAAGATTCTGACTAACTGCTTCAAAACGAAATTTTCTCTCTTTCAAGGTCAAGGTGAATATGATTAAATTTCCCCCTACAAACATTTCAACTTCCTTTTTTCCACCAAATTCAACCCTTTTAATACCTAATCTTCACATTACAAAAAAAATTTCATCCTTAATCGATTTGAACTTAACTCACACAACACCTGCTTAAAACAGGTGTTGACCAAAGGCACAATGGCAACCGCATCTGTTTTTTTCAAAGCCTATCCGCTAAATTACACTTCACAAAAAAAAAAAAAATTCATCGGACACTTACCTCAGAAGGATCAGTATGAGGATCAGAAAATCCAGCTATCGCTAACTGCCCATTTTTAGTGTACCTCAGTTTTCTAAAAGCATAGAATCTACAGAAAATGTTAGGCATGTTTTTTGAACGCTGATTCGGTGTCCACCTGCACTCCCGGCATTTACCTAATTTAGGCGCCACCTCAAAACACGGCCCATCTTGAAGAAAGCTTTCGCCCGTTTTCTTCAACTGAGATACCGGTGGTTTACGGAACGGGTCACGAGCAGGAACCGGCGGATCTTCCCGCGCTTTCTTATTCCGCGGTTCCTCATCTCGCTCGTTTTTTGAACCTTTAGGTCTTCGCCCGCGTTTCTTAGGTTCTTTACTAGCGCTACTACTGGAATTGTTAGTCGTGTTCCCCGATCTCCTACCACCGCTCATATTCGCACTCGCTCCACTATCCGAATCTTTTTCACTTCCGGTATCTTTGTCACTATCACTACTCTCACTATGAACAGGGGTAGCCGCTACTTTTTTCTTTTTATTGTCTTCGACCGCAATTCTTTTCCCCCCTTTGCTTTTCTTTTTAACTTTCGGCTTTCTTTTAGCTGGGGATTTCCTCGTGTCTTGATCCGAACTAGAGGAATCGTCCGCGTGGGAAGATTTCGAAACGTCTACGTGTCCGTTTAATAACCCGCTATCCTTATTCGTTTTACGATTTGTCTTACCGGTACTGGACGATTTTGGTTTACTTATACTATTAACTGCTATCGGTAACCCGCTTCCTACACTTTCTTTCGAGTTCGAGTTCGTAGGGGTCGTTCTTCCCCTGTCTAAAGGAATTGGAAGTGTTACGCAACTACCACTCCCGATAACACCTTCGTTGTCTTCGGTTCCGTCTTCTCCTGAATGCCTTTCCAGCCACGCTTTCTTTAATTTATGAACGGGGTAAGCAGGAGCTTTGGCAGGTCCAGGACTGTTCGATTTATCCGAATCGGCACTGGTCGGTGCTATTTTAACTGGTGTCCCAGTCGAGAGTCCCGGACTGCTACATGCCGGGCTCGCTCTTGACTGAGGCGCAAAAACTGAAGGTACTCCCGAGCTACCCGTACTGCTCGGCCTCGTCGAATCCGCAGAACCGGTCCTCGCAGGCGCTGGTACGGGCGTTATAGTGACTTTAGACGTTGCTGTCGTTATTTCAGTATGTGGACTTAGAACTAAATTAGCCGGTGTGATGTACGCAGCCGTGTTAACGACGGTCGTGATTGTTGTCGCTGCTCCGGCCACTAACGGACTCGGCTCGCTGACTCTTGATAATAAAGGCTGAGCATGAGTCGCGGGAGGACTTGATAGCGGCACGTGTTGAGGCGAATCATTCCTTCGTTTTTTAGCTGCATCGACAGCCGTTGTCGGAATCGGAGTTCCTTTTCGTTTCGGCGAGCCGGATCTTTCTGAAACTCCTAAATCCAAAGGCTGAGTTTGGAAATTTGGCGCACCGTGAACTGGAGGCGGGACTTGGAGCGGTGAGGAACGAGATGCGGGATGCGGAGCGGCGGTGGCAGTAGGAGGCGACGTTCCGAGGTGTTGAGGAGGAGGTTTAACGGCTAAACCCGACATTATACCAGGCGGACCGGGATACAGTCTAGGATCGAACATTGTGCTTGTTCTACTACTATGAGCTGGAGGAGGTGGAGGGCCTCCGGTAACAGGAGAACCCGCCGGAGGTTGATGGAGCGGAACTTGTTGATACGGGGACGGAGATGCTTTCGAAGTTAACGGCAACGGTGCTGCTGGAATATCTTGAGTCCTACAAACCGGAATCCCGGTTGTTATCCCTGCGGTTGGTTTCCCGTAAATATGAGGAGGTGCCGGGCTGCTGACTTTTGGTTTCGATGAACTACTAACAGTCGGAGGCATTGGATAATGGGCGGTAACAGGAGGCGCCGGATAAGGATAGGAACCGACGGTTGCTGGTTTGGAAGAATAAGATCCCGGTAAGTATCTCTGTTCGTTGGCAGGAGGATGAGGGGATTGACGCTGATGATGAACGTTATGAGCAATTGGTCGATGGTGTTTTTGCTCGGGATGATGATGCGCTATAGGATGTGAACTTTGGTTCGAACTTCTGTATTCGTATGCATTTGACGGTTTGTGCGAATTTGATGTTGGTGGCATATACGGAGACTGCATCTTCGGGGAATGTGTTTGATTTTTAACATCACTATGGTGAGCGTTTTTCCCATCGTTTTTAACAATCACAGAACTTTTTAAATCGGCCGTTAAAGGAGGAGGATTCGGCAAGTCTCTTTCTGGTGGCCTGTGACTTTTTATATCCGGCCGTCCTTTATCGTGCGTTAGGCCAACTGGTGGATAACTCGGATAACCGAATAGACTGAAATTTGGTTCGGCTTTAGGCAGGGCGGTGTGAGCTGCGTGAGCGGTGAGTTTCTCGGCAGGTTTCGCATTCCCCGGGCGGCTGTGAGCCGGCGGAGGATACTCCAACTTAGCAGGGTTGCTAGGAGGTCGTGGAGGTGCGGCACTGTAGTATCTATCTCTCTCGTGACGTTGCCTATCGGCGAGCATCCGCTGCTGCTGCTGTAGAGCTTGATGTTCGTCCGCCCGTTTTCTTTCTTCTTCCCTCGTCGGGGGAGGTAGACTATTGATTATATTCATGTTCCATTTCTGCAAAAGAAAATAAATCATTGAATCAAAATTTTTGAACAAAAAGTAAATAACCTAAACTATCATCCCGAATCCTGTAATTTTCCTAAAACCCAGATAAGAGGTCATTAGTCACTTCCGCCTGGGTTTTAAGTTAAATGTGCGAATACATTAAAACAAGAACGTCATCTCTAATTCTGATTTGATTCCAAATAAATTAACATATTCATTTTAATTTAGCATTCGTGAGATGTCGCAACTTGAATCATATCAAGAAAGACAGCAATTGAATGCTATTATCACGTGACTTGTTTCAGAGATAACTTCATTTCCTACAATACGGTTAAATAACATTTTATAAAAACCGTTCTTATCAATCATCTTTTCATTGTGTAACTCCACTATAAATTTATCAACTAAAAAGACAAAATAAAACCCCCTGATGTAACTTAACAATAAAAATAAAATAAAAACACCCTGAACATTAACAACCAAGAATTAATTTTTGTCATTAAGGGGTTGTATTTTTTCTCCTTTCTTTTTGGTGGCAGTAATGGCCGACATCACGTCCCTGGCACGCTCATTGCGTGATATACAACACTAATACGCTAACAAATTCCGTCTCGACATGACTCATACTCGATCAATCGTTATTTATTACCCTTCAGTCATTTTCCAAAACAACAATTAGTAATTGATATCATATGATGACCAAGTTTAATTTTAGAAGAAAAAAAATATTCACCTTTGTTTGAGCTGCAAGCCTAAGACTTTCTTCAAAATGTTTATGAACTTGCTGTTCCGTTATCCGTTGTTGCTCTTTCCTCTCCCTCTCCTCCCGTTCTTTCCTATCTCGTTCCTGTCGGTCTCTTTCTCTTTCTCGTTCTCGTTCTCTTTCCCTTTCGATTTTTTCTCTCTCCTGCCTTTCACGTTCCTTGTGCTTCTCGATCTCTTGCTCTCTCCTGCAAAACAAAAAAAAAATTGGTTTAAAAAAACATGCTTCATGAATTATAAGCGTGACTCATGAGCGATCATGTAATGAGCATTTTTAAAGGATGTTTCTCACTTGAGAGATTAGAGTAATCATCATTTTATATAAAAAAAACAAATATCGTGCAAAAATAATCTTTGCCCAAAAAACTAACGAAAAATTTCCATCGGTGCCGTGCACGCCATTATTATAACAATCCAGATGCAATGCCATTCAACGAACCACGCACAACACGAGTCATTAAAACGCGTTATTTTTAAACCACCTAAATCTTGACTCAACTGAAATATGCTTTGCAGTTCATGCCATTAGAACTGTTGATACAGCTTAAGGATTGTTTACACATTCAACATAGGCTTGTCATTTCATGATAAGATAAGCCTTCATTTCGTAATTTATTTTTTTCTTTTTATATTCCTTCGTGGAATTCAAGTGTCTGATTTTACACCATGTTTTCCTTTCCTTTCCTTAAATAGGCCAGTAAAACAGGCATAAGGAAATTAATTACGTAAATTATATCAGCGCATAGGCTGCTTGTTTTTGAATACCATTGAGAAATTAAAGATGAGGCTGCGAAGTGTGTTTACAGCTTAGGAAAAAAACTAAGTTATGTGGAACAATATTCATTTAAAATTCATGTGCATTATGTTTTTAATAAAGCAGATAGGAAGATCTAGCTTGGAGAGGAATACGAATTCTTGTAAATATGAAATTGCATTACTTTCCTACAACTCGTCGGTTACCAACTTAAGCTCTCCTCACTTTTCTTTAAATAATCTAAATAGAACCTGCAACCTTAGCTATTCTTCCCAATAATTAGCCCTAATAAAACAATCTTAACTGTCCCAATATGTCTCAGAAATCAACTCTTCGTAGGAAATATTTAACAGAAATTAATTATAAATTGAAACAGGGCTGAAAATAAACCTCACATGATGCCTCTTTGTAGGAAAAGACAGATATTTCAATTAAACTATAAATTAATCAAGATTACAAGATATCGTCAATTGACTGAGAGCTATTTCACTTTACACCAAATAAGCTCTTCCATAATAAAATTTTTTAATCTGCTGATTCTTTTTAAATACACAAATCCTGAAATAAATAGATCCCACTAAGCCCCAGCAAACTATATTAGGCTACAAAAAAATTGGCTGCAAAAAAAGCTTGATGGAAATTTTTCTTCAAGGCTTCCCTGTTTCAGCTTTGAGATTCCATCAAAGTTATTCCTGTAAATCCAGCAACTGACTTGAATCAGTAAATCAGGCTTTTACTTAATTCCAACACTAAACTTGTCAAATACAAAAAAATCTGCCTGTTATAGACAAGATTATTATCAACAAATTAGGTGATGACCTTGAATAAAAAAATCCATCGAACATACATCCCAAATCCCAATGCAATTTTCATCTAAGCTCTTGCAACATCCAAGCATACGAGTAATCTTAATTTTTTTTTATTTAACCTCAACTTCGAATTTAAACTAGTACAAGATCCTATTTCTCATTTAGTATTTTAACCTTTGAACAAAACTTGATAATAAGACATAAAAATAATTATTTACAGGATAATCCGCTGACTCACTGCTAAATAATGAAAATTAATTAAGACTAATTAACTGAAAATATGCAGGCAATCGTAGCTTAGGCACATTCACCAATTTTAAGGGACTTGCTTCACAAAATCCATGAGGATTTCAATTTGGGGCTCCACAACTAACAATAAATGTCCTTGACGAGTCCAAATTCTTCCAACTGATAAGACTTATGTCTAGAATCCTAACCTCTAATCTCGACAAACACATAATCATGAAGCCTTTTCCATGAAATCTTACAAAAAAAAACCCTTGCGACTAAAAAAAAAATGGCAATGCCTTGGCCCAGATATTATGATTTTGTTAGCTTAACCCAGGGTCAATATGATTCCAATAAAATAACAATAATTTATATATCAAACAATAACCATAAATTCTCACATAATCACCGGGTTAAAAAATATCATGTGACACAAAAAAACAAAAATAAACTGAAGGCATCTGCAAACACTTACACAAAAAAACCGACATTTCCTGTGCATTTAATTACTTCGCACAATTAATACACTAAACTGTAAATTATTTCTAACGAGGTTATAACCTAATCACGTTCAACTCGTCATTTTCACACAATACAATCCATTTAAAACAAAATATCCAAGAGATAACACAAAGGAATTTTTACAAAATGCGAAACTCGCCGGATCTCAATACAAAATGGGCAACGTCACCTTCCCAAACAGCTTGACTGACTCAAAACCAGAAACAACAAATCCTCCATAAGCTAAACATTTTTTCGTCCCCCTTTAGAACGCTAGTCAATATTAGGAGGCTTCAACTGAGTCACCTTGAACGTTTTTTTTCCTTATATTCACTTACATTCAACTACCCAAACACGTCTTCAAATAATAATAAAAATGCCCGATGATATTGCAAAATACGGTTGTTTGTCGTGTTTTTCAAAAACTCTATTCTTCACCAGGTATAAACCCTGTCAATTTACGTCGATTCAAGAGATTTTTTCCACGTAACGGGTTTTCGATTTCACCATGCAAATTTTTTACAAAACCTAACCTCAAAGTTGCAGATGTCGTGTGATTACATCCATATTAATCGATCAAGAAAAAAAATGTATGAATCAGAAATTCCTTAATGTTATAAAATGTGGCGTCATTATTTGAAAATGTTATAGAACCATTTTTTTTTCTTTCCTGTATAAAATCTTCTCTCACAGATCTCCATGTGGACAGGCAGGTCAAGGCCATTTTGTTTAACAAAGAAAACTTGTTAAAAATTAAAATGAAGATTGAAAGGGGGAATGTTAAAAAAAAATTCAACAACCACACACAGAGTTCAAAGATCTCATTAAGATCAGTTACGGTTTATCAAAGGAAAAGGATTTTAAAATTATTAAATAACTGCATCGCCAAAAATCGTCCGCCATCTTGATTCTTTTTTTCACGGAAACAAGTGAGGTTAATTTTTCGGCTTACTTGAACTTTCAAGGTTTTTTTTTCTTGATCACATGTATGAATGGCGTCATTACACACGGTTTACTATTTGTACTATTTGCGATTGAGTGTTTTTCTCGGTATTGATTCCTTTAATGATTATTTAATCTTATCGGTTGGTTTATGAGTATGACGCTCAGTGCTGCCAACGTTCGTTAGGCTTAGATTTTTTCTAACGAGACTGTAAATCGGTTCGTTTTATTAGCGATTACTTCATTTTATCGCTTATTTTTAGCCAAACTATGATGTAAAACCGATGTTTAAATGTTAAAAAGCGAAAAATACTTATTTTAAGGTGAAACAGGCATCGAGAAGAAAAATCCAAGCCACTTTAGACGAAACACACAAATTAACCTTCATTCGTCCTTGACAAATCGTTACAATTTAATAATTTTAAAAGGGATTTATTTCTAGATGTGGAATATTATCTAAGAAAAAGATGCATTTCATGCTTAGTAGAAAAAAAATTGAGAATATTAGATGATGGCAAAGATGGCTGAAAGTTCAAGATGGCGGACTGTAAGCTTCTGATAAATTTTCAAATCCAATGTTGGATAAGGCGAATTATCCATGACATAATTAATTAAAAACAGTGAATCGTAGCAATATTTCGATAACTCAAAAACCGTTATTGATAAACCGCACAGCTAATAAACCATTTGAAGTGGAAACAAATCAACTGAATGTTTGAGAGTGCTTTCAGTCAGAACCACTTCTGTCAAAGGTTTCCATTTTATTTTCCTTTGTCAAAAACAGATCAACTGGTTCTTTAGTCTTGAACTAATATTTTCATAAACGCCCTTTTAACAATATAAAGAAACACTTTTCTGGGAAATCTCATGTTAATTAATCCTTTTTAAAAATGCACCCATTATTTTAAGAAAATGTAGCACCTCCTTGTTAAACATGCAAAACCTCCTTCATCCTTCTAAAAATACTATCAGTTCAATTTTATTTTTTACAAAATTTTATTTTTAGCTCTAAACTCAAAAATCTTTCTTCGTCCAATAACATTTTTCAACAAGCCTGTCTGTTTGTAATAAAAAGCAATTGATGACAAACAAGAAACTGATTTTAACATGTGAGTGTTCCCCTATTACATTTTTTTCTCGGAATTACAATAACCTCTCAGTGTCGGCTTGATTAAAAATGTATTTTTAAAAACTTCCGCTAGTCAATCTATTTTTGATCATGTTAAGTCATTAACCTTGAATGGAAAGATCCAAATCATAATTCTCTCTCTCTCTCTATACCTGCTCATCAGAAAACTGACGTTCGTGCAATGTTTAAAAGCAAGGACGTTGACATTAAGTTGGCCTAAAAATCCTGACAAATGCAATCTCATTTTGGGGAATGTTGAAATAAAATAAAAAAAATATTTCAGAGGCCCCACTTAGTGAAAACAATTGATCGGTGACCTCCTACATTCTTGGAAGGGTTTTTTAAATATAGCGGGGGGGACAAAATAAATCCCGATTAATAAGTTAAACGTGGGCTCATTTTTCTCTTTTCCTTCTGGTTTTTTTTGGCCCGATGCCTTTGGAATTTTGTCAGAAGTCGTGTTTACTTTTTTTCAATGTTTTTCTTTATTTTAGGTTAGGATATATTTTTTCCCCCCTTCAAAGATTAAGGTCATTAAAATCATTCATTGTTGGAGAAGGAAATTGAGAAAAAATAATAAAATGAGACGTTTGCTTGTGCAAGCGTGAAAATTATTCGCGGGGGCGTTTTCTCTTCTTTTTTTTTAAAGAAAAAGAAAAATGTTGAAAGATGATTTTGAATCCGTTTAAAAAGTGTATGAGAAAATAATTTGACCTTAATTTTTATTGCCAAGATTTGAATACTTTTAAAGCCAGGATTGTTTTGTTAGTGCCCAAAATCGAAAAAATGTTGGCATAAATACTGTGAATTCGAGTGTTAAGTTTCCAATCTTTGCTATTTTTAAATATTTTTTTTGCTTAAGTCAATATTTTGATTTTGAGTGAGAGGCAGGGAAGTTGAAAAGAGTTGAGTGAAAATTAAGCACCATAGCAAAGAGAACAAGCCTGGTAACAATTTAGTCGGAAAAAGTTAAAAAGAGGTCAGGCCTGCTGGAAACTTGGTCGTAGAGGAAGTTGGGGACCACAGGCCTGATAGCAACTTAGTCGAAGGAAGTTAAGGAAAGCACAGACCTGCTTGCAGTTGAGTCGAAGAAAGATTTGATAGCTACAAGCCTGGCTACTGACAATCAGGGAGGATGTAAAAGAGAGTAGGGAGCCAAAAAGAGTAGAAAGCTTGCAAGGCAATGAAAGAGATTGAGGAAACCCGAAACTAAAAGGTGAATGGAATAAAAACCCTACTCAAATCATTTCAAATAAAAAATTTAAAAAACCTCCAGAATTTATTGGCCAAACGCCATTTGTCTCCTGACAAATGCTCTGCGGATGCCAGTTTGCAGAGACACGTTGACATTTCTGCCTTTCTCCTAACTAAACGGACACGTGAAATTAGGTAATCAATCACTGATAATTCAACTTTCCAACCGATTCCCCCTTCGCAAACACTTTAAAAAAAAATTATTGCCAAATGAAAACTCATTAAAATAACGATCCATAATGTTTTTTAATCCTGTCATTTGCACTTGAGATATTTCCCCTCTCCATCATATTAAATAAAAAAACGCTTGATTTTTGTTAGCTTATGAAGAATTTGATATACCAGGAACGTTCACCTTGATATAGGAAATCATATTTCGGGTCAAAAAGCCAGGAAACATGAACAACATGACACTTAGGTCGTGCACATGTGAACGCGGGGGGGAAAGGGGTGTAAAACGTCAACATCAATAATGAAAGGGGTGGAAAATTACGTCTCTATGGGCTGCGGCTGTGTTACCATAGCAACTCGTGACGGGTAATTACAATCTATGTAGTTTAATGTCATAAGCATTCTTCCATCGTCTACAAGGAAAAACAAATTTGCTAAAACTTACCGGAGTAATCGATCCCGATCTTGAACGTAAGCCCTTTCACGTTCTAGGAGTTCTTCGGCGGCAGGATGCGTCGGTCCCAATAAATGAGGCCCGACTGGTAAGGGAGGATACCTCTGCTTCCATAACACGTCAGGTAATTGAGAATAAAGTCCAGGCGGAGGTAGGGGAACATGAAGAGGATGTGGACTAAGGAGAGGTGGCGGCGGCACAGGCGGATAATGAGCAGCCTGAGCTTGAGCTAGGGCGAGTGCTTGCTGGGCTTGGGAAACGCTCGGTGCCGAATTGCTCGATGGCGGCTGTGGAGCCGATGCTGGCGGTGGATGCGACATGAGAAGCGTCTGATGCTGGACGCTTTGCACGTGACGCACACGTGGTTCTGCTGCTAAATTTGGATCCCTCCAAACGCGTATTGGCTCCGAATTAGATTTCTCGCTTGGATGCGAGTTGCTCGTCGGAATAAATAAAGGAGATCTTGTTGGTTGATTCGATTGTAGCTGCGGTTGCGGCTCGTCTGAACTGCTCAGGGCACTTGACCGTGAACCGGAGCGCTCATCCCCGCTCCCAGAGCGGAGGGAACTTACTCCAGAATCTGAACGGTCGTCAGGAAACCGCGACACCGCCGTGCCCGCCGCGTCATCCATCCTGAACGGCGAGGACCGAGACAGGGGTCCGTCATCGTCGGCGCTGCTACACTCTGGAGCGGGGGTTATCACCGGCGGGCCGGCATCTTCATTACTCGGTTTTAACACGACTACACTTGAGCTACTGTTACTGTTATTGCTGCTGCTGTCCTCCAGATCGTCTCGACCCTCTCTTTCTCGCGTCCTTTGATCTACCACTTTCACTTCACTAGATTCAACCTTCGTCCTTTCGTCGTCACCTTGCACAACCTTTTCGCTTTCTTTCACATTCACAGCACTATCCGATTCGGTTGAACCATCCGTTGTTGCATTCACCGATTCTTCTTTAACATCTTCTTTAACTTCACTCGGGCTTGTTACACTTACTGAATCGGTTATTGCCGATTCATCCTTATCGTTTGTTTCCGACGATTCACTTGTGGGTGTTACAATATCCTCTTTAGCGTTTAAATACCGGTGACCGATTTGGAGGCAATCCTCCACCCGAACTTCCACATGCCGAAGCTTGCTATTATTAGCTTCTTCTAATACCTTCTTTTTCGCGCCGCGATTATTTGTACGTTTTTTGTTTCCCTTATTTTCTAAATCCTCTTTATGGATTGTTGTTGCTGCTTCGTTTTGTTCGCTATTCCTTCTTCGTCGTGCTTTTGGAGTGCTTCCTCCTTTCTGATCACATTGCTCTGCAAAGAAAAAAATAAAAATGATTATTTAAAAATAAAAAAAAATTGACGAGGTTATCGATTCGAGACGTTGTATAAAAAAATACAGCCGGATGCTGACGGCTGGTTATATAAAAACCACCGACATAAGTAAATTTTTAACTTGACACAGCTAATTTACATATTTAATTTCCGATAAGATAAGCGCGATGCGAATGGCTAAGACACACTGATAAAATGAAAACAACAGTTCAATCGTCAAAAAGTTTCTGGCACGTTGCCATAATCCCGTTTTAAACATGATAATCCAATGTCAGAGATCATGCACAATAGGCAAACATTGACTAAATGTTTTTTAAAATGAAGAGAATGCCAGAGTGGTTTTTTTTTTTTAAATTTTTAAATGTAATAATTACGACTCTTGTTGCAATATTTCAATTACAAAAGAGATGATGATAGTTTTGAGTTGGATGTTTTGTAGATTGGAGAGACCAAGGAAAAGAGTCGAAGGGAGTTGAGGACTGGAGGAGAAGAGTCGAAGAGAGTTGAGGACTGGAGGAGAAGAGTCAAAGAGAGTTGAGGAATTGAGAAAAGAGTTGAAGAGAGTTGAGGAATAGAGAAAAAGAGTCGAGGAGAATGGAGGAATAGAGGAAAATAGTCGAAGAGAGTTAAAGACTGGAATAGAAGAGAGTTAAAGACTGGAATAGAAGAGTCGAAGAGAGTTAAAGACTGGAATAGAAGAGTCGAAGAGAGTTAAAGACTGGAATAGAAGAGTCGAAGAGAGTTAAAGACTGGAATAGAAGAGTCGAAGAGAGTTAAAGACTGGAATAGAAGAGTCGAAGAGAGTTAAAGACTGGAATAGAAGAGTCGAAGAGAGTTAAAGACTGGAATAGAAGAGTCGAAGAGAGTTAAAGACTGGAATAGAAGAGTCGAAGAGAGTTAAAGACTGGAATAGAAGAGTCGAAGAGAGTTAAAGACTGGAATAGAAGAGTCGAAGAGAGTTAAAGACTGGAATAGAAGAGTCGAGGAGAATGGAGGAATAGAGAAAAAGAGTCGAGGAGAATGGAGGAATAGAGGAAAATAGTCGAAGAGAGTTAAAGACTGGAATAGAAGAGTCAAAGAGAGTTGAAGACTGGAATAGAAGAGTCGAAGAGAGTTGAAGACTGGAATAGAAGAGTCGAAGAGGTTTGAGGACTGGAGGAGAAGAGTCAAAGAGAGTTGAAAACTTTAGGAAAAGAGTCAAAGGGAATTAAGAATTGCAGAGTCTTAGGAAAAGAGTCGAAGGGAATTAAGAATTGCAGAGTCTTAGGAAAAGAGTCGAAGGGAATTAAGAATTGCAGTCTTAGGAAAAGAGTCGAAGGGAATTAAGAATTGCAGAGTCTTAGGAAAAGAGTCGAAGGGAATTAAGAATTGCAGAGACTTAGGCAAAAAGCAGAAGAGAGTTGAGGTTAGCAAGGACCACGAAACGGTGGGGTCTAATTTGCAGAGGAACTATTACTTTTGTCAGCAACCTACTACACGTAATAATTTTGTGTCAGCAACACCGGATTCTGTTTCCTCACATCGAATAATGCCTTTCAAGACCATAACCCACCCCCTAAAAACCACCCCTGAGAAGTTAACATCTTACTCCTATGCCAGCAACCTATTTCCCGTGATAATTCCGTGTCAGCGACACCGGATTTGGGCTCCTGGCATCTAATAACGTCTTTTAAGACCATAACCCACCCCCTATAAACCACCCCTGAGAAGTTAACATCTTACTCCTATGCCAGCAACCTGTTTCCCGTGATAATTCCGTGTCAGCGACACCGGATTTTATGAATTATCACTGGAAATACAGAAGGTTGCTGGCATAGGGGTGAAATGTCAACTTTTTAGTGGTAGGTTTTTGGGGGCCAGCAAAGTATTAGAAAAAGGTTATTTGATGTGAGGAATAAAAATCCGGTGTCGCTGACACGGAATTACCACTGGAAATAGGTTGCTGGCATAGGGGTGAAACTTTAACTTTTTAGGGGTAGGTTTTTGGGGGCCAGCAAAGTATTAGAAAAAGGTTATTCGATTCGAGGAATAATAATCCGGGGTCGCTGACACGGAATTACCACTGGAAATAGGTTGCTGGCATAGGGGTGAAACTTTAACTTTTTAGGGGTAGGTTTTTGGGGGCCAGCAAAGTATTAGAAAAAGGTTATTCTGTGTGAGGAATAATAATCCGGTGTCGCTGACACGGAATTATCACGGGAAATAGGTTGCTGGCATAGGAGTAAGATGTTAACTTCTCAGGGGTGGTTTTTAGGGGGTGGGTTATGGTCTTAAAAGTCGTTATTCGATGCGAGGAAACAGAATCCGGTGTTGCTTACACGAAATTATTACGGGTAATAGGTTGCTGGCATAGGTGTAAGATGTTAACTTCGTAGGGGTGGTTTTTAGGGGGTGGGTTATGGTCTTGAAAGACATTATTCGATGCGAGGAAACAGAATCCGGTGTTGCTGACACAAAATTATTACGGGTAGTAGGTTGCTGACAAAAGTAATAGTTCCTCTGCAAATTAGACCCCACCCCAAGAAACAGTCAAAGAGAATGGAAAATTGTAGAGGCCAAGGAACAAAATCAGAAAAATTTGTGGAAAGTTTGTATTCATGATTTTTTAAAGCCATCCAACGGTCGTTTTTTGCCGCCCTCTATATACACTTATCATTAAGAAGCAAAACGGTTAAAAACCCATTCGTTATATTTATTACCGATGCCCTCCATATTTCAAAACTTCCACAAAATGAATCATTCCCTCCTGCAATTTTTCAAAACTAACAAACATTTACCTAAATTCATTTAAAAAAAAAAAATCCTTATCATATCTCAATGAATCGTACGATGTTCTACGTTTCTCTCTCTCAACTCAAAGATATTTAAAATTATTATCAACATTCACAATCTGGTAACATACTTCAAAAACTTGTCACAACATATCACCTCAACATTTTCTCTTTATTATAAATGCTATCGTGATCTGACCGTCAGCCTTCTTCAAATACTAATGACACGTACCTCGAACCCTAATACCTGCATTATTCTTCTTATCCAAGAGGTCAAAGAAACTGCATTCGTACGACTACGACTACTCATTTGCATATCATTCTAAAAACTTCCTATGCAAAATCGCATTACGTAGAACCAATCAGGATCCTACAAATCAGAAAAACGCGTGGGCTCACTAAAAAAAAACGAAACGTCACGCTTCGACACGAAGCATCAACCAACCCACGCGCTTAAAAAAAGAAAACCACATCGACGGTCGGTACCTGCATATGCAACATGGCTGCCTATATCCGTTGATCTACAAAAACCATACTTATTATTCTATCAGTAGATTTACCCGACCCGTTCTTACGTAACTAAAGAAGTAACATGAACGGCGTTGTTAAGTCACGACTTATGCTAATTATCTTGAATCTAAATTCTGCGCCTTGATTCTTTTATAAAAAGCTCACCAAGCACGAAGATCCGATGATCTGACCTTGAGTCGCCAAATATAAAAAATTACTTTTTAAAAAAAAAAATTAAATAAAAACCGAGGACGTTTACCAACATTCATCATAACGTTCAACGATCTTAGCCACTTGAAAAAACATAATATGGCCTCAAGAAAAAAATCTATTACGATAAAGAATGTCAAGTCAGTTCGGTTGTTTACCTAATGCCATAAGTAACTTTACAATGAAAAATGTTAAAAGTGACTTAGATGATAGAACAATAAAAAAACGACTGGCACGCATTCAGTGACGAGATCGGAACAAGTTTTTTTTTGTGCATGGCCCCTCGAGGGATATTCATGATTACACCTTATAACCGGTTCAAGACCATTTTCATATATAAAAGGTTACTTTCAATAATGCTGCTATTGGGTATTATAATTTTTTTTTAAACAAGACTCAGCTTGCTCTTGCTCATCTTATACCGAGCAAGTGTCATTGTACCTTGGACCCGGTTATTATTATATTTAGAGATTGTTATAATCGGGGAATTTTTAAACAAGCACCGTGTCAGTGCCATTGGTGCAATTTTTTTTACAATAATGTTTCTTGCGGTTTTAATTTTGGCAATGGCATCTCAATAAAAATCGATGGTTTTGGGTAATGATATGCATGGAGGGTGAAGGAGGATTGAAATCACTATGGCGAAGCTAGTTTGAGATTCTAGTTAGATCTAGAGAGGCTAGATAGGAAGCATTCTTGCACCGCCTTATGGATTAATTAAGATTCTGCCGCCATGTTGCATGTTTAAAAATCAATTTGGCTTTGAATAATCCCATTGCCTGAATGATAAGCCAACCTGCAACATGGCGAATTTCCAATAAGGCGCAGCCCATAACCTTCTGCTGCAACCGGAGTGTTCCCTCAGTTTTTATCAAGTTGATTGGCTTTATAAATGGTAACTAAGTTCATGAAAGGTCGTTATTACGGTTAGGAGACAAATGTGAGTCTCGTGGACATGTCTAGAGTAGAGACCCTAAATTAAAAAAGACTGGCAAACTGTCAGGTATGAACGCCTTGTTTAATATCATGGCGACTTCCACAGACACTATCTTTGGCAGTTATGATGGTGAACTTGCCCATCCGGATTCATCAAAATGGGGACTTCTGCAGCAATTACGGAGGCTTTGCTCAATTAGCAGAATACAAAATTCATGCACCGCTTTCTATTGGAAGAAAATTCTTGGACAAAGCCTCCGCCATCTCTGAAAGTTGCTAGTTTTATGAATCCGGATGGATTACCATCATGCCCATCATGGCTGCTGAATATTCTTCTTGTGGAAATCGCTATGATACTTAAAATGGCGTTCAACCTTCATAATGGCCAATTTGGTATCTCTAAGATCTCTAGACAATAATAGTTTAGGGTCTGTCTAGAGACCAATGGTCTGACAAAGACTCTGGAGACCCAATGGTAAGTCTAGAGAGTGTTTCCTGATCATAGGAGACCTTCCTATGATTAGAAGACACTCTCTAGACCGAAAGCTACATCAGGAAACCATCTTGAAGGCCATGATCAAGCTTAACAGTCCTCGTGGTCTAGCCAGGACTCTAGAGGGCCATTTTTAGATTACTAGAGACCCTCTTATGATCAGAAGACACTCTCTAGACCAAAAGCTACATCAGGAAACCATCTTGAAGCCCATAATCAAGCTAAAAAGGTTTCTTGGTCGAGCCAGAAGGATTTTAGAGTGCCATTGTAAGATCAGAAGACACTTCTGATGCTCAAGGTCAGGCCTTTTGAATCCAGAGATCAAGTCAGAAAATCAGGAGACATTCCTGAGATCCACGACTAGATCTAGATAACCTCTGGAGACTATAACTAAGTTTGAAAACTTTCTTCAGGCCTTAACCAGACCAGAAGCTCTTCCCTAACATCTTCTTTTCTTCCACACTAAACCAGCTCAAAATTTTAAAAACTCAAAACTTCATCCTCATTTTTCAAAAACCATATAAATTAACATTTGACATTTGATGTAGTACTGTTTGCCTACGGTTACCAATAAATAACCCACTCAGTTATTGGTGCCCGCAGGATGAAAAAAAAAAACATATACCGAATAGGTGGAGGCGGCAATTAACTCAACACGGGTCTCTCTACAGGAGGTTCGAAAATAAAAAAATCCAAAGGTCGAAAATATTTTCATCGAAACGAATTATCATGTTTGTTATTATTATTCCTAATATCGTCAATATTATTATTTTTTATTGCGTTTGCAGAATAATGAGTTGGCGCGACCTCGTTTTCGTAAATTGACTTGGCGATTCGCTATTCAACCTTACGTAACGTTTTATAACGGGAGATCAAAAAGCGACAGACGGGTATTTTTTTTTTTTTACTTTTACGATTATTTATTAATAAAATGATCGTTGATGAATTTTTTATTGGCGAAGTCGTAATTCTTTTATTTTTTTTCTAGAGTCATACCTTGTTAGCGGACTCCCACAATTGAACGTAACGCTTTCTATAAATAAAACTTCTTCCTGGTAGGCGACTGTGAATTGTTCAAGAGTTCTAGATATGTAATTAATTTTGATTCATAATTGCGAAAAGGGGGAATTGAAATTTTTTTTGCACACCCAGTGCGTTATCTTTTTTATCGTTTAAACTAGTTCTCATAATTTTATTTTTTCCCCCAATAAAATATCGATAACGGGCGATAAAAAGATTTTTTTTTTAAGTGCAGCTAATATAATTTCTTTGATACGGCAATATTTTTAAAAGCTGCAAGTGTCAAAATATGCACGCATGCATTATTCATGCAATATCTAATAATAACAGTCCTTGGCTTTATAAAAAAAAAAAAATCATAAATTAGTAGCCGTTTAAGATTTTTCTCTTAAACGACCTTTTGACCTTAAATGCATTGTATTAACCGTAACAATGACCTTTTTTTTCGTAGTTTTTTTTAGAAAATAAAAGTTAGCATTAACTGCGATGATAAATCACGAAGAAACATGAAGGTCGGATTTAAAAATAAATGGGAAAGAGAACTAAAAAAAAAAAAAAATAAAAGGAGAGAAGCTAGATCGAATTAACATTAGGATTAATTAGTTTTCCTAGAATGTGGGTTATACATACCTTGCTTCAAGCTATTAATTAATTCACCCTATCGTGTGTTGCAATCGTTACCGTTCTTCATTCTGTTTTTTTCCCTAAGCTAAGATAAAGCCTCCGCCATTTTTTTTGTTATTTAAAAAAAAAAACGCATCCACCTTTTATTTGCATAATTGTCGAGATCCCTTTATTTGGCTTGTATAAGCGGCAGGTGTTATTTTCCAATTAATGCAATTACAAACCGTTGTTGGAAAATTGTTAACATCCGGTCAAAGTTAAAAGATCAATTACATATTTATAATGTGATGTTCAAATCAGCGGCGGATTGGTTTCATTGGGACTTTGAGGACTCAAGAACTAGTTACTTTAAGGTCTAAAAGATAGCACGGATTTAAGGCTTGGTCACTCAGGCTCTTCTGGCTTGCTCAAGAGCCTGAAAAGAACTTTTGGGGTTGGCCACAGGCAGCAGGAATATCTCCTAACTTCAGAAAGAGCTGCAAAAGTCTTTCTGGCCCAATTACTATCTAAAAAATCATTTCGATCAATCCGGCAACCTCATAAGCCCTTCTGATCAAGGGCGGATCCAGAAGAAGGGCTCAAGAAAGGATCTTTCTGGGTTCTGTGCTTCCCCGCACTTGCTTCTGGCCAGGCCACCAGCCTCAAAACCGTCTTCTAGTCGGTTCAAGACCTTAGAGGAGCATTTTAGACCAAACATTGGCTTCTCGCCTGATTTAAGGACTTGGTACACCTTCCCGGTCTAGCCATCGACTTTAAAAAAGTCTTCTGGTATGAAAAGGATCTTGAAATCTGACCACAAACCTAAAAAATTTCTTGTGATCTGATTTTAGGTTTCAATGGGGCTTTCAGGATCGGCCATTGGCTTTGGAAGAGCCTTAAATTTGACAAAGGACCTTCCGGTCTAGACACCGATCTCAAGCAAGCCTTCAAACTTGGTTAGAGCTCTCAAGTGATGAATTAGGCCCTTCATCAGCGGCTTCAGGCCTTGGGAGCAGCTTCAAACCTCGCAGCCGGCTTTAATAAGCCTTTCTGCCTCTAGATACAAATAAAGGATTTAAAACTACTCATATCCTTTTTTTGTTTTTCACCCTAATCCCAACTGACAACTAACATACAAAAATTTTCAAAAATTTTAAAGTGGCCACTGACCTGGAATCTTAAGATTTCATGTTTACATTCTTATTAAGCCCCATTTCAAGGACATGATCCGGTCATTAACACTCAATTAGGTACATTTTAATTTTTTTAAAATTTTCATCCACGATCACTATTCCAATTATTACAACGCAAAAAAAAAAAAAATCGAATATTTAAAAAATGCTAATGAATGAGACGCTCAGCAATAATTATCGCAAATAAACAACACATCAAGCGTTTTATAAAAAATAAAATAACAAATTAAGCGAGTATTAGGTTATTATTAATTTTTATATCAGATATCGACCTTGGAAAAACTCGAAATATGAGCAGGGAGAGATAAACTTGCTATCATTAAAAGAGCACTCAAAAACTGCATTAATCGATTAATCTTAATTAGCAGTAAAATTTAGAAGAGAGAAAAAAAATTTTTAAACTACATTGAGTGGGAGATTTCATTTTAATTTTTTTTTTATTCAACCGACGAAAGCGATTATTATCACAAAAGGCCACAAGTCGCGAAGTCATTCCCTCTCTTTTGAACAATAATAATCAAGACATCAAAACTCCTGGCAATTACATGATTATATTTTTATAATACTAAATGACATGACACCGTCTCGTCACACTTTCACTGCTACGATCCGCACGAAAAAAAAAACTCCAAAATAAAAAAAATTAAAATACTGCACTTCTCACCTTGAACGATTAACCCTTTAAAGGCCGACTTTTGACCGAGGCCGGATATATCCGGCCTCCGAAAAAGTTCCGTTAACGGCCGACTTTTGGAAAAGGCCGGATATATCCGGCCTCTGATGTTTTAGTGAAAATCTTATTCCAGGCAGCTAGACTGAGGGATATGACCATGTATTAGTGCAATACAGCTTTAGACTTTTCAAAGAAAAAATTTACGACTTGAAATTTCGCCCATGCTTAGCTTATGGGAGGAAAATCATATTATAAACTTAATGTAAATTTAAGCTAAATTGACCAAAATTTAAATACTGTTTGTTTTGTTTCAACTTTAACATTTCCCTAGAAAGATATTCTTTTTATGTTAAGCTTATGGGAGTATAATCTTCATATGCTTAGCTTATGGATAAAAATAATTCTGAGCAACTAGAGGTTTTTATCAAATTCATTTGTACCGGGAAAACTGCTAGCAATCAAAAAATTGTTTCAAATTTTTGGGGATTAAAAATAAGGAAGTTAAATGGCAAACGTACAATAGTTGAAGACGGTATCCTAAAAAGATCTCTTTCCAATACTGGTAGTATGAATAAAAAGGTCCTTCTATTGTTCGGGCGACATTTGTATTTCAGGTATTTTTTTTTCATCCTTTGAATTCTTTGTAAGAACACCCTATTTGCGCGTTCTATTAGAATGAATTACCAGGGCATCTTAAGGATAACTTAGCATGAATTGGGAAGTGTAGAGCCAAGTGCAGAATTAAATTTTAAAAAAAATCGGTTCTAACAGAAATTTTTAAGCTATATTTGTAAAAAAGTCGTACCCCTGCAAACTTTTGAATATGCATTTAGCAATACAACTAACTTGGGACCTTTATAAACCTAATACAATAGATCCCTTGAGTCTTTAGCTGCAAAAAGGGAGTAAAACTGCTTATAATGACATTTTTGGTCAATTGTGTATTGCGGTTTGCCTACACTAGAAAGTTTAGGAGTGCGGATTTTTTCCGGTTTTCGGGCTTCATTTGCTTCAAGTTTAGACATATTAACATGTTAGGAAAAGTCGGCCTTGCTGGGTGTCCAATAATTACCTTTTCGGAAATTAATTAGGCCTTTAAAGGGTTAACATTTGCGTCAGCATCCCAACACGAGGGAATAATGACGATATCGCCGATGAAAAAAAAAAAAAAAAAAAAGAATAATCATTATCATGGGTAATAAGCGGATAAGAGATAAAATTGTTGACAAGAGCTATCTTTATATTTAACATGATGAAATTAGGTTTAAAATAGAATAAATGAATACGATTAGCGGTCAATGTGAAACGTGGACTCTCCCGGCCTTCAAACCACTATGGCATCATTTGCTAATAATTAATTAATCATTTTTAATAAAAGTAAAATGGTTGCTTTCACCACGGGGTCATTAATGAAAGGCGCGGCCTTTTCAGTTATGACAGAGTTTAGGGAAGACTAACTCTGGCTAAGGGCTAAGGAGTTCATGGGGCTTTGGGTCTACGCCTCGGATCTCAGTTTATACATCTGGTTGCTCGAGAGACTCAACAGGGATTCCTAACGTCCCCAAGCCTCAGGCCAAAGGTTATGCCAAAGGCCTCAAAGGACTTTCTAGGGCCTGTGGCTCGGTGTAAAGACACTTTTCACGCTGAATATTAGTCCAATCCAAGGCTTTAAAAGGCCATGACCAATCCTGAAGGCTCCTGAAGCCCATGACCAAGTCTGAGGACTCATTTGAGGTCAGAAGCCACTGAAGACCTTTGGCCTTGGCTCTTCAAAGCGCTTAAGATGAACCATACGTTCCGAGAGTGTCTTCAAACTACGTCTAGAACTGTAGGAAGGCCTTCTGGACCATGACCAAGCCTGAGGACTCTTCTAAGGCCAGAAACCACTGAAGGCCTTTGGTCTTGGCCCTTAAAAGAGATTTTAAAATTGACCATACGTTTCGAGAGTGTCTTCTAACTACGTCTAGAAGGCCTTCTGGACTAGTGACTAGTGTCCAGAGTGTCTTCTGGCCTCAGAAGAATCCTCAGACTTGGTCATTGGCTTCAGAAGAGCTTTCAGGATTGACCATGGTCTTTGAAAGTCTCTTCTTACCGCTTTAAAGCCTTGGAAAGGCCTTCTGGACTAAAATTCAGCTTCAAAAGTGTCTTCAAACAGAGCCACGGGCCCCACAAATTTCTTAAGCTGACCTTTAAGCTTTAAAGAGCTTTCAGATTGACCATAAGGTTCAGGAGCCTTTTCTAATTACGCCTAAAAGCTTACAAAGGCCTTCTGAACTACAGCCACTAATGGCCAGGGTGTCTTCTGGCTTCAGGAGGGTCTTCAGGTCTGGCCATAGGCTTCAGCAGAGTTGGTCATGGCCTCTGGGAATAACCTTCAGCAACGAGAGTGCCCTTAGACTAAGCCACAGACCCTAGAAGAGCTTTCAGGATTGTTAAAGAGCTTCGTGAGTCTTTTTATTTACACTCTGAGCTTTAGTAATGCCTTCTAGACTAACCACCAGCCTCTAGGAGTCTCTTTGACCTCAGGAGGATCTTCCAATCTGACTACGAGCCTCAGAAGTGTCTCGAGAAGGCCTTTAACTTCAGCAGCTGATCTTAAATTAATCTTCGGCGTCAGCAAAAGACCCTGAAAAGGTCAAATATATGTAGCCATGAGCCTCAGGACTCAAACAATCTTCTTAGGCTTAACCAAAAGCTAGAGAAGCTCAAGGGTGGCTCCTCTAACAATAAATTGCAGAAGGACCTCAAAATCGACTACAGGGTAAGGAAGTTCCTTCTCGCTTCAGCCATTGAATCCTCGAAAGCAAATGACCTTCCACGGCATCTGATCTAGTTCAAGATGATAGGTTCCAATCTTCTTACACTCCACCGGTTAACATTTTTTTAATTGACCACATCAAAACCATCATGCCATTAGAACCCATTTACAAAATCCCCAGACGAAATGGAATGCCCGACTAAAACCGTAATTTATTTCAAAGTATTATACTTATCGGCAACCTTATTATTACCAATTTCGACCTATGAATCCCTTTAGGGCACCATAACAACATCCAAATTCGCTACCGCCGAAGGAGACGAGTAGCTACGAAAAAAAAAAAAAAAGAAATAATATCGAACACGCCTTGCTTTGTCCGTCCGCTTTTGAATTACCTAATCGATTTCGTTTGTAAATGGAAATAGAAAATTAGGATTGAGACATGGATGTACATCACGCTTGCATTAATACATAACATTTCGCGTTTAAAATGGGCCCGAGGCGTTTTAGACTGGAGAGAGAATCGAAATATGAAAACGTAAATAGAGAAAGAATAAACAATGAAAGTTGTGTATATACGCATTGGTATAATGCGTATTTACGTGTATTTATAAATGTAATGCCCCCCTGTGGTTTTGTTTGCTTTTCCCTCAAGTAGATGGGAATTTGGAACGAGTTCGCGGAATTGTTGTTACTGGCTTTGCAGAGGGGAAAGAGATTTTTTTAAAAAAAAAATATGCAGAAAGATCTTTAACTTCTGACGGCTTCTAGGCTTCTAGTAATGGCGCAGGACTTCTGGAAAGCCGATAATGACTAGAAAAATTTTTAGTAGGCCATGATGACTAATAAAGTGGCTTCTGCAAATTCTACTGGTGGTTATGAAAATTTTTAGTAAAGTACGATGGCCACTGAAAAACTTTTCCAAGAGCCTTAGGAAATTATCTTTTCCTCCTCCTCACGCTAAAACCCTTTTTAAATAGGGGAATAGCAGTCTGGGAAGGAGCACTCATTTTCTCGCTCTGTCGGGGCTTCGTTCGATTAAGGCATCATTGGGGACTTCATTAGAAACTAAATTGAGGGGCGAGGGCTTGAAATCAGAAAATGGACCGAAAATTTAAAATTCCACACCATTAATTAGTCGAAATAGAATCCCATATCAACGTTATCCGTAAACTTCCAAATTTTTGGGTTTTCCGGATTTTTCGGGGAGGGCGAATATTAACGAAAAGTTGCCAATGAGAAAAGTTGTTCCTTAGAGGATCAGGTATCCTCAAACAAGAAAATAAGAAAAATCGTTAGAGCCGTTTTCGAGAAAATCTTTGAAAATTCATTGTTTGGCCTTTTTTGGCCCTGCCAAAGTTCTAAAGTTGGCAGGGTTGCCTTCAAATCACAAAATGGACCGAAAATTTGAAATCCCCATCCCTTTTACAGTCGAAGTCAAGCCCTATGTCGGTAAAACTTAAAAATTTTCGGTTTTTCCGGATTTTCAGGGGATGGCGATTTTTCACGGAAAAATGCCAAAGGGAAAAGTTGTTCCAAATGGAGTCAGGTATTTTCACACAACAAATGAAAAAAATCGTTAAAGCCGTTTTCGAGAAAATTCCCGAAAACTCTAAATTTGGCCTTATTTGGCACTGCCAAAGCCGTGAATTTAGCCGGATGGTCTTGATACTGGAATATCAGTTCTCCCACTTCCTGAGGAAGGCAGTGACCAATTTTCGTTGCGCTGGCCCGTTCAGTTTCGGAAATACAGTCGAAAAACGAAAACGGACGGACGTCAGCCCAAAAATCGCAGTTTGGCCCAATTTTATTTTTGAGGCGACCGCAAACTCTAGGGAGCTTGAAAGTAAAAATCTCATTTTCCTTTAGTCCTAAATTCTACTTTATCAGCCTAATAACAACATCGAACAACCCTCCCTTGCCCACACACTTCTTATTATTAAAAATCATCAACCTACGAAAAACTACAAGCTCCCTATAGCATATAATCTTCATTCCAAGAATTTTTTATTACCTCTTTAAAAATTTTTTACACCGTCTCTCTTAAAAAAAAAAAATTCCCAGTTAGTAATAATAATAACAGGGTGAAGGTAATCCTCTTTACAAAAAAATAATCTTTCTTATTAAATTCATCTCCCAACTCCCATATAATTATCCTGACGAGTGACAAGGAAAAAAAAAACCTTATATACCCGTATGAGGGGATCATAAATAAATAAATAATCGATTAATCGATACGCTAGGCCTTTTTTTTTCGCACACGCAAAAGACAGTTCAAGCTCGAAATATATAATAATAAAAAAATCAAAGTCGTTTTATATTCTGACATATTACAAGGACTGATGTGGATATGATAATTCCGGTCATAGAACATGAGTTTCGGATTTACATGATCGTTTGCATGGTTGTCTTGCTCGGGTACTTTCACTATTTGCTCGCATGAATGCGTCGGCCGCAAACCGGTAGCTTAACAACCCGTAGCCATAACCGATTGACCTTTGGTTAGGCTTTTTAATCAACTTTTTTTTTTTTTTAGAATTTCTTGATTGATGCAATATTTTAATTTTTTTATTTTTAAAAACGGTTTTGCAAATATTTATGAACGTCATGAAAGATCTTCCTAGAAGTTTTCATTAATTATATTAATGATTTTTTTTTTTTCATGATAATAATCAGTTAGATAATTGCGAGAATAATTCTTTTGTTTTCTTTCTAATAAAGGAATGTTATTACTTTGATATACAAAGCTCGTTGACCGGAAGGTTATCGGCTCAGGGTAATTAGATTTTATAGTCGGTAATGAGATTAGAATGTGATTAATTTAAGAAATTAAAGTATCATCGAGATGTAGGGTTTGTTTATCAGTGAGTGGGTAAAAGTGGCTTGTCATCCATATCCTGGTGATAAGAGGATAATTTTATTTAGGAGAGATTTTTTTGTCAAAAATGTGATGGCCTTTGAAAATTTATGGAGATTTACTAAATGGCATCCGGAAATTCATAAGCCAATCGTGGCTTCTAGAAATGTGTAGAGAGCTTGCTTCTGGTGGTCCCACAAATTTTTAAGGGCCACTGATAAGCACTACTGGCTTTAAAAAAAATTGGCAAGCCATTGTTGGCTCTAAGAAGTATCTGGCAAGCCACTGTTGGCTCTAAGAAATCTTTCACAAGCTACAGTTGGCTGTAAGAAGCCTTCGGCAAGCCACTGTTGCTCTAAAAAGCCTCTCGCAAGCCCCTGTAGGCTCTAAAAAGCCTCTGACAAGCCGCTGTATACTCTAAGAAGTCTCTGGCAAGTCACGGTTGGCTGTAAGAAGCCTCTGGCAAGCCACTGTTGCTCTAAGAAGCCTTTGGCAAGCCACTGTAGGCTCTACAAAGCCTCTGGCAAGCCACGGTTGGCTGTAAGAAGCCTCTGGCAAGCCACCGTTGTTTCAAGAAGCCTCTGGCAAGCCACCGTTGCTCCAAGAAGCCTCTGGCAAGCCACCATTGCTCTAAGAAGCCTTCCGCAAGCCACTGTAGGCTCTAAAAAGCCTCTGGCAAGCCACTGTTAGCTCTAGAAAATCTTTGACGAGTCACTGATGGCTCTAGGAAATTTTCGGCGAGCCACTGATGTCTTCATTATATCGACCAAACCACTAATGGCTTCTAACAATTCTTAGAGAGCCCTAATGGTATTTAGAAACTTCTAGTAAGCCACCCATGGTCTTCAAAAATTTCTGGCAAGCCACTGCTGGCGTTTCCTTTGACGAACCTTAAACCTCACACTCTGCTTTAAATATTTAATTTTTCAAAGCTCTTAGCTAAAGTCTGAAATTCGGGAGGAGGTTAGCTCAAGCCTCTTAAGTCCTCAGGTTATTCCTCTGGCTCTTCTCCTCATTTCTTCCCTTGTAAAAGCTTATTAGATGAAAAAAAGCCTTTGACGCAAATATTTCTTACTTAGTTTTCTAATACCCGAACGCAAAAAAAAAACAATGGCCGCCTATTGAAAGAAACCGAAAAAATCTCGTAAAGAAAAATAATTCAATCGGATTTGGCACAAACTTCGAAGGGGAATATTCTATTCGTCATAAAACCGAAAGAGAGAAAACTCAATGCATCAATATTGTAATCAAGCCAGGCATCATTTAGTTCAGTTTCAAACTAGTTGAGTTGGCTAAGATTCAAACTGAGGATCTTGGCAATATTCCCAATTACCTAGAGAAACAATTTCCTCATGCTTCTCTTATACAACCATCTCGTTTGATGAGATTCCCAACGGCAGAGGTCGTGACACGAAAATAGTGACAGCTCACATTACAATAAAAAGTATTCATCTCTCCACAGACAAACATTATTATCTTATCTGATCGTTTCATCGAGCTTAATTCCGTTAAAAACAGCCATCACCCACATCGCCGCGGCAATTTACCATTACAGAGATAACACCCATATTTACTTCGGTGGCAGCCTGGCAAACATGAAAAGAGGTTCAAAGACCGAGACTCATTAACTTCCGTGCATTTCGCCAACACCTCATCACGAGTCGTTCTGACACTTAGTAATTTTTTTTTTTTGCCGCTTTTTCCCCGTGCCCGATTAATGATTTTCAACCTATCGGAAATGAGAAAATGACAAAAAATGGCCTTGAGATTTATACTTTCTGTGGGGAAATGTTTTTGATTGCATGAGGTCTATCGATTCGATCAATAACAGAATTCGACGTAGGAAATGTTGTAAATGTTTACTGTTTTTGTAGAAATTCTTTTTGGGATAATCACGAGTAAGTGCGTCATGAGTTTTTTTTTTTATTTATCAGTGTGATATGGAAAATTAATTGGGCGGATTATTAAGGAATCACGTGATCTGAAATTATAGCGAAATTGCTGATATATTTTAAAGGGGAAAAGTAATGACCCGTTTTGAAAGTGAAAAAGTGCAGGGGGAAAAAGTAAAAGCTCTTGAAGCAAATGGAGGCTTAAATTTAACTTGGTTAGATTGTTGTTGAGCCACTCATGGCCTTCCGAAAATTCTTGCAAGCCTTAAAGTTATGTAAAATTTTTGGCGAGCCACTGATGACTGAAAAAAATTCTTGTGGCCATTTATGGTTGTAGAAAACTTTTTGTGAGCCACTAATGGCCTCAAAATATTTCTAGTGGCCACTGTTCGTGTCAAAATTTTTTTTTGAATTAATGACGGCCTCTAGAATTTTTTTTGAGCCACTAATTGCATCGAAAAATTTTTACCCGAGCCACTGTTGGGCTTAAAAAATTTTTATGGAGCCACTGATGGCATCTAAGAATTTTTTTCAAAGCAACAATGGTCTCTAGAAATTCTTGGCCAGCCACTGGTGACC
This sequence comes from Liposcelis brunnea, assembly GCA_023512825.1. NCBI lineage: Eukaryota > Metazoa > Arthropoda > Insecta > Psocodea > Liposcelididae > Liposcelis > Liposcelis brunnea. The sequence continues at coordinate 16,935,924 of CM042073.1, forward strand.
TTAAAAAGTTTAAAGGTGATCCATTAATTGCCTTCAGAAATTGCTGGCTTGCCACAAGTGGTTTTAAGAAGTTTTGGTGAGCCACTTATCATTTCCAGATACTGCTGCCGAGCCACTGATGTCCTCAAAAAATTTCTAGTGGCCGCTGTCCATGTCAAAAAATTTTTTCGAGCCACTAATTGCATCGAAAAAATTTTACCCGAGCCACTTTTCGGTTTAAAAAATTTTTATCAAGCCACCGATGGCATCTAAGAATATTTTTCAAAGCAACAATGGTCTCTAGAAATTCCTGGCCAGCCACTGGTGACCTTAAAAAGTTTAAAGGTGATCCACTAATTGCGTTCAGAAATTCCTGGCTTGCCACAAGTGGTATTAAGAAGTCTTGGTGAGCCACTTATCACCTCCAGATACTGCTGCCGAGCCATTGATGTCCTCAAGCAATTTCTGGCAAGCCAAAGATAACTAAAGGAGTTTAATTAAGCCTCCAGAAACTTTTGACTAGCCTCCGGTGGCCTCCAAAAATTCCTGGCGAGTTGGAGATGTTCTTAAGAAGTTTCTTGTGAGCCACTCACGGTCTAAAGAAATTTCTGGAATAATTTTCAAAATTGAAATTCGGCCAATTCGTCCTCAAAATAGGGCACGATCATCAAATAAGGGAAAAAACAACTTACTTAAGCTGTTTAAAGAAATACCGAAGCGTGTAATCCCAAACTAACCTTGAGCCAGTTTAACAAGATTAAAATAAAACGTAACCGATGAGGTAGGCAGTCACCTATGATACCCCAAAAAAAATCTAATCACGAGACATGAACACGATTTATTCCTTTCTGGTTTTAAGACGACTATTAGTTTCAAGAAAAAAAAAGAAGAAAAAGGTCTTGAGTTAACTGGAACAGATCACCATTAATATAAAAGTCAGATTTACGGTAGATGAGAGAAAATGGGGAGACGTTTAAGGACGAAAGCTAATTGAAATTGGGTGTGTCTGTCAAGCTCACGTTTATTACTATTATTTACTGTTGACACATTCAAATGTTTAATTCAATGGTACAAGGAGTGTTGGGTGAAGCCATCTGTTGACCTTTTGCCATTGCCCAGGCCATCAAAAGTATTTAGCTTCTGAAATTAGATGCCACTTTTTTTTTTTCAGTTAGAGCAACATGCAAACCGCGGGCTAGCTGAATTTACATAATAAATAACGTTATTATCAAATTAGTATCGATGACGGCATGTTTTTCTTGTACGCTGGGATTTAATATTATGGTCAGGTAGAGAAAGCTAAAAGTCATAATTAGCATGGCCTTATCGGTTTATTCTTGTGTACATGACATTCGGATGCGAAGTGTACAATCTAACCGGTTGGTACACTTTATTATTACATTCTCGGATGGTGTAAACAAAAAAAAAATGAGTCAAAAGTAATTACATATTCCAGACTTCGCGGTCGGTTGGAGAAAGCCGAAACCATAATTTTTGCATTGTCTTGCTAAGTCGGATATTTTGCTTGCTTTATATTCATGCAATTCGATTACCGATGTATAAAAAAAATTCCCCTACGCTCTCGCATTTCCTTCCTGCGGTTTGCTTTCATAACACTTCCATTGACAAACATGGACGGGGAAAAAAAAAAAATAATAAAAAGATTGCTGATTAAGTTCCGGTGTCGACCTTGCTTATCGCGTTTCATATGTGATTGGATGAGTAACGTGACCGGTTAGCATTATGGGAATGTGGGAAGCTTTGTCGAATAGCAGACCAGCTGACGCTGCGGATTTTTTTTTTCGTGAATCATTTGCAAGGACAGGAAACTTTTTTTTTTTTTAGAAATAAAAAGTCTCCGAGGTAATTTGGTTGTGCAGCAATGCATGAGAGGAAGTCGGTCGTTCTGCGGATGCGAACATTAAGTATTTTCTTAGTTTTTTTTTTTTTTTGTGGGTTTGTTCGTTTTAAAAGGGCCATGTGTTCGTTGTGATTGGGCACAGGATATGCAATCGAATATGAATGATGCAGTTATTTAAATATTGAGGGCTTGATTGTTTTGTAGAGTGCAACAATGGGTTGTTATTAAGAGTAGGAGAAACAATAGAGGTCTTAATGTCTTTAGGGTATGTAGTTTTTCGATTAATGGTATCAGAAAAAATAATAGAATGGTTTTGGATTATAGAAATAATATCAACGGCGCCAGTAGTAGTTTTGCTTTAATGCCGGTTTACTTTTGTACAGCTAGTTTGGGTTTCTTCAGGAGATTTTTCGCCACCAGAAGTCTTTAGGATATTATTGGTCAACCAAAAATTTTCTAGAGGCATCAATAGCTTGCTAAAAATTTCTTGAAGCCACCAGAAGTTTTTCAGGGATCGCTAAGTATTTCTTAAGATTCTCACAGGCAACCTGAAATATTCTTGAGGCCATCAACGGCTCGACAGAAACTTTTTGAGGTCGTTAGGTGACACCAGAAATTTTCTAGAGCCAAAAATACCTTCCCAAGTGGCTTATCAGGAGATTCTCGAAACAATCAGTAGCTCAAAAGGAACTTTTTTAGTTCTTCAGTAATCTGCCAGCAGAATCTATCCAAAAAAAAGCCATCAGTGGTTCGCCGTAAATTTCTAGATGCCACTAATGGCTCGGAAAGATTTTCTGAAACCGTCAGTGGTCACCAGAAGTCTTTAGGGGTATTAGTGGTTCGCCAAAAATTTTCTAGAGGCATCAACGGCTTGTTAAAAATTTCTTGAAACCATTAGTGGCCACCAGAAGTTTTTCAGGGATCGCTAAGTATTTCTTAAAACTCTCACTGACAACTGAAATATTCTTGAGGCCATCAGCGGCTTGACAACAACTTTTTGAGGTCGTTAGGTGACACCAGAAATTTTCTAGAGCCAAAAATACCTTCCCAAGTGGCTTATCAGGAGATTCTCGAAACAATCAGTAGCTCAAAAGGAACTTCTTTAGTTCTTCAGCATTCTGCACGCAGAATCTTTTGCCCAACAAACAATCGCCACGGGCGTTTGTGTCTCAACACGAATTTCATTAGAAATATCCCACAATCAAAAAAATTCCTATAAAACCTAAAATACCTAATCGCAAAAAACTTAACGTTTCGTTTCGTTTCCTCGTAATTAACCACAGCCTAACAAAAAAAAAAAAACCTCCGCCATTTTCGTGACTTCTTGGCACAGAAATAACTCTCGATTTTTCATGAATGCAGCAATTAAAATTCATTAATATTCCTCCACTACAAAAATAGTTTTCATTTCAAGAGCATGTGACGTAATCAATCCGCAGTCTGGCAAGAAAAACCATTAACCATTTACTCCTTAATTACTTATTAAAAAGAACGATCTTTATCGATAAACACGGTGGGTTCTTCATATTAGCGGAACGAGGTAATTTCGAAATCACGATTATTTTTTATTATCCTAAACGAGTGCTAATCAAATGTGATCGTACTCGTTCGGAAAGGGACTTATCAAATAATGTAATAAAAAAAATAAAAAAAACTGAATATCTATAACCCACGGCTTAGATTTCACTTTGGCCGAGGATGAACTTGAGCCATTATCGATATACCAGTTTTATTTCTCTCCTCTTCGTTCTTTTTTTATAATTTTAAATGCACCTCGGCCCACGGGGCAAAGTCGAAAGGAATCATTAAGATAATAACTAATGATAATCTGACCGTACGAATGAAGAAAAAAAAAACATCTCCGCGGGGCTACTGAAACTGGAGCCTGCCTTACCTGGAAAGAGAAAGAGAAAGGAAATTAATTACTAATAAAATATCATTAAACTAGTTATGTCAGATGATAATCGGAAGGGATGATTCCAAATTTTATGACCTTGGGAATTAAAAAAAAAAATTGGAAGAAAAAAGGAGCTAAAGTTATTGATGTAACAAGGAAAAAGTTCGTTAATTAGACGATTATTTAAAATCTTGGGAGAAAAAAATGGCGGAAGTCACGATAAGTGTCCACTTGATAAGTTTTTGGTTTATCTGACGACCTCAATAAAAGTAATTGCATCAGAATAAGCCACGTTGTTATAAAATATTGCAATGGGATTTTTGTAGTTTTATTTTCTAGATATGGATTCTGCGGTCAAGGATGAATAATTGTGTAGAGCGAGTTTATCACTAAAATTCTGAAACAGATGCGGGTATGAGAAGTGGCAGAGATTGATTTGTAGTGTGTAGTGTTTGAATAATCAAAGGAAGCCTCAACAGGAATTTTTTTGGGCACCAGTGTCTTGTCAAAGATTTTAAGATTAATGAGATCTCACCAAAGATTTTTAAGGCCGTTCTTTTGGATATCGGTGTCTAACCAGAAGGTTTTAATGGCTTGTCAAAGATTTCTGTTACCACGAGAGCTTCGCCAGTGTCTTTAAGTCACCCAAGAATTTTTTACGGGCGTCAGTGGCTGGCCAGAAATATCTTGATCCCCTGTAAATGCTTCAGCCTTGAGTTGCTTGCCACGAATGGGTATGAGATCATCAGCGGCCACCAAATATTTTTGGAGGCTACCAGATGGTTTTTGATGCCATTAGTGGCTTTCCAAAAATTTCTTGAAACCATCAGGGGCCAAGAGAAATTTTTGGAGGCTACTAGTGGCTTTCCAGATGGTTTTAGATGCCACCAGTGGCTTTTCAGATGCTTTTGGATGCCACCAGTGGCTTTCCAGATGCTTTTGGATGCCACCAGTGGCATTCCAGATGCTTTTGGATGCCACCAATGGCTTTACAGATGCTTTTGGATGCCACCAGTTTCTTGAGATCATCAAAATTTGCTAAAAATAATTTAAGGCCACTCACAGCTCATTTAAATTACTTGAGACTATCCGCAAATCGCCAATAATTTTCCTTACACGACCCGCTTTCTTAGATGATGGCTCAATGATAGAATCTTTGCCTAGAGAACAGTGACACTAATCACCCACTCCAAAGGCGGAAGACTCTAAACCCACGGCCATGAGCTAAGAAAAATTTTGACCTTAAAGGTTAAACGAAAGAAAATATTAAAACAAAAAAGCTTGCTACACCTCGTTATAAATTCTTTAACAATTTTCTCTTACGAGCACGATGCTATCTTTTAACTTCGTCCGGTTTCTAAAAAAAAATTTAACCATGAAATTCCCTTAAATAAATTAAAAAGGGTCAAATACCTCAACCGGGCGAATTAACCTTGAATCCCAACTTATTCCAGGCCTAAGAAATAAATTCCAAAAAGGGAATTCAAATCCCTCAACATTCAATTCCCACATTATCCGCCATGAACACGTTTCCCTGAATAGGAAAAAAAAATCGTGACAGAAAACGATCTAAGAATAGAATATAAAAAAGGTCAATATCATCCAGAACAAAGATATCTTTTCTTTTTATTGTGATGTAAAAAGGCACGTAAATTGCGAACAAGTTGCATAATTTTACAGCCGCCATTTAACTTTTATCACCGGGAAAGGCAAAAAGACAAGAATTATGCATTTATAAACTGGTAATCCAAGAGACAATATTACAAATCGTCATAACCTTGACCGATAGAGGTCAAATCCAGCTCTAACAAAATCAATTTCAGATCGATTTAGAAAGCGCGAAACGGTAGCAAACGGATGATTTTTAACTCCACGCAACACGTTAACCTCTAGGAATATTATAATTAATAGAGTAAAAATATGAAGTGGAAATTTCATGGATATACAGAAAAAAAAAATTAAAACCTGTCTGACAAGAAAAACATGTTGTTTAGATTCCAAGCTATCTATCAGTGAGAAAAACGCGTTTGACAGGCTCCGCTTCCAGTCTCGGAAACCTTTATTCCTAATAAGTGTTAAAATAGAGCGATCCTGTTTTTCCTTAAATCGAAAAGCCGTACCTTAAAATATTTATTAAGATTCACACCGACTCGTTAAACAATGAGGAATATAAAAGGAAAACAGAAATATCCGTGATCGTTCGATTTGATCTTTTGATTATGCTTTCTTATAATAAATTAACGGCTTCGCCTTTAACACACGAAAAACACGTAACCGATTTAGTTCATTGATTATCAACCGTCTAAATGGTGAAACAATGATTTTTTTTTTTTGCTTCGGTGCAACCTCGTTACTGTACTCCACTTTGCAATATAATTTGATTACGTTATCGTCGATCGGATTTTATTTTTCCTGACGATTTTGCGGAATTTGCATTGTGATGGATATTAAGTTACATTTGTGCCACGTGTTGGTGAAAAAGTTGATTAAAAACTGCCTGAAATGGATTTTTGATAAAAAATTAGCTTAGGTAGTTTCCATTGGCACAATAGCTTAACAAAAAAACTTACATTTCGAGCTGGGATCTCCGGCTAAGACCTGGGACCTGTTCCTAAAGGTTTTAGGGTTTAAACTCTGGCACCAGAAATTTTCTGAGAGTCGTTGATGGCCCCAAAAAACTTCGAGAGAGCCACTGCTGGCCTCGAGAAATTCTTGGCTTGCTGCTGATGGCCATCTTTTGACACGCGATTAATTACTGGCTTTAAAAATTTTTTGGAGAGCCACCGATGGCGCCGAAAAACTTCTAGAGTTCAACTGGAGGCCTCGGGAAATTCCTGGCTTGCCGTTGATAGCCACAAGAATCTTTTGACGAGCGACCAAGGGCTCCAAAAATTTTCGGTGAGCCACTGATGGCGCCAAAAAATTTCTAGAGAGCCACTGATGGTTTCAACAACCTTCCAGAGTTCAACTGGTAGCCAGCTGATGGCCATAAGAATCTTTTGACGACCGACCAAGAGCTCCAAAAATTTTTAGAGACCCATTCATGGCCCAAAAAAATCCTAGAGAGCCACTGATGGCCATAAGAATCTGTTGACGAGCGACTAATGGCTCCAGAAATTTTTTGAGAGCCACTCTTGGTCCCGAAAAACTCCTGGAGAGCCATTCATGGCCCAAAAAACTTCTAGAGAGCAACTGGTGGCCTCAAGTAATTTTTGGTTTTTCACTGACTGCCATAAGGATCTTTCGACAAGCGACTATTGGGTCTAGAAATTTTTGGAAAGCCACTGATGACCCCGAGAAACTTTTAGAGAGCCCTTAACCGCCCCAAAGAACTTTTAGAAAGCCACTGGTGGCCTTAAGAAATTTCTGGGATGCCGCTGATGGCCATAAAAATCTTTCAAGAAGCGACTATTGGCTCTAGAAATTTTTGGAGAGCCACTGATGACCCCAAGAAACTTTCAAAGAGCCACTAATGACTTTAGAAATGTTTAGAGAGCCATTGATGGTCCCAAGAAACTTTTAGAGAGCCACCGCGGCCCTAAGAAACTTCTAGAGAGCAGCTGATGACCTCGAAAAATTACTGGCTCACTAATGGCAGCTCTCGCGTCATTTGATGCCTTCCAAAAATTTTTGGTGAGCCACTAATGGCTTCACGCAACTTCTGGCGACCAGCAAGTGGCTTCAAGGAATTTTCAGCAATCCACCAACAGTCGCAAGGTCAAAATAAATTTAATTCCTACTTTCAACTCTCCAATCCGTTTGTCTTTATTAAAATTTCATCTTCGTAGGACTAATAATTTCATACCAGACTTTATGGCTCGTTTTCTACATCCCACAATCACTTTTTCACTCCCACCTTTGAAGAATATTTAAAAAGAGAGATGACAAACATACCTAAACTGCAATTTACCCAAGGCCTAATCTTCCCACGATTAAGACTTCAAAACATGCGCGTAAAAAAAATAAATACATAGCCTAAACAATTTCCCCGCGTCCTTGACTCGCGATAAACAAACTTAAATCAAACAATTTTTCCTTTTGATAACGTTATCGCCATCACACACACACAAAAAAAAAACTTTTTTTTTATTACATTTTTAAAATGGTTGGCAAACGATAAAAGAGAAATAAAAATTTTTAAATTTATAAAGACGGATGGTTAACTAATGAGGTGAAACGTTCGTTGACCAAAGAGCAACTATTAAAATGACATAAAATAATTAGTAATTACTGTCTCGAAAATGTTTCTTCTTCTCTTTTTTATTATTATATATTTTCACACAGTTGTAATTCAAGCCTTCATTGTAAAGTTCCTTATCAAGGTTACCAAACATAAAGAAATCGTGTTTGATAATAATATAATGATCCACGTCCGCCTCATGGCTCACAGGCATTACAGGCTCACACCCGTCACGTCCTTTATAAAATTTCAAATCCAACATTGTCAAAGATGTTTTAAAATATAAGTCCAAATTAATAGGAATTTTTTTTTTTAAAAAACTACTTACTGATCTGAGATGGTCAGGAATATTAAATGAGATCTTACCTAAAAACACAAAAAAAAAGAAAATTAGTTTTTTTGAAATTTTTTATTCATTTCGTGAATTCGGGAATCCCCCCGAAGAGAATTATGGCAGGTTCGTGATTTAAAAAAAAAAAGATGATTAGTTCGGTATGTTATTTGTTTTTCTTAGGCGAAATTTTTTTTTTGCCGGTAGGAATTCTGATTAAGTCAAATTATGTTTATAATGTTGCAGTTTTTCGATCGTTATTTTTTTTAAGGGCCTGAAATGGAATAGAAGTGAATATTAATTAGGAAATCGTTCCTTTAGGGCGCAACGGATTTTTCATTTAATTTAATTGGGCTAATTTTAATATTTAATGAGTGCCATGTGGCTGGTGTACGGTGCTGGAGTTCAGGAAAATGGAAGCTAGAGGGGAGTGTTTAATTTGATTATAAAAGGAAAGTTCTGGTTTGACCAATAAGCTGCAGAAGGTAGTGACGTCACTAAACGGTGTTAAAATCATGAAAAAATGGGAGAAGCAATTCATGGGCAATAAACACAATTTTTCTCCACTTCTAATTTCAAGCCAGGAAAAATACCGATGGAAATGATGCTACCAGGGTAATGGCCTCTCTCTCCTCCTGGTGAATTACAAAAAGCCTTCAGAAGAAAATCAAGCATAGATTCAAACATCCTGATTCAAAACAAATTTTTGTGAAATACAAAACTCTAAACATAAAAGCTTGAGCCAGAGAAAATCCAAAGAAAATGGCGCAGAGAGCAACTGGCTAGTGACTCTGGCCAGCCTCTGACTGCTTTAGTAGCCTCAGCAAACTAAGACTAAGCTCGATTTTGACCTGTGGCTGGCTTCTGAGAGTATTGAAGAGGCTGAGTTCAGATAATTGACCGTACTGAATTTTGGCCATTGGGCTCTACCAAACTTAGATCTCTTATTAGTGTATTGTCTTTCAATGGCCTCACCTGAAGATATTGTGCGCCACTCCTCAGACCAGACAACCACCACAAGCCCCTGGGCGGGAGCCTCAGCCTCTTAAAACTAACTAAACGGCTTAATACATCTTAGATTGGGCTTTAAATCAAGGCAATGGCTTTAGTAAGCCTATGAAGAGTAAATCTTAAATTCCTTGCTATTCTTAAAGGCCATCAATGGCTTTTTAATGTTCCCTGGAACTCAATTAGAGCTTTTGTCTAACTTAACTAAGCTCTCTTTACTAAATTTAAAATGAATACCTTATATCTGAAAATAGCAGAAGGCCTGGGACCATCGATCACCACGGAGACATTTTTTTAAAACTCTTCACCTGCCCTTCTTAGCCGACGACCTCATCAAACCAAAACCTTTCCTAAATTCACCTCCCATAATTAATTTAGTCGCCAGTCATAAAAAAAATCCTTGTTCAGCCGCTTTTAAACGGATTGCGCAATAATATATTTAAAACAAATAAAACTAATCAAGCAATGGATGCATTGAAGAAATATATTTTATAAAAAAAAAAAAATAAGGAATAAGGTCAATTGTAGGTTGAAGTCTCTACGATGACGGACGGTATAAAAACAGTATTAACAAAAGATCTCAATAACAACAACCATTTAAAATGCAAAGCGTGGTATTACCTGAACCTGCCTGACCAGCTATTACATAGCCTGATATACATAAATTTTAAGATACCTCTTGGCATTTTCAAGGTACTGTAATATTCCAGTTTCTTTTTCTAGACTAATTTAATTTTATTATTTTTTTTTATTTTACACCTTTTAGAAAATACTTAAGCGAGATTTCCTAAAAAAGGAGGCTGAGGGAATTAATCAACGGTTAGTGAACTTTTAATGAGCTTTAGAGTTCTGGTTGGGGGCTGATGTTTGGCCACAAGGTCGCTAAGGATGAGAGGCGCCTGTTCAGCCAGGCCGTTCGGCTTTTGGGTCTGCGGATGGCCATTTCGGGTAGCGAATAAATCCATCTTCAGATCTAATTGCCTTGCACGGTCTGGAAAGCTGACTAGAACAGCTATAGATGAAACTAGCTCTAAAAAAGCATAGCTTTTTATAGAAGCCGCTGGGTCGAATCCTCACGAGCCAGCTTAGAGAAAAATTCTTAAAAGGGCAACGGCTCACTAAAAATTCTAATCTGCATCTCAAAAACTCCGTAAACAAAAGCCTCAAATAGGAAGCGGATTATATTTTTTCTTAAAATTTTTTTTTCCACTAACGGTATAAATCAAATGACAAGAAAAACTGGTTCAAAATAAGATTATATTTTTATTTATGACTGTAAAAAAAATTTTTTTTTTACACAATACACCTAGACAAACGACTCATCCAATTTAATAAAAAATAAAATAATAAAGGAGGACGTAGGCGTTTTTGAAGAAAACGGCAGGGGGAAGACAGCAGGGGAGAGGAAGAGCAAGACATTTTATAATAAATCAAAAAAAAAAAAAAAAAAAAGGACGAAGAGGGAGCAAGCATAGGCAGAGCCATAATGCATTAAGACTACTTCATCATTCCCAATCATTAATCAAAATCATCGAAAAAAAGTTAATCAACTCACAACTTGTGGTTCAGGCTATTGCACTTAAAAAAAAAAGACTGTAATTACCAGCCAAGGTCATACCTTTCCAACATTCCCATCCATCCGACTTATGAATTGTTTACCGCTCACGCGATCGTTTTCTTCATTCAAAAAAAATAGCATACACATAAAAAAAACAAAAAAACCTTTTAAAATCCACCCGTTGAATACGAGAAGGGAAAAAAATGCAGACGAGCCGCACCCTAACAATAAACAATACAAAAAAGGGCTAAGAAATAAAATTAAGAACAGCTGAAATAGCCTTTTCATTAATACGATGGATGAAATTCCAGGGAGTGAAACGTGATACAAAAAAAAAAGGACTAGGCCATCAGGCAGAACGGTGAGGAGGGGAAAAGAGAAGAGAGATGGTCCATTTCCTTCAAAACACACAAAAGAGGGTTCTATTATAACCCCTGGTGATTATTAACCGCGTGGCGTATGCTTAACTCATGGGTGTAAAAATTACATATTTTCGAAGGACACAATAACAAAAAAAAAAAAGAAGAGGAAGAGGAGGAAGAAAGAGAAGGCTGTGTAACATCTCTTTATTGATCTTTTTTTTTTTTTTGGGATTGGGGTTTTTATTTATCCTGAAAATCTTAAAATGTAGATTGAGGTTTTTATCTGGTGTATGTGCTTGCACCTGTCCGTAGGAAATTTAATTTAATTGAAAAATGTGGATACATTAGGATGTGTAACGTAGTGGTTAGTTTATAATAGTTAAGGATTTTTTTTTTTGTTGGTGAGTTCGAGGGGTGAGAATTTTAATTTTGGGTTTTAGATGAACGTTGGGAATGGCTATGAATATAATAGACGGCTGGTGAAGGAGAGTGTTTATTAGTCTCACAGGCTTTAGCAGTAAGCCTGCAGTAGCCTGCAGCCACCTCTTCGTCAAATATCAACTAGAACCTTAAAAAGCCTTCGGCCAGCTTAGAAACTTCCACTCTTGCGAATCAGAAATTTTTTAATCCAATTAAAAAAATCTTCCATGAGGCAAAACCTTGTTTAATTAAAAAATCATCTCATAAACCCGAAAGTCTTCAATCTTTTTTTTAAATTTCAAAATTGGGAAACAAAGAGGAAAAGCAAAAAAAAAAAAACTTCAAGACCTTGAACGAGGTTCGCAATAGTTAAACCGTTGAATTTTAATTTCTCGGGTGAAGTGCCAAGGTAAAGTGCTCTTAAATGTTCTTTTAGGAGAAATGTTTTTTTAAAAGACTTTTTCAGAGGCACAAAATAAAATTGATTAATCCGATTAATTTATAACGCTAATTTATTATTTTTAAAATTCCCTTCCATCTTTTTTTTATTAACTTATTAAAAAATTACGCCCGGAAGGTCATTTCTTATTTATATATTTTTTTTTTTATTTAAAAAATGTCAATTTCACATAATTAAATTTCGCGTTGGTAAAAGCCTCACCGAACTAAATTTAGTCAAATCGACCTTGTCTGAAATGGTGTGATATGACTTCCTGTGAAGTGAAAGTTTGATCGATGTGGCAACATTGGATCATGGTTACACGTCATTAACTTCGAATCATTTTGTTAATTTAACGTTTTTGTTAATTTTTTTTTTTTTAGTCAATTTAATTCAACCTATGATTTTTATTATATAAAGGGGACTTCTTCCTCCTTCTCCCCCCCTTTCATCCCTTAGCAATAACTATTTGAAATAACGAACGGTATATACGAGATAACGATCAGAACTGTTCTGACAAAAACGATAGGGAATTCAATGAGGGTTTTTCCCCGCTGACTAATTCAAACTCGCTCTGTGTCAGGAATTTCTAACGAAAGAGAACAGGGGGATGAAGAGGGAATGAAGAATGAGGATGTAGGCGAGATGGGGGTTAGGGAGGATGAAAAAAAAAAGGTACACACTTTCTGTTCCCTTTAACGGGGTTATTTCCTCAAAGCTATTCTCGAGAAAAAATTTTCATTTAAATAAAAAAGAAGAAAAAAAAGTAAATCCTTTCGTTAAAATTTTTTTCTCATTTAAATTCTTTTTTTTTCTTTATTTATTCTAAGTGAACGACCTTGGTATGCATTGCTACAGGCTATTTTAAAAGAAAAGAAAAAAAATTTGGCTATTGTTCTGCTTTGTGCACTTTGCGATAAGGAGGATGACCTTATTTAGCATAATAATTGTTTCTCAAAATGGCGGCGTTCCCGCAAAATTTTTTTGTTGTAATATTTTTATTCTTTTAGGGGGAGGATGTGTATGGCTATAATTCAAAATGCACACCACCTAACGACAAATCACACAAAAACGGGGGCGAAATCTTCAAAACGTAATAAATTCAAACTCGCATTGGTCTTAGTTAAATTTATGGAGACAGGAGAGACGATGCGTTCTCATTTTCAACCCCCCCAGCGAAAACCAAAATGCTTTTCTACCCTTTATTTATAGCTCTTGATAATTTTACAGGAAATGGGATTTACTAAATCACACTAAGCTAGTCTAATGTTTTGGAGTTTGGAATTTTTCGCTGAGGCTTTTTTTTTTTAGACCTAATTATTGAATTTCATCTCATTTTATTCGTTTTAAATAAAACGTTCTAAAAAAATAATGTTAGGCATTAATGTCGAAGATAAAATAATGATGAAATAGGAGGAGGCCTTGAATAGGTTATAACAAGAAAAGGTGCGACTTTGATGTGGGGCTTGGTTATAAATGGATACTGGGAAATGGCGGAGATGATGAATGATCTAAATAAGGGTCAAGAATGAATTTTATGGAGTTTGGGATAGCTTGATGAGGGTATATCATGCTCTGGGTTGTGAAGGATGTGTGGAAAGAAAGGAATGCGAAACCGCGGTATGTTGTTAGTAAGAATGTAAGATGTACATCGGGAACATGCTTCAGGTGTATTCAAAAAGTAAGAGGCTTTCGAATAATATCCTCTGAAAAATTTAAAGGAATTACTGCATAAATTCATGAGTCGTAAAGTTACTTCTTCTAAATTTAAAAATTATCCCTGCAAGGATATTTGCATGAAAAGTTTGGAAAATCATAGTTCTGCGACTTAATTTGTAGATCAAAAACACATTTGAGTCTACTACATAAAATCAGGATTATGTCGAATCAAATAACCAACAAAACATCTCTTGCTGGCATTTGAAACAGTAAAAACCACTCGACTGCTTTTGCAAAAACAAAATCTAATACTATTTGCCACTAATTATTTTAAACATTCTCGACAAAAGTTCAGTCCATGGTAACCTTAGCTTCCTCAGCCTCAGCATTAATGAAACAGGCTCTCAACACTAAAAATCATCACAATCTGAATAAAAAATGCTTCTCACTTCAAAAATCAACATTTCTCGATACAGAACTTACTCTTTCAAAATCTCAAGATTTTCTTCATATCCTTTCGAATTCATGCACACAATTTTCATCAAATCAAATCAAACACATTCCATAAAAGTTCTAGAAAAAACTCTTAAAAATATTCACTAAACGTCCAAATTATTCATCACATTATAAAACATGGCAGCCATCTTGAATCTCACCTCTAACAAGCAACCGATCACTGCCTACCTAATTTATCTTTCATAAAATCCTTCAAATCCTGAACTTTAGCCATTTTAACCACTTTTAAGGTCCTTGCTATCTTAATACAATTCAATTAATAATTCATTTCAACTTAAAAGGTTATTTAGCAACTAAATCAAAACATCAGGGAGGCTTCAAGGTGTTAATTAATTTCACCCGATGCATAAAATATCACATTTTTTAAAAAAAAAACGATCGTAAACCGTACATCTGCTTATAATTTAATGCCTAAATACATTAATCAATCTCCCCCTCGAACCGAATAATAAAATAAAAATACCAGCCATATTTCCCCGCCATTTTGAAAAGAACGCCCTCAACAACTCGAGATTGCATCTTTATAAATCTGGAATCTGGTAATAAAATGTCATTTTTCCCCCTCGATATAAATAAAACGAAAAAAAAGAGGTCAAATAAAAAACAAACAAATAAAAAGAATTTTCCAAAGACACTGCATGTTTCAATGCGATGCCAAATTACTTTGGCAAAGGAAACCATACTTCTGGTTATAGTTAACTAAAATTTAAAGAAAATACATAAATAAAGTAATCGAATTTTAAAGATATTACTTATACTAAACTTTTTTTTATAAAAAAAAAGAAATGAAATTGGAAAGAAAACCGAATTCCGTGATTATGGCCCAAAGCCAAAAGCATGTCGGCCAACATTACAAAAAAAAAGTTGATTGATTCCTGAGTTTTTAGTTGCTCGTAGTATATAATAACACATTCAATGCAATGACTTTTATTTGACCTTGTATGATATTTCAATTTGGAATCATCATAAACCTCTTAAATCTGCTTTTTTTTTTTCGATTCATCCATATGCACCCTGAAGAATTAATTCCAAGATGGCGGAAGGAAAAATGGTGTTTTGAGATTAGGAAATTTCGGGCTAATAGCTTTGTTCAGGTTAGGTTTTTTTGATTCTTTTTGGCGCGGAAAGGCAGGGGAAAAAATAACGTGACATTTGCTTTTCCAATTATCGACTCAAATACATTTTAACACGCGAGTTTCAGCTAAAAATCACGAAGTGTAAACAAATAAAGAAGGGAAATTGACGATAACAAAAAATCAAAGGTCATCGGAATTAATTTTATAAAATCTGAAGAGGATCAAAAAAAAAAAAAAAAGAATAGAAGGGAGGAAGTCGGAGGGGAGAGAGAGAAGAGAAAAGAGGAGAAGGGAATCATTCAAACGGAGTCAGCGTCGCTTTATTGCTTTTTTTTCTCTCTTAATTCTTATATAAACCGGATTTTTGTGTATCAAAGATGAACCGTTAACGATTAAAGGAAAAAATAAAAAATCGGAAGGTGTGGCCCGGTTTGAGATTTAAAAATAACACAAAAGAGAAACAGGTTCCCTAAGCAACAAATTATGAAAATTCGTCCGCCATATGCAACAAAAGAACGCTGAATTTTTAATATTCCTCCAAATACCTGAACGCACCTACCTTTTTAATAAAATATTAAACGTGGCGAACGGTTTATGACCTTGAACGATTCCACTCAAACTATTTTTTAAAAAAACTAACTCACAAACTAAGATTTTCTTTAAAAAATTATTTAAAAATATTTGAATAATAAAAAAAAGGATAAATCCACACAGTCACTAATAATCCAGAGTAAGTATCCTAATAGTTAATCCAATGGAAAATCCCAGGTGTACGAAAAACACTTTACACAACACTCATGAACGAACTCTCCATGAAACTGAAAGACTAGCAAACTAAGAGACAGTGCGCACAACCTTCTCTTTTTCCGAACGAAATTCACGAAAACACGGCTCCGCTCACAAAGAACGAATCACCCGGACATCTTAACGTGTTCCGGAACGCTTAAAATACTGGATTCCCCATAAGCGAAACGTGGGACGTTTAAAACTCATTTCAAAAAATACGGAAGCCTAAGAAGAATGAGTTTCTCCTTTATTACAAATACAAAGCATATTGACCTTAGGTTGTAATTATTATAGCAACAAGTGACTATCAGTGATCGAGCTCGGGATTCAAACCCACCAGGCGGAATGCAGGATTAACCGTTTTCAAATCATTTAATTATAATATTTCCCAACGATAATTTCGTCCTTATTACTCCGTTTAGAAAATCTAACCTCATTTGGTTACGTTCCGTACGCGAGATATCGAATTCGAACTCGATCTCGTCCGGAGACGTGTCACTAGACTTTTTATCAAAATCGCATTACAACGTGTCTCAAGTAAAAATTTTTGCTTTTTTGAACAAATAACAACAGTTACGATCAAAAAATATACAAGGCTTAAAATTTTATTGAGAATAAAAATATTTTTAATTTTTCAAACTCGAACATTTCCACGAGAATCCCGAGCTCCGCCTTGCGGTCGTCATGGTTGGGAGAAAAAGAGGCAACCGAGGAAGGAACACGAAGACTATAGTATCCATTTACCATACAAACTGAAACTAAATTTTAAACGTAACCAAACTGGGTCTTGCTTAAGTTAAACAGACGCTCAGCACTCCTCAAAACTTGTTCAACCGTAATTTTCTGACACAAACAATTTCTAATAGAAAAACATGTCGTCTCGTTAAGTTAAATATGAGCCGCGAATCGAAACTTAATTTATAGAAGTACAAAAAAAAAAGTCAAGCTATTAAGTTTATTTGAGAGATGAAATAAAAATAACTTCAACAACAGTTTTTATGGCTTATGTAACATCAAGAAAATATGGGCATAGAAATGCAAATAATTAGTATTGAACGTTGCTTTTTTTTTTTTATTCATCATATTTTTTTTCCCTTTCCTCTACTTTTTTTTTATTGTTATCGGAGACCTTGTGACAAAGGAATCGCTATTATTCTTATCGTTACGTGACTCAATTCGATGAACTTAATCCATTTCCGGCCTCGGTGGGACAATCTCACCGAAAATAAATAGAAAAATTAAATCAACGTTTTTCGTGTTGATTTTAACGTCTTTCTTTTGAAACAAGGTCAATCAAGGTCATTATGGTGTCGAAAAATGCTTTTTGGTTATTTGGTAAGGCCAAAAGAGACTAGATGGCTAGTAAATGGTCTGGAATAAATAGCCGACCTGCTAAGATTCATCTGGGTCTTCATACTGATAAAAACAAAGACCTTATGTGATTTAGGGGGCAGTGATTTGGGGTAGCAGCGTCAAAAGCTATAGAAGAGTTTAAAGCAGGGCTTTAATTCAAGATTTTAGGATCTTTATTCGGTGAAATGTAAACGATTTTTTAGTATTCTTTAGTTTTTGCAGTAAAACCTCGAAAAAAGAAACGGAATTCTTAGATTTTGGATACAGGAGGCGGCGATATGGTCCACATCATTCTTCGCACAAAATTTGTAAAGTAAATCAACTATTCCCATAATTTTACTTGGCCAGAAATTTTTAGGCTATAAAAAATTAAAATATAAAGAACCAAGCTCAGTCTTTGAAGGCTTTAAAAATCCCAAAAAACCTGGCCACAATTTAAAATCTGTCTCAAATCTCCACTTGGCTTAAGCTAAGCCCGTTTGAGCTCGCTAGAAGTTTATAGTAAGCCACTTTAAACCTTTTCCGCTGTTTAAGGCCCAAGATAAGCTTAAGATTGCTGAAGACTAGTCTTCTAGATTCGATCTAAAATTACTAAACCAGAAAGGAGCACAAGTTAAGCCTGATAGAGACCCAGTAAGCCCGAAATAGATTTACTAAGGCCACTTTAAGCTGATATTGGCACAAATACCCAAAAATAGACTTGTGTTTAATGACTTTTGCACACCAGCAAATTCCCCAAACAAACTTTTCCAAAATTCTTCTAATTCAAAGCTTGGTCTTAACTCCGATCGAGATTAATCTCTTCATACGACCAAATTTTTCTCGAATCTGCAATCCAATCCATTATTCAATAACCTGCCATAAGAAAAAACTCACTTATCATAACGCTCCATATGTAAGAACCCTAAAAACAAATTTTTCGGTAGCTCAGCTCCCAAAGGTCAAAAACACAGATGTCAATGAAGTGACCATCAAAAAAAAAACCTATAATTACGTAACCGTTAGAGGAAGGCCTAAAATTATATTCTTCCTCTCTTTCCTTCCCTCTTCGTCCCATCCCGAAAACGAAACGAAAAAAAAAACAAGAGCCAGAAACGAGTTTACCACCACACCCAGATTGAAATTTTATATACCTGAGCAGCCAAGAACCCAACTGGCTTGACGACCTGCAGTTTTAAATAATATTTAGCTTATGAAAACGAAAGGAAACAATGATAATACCTTCAGGCACTTAGGAGATCAATCGTCTTTGTTCACAGACTATTATTTTGACTTCACAACATCACTAAACTATTTTTATTCACTTTTTTTTTATTATTATTCGACTCCTTTCATTCCTAACAATAAATTTTCAATTTTTTTTTTGTTTAAAAAAAAAAATGGTTGGAAGCAAGCGGATTTGTGCGAATTATATGCGACAAATCCTGACATGTTCAAACTCGTGTTTCCGTTCGCCAAAAAAAGGAGGTTAGGACCACGTGGAAATTGCAAATGGGGACGCTTTAATCGATTGACCAATATTAAACCATTTGAAGATTAATTGCTAAAATTAGTATCCCGACCGGCTTAATTTATTGAGATTAATTTACTGCAAAATTGTCCTTGTCCTTGGTCTGCGGCTTTAGGTTTTAGGTTTAAAGCTATTAACTTGTAATTTTATTGAAGAGTGGTAAATTACATTGAATATAACTGATTTAATAGCCTCGATGTCTTAGTTAAGTGTATTATAAAAAAAAATTGGAATATAAGTCGTTGGCCTGATTATAGAAATAAATGAAGCGAGTTGGTGGAACTGAATCGCTGCCTCCTGCATTCAGTTTCCGACATTTTGATTTTAATAGTAGAGGATAAAAGTTTGAGTTAATTTGGGTTAGTTTGGGTAACATGAAATACTTCAAACTGAATCAAATACAGCTTTGGATAAGCCTCCTAGATAGTAAAATCGCTGCGGAACCAAAACGCTGCCTCCTAGATTCTCCTACGACTTCACTCATGTTTTTTTCTTCAATCGCGGCCCTTTCAGAAATTAAAAACATCCTTCTTTATATGATTTACCTTTCCCTAAGCTCATTTCTATGAACATCGAAAAATAAACCCAGGCTTACAGGATTTTTAGGGTCAAAAAACTGAAAATCCAGCGCTTTTCTCTTATGTAATAATCTCCTTCACTTTTGGGCCACACCACGTCTCAAAAAACTAGATAACCGATTCTAATCTTAAATCATAATTCAAAATGGCTGCGCGAATGAATAAAAAAAAATCCCGAATTAAGAAATTACTTGTCCATTCAACGAATCAGGCAAAAACATGCCATATTTTAAGAAATAATCCACAAATTATGCAAAATCATGATTTTTAATGTTTTCCTTCTCCTTTGATGAATAATGATAATACTAAAAAAAGAAGTTTTGAAAAAAAAAAAGTTTGAAATGTCATTTTTAAATTCCGTTTCGCAATTGAGAGAAAGAGAAGAAAAAACAAATGAAAAATATTTCATTTTCAATCGCGGAGAAAGAGAGAGGGTAGTGGATTCCATTACGTGACAAAGCGATTCATCGAGTGGGAGGATTTAATTAGCGAAGAGAATAAAAGTGAAAAAAAAAATCCATCATAAAGAGAAAATAATTTTTAAAAAAAAAAGCGCGGTGAACTTGAATCGCATAAAAAGAGTTGATTCGTCCAAGGCAAATATCACATAGACAAGGTCCTTGGCGTCACGAATCTCGGGAGGAAGGAGGCGAACAATTCGTGATCACAATTACAACAAGATGATCCAAAGTCATTATTATTCATGAGCAAATGTTTCACTTGATTCACATAAAACATTACGTATTAGGTTCTTTAATAGGAATTTCTTCACGGATCAAAAAAAAAACAAAAAAAAAAAAAAAAAACAAATCAAATTAACAAATCCAAACGCGTGGATGCTTGAAAAGTTCAAAAACATTTGACAAAAACCGGTAAGCGTGAAAAGCGAGGACGGACACGTCCCTTATGCGTATAATGTTTAGTTAATTAGTGTAGAAGCCATTTTGGTTTTAATGAGGCAAACGACTGAGAGAGGTAGCCGGTGGAGTCTTTCAATAAAAATATGATTTTTAAACGAGAATCAATAACGAGATACATTCACATGCCCTTTCAACCAGTCTGAATTTTAAGCAAAAATAAAAAATATTAAAATCGAATTCATTTGCATAGTAATGTAAATGGTATCATAGCACAGTTTGAATTATTCATGTTGAATGATTTCTTCAGCGTATCAAAATGCTATATTAATATTGATTCAGGGCGTTCGTCAACTAAATCATTAAGTGTAAAGTATACTGAATGACGGGATTTGAGGTGAAGTAACAAATCAGTAGCATGTGTTGGTTTTGTATGGATGAAAAGTCAAAGTCAATTGATATCGAGATTGGTGATCGAGAAAACTGAACACTAGAAGGCATCAAGCAACATCATGGTCCTTAACAATCTGGCAACTGTGTTAGAAATAACGAGTTAGTCAGCGGATACCATGAAATTAAAGAAGGTGAAGTAGCAATCAAAATCAAAGTCCAGAAAGCAGGAGACTGAGTCGAGGACTGACGGTATGGCTCCTTTGCTGCGATGCGAAAGGTGTTGGGAAGCCACCGCATTAAGCTCCCTAGTATAGCCATCATGGCCAAGGGTTTGCTGTGCAAGACCCAAGAGCTTATTGCCGCAAGGCAATTACAAAGGCCGCAAGCTTACAAGGCACTTACAAGGACCGCAAGCTTACAAGGCACTTACAAAGGCCGCAAGCTTACAAGGCACTTACAAGGACCGCAAGCTTACAAGGCACTTACAAGAGCCGCAAGCTTACAAGGCACTTACAAGAGCCGCAAGCTTACAAGGCACTTATAAGGGCCGCAAGCTTACAAGGCACTTACAAGGACCGCAATAAGCTCTCTAACCATGATGGTCGCCAATTCCCGTCGCGGGAAGGCACTTTAAGAAAAAGAAGTAAAAAGGTCGACCGTTTAACTAGAAATTCAAACCTGGAGCTAAAAGTAGACCTCACTTAAATATTTTTTTACGACACAATAAAAATGCCCCATCATATTAAAACTGCAATCCTATACAATTTTCCTTAAAATAACAGTCTATAATAGCATCCACCTTCCCATCTTCATACAACAAATCGTTTTAGCACTTTAAATCCCCTCAAAATGCCACAAGAACCATTATGCAAAGTAGAACTTGTTTATTATCATACCTTGCCTTATTTTATTCTCGAAACGTAAACCCAGGCGCCTTGTACAACCCAAAAGAACGATATTTCATCCGATATATTTAATATCAATTCAACCATATAAAGAAACTTCAAACCCCAACAAAAAATAAACCTGAACGGTCGAAAATCGTAAGCGGCGGCCCAAGGCCGACCTGTGTATATATTCCCCCCTGAAACAGGGCACTAAATCCCTGCATTTTCACAATGAAATCAGGTTTTCGTACTTTGAATCTCAAGTAGACGTCGTCGTTCATTGCTATTCAATCCCTGATTTAAATTTGCACGATTTGTGCGTGATTAACTGATTCACGCTAAATTATCAAAGTGCAAAGATAATTCTCAACGATTCGTCAGAACTTATAATGGATGAATACGAAGCTTTATTGTTCGGCTAGATAAGTTCAAGGATATAATCAGGTTACATGAAATCTCATTCTTCATTAATTCATGCTTTTGTAATTAATTAGAGGAAGTCCCCGAAAAAAAATAAGAGAAAGGGGGGGAAGAAGGCTGCGCCCATTCAAGAGACATACAGAGATCCATAACCCTTCGCATTGGTTTTTTATTAAAACAAATGTCTAGTTATACTAATCGACCCCGTTTTGGCTTCGGGCCCAGATGATAAAACCCATAAACTTTTTTTGTTCTTTTTAAATTTTTTTTTGTGCTATAATCTCATTCAGTGGATTGCTTTTAAATTTAGGTCTTTGGATTTAGCGTAGGCGCTTATTTTTTTTTTTAAAGGATGTATGACGAATTAAGGAAGTACTCGACAATCTTATCTTAAAAAAAAAAATGAGCGGATTTATCAGGTTATGGGTGACTTGAAATCGAATCCAAAATAAAAAAAAATATCAAAAGCAGTTTTTTTTTTTTTAGAAAAATAATAATTGAAAATGGCGCGTAAAATATATTCGGAAAATTTACTTGGTTGTTTAGTTATAGATTAGGTCACGTTGTCTGATAAGATTAATAAAAAGGTCAGCATTGCATGCACCGTAAATGAAACTATTTATTATCTATCATCATTTATATCATGGGTTTTATTATTAAAAAAGTATATTTTCGTATTTGTGAGATTAGGTGGCGTTCAAGAGAAGATATTAATGATAGGATTAATGTATTAAAATTTTAAGATTTCACGATCGTCTGGTTGCCCTAAGTTTGAATATTGAGTTTAGTCAAGAAGTTAACTTTAAAGAAGTTTTCATATAGCTTATGAAAGTTTTAATGAGTTCAACTATTAAACTTTATCCAACGTTTTCATTCAGCTCCTTGAATATATTTTTTTTTGTGAAAGGAATCGATATTTTATAGTTTAAATTAGGTTAGGGGTTTGGGGGAGCTTTAGGAAAATTTTTTAGAAACAAGGGAACAATGTACGGAAAATTTGTACTACAGTGAAACTCGGTTATAACGCGGTTGAGGGGACCGGGTCATTTGTCCGAGGGTCATAACCGAGGTGCCCATTTTTGACAAAAAAATTAATAATGGGTGTCAAACAAAACAATTTTCTATGTGCGAGCAATAAATTACATTTTTCATTTGAATTTCAATCATGAAATCAGATAATATAGACTTGATCAATCAAAAAATGAAAATTGAACAAAAAATTTCACTAAAATTTAAAGTTTTTTAAAAAATAATCACTCGATTTTGGCAAATGTTGGTAAATTTGAATTTATTTTCTGGTCGAAGTGAAATTTTGTTGATGGAAAAATTTTTTATGCGAGAAATTCTTTATTTTCATTATTTATGAAGATTTCTTCATTTATTTTCCAAATTTTGACCGCGTTATAACAGAGTTTCACTGTATTTTCCTTACCCTATTCTCCATGTTTTGACTCTAGCTCATGCAAGACAATCACAACCCGGATAATCCCACATAATAATTTTACAAATTCCTAACCTAATCAAGCACAAACTCAACCATCCCATTTCCAATCTAATATTTCCATATTTCCCATCGACCTTGGCCTATATGAATCATTCTCGAAACGCATCAAACAAAAAAAAAATACGTGCTCGATCTTCCATTTTTCCAGCAAAAAAATCCAAAAATCATAAATCGCAATTAGAATCCGCGATGATTCAGATCATGGAATAACAAACCGGTTATTATTTCCGCCATTGCGAAAAAAAAAAAAAAGTTAAAAGTCACAAAGTGGATAGACAATGACCTAGTAGCTCGAGAAAACAAGCTAAAAAGTCAAGTAATTAATGATAATCTCGGGACGAGTAATTCAGACTCGTGTTTTGACTCTTTGCCAATTTCTTCTTTTGATTTGCTCCTTCATAATTATTACAAAGATGGCGATTTAATCTTTTTTCTCTCATTTTTTTTTAAAATATTATTTATTAATCCCACTCTATGTCATTATCATAATCGAGAACAATGTTTAACTTAAGCAAAAATGGATTCTCATTCGCTATTTAGATGTCGATGAACTATTTCAAGGACCATTGTTAAAGCCAGGCGTGCTATTTGTTGAATAAATCATTTATGTTGTTCCACCCATTTTTAGTGCTCATGGTAGTTTTTTTTCCTCTTCTTCTAAAAATAAGGTTCGGTGCGATGGCATAACGATGGGGCCTACTAGAATTATTCCATCCATTCACTTTCCTTACAAACGACGCGTCCGTCCAGTCGGCCATCTTTGAATTTATAACCATGCGCGCGCATTTATTTCTCGAGCGTTTTTTTTTTATTATTTTTGGAGGGAAGAAAAATGTAGCAGATTACTTTCAAGGTCGAAAGCTGCATCGGTTCGCAATATACCTTCAAGCTGTATGAATAATTTTCACGTCGGGTAAATTAACTTGGTTTGGTCACGATCACTTAACCTTGATTTATGGGTTTCGTTGAGGAAAATGTCATCATGTTCCGCGTGGGAGGTAACTATTCTTCTTTTAATCCAGTTTCTTCGTCACCTAGTTTTTTTTTTTTAAATATAAAAGGTTAAACTTTTTAAAAAAGTGACAAATCGATTTCCACTTAGCATACAAATCGTTTATCGGTATTAATGATTATGTGAGAGGACAATCCCAAGTTTGGAAACTTTTTGTTTTAAGTGGAAAGTTGTTAAATTCAATAAATGTTGTTTGAATCGGGGAAAGTTTGCTCTAAACTTTAATTAACTCAAAATGAAAATGATTAATTTTCACTTTCCTTCCAAGTCCACTGCCAGAGTTTCGGGAAAATTTTGCTTCCCCGGAATGAAATGCTTCATTAATCAATCTTCTTTTCCGATTCACGTCCCGTGCTTTCTATTAAACTTATCTCCCCTTAAAAACTCACAAGGTCGAATTTCCCATCTTAAAAAATCGAAGCAATACGGGGAAAAAATTGGAACAAGAGGATTTATATAAAAACGGTTCAACAAACTCGAGTTGAGTATTACATTTCATCAGGGCCGGCGTGAGGCCAAAAGCGGCCCGAAGCAAAAGGAAAAATGAAATGTTTTATCCTTTCTGGGACTTTTCCTGGACCGTTTTCAGGGCTGGCTCAAGTTTTTTTGGCGCCCAATGTGACTTAAGTTAAATTCATAGTCATTCGAAGGGCCAGAAACTTTCTTGATATTATGATTATGAAAATTTTTTAAATTCAAACGAAGAGAATTAAAAAAAAATTAATATTTCTTTTTCAAATATTGCGCCCCTTATGAAAGGTGCCCGGTGCCCCGATGCAACGCATAGTTCTCTTACCGAGTTGAGCTAGCCTGACGGTTTTTCAAAAGAAATTTGGGTTTTAAACTATTATCTGCGAGAAGTGCACTAATCCGGGTCAGTCAGCAAGATTTCAGCGCTATTTAGTTAATTAGCAAAATTAAAAATCGGACAGGTAAACCTGTTCAAGGCTTTATCGACTTTTCTCTTATATATATTTTTTATTTTAATTTTTTTCTTCAGTTTTTTATTCTTACCGTTCTGCCCATTGAAGTTGATTTATAATTTTGATTTGATTGTTAGCTTACCTAGAAAAAAAAAGAAAACTTAAGTTATTAATCCAATCACTGGGTTTACTGTACATATATGTTCGATTCCAAAGTATTGGAAGTATTAAATCTAAAACCACGATTTTTTTGCTTTCGCCATTTTGGTTTTTTATAATTTACTAAAAAAAAAATTAAAATTAAACTAATTAAAATTTTTATCAAGATTTAATAGAATGGAGCTTTCTCAGGATGATTTTTGGAAACAATATGTCGTGCTCCTTCCTCCGACTGGATAGGCAATATCAATTTGAGGACAATCACCTATTCTTAGCTTATGCAGAAGCGAATTAAGGCGCAGGTTATGCAATATCAACTTGAGGTCTCGAATATATAAGCTAAATATAGGTTTTAGATTCGTGACGTCACGAGATACGTCATGAGCACATTGCCCATTTGGGCCTTTTAGACTCTCCTTGACGAGAGGAACAATAACAAATCGTCAGTGAAGAAGATTTCCGCAACGTTCAGCTAATCAGCAATTTTTCATTTATCAAAAACTGGCAACCAATTTGGTTGCCCTGGACAACTTGCCGCCTGAAGCGGTCGCCTCTTTTATTTAGCCTGACGTCGGCCCTGCATTTCATGCCCAAAACCTTCGACTTCGCACCCACCAAAATACTCAAACCCTATCAAGCACAAAACTCAATATCAATCGACCTTTACCAATATGGTAAAATATCGCAAACGCTAGCTATTTTCAAAAGTAGAAGAATTATTGATGATTAAACGCGAACATGACAGGTCTAAAAAAAAAAATAATAATAATAAAAATTTCCGCTGAATCACGACTCCTCGTCAATTGGCTGACAGTCATGGTTTGTCCTCCGTAATAAAACAACTCGATCGTACTCTCGTTATACCTTTTATGGAAATGTCGACTATAGCAGGGACTTGTTGCTTTCTACACCGTGCCCTAATAAAATAATACATACATAAAAAAAAATAATATAATATAATCAAGACCTTTTCAGTAATACACATGATTAAACCGACCTTCATCTTGTTAATGTATCTGGCAAAAATATTCTCATATCGTTTTCTTGTTAACGCCGTAGGATATCATCCTGCTATTTTCTATTTCCACCCACATAAACACTTGTTAGTGGTTTTTTTTTTTTTTGCTTTAGCGTACTCCGTATATACGGACGGCTAAAGCTTTTCATCGCCAACAAAATTCAACTTTTTTTTTTTTGCGAATTTCGAAATTTTTTCCTTTTTCCGATGATTGTCTTGACAAATTACTACCCTGTCTGTATGTCTGTCTGTGTGTGACAAAACTTCTTACCGCAAAATGGCCCCGTTCCCCTAGAGACCCATTGGCCCAATTAGGCCATCCTCCGGCCAAAGTGCCATTTTGAAAACCGCTTTATGGATTTTGCTGAAATTGCATCCTCACATTATTCGGGCGATTTTAAGTAAATAGTTTCCCCGAATAAGCCGTTTTTGGCTAATTTGGGCCAAAGAGCCATTTTGGAAATTGCTTGGATTTTTCAAAAATTTGGTCATCGCATTATTTGGGTGAATGTGACGACATATATACCATCTTTTTCTCTACAAAGCCATAATTGGCTTATTTGGCCCAATCAGCCATCTCGACAATCGCTTGATGGAATTCGCTGAAATTGCATCCTCACATTGTTCGGGTGATTTAAAGAAAATAGTTTTCCCAAATAAGCCGTCTTTGGCTAATTTGGGCCAAAGTGCCATTTTGGAAATTGCTTGGATTTTGCTAAAATTTGGTAATCGCATTATTTGGGTGAATGTGACAACATATATACCATCTTTTTCTCTACAAAGCCATCATTGGCTTATTTGGCTCAATCAGCCATCTCGAAAACCGCTTGATGGAATTCGCTGAAATTCGGTACTCTAATTATTACGGTGAATTTAATTAAATGTATATGCCCCTTTTTTTCAAAAGAGCCTTTTTTGGCTGCTTACAGCCTAAAAGCGAAACATGTTCGAAACATAAAACTACTTCACACGCTCGACGCTAAAGCACAAACCTGGGATTTTAATTATTTATATATACATCTCTTTGAAATAAAATATTCTGAAATAAGATATTGTTATGATGTAAAATATTCATGTAACCGCATACTCCTTCATCCTTTTTACCTTTCACCTTTCCCTTTTTGCAAAACCCCCCCGAAAGATTATATTCGTAATTATTAATCGTTTCTAATCCCCGAGGTCGCGATTTTCCTCAAAAGGAGGAAAAACAGTTGAAACTAGACTATCGTCCTCTAAACGACCTAAATTCATCCAGGCGCTGTAAATAATCATTCTTGTGTGTAATTTCTGCAGTCAACCTTTAGGGTAATCCGAGCATATTCGAAGATTGTTTTTTAGCTACGTAGACTTCTTTCCAACAGATTATATTCTTCCATTTAAGGGATTTTTATTCGTAGGTGGTCTTCTCTCTCTCTCTCTTCTTCATCACCCACACAAAATAAAAATGTTTTATTTTCGTCTTTTGTTATGAAATCTGTTAACGCCCTTAAGAAAAATATTAATTAGATAAAAAGAAATTAAATTGGGTTTTTATGTAAGTTTCTTTTTTTTCGGGGATCGATATACCGGTTATTTTCCATTTGATAATTGGCCAGTGCATTACCAGCGTCATCATAATTAAAGGCTTTGTATATCCTCCGGGTGTTGAGATTTCGCAGACGGTCGGTGCCTGTTATACCTGATTCGAGGCGCAGGCTCGATTAGGCATGCATGTGCATTAGGTTGGTGGCCACGAAAACAAATGGATGTGGTCGTGGTCTTAGTAAAGAAATGTACCTGCCGGGCATGCTTCCTGACATTGTATCGAAGGCGTTAGTGCTCTCGAGAAATATTCGTCGATTGAACCTTGACGTGTTTCAATTGTTTTTTTTTTTTTTCCGAGAACATCTTGTCAGTATGGGCTAATCATACAAGTGCACGAAATTGTTTTAATATTAATATTTTTTAGGCGTGGTGCCCTTGGAAGTTGGCATCTGTTCGGGTAATAAAACGAAAACACGTGACGGTTATTCATTTATTTTCTTACAGCATAGCTTGTTTCCTTTTTTTACGCGTTTTATACACGCAACCGGTGGTGACGACATTCCTGAACGGGAAAGAATACAAAAAAATTAATAATAAAAATTCCCTTCAGGCTTCTTCCCCCTTTTTTCTTTAACCAAAGCCGCTTACATTTTTCCTTTTTTTTAATTGAAGACTTCACGGGAAAAATGGCAAATGTCCATTTTTTTTATTTCTTTGACTCAAGCTAAACATAAGAGAAAAGTGTTTCAGGACATTTGCCGTTTTTCCCGTGAAGTCTTCAATTGTTTCAGGTATGTTCTTCTTCGGGGCGCGGTAGCCAAAAATAAATCTAAAAGGATAAAAAAACCGTACGTATGATTATTGAACTTGAATGTAATGATAAGACCTCGATAAGTCATGATCGAGTGACCTAAATGATCTAGGTGTGCCTGCCTGGTCCGACACCCACCAAATGTATCATAAAGAGAACAGGTAACGCCTCAAACATGTAATCTGATCGATGAACGTAATGCTCAATGCTCGTGATGCCGTCATTATTCACATTTCCATCTCCCTCTCTCTTTCGTTTTTGATTCGATATCTTTCTCGCTCTTTCGGGCTCTTGCACCTCTTGACCTTCACGTCTCACAGTCGAGTTCTCCTAACCGGAAACCACGATTTAAATAAGTTGAAGGAAAAAAATCAAGTAGGCCCTTTTTTTTTTTTTATAATCGTGTGCAATTTAATTTACGAATTTTTTTGATCGGATAATAAGGCTTCTGTCATTTTTGTTTCTTTGAATGTCGGCTGCTGTTGTCGTGATGTGGTATTCAGTGTTAATAGGAAGAAGTGTGAGAGCTGGAAATGTTGTTGGTCAGAAGTTCGCTGGTCCAAAATAATTTTCAGGTTGAGTCAGAGCTTTGGGAATAAATCAGTTGAGATGATGAGGAAGAGTTTTTCCCGCGATTTCTCCAGAATTTAGTGAGAAAGGAGAAGTAAGATCCATCGTCAGAATCGTGCCACATGGTGGTTGGACTCGTGATCTGTGATCTCAAGAGTAGCTATTGCGTAAGAGCTTCAGTCCTGTCAGACATGGAAGATACTTGAGTCAAATAATTTCTTATGATGCGTCACTCGAATCAAGAAGCGTTCAGCAGAAGATATGAGTCAAGCAGTTGTAGCAACATATGCACCAGGGTCGAACTATGGCAGCAACAGGGATACTTGAATAAAATATTGGAACACCCTTCGCTGAACGATAGAAGCAACAGAGGCATTCGAGCTTGGTAGTAATAACAACAACACCTGGGTTTGACGATAATAGGAATAGCAGCAACAAAGACACCTAAACCGAGCACTGGTAGTGATAGTTGCAGTAGAGACACTTGGATGGAGAAATGATAGCAATAGATACTCCTAAACTGAGCTGTAGTAGTTGCAGAAACATCTGAACCAAATATCCTTATAGCACACTCCGTTTCAGCAACTTTCAACTTTCTGAACGTCCCGAGACGTTCAGAAAGCTATAGTAAATCTTAAACATAGAGATATCGTGCGATGTTCTTCGCATCGCCTGGCTTTCGGTTTTATCGGGAGAGGAACTAAAGTTGATTTGACCCAATCATTCAGCAACACTCCAGTCCGATATATCTTCTTGAAGAGGGCTGTTAAAGCATCAAAACCATCCTCCTCGAAAGTCTTCAATACTTCGGCATGAACTTTGTCAGGTACCACCGCTTTCCCAGACTTAGGACTAAATCCGCAGGCGGAAAACCTCGTGGCTCAGGAATTTAATGGACTAGATTCCACTTTTCTGTTTCGGGCAGCGGCATCCAAGATTCGAATAGCGGCAGGAGGCGGCACGTTAAGAAGAAGAAGTGAATCTCATCGAACCTCGACCCATTGGGCTTTTGATAAATTATGTTGGCTCCTCCACTCTTTCTACCTTCTTGCAGCCGTAGTATGCCACTAAACTGGCATGTTCAGCATCACTTTAGCATATAGCTTCCCAAATTGTTTAGTACTTTCCCTGCACACTAGCCATAATTTCCAAGGGTAGATCCTTTCACTGGTCAGGCTCATCATGATCAAAAACGCTAATAGAGTCATCAACTGATTTAAAACTATTCAACTCAAGCACTTATTAGCTTTCCCGGGTCGACTAGGCACTAGTTCTCACTTAAACGCATTAAACAACATTCTAAAAAAACAATATTCATTCTCTTATTGATGTCTCTTGTAAAAAGAAGGGCATGGTGTGTTTTGTCCGTGACAAATATCCTAAGCGAGATGGGTAGGCGGATAACATGAAGTTCACAGTTCAACCAAGTCCGAAGACGTTAAATGACAGCACTAAAATAAAGAAACAGGTTTTTGAATCATGCGCAGGCTCAAGGTACATTATTATCGCTTTGGTAATCGGAAGCGGTTATATGTGGAATTTCTATTGGTCGTTTATTTTGGTATGTGTTGTTTTTTTTTTCTGTACTGGCATTCTTTTAAATGATGTGGAAGTTATAGTCGTGATATTGTGATACAAAATGTGTAATTTATTGGCCGAGGGACTCGACTCGACGATGGTTTTTTTTTCTTCTTCTTCCTTTTTCTTGCCGATTAAATTGTTGCACATGTCGAGTTGAATAGTTTCACTTTTTTTATGAGTTTGATATCTTGTCTCTTAAGCATGTGAAAAGTTAATGATGTGGCTAGTCTAAACAAACACCTGCAGAAGGAAGTGTGGGTTGACGAAGCTATTAGCCACACGTATTTTGAACTCTATACGTTAAAAATGTTGGATAAGTTTTTTTTTTGTTTCGTTGTTGAGATTCAGATTAGAATGGCGGAGGAGGGAAATCGTAAAAAAAAATGCTCTTGACCTCTTTAGGCGTGCGTCAACAACCTGCTTAATGTGTTGTATTGATGAGGCTAAGCGTTTTTAAGAATCGGAAGGCTTGAAAACGTCTTTGTGAAGAAATATGTGTTGAATATTTTTATGGGAGGATTCGGTATATCTCAAACTGTTTGCTGAGCAACAATGTCAGTATCATGTTCAGTATGCCATCAGCATTCAATAGTGTCATACTGAACATGTCGCTTAAATGTCCCGTTCACTAAGAAACAAGGGCACACAATACCAGAAATTATACAGAAACCGCAAAACATAAAATTGAAAATTATACATTGACAGTCTCTGGCTTCAATTTTTAATCCCACTCCTACATAATATTGTACCTTCCCAATACACCTTAAAAATACAAAACACGAACCTCAACACGCCTGCTTACGTCACAATCTCAGATGATCGTCCTGAACTCCTGTTTTGGTATCACATTCCCAATCTTGATTGCTTCTCATCTTTTCTAGTTTATACGTCTAATTGACATGATACTTAACTCATCTTTAAATCATTAGGGAATATTCCACTTGCATGTCACAAGCCTCGACGATTTCATCCTCGTGCATTCGATGCTCTTATCATCCCACCCAAATCCCAGAAAAATTTCTTCCTTCAGCCTTCATCTCTAAAATATTTCTTTAATGATAATTCTTTTTTTTCTTATAATTTTTCCATACGTTTCATCATATAAACCGAAACATACCGTTATTCCTTCCTCATCTGCAAACCAAAAAGAACTCTTTAGCAACCGCAATTGATTATGAGACTTAGATAACAAAATTAAAAGAAATTCGGGAAGTAAGCCGACTTGCCATAATAACAAAACCAACACCGTACACAAAGAATTTTAACAAACGTCTAAACCAGTAGCCTCTTAGATATAAAAAATGCAATCGAGATAGAACGTGACTCAGTATAAGAATGACGTGAGATTGGATTATTGTTATCTTTGGTAAAAGATTTCTCCCCGGTGATAAAGTAACAGCGCATAGCGATTACCATCGTACAATATGAAGAGAAAAAAAACTAGGGCAATTAAATTGTTTTTTTTCTTCTTTTCGTATTTTATTTTATTTCACTTTTTTTTTTAATCGTCTGAGAACTCGTTTGATAACCTGTTTTAATTGCTCTAATGATAGGCGACGGGAGATTTGTAATGTCCATATTAATTTTAACCGGTTCTTTGAAACTCAACTCGCTTCCTTTCATTATGGTTGGAATTTCATGCGTTAATCATGCTAATGTATACGCGAGGAATTATCGAAACGAATCTGAAGCGACTAAACAAATCATACGTCGATTATTATAATTACGTAAGGGATTTTTTTATTTTTTTTCAACTTCCATGAATGTTTGATCGTAATCGGGTCAATGTTATTCGGAATGTGGAATTGAAAATCCCGAAGCGTGTTATAATTAATTTACTTAAATTGCTATTTTGAAAAAGGGGGGGGATTTTTGAAACCTTTAAAAGCTCTTTCTCGTTTTTCGTTTTCTCTCTCTCGTTATTTTCACCCTTCGTTTGTTTGTGGTTATTTGAATTTCCTGAGGAGGAAGTCGAATTATTTTCATGATGGCTTAGTTTATATGTTTAAGGAAATAAAAAGGGGGATAAAAAGTTTTTAAAAAGTGATATTTAGGGATTGTAAGTAGGAAGGATATTTTCTGGTCGGCCATTTTCAATACTCGATTTCGCCAATGTTAGAGACTAGAGAGTGAACACTTCGAAGAGTCGTTGGCGGGTCGTACGGTATCGCCATTTGCAATTCTGGAAGCTGCAGTGTTCTCGAACTGGGAAACCGCCATGATGGTTCATATTTAGCTTACAAAGCAAACATGGGACTTTCATTCTAGTTTCTAGAATTCCGAACGGCGTTTTAATATGTAGCAGACTACTCATTGAAGTGTGAAAGTTTCTAGCCAATACTGAGGAAGAAAGTGAAGTCAGATTCAAAAAGCCAGCTTTGATCGTTTCTTAATGTCTTCCGAAATATCCAGAGTGCGGGGAAATTAAGGCTTCAAGTAAATGCTGGCTTCCAGCCCCTCCTCCAGGCTGCTCCGTTAGAGAAGACTAAATTTATGCATGGAACCTGAAGCCATATCGCTGCAGCGCAGATCCCCTTCCAGACGGCTCTATCGTGGCAGGTGGCCCGCCAGCCGCGGATCTCTAAAGACGTCCTCTCAACGCCACCGCGGTCTACACTGAGACCTTGGGCTTATAGAGCGTCCATTTGACTTATCGTGAGATGGGTGTACACGCTATATGACCCACCCACTGAAGCCGACATGCCTTGATCAGCGGCTGTCCGGTGAGCCTACGGATCTCTTCATTCGACCCCGTTACTGGATCTCTTTTTGGTTCTAATATTCGGTGCAGTGATTACGGTAGTCGGTGTGAACATTTACAGTCCGCTTCAGGTTTGGCGCACCTGCCCTTGACGAGCTCCAGATTCCTTCTGACCCAGGAGGAAGCAATCTGGTAAGGGTTCTAATAGGGGGCAGCAAGGCTTAAGTCCAGGAAGTAGGAGGATGAGTCGAGGACTGACGGTTTGGCTCCTGTGCTGCGATGCAGAAGGTGTTGAAAAGCCACCGCATTAACTCCCTAGTATAGCCATCTTGGTCTAGAGTTTGCTGTGCAAGACCCAAGACAGTCGATTCGGCTAGGGCCTCTTGCACGCCGCAATAAGCTCTCTAACCATGATGGTCACCAATTCCCGACGCGGGGAGGCACTCTAAGACGAAAATTCGATGGCCTCCTAGTTTGAAAGCTTAGAATAGGGTAATCATTCTCTAATCCTCATATATTTGCCTCGACCCAGAGTCGATCTAACCGGCCACAAAAGGCTCAACGTGAAGCTCGAATCCATGACTCTGAGGTTGAGAGTCTAATGTTCCACCGACTGAGCCAGCATATCTTCACTAACGCGTTCAGCATATGGGTTTCTTCGTTGCTTCTCCTAAGCTTCGTCGTGCCAAAAAGCGTAGCTAACTCAAACACCTTATATGGCCCGACTCTCTTCTTCTTACAAAACCCAAGGCAACACCTCTCAATAGATAAATAACAGTAGTGTCTGCGTGGAAAATAGAACGTCGATAAATCTAAAACGTTCAATGGCATTTTATTCTAAAACAAACAATGATCTTTTCGACCTACTCCATAACCCGTTGGGATTAGAAAAATATTATCCTTCATTAATGATTCGGATGTTTTTGTACAACAAACATTATGATGTAAGCAGATTGGTGGAATGTGTAGTTTATCATCATGTTCTTGAACCTTGACCCTCGAGAGAAGCCTGACCAATCTTTCAGTTTCACGTTTAACTCATTAACTCGAGCCGCAATCCTCCGCTAGCATAATCGTATTAAAACTGATCGTTCTCTCTCCAAGGCAAACCTCATTTTTTTTTTCCATCCATTATAGTCTTGTCTGGGTGGATGGTTGCGTTATGGAGAATTATTCTTTTTCGCCTTTCGGAAAAACGATGACATGATTTCAATTTTTTTTTTTTTTGAGTAGCAGGGCCGTGAATATCTTACCTTGTTCGTGAATCATCGAATTTATGGATCCATCGAGGATGCTTCCGGCAATATTTTTGACTAAGTGCAATGCTCTTGTGCTATGCCCATTGTGTTAAAAAGTCCATCCTGTGTTACACGCAGCTATTTTAAATTAACTTTGAATGGTTAGGACGCCCTCAATTACGGTTTAAAATAGATCTTAACTCTTTAATTATACTTATGGTACGTTGAAGACGAGTAATGTCATTTTTTTTTTTTTTTTTTCATTTGTCCTTGATCATTTTTAACGTCATCGCGTTGATTACTATCATTATTTACCGAAGTTGCTAATGATTCCCCAAGTTTTTTCGCTTTGTTTACATTGTCTATTATGTTCGGTTTCAGGTTTTTCACGCCTTGGGGATTTTCTTGACGGGCCGAATTTTTTTCACCTTCCAGTTTTTATCTCTCTCTTTCCCTCGCACACACACACGAGTTCGCGAAGTGGAATTTGTTACATTTTCCTAGGACAGATCTTGACGAAGATAAACGATCCACTCGGGGAATATGGCCTTGAATGAAATAATTTTTTCTCTTCATCTCTCTCTTTTTCCCGGTTTCCCCTTCCTCGTGGAAACCGACATCTGGATGGGTATAGGAAACTACCGCGGTTCGTGGGGAGGAAAAGGAGAAGATCGCTGATGAAGATAAATGATTTTTGGTTTTAGAGGAAATGACCTTGAAAATTATAGAAAAGTGAACGAATCCGTAGGAAAAAAAAGAGTTCAGAAATGACGAGAAATAATCATTTTTTTTTTTAACTTGGGAAAAATGATGTAAGGTCAGACACGGTTTGTGATTTTATTGTTTAATGAATACGTGTCGCATTGTGTTTTTAATTAATTCAAAAACCGACTGAAAATAATTTTTAGGCCAGTAAGACTAGGATATTAACAGATAAACTTCTAGCAAGAGAAAGATGGGTTGTTGTTTCTGCACAGTTTCTGAGCTGGAAATTGCTGCACGAGCGCATGCGGAGCAAATTAAGAGTATATCACTTCCAGCAAAACCAAACCCAGGTGGTACTTGAAATTGATTAAATCAGATTAGGATAAAGGTGATCCAATTATTTTAGGCCCAAAAATTAAATTCTTGATCTGTACTGACTGGCTTGATTACCTTGTTAGGTTGAACATGATCAAATTAGTGTAAAGAGAGAAGAGATATATTATTCTAGGTTCAGGAAAACTGAGATTAACCCCAGATTTATTTTTTTCGACTGTGCTAATGGTAATCTATGCAATTTTGACCAATTACGAAAATTTTTTTTGCTTTTGATTTATCAGACTTGTTAGGGTGAATATTGCCAAATTCATCTTTGGAACCTGTCAATAGGATATCGTTTAATTTTTCTATGATAAAAGATTGGTCATAACCTTTGCTTTTATAATAGTTTATTGCTTTTCGAATTTTATAGTCTTCTGGGGTTTATTTTCGATGTGCACGCTACACTTGTCAGTTATCACTTTACTCAAAGACTCACGAATAAAAAAAAATCTTCTTTAAATCGGAAAGTTTTATTTAAGAACCCAAAACTATTTACACGCGGGGGACATTGATTTTTTTTCGAGCTCAAATGTAGGAAAAAAGTCGAAAATATGGAACATTGTCCGTGACTAATGCAATCGTAAATATTCACATCCATTGTGGCCGTTTTTGCAGTTTTTATGACATAAGTATTGACTTGTGTCGTTTATCATTTTATTTTTAACGCACACAAAGACTAACAAGGATTCTTTTGATTCCATTGTTTGGGCTCTTTTGACTAGTGTGTGTTATGTTTATAAAATCCGCACGAGTTGCCCTAGTTTTTTTTTCCTTCCTTTCTTTCAATTTATTTTTGAAATTTACGCCTTTGCAGGGGAAAAAAGGATGGGAGGGAAAAAAATGGTGAGATAGGTCGTTTAATTATTCATTCTCCGTTTTTGGGTTCCTGTGTGCACCGAGGGTGCCGATAACTGAATGCTTTTACCCTGGAAACGCTGCGACCGTTTCATATTCACCGCATTTGTAATTATAATTAGACTAGTCAGCGAACTGAGGCTATAAATAAATGTTTCGGGGGATGGTCGGTGTTTCCGGATTGATATTCGCTTCGTTTTTGATGAAAGAAAATAAATCGTTGGGGAAAAATATCGCAAGTTGGAAGTAGACCTCTAGCTAGCAATTTTTTACTCGAAATAAGGGATTTAAAATTTTATTGCCTTTGAACTCGCGTGGCTAATGTTCACTTAGCCAAAAATAGCCAATGTTGCTAAATCA
This sequence comes from Liposcelis brunnea, assembly GCA_023512825.1. Lineage (NCBI taxonomy): Eukaryota > Metazoa > Arthropoda > Insecta > Psocodea > Liposcelididae > Liposcelis > Liposcelis brunnea. The sequence goes on from CM042073.1 coordinate 16,973,333, forward strand.
ACTTTTGGGGCTAGTTGTCGCTCAACTAAATTTTTTTCATGTTTAACGGTTCAGACCCTTCCTCTAAGGGCTTGAGAGGGTACTTATTACTTTTTTGAAGAACCTAGTTGAAAATGAAAGCCGTTAATAACGAAAGAATTCACGCATTTAAGCATAATTTCCGAAATTCCGCCTTTAACAATTTCTCTGAAATTCCATCCACTCCAAAACTAAATAAAATCAAAACTTCAAAAGCTATCACGTTTATTTCCTCAACGATGATCGTTCTCATACATTTCACGACTGCTGCCGGGGTAATCTTTTTCAAACGTAATAAACCTTTATGTATGAAAAGGAGGGAATTTCAAAACCCCCGTGAAAACACGAGAAAAGGGGGAAAGAGTGCGAGAGGGAGGGAGAGGGAGAGAAAGAGAGAGACAGCGGGGGAACCTGAAACGAAAAAGGGTAGAAAAGGGAAAGTAGGATAATAGGAATGAAAACTTTTGTTATTTCCCTCCCCCTTTTAAACTCTGGAAATATTTCCTGTTTTTAAAAAGTTATGAAACGTAATATCGACCAATTAAGTTTTTACTCGTGGAAGTTTCTGCATAGGCGGCTCCGAGTGTTCGGGGAAATTTCCCTTCATTTTCACTCCCCTTCCCCTCCTTCTCTTCCCGTTTTCCTCCACGGATCGCAAAAAAAAGTATAGAAGCGTTTTCCCGATGACATAAATAAACCCGGAAAACATGAAAATTAATTACAGGGAACAGGAATAAGGGAGTGAACATAACCGAAAAAGATGCAAATGGATTGATTTTGGCAAAGCATCAAACAAGGTGGAGCTAGGATAGATGAAAATATGGGGGAGAGATCCGTTTCAATCGCTAACCTCCCTTGGATTTCGCAGAAACCAGAATTATTCCCTCTAATAAAACTAATTTCCATGTTTCCGAGCTAATAAGGCGACGAGATGTGCTTTCAATAAACGAACAAACGGGGGGAAAGCATTCGCTTGTAAAATTTGCGGGGTCGGGTTATTCGCTCTTTTTAGGTTCTCTCCCTCCCGGCCCGGTTTTTCGAAATATAAAAAGGGGGTTAGGGTTTTTCATGAAACCATAAAAAGAAAATTCAAAGGTCAGATGAAGATTTAATAGAAAGGGGTGGATGATGGTGGTTGGGGGAGGTTTCGAGGAATTTTGGTTAGGCTATTTGGATCGATATATTTGCAATTTAGCAAAGGAATTTAATTAAGTAATTAAGAGGATGAAAAGTGACGGTTTGCTTAGAGACGATGAGGCACCGTTCATGCGTCGAAATGGAAACAAGCCAAAACGACGCTAATAATTTTTTTAGACTTTCTGTCCCTCGACGAAGGAATTTGTTTACCGTTTCAAAAGTTTGGGCCGCGATGGCTTTGAAAGTTTTCCGCTTTCAGGCAGAACTATAAGTTGTTTGCTAATCCTGTAAAGTAGGCAGTTCTTGTCCAGTTGTGAAACGCTATTCAGCTGGGTGGACTATGTACAGCGAATGAAAAGTATACCTCTCCCGACCAAATGGAAGCAGAGGGCAACTTCAGATTGGTTATATGAGCTTCATATAAGGATGATACAAGTAATTTTGACCCAAAAATTAAATCCTTACATTTATTTTCGGCAGCATTTGTACATTTTTGGAACACGGCTGAAATTATTGGGCTAACATATGTGTAGCAGAAGAAGAGTATACCTCTTCTGACTAAATGAAAGCGGAGGGTAACTTGAAATTGATTACAACAGCTAAAGATAAGGCTTACTAAAGTAATTTTGGCCCAAAAATTAAACTCTCACATTTATTTTCCAGTTTTGGGACACTAGTTGGTTGCTGGCCGATGTTTGTGCAGCAAATAAAGAGTACACCACTTCCAGCCAAACAAAAACTGGGGGATACTTAAAGTGGATTAAATTAGCTTACGGTAAGGCTGATCCAAGTAATTTTGGTCTAAAAAGTAAACTTTTACATTTATTATTTGTACAGATTTGGAACACTACTGAAATTGCTGGGCCAACATATGTGTGGCAAATAGAGTATACCTCTTCCGACCGAACGAAAACTGGATGTGACTTCAAATGGGTTATATTAGCTTGGGTTAAGGTTAAATTTGAGAACATTGTAGACTTTTGTCAAAATTTGTAAATGTTGACTAAATACATGCGACTTTGTAAACTCTTCTGCCTTTTCGGGCTTTTTATACACTACTAGGCCCCTTTGGAAACCACCAAACTTTTTTCACCCTCTTATGCAACCCTACTCGTCTTGAAAATAATTTGATGCTCAGACAAAACATTTCAATTCCGTTTTCTAACCAAAATTAAGCCCTAGCACGCTCCTATTTCGGCTGAATAATTTATAAAATATTTTCCGGATATCTTTCCCCCCAAAAAAATGAAAACAATGATTCATTAATATCATTACCGTTTCGTTTAATAACTCGATTAGTAAATGAGATTACGTGACCGTGGTAAAGGAATGAATTGGTTAAAATTGCATGTTCGTGTCAAAAATCCCCAACATGATATTTAATTCGCATACAAAACGTTTCTTTTATTTTTTATTCATCAAAGACTTCCCACCAAAAAAAAAATTTCCTTTCAATGGAATTTTTTTCAAACTTGATATATCACGTTTTCCTCGTATCGAACGCCCTAAAACAATGCCTCAAAACAGAATCATAAAAAGAGAGGGGGAAAAAAAAGTTGCGAAGATATAAAAAAAAAAGGCTGAGGTGGGTGGTAAAAATAAAAAAAAAAAGAAGACAGTAGAAGGAAAAGAAGGGAAAAATTAAATCAAACTAGCATAAACAAGTTTTCCAGACGTAAGACCAGGCCCGGTGACGTTTCACTCTCAACAATTCATAAAAATAAAAAGACGGGAGGGGGAGGAGACAGTTGCCATGGACACGACCTGCTTCCCGGGCTTTCGCAGTATCCCCCTCTCACGCTGAACTCTCCAAAAGCCCCCTTTTCGGGTTACCCGTTCGGCCCCCCCCGATCCCCCTTCTCATTCCAGAGTTTCCTGTTACTTTTTGTTACGTGATTTTGTTTTCTCTACCTCCCAAGCGGCACACTCGGTACAAAACAAATATCTTGTTTACAATCGTGTTTTGTCAATTCTTTAAAATAGATCAACATAGGTTGGTTCTAAAATAAAAATAAAATCGTGTGGAGGGGAGCGACAATTTATATGAGTATTTAAAAGAATAGAGATAATAAAACGCCGAAGCCTAATCGTTGCAGTAGCTTTTGTAGGCAGGATAATTAATTCATCATCACATCTCGTAGTTAAAAACATTGCCATTAATTTTTTGTTGTGCCCCGTCTCTGTTTGAGTCTATCTCTTTCTCACTTCTTCCTTTTCAGGTCAGATTGCAGTGCGTGACGGCAAACATCAACGAAACGTCTAAATTACAATTCCATTTAACGAGTTTTTCCCTTCGTGATTCAAAACTGACCAATCCATCGATACTGAAGAAAATCCGAAAAGATAACTAATTTTTAATGTTATGGTTTTTTTTGATTAATTTTTTTTTCGGGCCTGTTTCGGTGAGGTCGTGTGAACTTGTGTGGAATCGCTTACCAATAATGATTGTTAGATATGCAAGGTTACCTTGTTGCTATAGGGTCAGAGAAATGTTTGTTCTTGTGGTTTAGTAGTGGCCAAGTGCACGCAGGAAGCTTGAGGCAAATGGTGGATGAAAGATGAGAATGCAACACGATCAGGTGTTAATATGATCAAAGGTCAATTGCATTAAGAAAGTCGAGATGAACTTCGCAGCAGAGCAAGAGCAAGTACATTTTATTCGGGCTAGAAAATCAGAATCAGATAGTTGTGAGGAGAAGTTGTGCATGATGCAGTCTGATGACGTCAGCCAGTGAAAAGCTGCCCAATTAGTTGGTGTTTACTTTGCGTAAGACGATATTCATGACCACGGATCATAGCAGACTAAAACTGGATATCTAGCCAGACATCCTCAAGGAAAAGATTCTGAAGGTCGTTAAGCGAAATCCAATCAGGCTTTAGATAAAACTCCAGGAGTTTGTGCGTAGAAGTGTGCAATGCGCTAATATATAGAGATATCACACGTACTGATGTAATTCTCTTTCTAGCTTCCTCACTTTCTTTATAAGCTTTGTGCAAAGCTTTCAAAGAAAGAGCTTCATCTCTTGTTATAATAACAGTAACAAAGACTTAGAGTAAATGTGGTCTGAATTAGGAAATTCTGCCGGCATTATTCATATTCATACATTTTCCATCTAGCTTTTTTGAAAGAGGCTGTGATGTCTTGGATTCTGTGATGTCTTGGATCTTGGATTCCGGAGATGTCTTGATTCTGCGATAGACTGCATTGAAGGTTATTGCATCTAAGAAGGCTTTACATGATTAATCAGAGTCCTTATTGAGCAGGAGAGTGGTAACTTTTGTAGATGAGTCGCCGGTTGCACTGCGAGCAGATATGTTCAGCAAAATCTACAAAAATTCTGATGTTCAGCAAAATCTACAAAAATTCTGATGTTCAGCAAAATCTACGAAGGTCATGACTTCTAGTTAAAGTAGTTCAGATTAATTCTTCCGACATGTCATTACTGGAATTACACTTTAGACAAGCAGAACTAATGAGGATTCCTGCTAGACGGCTGTGTGTTTAAATTCTACTCGCCCTGATCCTGCCTTATCAAGGGGCTCGGTAGAGCCCCGAGGCAAGAACCGCAAAGACGACTGTTCACGCAAAACGACTGTGCACGCAAAAAGGCTATACCGTCCCCTCTTTATAGGAACCAAAGTAGGCCATTTTCGAGGGTGCTTTTCTCCGCAACGGTGATGGATAGAAAGTTCGAATTTTTTTTAAATGCTTGAGACTTGGGGTACCTTTTCCCCTTTTCAATATTAATTTTACAATTTTTTTATTAAAGAAGCTACACAGGTTCAAAATTGCTGATTTTAAAAGCAAAAAATTCTCCTCTTTCTTCTTCTTCTTCTTCTTCTTCAGCTAAAACATGCAGACGCGATTATCTCGAAAATGGGACGGCAGATTTTTTTGAAATTTGGCACACGTGCGGGCAATGCCTTCCCGGAGGGGGCTCAAAAGGTTTCATCTCAATAACAATAACAGAAATTGCAAAAAAAACGAAAAAAGTGAGCAATTTTAATGTGGGAAAAAAAATGTCAAGAAAATAAAATGAAGCGATAAGAAAACACAAACAAGTATAATATAAATAAACAAAGATAAGAGTCAGATATAACTGCCGATGACGTTTATAATGGATATAAAAACCTTTTTTTTTCTGTATTAATTGTAATTATTGTCATTTTAGCTGGAAAAAAGAAAAGGGTAAAATAGCGGAATATTTCTCAAAAATATCGCTAGTGCATGTAAGGGATGACGATTGAGACAATGACGCTAAAGACATTCCATCTTAATTACCCTTCTTTTATTTTTTTTCCAGTGAAAGGAAAAATTTGGGCCAACCCGTATGGCTTTAGTCAAACTTTTTTAGTCAAAAACCCCCTTAAGAAATAGTAGAAAAAATCGATCCACCCTAAAAAGAATACTCATATAAAAGGTAAAGAGTACAAGTAAGGGGCAATGTAAGAAGTATGGAAGGTTGCATATATATTCAAAATCGCAGAAAACACCAAATTCAGAAATTTTTTGACTTTCACTCATTTGCTATTTGCAACGGAACAAAACCCCTACGACATCTCTTTCAAAAAATGACTGATATCCCAACAAAAACACCAGAAGTGTAAAGGTGGCCAAGAACCTTCCACTTTAAAAAGCCCTGATATCAAACAGGGTCAAGAACTACCCTTCGAAACCTTTTCCAACCTGCTTCAATACCGGTTCGCGGCCGACTTTTCTCTCTTTCCAACACGAAATCTTTCGCCATTACGTAAGAAATCACATCCGTTGAACAATGAAGTTGCGGGATGTGTTCGCTCAAAACTTGTCATGGCGAAATTTTCGGCACGCGCCTAAATTTACCCTGGCATTCTGGCAAATAAATTAAAACTAGCAGGTGTATAAATGAGAGTAATTTTTTTTGCTTTTATAATTTGAAAAAAAAAAGAAAAAGAAAAAGTAAAAAAATGTTGCAAATATTTGGAAAATTTTAATTAATTATGAAATGATTTTTCCTTCATTAAGTTGACATCCCTCCCTTTTAAAAACGTGCAGATCCCTCAGAAACATAAGGTGGCATTGACGGCGCCTGAAATACACTAGAAAAACTGAGAAATTGACAAAACAAGTCGGCCGCGAACCGGTATTGAAGCAGGTTGGAAAAGGTTTCGAAGGGTAGTTCTTGACCCTGTTTGATATCAGGGCTTTTTAAAGTGGAAGGTTCTTGGCCACCTTTACACTTCTGGTGTTTTTGTTGGTAAAATAACATTATACATCCGATGAAACAAGGCTTTAAATGCGCTTTCTCTTCTTGAGCTCTTAATATATTGCTGCAATATAATTCACTCATCCCAAAATACTTGATCATAATCAATAAATATGATGCGAACCCTTTCTTCCGATAGTGCCGGTTCCCCAATCACATATGTTAAGCCTTTAATATACTTTATCCCAACAGGTGTTTAAATTAATTTTTAATTAATAATACTGGCGGAACACGAGCGTACGAGCACACGCTTAAGCAACCTCCCCATTAATGTTTCCAACGGCCTTACACCACATATAAATATTTATTACTTTAAAAAAGAAAAAAGAATGGAATGGGGCGACCTAGCTGCACATTTTATTCATGCAAATAAATTCCAATGAGGAAGAAGTGTATGAAAAAAAAAATATCTAGTAATAATAATAACACAACGAAATGTGTGCAGATATAAATCTTACGTGGGAAATATTAACATACCTAAATATTATAACAAAGGAAACAGATATTAAACTAAAATGAAAATAATGTTATGAACAAATTCCGTGATCAGCCGCGCACATCACACAATAAGCATAAATAATTATTTTTTAGTGGATTCACTTTTTTATTTAGTTTGTAAAAATTTGGTCGTGGTTTTGTAGTTGCAAAGAGTTAGTCTGGAGCCTGATAGAGAGCAGATACTTTGATGAGCCGTCTGCTACATAGCTACAATTTGACTGTCAGCCGATATTCTCGAATTGAAAAGCGAACCTCGCCAACGACATATTATTTAATTCGAGAATGACGGCCGCCATATTCGAGATGATTGCAGCTTCCAGTTTTCGAAATGGCGCACCCCTAAGTAGCAGACGACTCATGGTCCGCTCCCTACCTCCAACCAAGGTTTTTCTCTCCACAAGTCAAGGCTTGTGGGATTCTCCTTCTTGGCTAAATCTCCCCATCAAAGGCAATTTACAGTCACTCTCTCTCAGTCGTTCACAGCCCGCTCACATTAAAACTTTTGATCTTGTGACTTCAATGCTGAACTGTCCGAGTCAGGTTCGAAGAGATCCAGCTCATGAGGCAGCCTATAATCACCAGTAACGTCAAAACAGGCTGACTTCAGGGTAAGGAGCAGTTAGCCCTTGCGTGCCCGTTGAGAGCGATAAGGCAGATCCTGAACTGTTGGGCGCGAGTCTGTAAAAATAGTTAGAGCATCTTTGGTGCGGCGTTCGGGCCTCAGACCCTAGCCATAGGTAGATGGCGAGTTTCTGACCCTTTTAGGACCCAACTTCCAGTAACTGATTGCATTTAAAAGTTGAACAACTCAATTTCTACCTTGGCATACAATGTACATGCACTTTTAACAAAATCACGACTCTGATATCCGTAACGAGGTAAAAATGGGCGCAATCCTTGTCTGTCACTTATTAGGAAACATATTATAACGGAAGAATGGATGGTTTCGTCGAGTGGAAGTCATTTTTTTAATAACGATTATTATTTCAATCCTTCAGGCGTTATGCGTCGAATCGTGACTATTGCGCTTCTCTGCCTAAATGTGTTTTTAACAAAAATTAAATTTTTTAAAAAAACAATTTGGTTTTTTGGTTGGTTAGAAAATTAAGGAAGCCAGAAATGTTGTAAATGACATTTTTTTTCTTCTTCTTTGGAAATATATAAGAATGGCGTTTGTACTGGAGGAATTTAACAAGCCGTTTATTATTCCACTCATATCTACACCTAGGCAGGCGCACATACATACAGGACCAGTTTTTTTTCTTTCTTTTTTTAAAAAACTGGAAATACTCGTTCTGAGGAATTGAAATTCAGAGCGTTCGATTAAACGAAATGAAGTAGTCAAACCAGGGTGCTTCGCATGACGATGAACTTTTAACATTTCTTCTTAAAAGAAAAAAAATAACTGTGGCGTTTCCATGGTTGATAATTAGACATAAAAAATGAAAGTAGTCGTCGTTTTGATGATGATTATGATTTTTTTTATTCTTTCAAGTTCTTTTTTTTTTTTAGGGCTTTTCAGGTATTTTATACAAAAGGTCTCTTGTATATTTATACACACAATTGGAATCAGTCAAAAAGGAAAGTAACTGTTAATTCTTGTCTATGCCAAAAATTTTGATTTGTATGAGCTCCATGACCTTAAAATAATTTAGCACATTTTTTTTTTCATATATGAAAAATTAATAGCGATCATTTTTATACTAAACAAGGACAAGAAGAATTAATTAAGAAGAGAGAAAAAAACTAAACATGGTTTCCGCGAATTCTATTTAAGAGATTGAGGTACAGGTTTAGGCACTTTAAAAAAAATCTCAGGTTGTTATTTTTTTTTACATCATAAGTAATTGGGGGCGGAGACTAGTGAAAAAGAAAATGTCGTATGTGTTTTGCTTGGGAAGTTTAAAATTAGCAAAATCTTCATTATTTTTTCGAGGACAAATAAGGTATTGCGTGTAATGATCGTGAGTTTTATTACACGAGATTAAAGACTCGTTTATTATTTATATAATCCGGTAATCTTATTCGGTTAATGATGAAATCGATTCCGAAGTTCGGGTGTGCGGTTTTGATTATCTAGTTTTTTTTTTTCGCTAATGGTTATTTTTCTTCTTGATTTCAGGTACGTTGCAGGTTGCAGTGTTTGGTGTTCTTGGGTATAAGTCACGCACGGTCGCCCCCTCGCGGAATTACTAAATCCACTCACAGATATGTTCCGCACGACTAGAAGTGAAACAGAATCGATATTAAACATTCATTTCACACAAGGCCTTATTTTTGCTTTTTTCTACAAAAAAAAAAACTTTTAAATTTCTACGGTGTCGTTCGAATTATTTTTTCGCAGATTTTTTTCTTTGGTAAGTTGTTTTGGTTTTGATCGGAGATTGAATAATATTGGTTTGAGATCCTAACCCATGATTAGGCCACTGATAGATGACAATTTTACAGAGAAATCGTCAAATTGTGACGTAATGTATGCAGAAATTTTCCCGACCTGTGGGAAGGCGAATCTCGGTTCAGTAGCTGAACCAGATGACACACTTGTGCCGTGTGAAAATTTTCAGCCAGTCCCTGCTCAATTTGCCCGCAATCAGTGTCACTGAGACTCACTTTGCTCGAGATGCAAGAAAAAATTTTTCCCAATGTTTAAATTCTCAATTCAGTTGACACCACTAAAAATTTATTTGGTGTCGTTAAAACTTTATTTCTTATTATAAAAGAATCCCGAGTAAAAATAAATGCCTTTGTAATAATAATTAACACCAGTAAATAATTATCTGATGTCAGTAAAATTCAGTTGCCTAAAGTGAATTGTGAAAGAAATGATCAGAGAGCTGTCTGATAAAGTGTTAAAATTAAGAAATATTTACTGGTGTCATAATCAATCAGGTTGACACCAGTTATAGACTGATGTTAACCTAATCCTCCGCAATGTCCAAGAAGAACATTTTACTGGTGTCAATAACATTTAAGTTGTTACCAGTAAAATTTACTGGTGTCAATAACAGTCAAGTTGTTACCAGTAAAATTTACTGGTGTCAATAACAGTTAAGTTGTTACCAGTAAAATTTACTGGTGTCAATAACTGTGTCAATAACTGGTGTCAAACAAATCTCAATGGCTTAATTAAAATAATAATGTGTCAAATCCGTATTTACTGGTGCCAGTAAAATATTGACAGTAGTAAAATATTATCGAAAATCAATAATTTCGAGATATTAAAACTTAAGTTGCTTTGCTGGAATTTTTTGAAACTCTTATTGATATTTACTGGAGCTCGAACATTGGTCTAAATATTGGAATATTGGTAATTTTAAGAACGGTTTTCTGTCTTATTTACCGTCAGTAAAATCTTCCTTGACACCAGTAAAAATATCGATTATTTTTTAAAATTTGTAGGTGGGATTGACCCTAAATCCTCCAGTTTATAAAGATAAGAAATATTTCAAACACAAAAGAATATTAATTCTTAATTTCGTTTTCAACTTTTCAAAACTGATTTAATGCTCTTAAGAATTCTTCGGAACAAGTCGGAACAAGTCCAAAAAATAACAAAATTAGATTAAGGGTTCCTGACCCTTACAGAGAAATCAGTTAAGAGATTTCCAAGGCGCCATGTCGAATTTTTCATTAAATCGTTATACAGCTCGGTTGATTTATCAAGGCCCTCCGGGCATAATGATATCATCCTCTCACGCAGATTTCAAAGATGCGTCATCGCGTATCAAAAATTATTAAAAATGCAAAACAGCTGAGTAATCGCGATGATTTTTTTTTTCTTTTTCGACGCGCAACTCTTTATCCGTTTTCGCTACCTTATATAAAATAACTTTTAAATAAATAGAAAGCCCCCGCAGGGAAGAAAAAATCGAGACGGCTGAATAAACATTATCTTTTGATTGGCGCATGCGCTCGGCGAAGACGCCGAAGAATCGTCCGGATTATATATAGAAAAACCGGTGTTATGACAGTCAAATCAAATGTTAATTAGACGTTAAAAATGTTCGGGTAATTATCATAGCATACGATTCTGATTGACCTAGTTTTTCTAGTACGACATTAATATTTATGACTTGGAAGTATTGTTATGCCTGATTGATTGTAATTTCATTGAGCTCCGTATATTTTTTTTTTTTTGCCCTGACGTGTGGATAGTGAAAAATAAAATCCCTGATAATTTGATTAATTATTGACGTTCAGTGGTTTTAATTCATAATAGAGAGGAAGAAGTATGTCGATTACCATCTGATTCGATGAAGATCCCCATTGTTACATGGAAAACAATGACTTTCTCAAATGCAACTGAATTATCTATAACGGTTTTCTCTTCACCATCCATTACTTAATATGGAATTCATTTCGTTTCTTTATAACCGTTAAAAAGCAGAAATGGCTCTCGATATCATAACGTTAGAGTAATCGAATTGGAAACCCCTTTTAATCCAGTCACGTACCCGTTTATGACCGCACTGTTCTATTCGGGCTGGTCCGGTTTTAATCGGTTCTATGTGAGTGGAGTCTTCGTCCTGAATTTTAAGAGATGATGGCCATTTTTGTTGTTGAAGAGAGAAAAGTGGCCGAGGGATTTTATTTTTTGAAGAAGTTTAGAAGAAATATCATTGTGGGATGACCTCGAGGATTCCAATGTTCCAAACTTTCACAAATTCACAACCACAGCAAATCAGTCCCACTCTCCACAACAAAAAAAATCAAAAACACATCAGAATCAACAAATCGGTATCTCAGAAGTAAACTGCCACTATGACGTCAGAGCTGAACTCTAAGAAGTCGGTTCAATGTTTGTTTTTTATTTGGAATCGATCGTCTTTTTATTTGAGGGCTGTGACGTCATAGTGGCAGTTTACCTCTGAGGTACCGAAATAGAAAAAAAAGTCGCATCCCAGCATCAGAATATTGAAACCAATGCCGTTTTTAGATTAACGGATTTGCCACCAAGAAAGCGTTTTGCACCTGAAGTCATAAACTCAACAAGAAAAATAGCCCAATCTGAGAATTCATCAGGGAGTGAAACAATATCGAAGTCAACAATAGCACCCAAAGTTGCTCCTAAAGTCACACACTCAACAAGGGCAGGAGCACAACCTGAGAATTCACCAGAGATTGAAACAATATTAGAATCATTACACACCAACAAACAACACTACAACCGAAAACCTTCTCATCCAACACACAGATATCCATTCGTTACCTATACCAGGAGAACCTCTTGCACAAAACGCAACACCCAATCTGCCTACAGCTGTTAATGACTGGTTGGCACTGTTACACGTTTTCCCAACTTCAATATCCCCATTTATATAAAGAATTATATTTCCGTTTGGAGAATAGAATAATTCATATAAAACAACGAGAGGGGAGAAAAAATGCAATCTCGAAATTCGATTTACATACAACGACTGACACGGACACGGCTATAAAATTATAATATTATTTACCAAACACATCCCTGATGTATTGAATTTTAACAGCTCTCTAGTCATCATTTGGATATGGAATATGATACCTGCTCAATGAATGCATACATTTACAACTTTGCCAACTAATGCGCCAATAGCTGACGTGGTCCCCATTGACTCCGGCCTGAGCTCAGATTACTAGATGGAGCATTTGCCTCTTCAAACTAGGCGCATTCAAAATTTCGAACGCTTTCTATTGTGCCCCATAAGCTAAGAACCGTTTCGTGTTCGGCACGCTTTTTCGGACCCGAAGACGGCATATGCTCCATCTAGTAATCTGAGGGCCTGAGGGCTGCGTAGGGTAGTTGGTGGGAACTCTCAATCAGGATAGACCCACAACAAGTTTGGCGCACCTGCCGTTGACAAGCTCCAGATTCCTTCTGACCCCGGAAATAAGGTCCCTGCTCTGGGTTACGATATAGTTGTAGGCAGCAGTGCCACTATTAATTAGTTGAGCTCATCGAGAACTGATCTCCCTAAGGACTCGCAAATGGCATCTGTAAGAAGGACTGGAACAATTGGAACTGGCTATAGTACTGCGCTGTGCAAGGCAGCGGAAAACCAAGACAGCAGTTGTTCCTTGTAAATTATCATGGCGAAAAATCACTATGATGACAGCCGATCTCCATAGGAGAGGCAACTGAAGAAGAAGAGCCACGGCGAGAGCATATAGCAAGCATTAGCAGCCAAGGCTGATAACATACAAGCGCCAGAAGCAGGCGTCAGTGGCCGTAGGAGCACAAACATGAAGCGAAGATAACTCTGCCAACTACTCCACTAACAGCTGACAAGGTCTAATGATTTCTTTGGCCTACAGGCGTAGTCTTATTTTCCGGGACGAAAGCCGCCTTTTTGTACTGGTGTCTAGCATCGTAAGCCCATCGCTGAATTTCACTGAACAGACCTGGATTAATCGCGGAAGTTTGATTCTCCAAAAATCAAATTAGAATCGGACCTCACTAAGCTGGGGCACCACTATGCAGACAAATAATCTAAGGAGTAGCCGTAAGAAATCGTTCATGTGTAAAAAATTCTAGACACTTAATTCTAGGAAATAAAGAGATAATGAAAATCTTTTTAAAAAAAAAACTCCCATATGACTTTCATACAGGTTTAGCCTTCTCTCGCTAAACCATTTGCAGATTTTTTAATTAAGATTAAACAAGTGGATCACGATGTTAGCCATAAATCAAAAAGAAACAAAAACCCATTTCGCTGGTGTAATTTTCGTCTTGTTTCCGAGATGATATAATGCTCACGGTAAATTAAGGTCTTAAAACGTATTTTCCCGCCTTTTTCCTAAACTGCATTCAACGTAACCCCGTTGCAACTTGCCAAACATTCATCTTCGCTAATGAGACAAATAGGAGTCGAGTCATCAATTGCCTTAAAGACAAAAAGGAAAAATGATTGATGGGGAACTTCAGATATACATTTAGAAAATTGGTGGGAAAAGCAAAAACTCCGATCGGTAGCGACCTTGTTAAACTTCCACAATCACTTAAAAAGAGTGAGAGGGGAAGGAGAGGGGGACTTCTTGGATCGAAAGCAAAAAGTCTCGCCCACTTTTGGAATGTGGGAGATCGATTTTATTTGGCAAAGCCCGGTCATCGCTCCTTGGAACGTGATTTATTTGCCGCGAAACTGCGCAATTGATTTTTTGTTAAAAAATTTTACTATTCACACATTCTTTTTTATTTTTAAATAATTATTTCCCTTTTTGTTTTTCTCTTTGTGATATATAGAAAGTAGAACAGTCATCGCGGTAATTGCAGACCTTCGAGCAAATGTGCGATGACACGGCTTGAATACGGTATTTATTTATACATTAGGCGGTAACACGTATACGTCATGAAACAAAAATCATTTGTACAGCGCGAATAATAACAGGGTTGCAGAGGGAATTCGGGATCATATACTTTTCCGAATTAAATTCATTTCCTCCTCTCTCTCCCCGTAGAAAACACACACATTCGTCGAGTGAATGAAGATGTAATAATGTATGCGTCGTTTTTCTTTGTTTGCATTTTTTTATAGACTAATGGATGTATGTTAATGACACTGATCACACAATCAATTTGTTGACATTTGAAAAATACAGTCGTATTAGCGAATCTGCGAAAATTGGCGAGGCACGAGTTATTTTTTTTTTTATTTTAGCTAGTATGTCATCAACCCATTTAGATTATTATTACTGTGATAATTTCTTTAGCCAAAACGATATGGATGGGGATCAAAATTGATGTGTGTCCTGTTATTTGCTTCTTGTGAATGTTTCCCATATTGTGGGATGTTGTGACAAGGTCGGACTTGTCGAAAGATGAAAACGCCATATGGGAGAGTTGATTTTACAGGGCCTGCAGCTAGCGAGTCTAAGTGGCTAGCTGGCGAAGAGTTAAGTCTGAGAGCTAAATTTCGGCCACAACGGGGCAGTGACAGATTTAGCTGAAAGTGGCCATTAGGGCAGCTGAAAGTGACCATAGAGGCCACTTTAAGATATTTTCTTTACATTACATGGAAATGTAGTCATCCAGAACTGGTGGTTGAATATTTTTGGTAGTCGGTGGGAACTCCTGGACAGTCTCGCTTCGGGTTTGGCGCACCAACCTTTGGCAAGTTGCAGTTTTTTTGAGATAAAGGGCCCCTTTTCAGGGCTGCGAGATCGTGATGTACAGCAGCGCCACTATTTTGGGGTTGAGCTCATCGAGAAGTGATCTGAGTGAGGACTCACCAGATGACATCTATAGGCAGAACCCGAACAGTCAAAAGTGGCTATGGAACTGCTCTGTGGAAAGCAACGGGATACCACAGTACTATTTTTGTTTCTAATTAATCATCATGGCGAAAATTATAGTACTACGTATCTCTCTAATGATCGCTGATTTTTATAGCAGAGGCTAGGGTCTCACTCAGAAGGTGGTGCAGCCAAGCCGTTACATGGCATCAATGAGTGGTACACTTGGACGTGAATTCATCGAGTTTATAGAATATGATGGTCACCGATTCCCGTCGCGGGGAGGCACTCTAAGAAGAAGAGGCGATTGATCCGGTAGCCCCTTGAATCTTTCACGATCGACGGCCATGCAGAATAACTCCTCTACGATTAACCCGTTTCAATTCCGGATATTCAGCAACCAGGCGCCCAAGTCTTCTTTTACCCCGACCCTGACCTGCATAATGGTCTACAGCAGCCTGTACTTGGGTCCCCCCCAGCAACATATACCGAAGATACTCCAACTTTCTGTTTTTTTATGGTCGCAAGTAGTTCACGGTCCTTGTGCAACTGGCGCAAGACCTCGTTTGCCATTTATCGAAAAGGATTCTTCTGCCACACCACGTCTCGAACGCTTCCAGACGATTCACCACGGCAACCTTGAGCGTCCTAAACGATATATTAAGAGGAATATAATCTGATCATTCCAATACAAACATAGCTCCACTCTTGATACAGATAAATAATTCATCTACATACCGTCAACCCCTTCAATAATCACACTAGGCTATCTCAATGTTCCTAGTGTATTCAAACAGACTTCAGATCTAGATTCTGCGTCCATTACTAAGAACTAAAGCACAAACATCGAAGGTCATGGCTCGGATGATTGAACCTATCCTAGAATGGAAAACACTCAAAGCGACGATTATAATTTAACTTGAAGAGGCAGAAAGAATTCAAGAAGAAAAAAAAAACAATAGTTTTTATAATGGAACACAATCCATTTCCGATGACCTTGATTAAAAACAAAGTGCACAATTCCAATCAAGAAATCGAGTATTGTGGTAATTGCTTCTCATACTCAAATGCATTCCATTAATTAGATAACAATCCCAAAGTCACAGTATTATAATTATAACGCGAAAAAAAAAACTCTTGCACTTTTACTTCCAAGACGATCTTGATCATTAGCTATATACTATCAATTTTTTCTCTCTCTCGTATGTTTATTACATCATTTAAAATCTTCGTATTGCTTTTTTACTACCGATTTACTTTCATATTTTTTCCCAGTCTTCAATAAAAAAAATTAAAGAAAAAAAAACCTGTATCGTTATATTTGGTAACGCCTAATCAAACCGCGCGCGCACACACAAAACTACGTTTATTGTAATCTCATTATTCATAACTCATTTTTTTGTATGAATATTTATGAGGTTAGATGTTAATAATTTTCTCATCCCTTCGCCTAAGGAATGACGTGAAAGAATATCAAAAAAAAAAAAAATAAGATGCAGTTCGATGTTTCATAAGAACCTGAACCTAACTTAGGTTACCGTACAAGGGAACAAAAGCGTCTTTGCCATGCCTGAATGAATTCAAAATGCCTGATGATTATCATTCTATTGTTAATGAAGTGATCGTCGTGACTCATGGTCTAAACTGTCTCCTTGTCTGTCTTCCTTCAATATAATGATTTCTTCTCTTCTTGTTATTTTTACGGGAGAAAAAAAAATGGGTCCCCCCCTTCTAATCGATCGGGAAAAGGAAGTGAAGCATTGTGCAATGTTTTTTTTTCTCTCGAACGAAATTGAATTAGAAAAGTACAGACCTTGGAAGATTGGTCGTTCGTGATGTAACGGCAATTATGAGATTAAACTTTCCAGAGGATGAGAGTTGTCTTTGATAATAATGCACACACCCGATTATAATGAACTGACCCAGAAATAAAAGAAAAATTCCAACAGGTGCTTGAAGATGACAAATCGAACGGAAACGGGCCACGGTTTACGAAGTCTGGTTATGTGTTTTCACAGTTTGTTAATTGAAATAGTTTCCCAAAGTGTCTTCATGTCCGTACGTAACAAAGTTGCTAAGTTATTAATCGATGAGGAAAGGAGAGAAGAAGGGCTTGCCCTATTCATTAACGAAGAATTTCACACAAAAGGATTTTCGTCCTTGTTTATTAAAATAAACAAAATCCTTGGCGGCGGGAATACTGGAGAAGGGAAACTATGCGGATGGGAAGAGACAGAGGGAGATGTTAAAATAAAAACATGTTATAACGGGAAGAAATCGAAGACTGCGTTTGACTTTCAATTTAGCACGACTAGGGTCATGGACAGGGGGAGAGAAGAGAGAAAAAAAAAGAAGAACAATGCAAATGACATCGCAAAATATACAATTGTGTTTGGAACAGGACAAGTTTAATTGCTTTATCTTTGTCAGTGGCGGAGTGAGTGTTCGAGGAGGAGGATTCCTGAACAGTATATTTTGAGGGCGAGGATGCATTTAGCTTTGATTCAACACATCAAACTCCCGGATCGCACGTTGACAAAGAAACCCATCTAAACAACAAAGACGCCATCTTCCTCCTAAAACCCGACAAAAACAACCAAACCCCCGTCCTTTGAAAAATTCTCCCGGCTCAATAACCGTTGCTTTACGAGACCCTAAAATTCAAACCAGGCTCGTTAGGTTGGGAATCTGCCAAAATATTTTATAATGCAACTAGGATTTCCAAATGTCTAAATTTGAAGCGAATCGTTTATTTTACTTTCGGTTTATGTGTTGGGTTTGAGCCAACCAACTCGGAAGACGTGTATGCTTGTTTTCAAATGCTTTTTTTTATACTTCGTTTTTTTTATTTTTCTTTGTAGGTCATTGATTTCACTCACGCCATTACAAAGTGCTGCTTCAAATCAATATTAAAAAAAAATAAAGATGTTACACATTTGTGACGAATCTCAATAAATCGATTACATGCAGACAAGCCTGACTCTCATATATACATCTCTCTTTTTTATGTAAACGATAAATTAATAAAATCAAAATGAGAAATTATTAACATTATAAAGCGTATAATAATACGTTTTAATATTTATTTTGTTACTTAAATAAACTCATACATAATAAATAAATAATAATTATATTAAGTTTGCTTTTCAGTAATGATGGAAATTCCAAGCTAATCATTTTTATCGGTTCACCCGTGTGCTTTTTCCCTGTTCAAGAAAAATAGCCATTGGCTAAAAGGTTCACGAAAATACGTAGGGGTAATTCTATAAATTAATGGTCCACTTCTCGGAAGGCAAGCCGGACACTTAATTTCGTGGCTTGAAAGGAAAAAAAAAAATGTTTTTTTAATGAGGAATAAACACGAACGAGGAGTCGTAGTATAGTAGCAGATCTAATTCCAGAGCAATTAGGGTAAAAATCGACGGGTCGGAAGTTGTAGGACGGGTGATGGTTTTTAAAAAAATTTGTGTTCGATCTAAGGTCACAGGTGGAATGAACTCGACGTTTTTTTTTCTTTTTTTCAAAGGAATTTCCAGGGAGAGAGAATCAAACAATGACGAAGGGGGAATCAAAAATGAGGGATGAAAAGGAAACAGCTGATGTTTTTTATAGTCAATAATATCCTTTTTCTTTTCAAGCCAGGGCCATATGTCTTCACTATACCGGGAGGGTTACGAAAATACATACGGGTTTTCTATTACGTTTTATAACAACAATCCGTGCACGTAGAGTTGTATTACTTTTTTTAAAGTGTGGGGCTGTCACGTAAGGAGCCACTTGGCGAAATTAGGGGAACTGGGAAGTATTAAAGAGGGCCAGAATGAGTTAAGAAACAAAGCATGTAGATCTAATCAAAGAATTTTGGAATTTAGAAAGGGTCCAAGCCTGCTAAATTTAGATCCGAGAAAAGACAATTAAAACTGTTTGAGACATTAAGGATCTGCTAACTCCAACTGAAGTTCAGTTTGAAACCATGTAGGCCTCTTGGAGGCATCTAAAACGCGCTGGATAGACTCAGAAGAGTCTGCACTTGCTAATGCCGGACTCGAATGTTCTATTACAACTACAAACCGACTCTGGTGTCTCTAATGCTCCTAACGATAGATTGAGAAGTCCCATTTTTCGTTAATGATCGACTAGTGCTTCTGCTGATCAGTTCAGGTGTCCCTACTCCTACTACTGGTCGACCAAAATGTCCTATAGCAACTGCTGGTTACTTGAGATGCCCCACTGCGACTAATTAGTAGCTTCTACTGATCGAATTACTTGTGGCTGTCTCTGCTACCGATCGATTGAAATGTTCTATTGAGGTGTCGTTAACAAAAGTGCTGGAAAAGAGGCTGGCGGCTTTTGAAATGTGGATATATCGCCGCATGTTACGTATTCTGTGGACCGCACGAGTAAGCAATGTCGAAGTCTTGAATCGTATGAGCAAGGAGATGGAGGTGCTCTTCGAGATCAAGGGGCGAAGGCTTGAATATATCGGTCACATTATTCGTAACAGAAAATATCGCCTTCTGTAGCTGGTGATGGAGGGGAAGATTGAAGGCAGGCGTAGACCGGGTCGGAGGAAAACATCCTGGCACAAGAATCTAAGAGACTGGTACGACCAAAATTAAGTATCTTTTTTCCGTTCGGCAGCCTCCGAAGTTAGGATCGCCCTGATGATCGCCAATCTCCGACGAGGAGCGGGCATTTAAAGAAGAACATTGAGGTGTCGCTTTTGCTCCTTGACTAATGTGCCACAATTGTTACTACAGGTAGACTGAGTATCCTTATGTCTGCTAACGGTCGATTGAAATGTCCCATTGCAACTAATGGTTAACTGATGTGCCCCTATTGCTTTTAGCGATCGACTTAAGTGTCCTACTCCTACAACTGATTGACCGAACCATTGAAATTGCTTCCTGGTCTAGCCACACTTTCGAGACTAGGCAGATACTATGCGCTATATTAACTCAGTAGGTGACGAACCTAACAAAA
This sequence comes from Liposcelis brunnea, assembly GCA_023512825.1. Classification (NCBI taxonomy): domain Eukaryota; kingdom Metazoa; phylum Arthropoda; class Insecta; order Psocodea; family Liposcelididae; genus Liposcelis; species Liposcelis brunnea. Next base: position 16,993,426 of record CM042073.1, read on the forward strand.
TAACAAACGCCGTGTATTGTTGAGCGGTCACCTATCCTAGAATGGACCTTTCTCGATGTCGCTTAACTTGGGTGATCTCAGATCGCCGATGTGCCCAAGTTGTCTGATCTACTCAAGTGTTCAAATTGCTTCTACTAGATGTAGAACTCCTCATTGTTGCCTAACATCGCCCATCTTCAAGTCTGTGCTATATTAATTTTCCTGTCAAAATTCACAGAACAAACTGACCACTCTATGGCCTCGGAAACAACAAAAGAAATAATATAATTCATTCACGTTTCCTCATTAATATACACGGTTGATATGCAGTTGTTACGCACACCAGTGAAAACAGTAACCGGCTCTTGTTTTTATTAAACCGACACCTGAGAATCATGACCATATTAATCACTTACACACAAAAAAATAAAATAACCAAATCTCTACTTGGCGCCACTTTTATTATACGAAGTTTCTACAACCTAGGGAGCATGAGAACCCTTGACCTTGTTGCAGCTTTATAATACTTCCTAGGGAGGAAGTCTAAAAAAAAAATAAAAGATAGATACAACGACATTGCATGCACATAAAAATTCCAATTGGCATAGTAGTTACATTTCAATGATACGTGCCGGACTGAACTCGAATAGATTAGCTGATTACGCAGAATATAAATGACATTCATTTTTCTCATACTGAAAGGTTTCAAATTGTTCTTGGCATTGCATCAACTAATTCTTTTTAATTTTCCTTCTGTTAGCCTTCGTAAGAAAAAAAAAAAAAAAAGCTGACACATGCAAGTTTTATTTTCAACAAGTCGGAATGACCGGCTCACCTCCTTTTTACACAAAAGAATTTTTTTTTCTTTTTTAAAACCCGATAAGAAAATAATAAAAAAAAGAAAAAGAAAAATAGAAGTGAGAAGCCATAAATACTGCAACCGAAAACTGGGCACTTGATCAATTACTCAGGCCTAAAGAGAGTGAAGTGGGAATGTGGAAATTAAATGTGGGTGTTGATTAGTTTAAACCAGCCAAGAGTTCTGGCAAGTATCACACACGTTTTACTGACGTCATCCTTCTTTAATTATTTTATAACAAAAATATAAATGGGATTTCTTTCTTATTTTTTTTGATATATCCTAGTTCCGAGAATCCATCGTAATCGTTCGATTTATTTTTTATTTCCCGCGAAATCGTCTGCCAAATATAAATTGGAGATGCGATGGCGCTATTTATTTTTTTTTTGTGAAAATGATTTGTATTACTAATCTTGTTCGAGATCATTTTTCTTACGTGTTATGGACGATTTAAAACCTGACGTTTAAAGGTCGTTTAGGACGCATAATGGTTGATGATTTTTATGTAAATTAAATACGGTGTACGGTTTCAAAGAACTGGTCTCCAGAGGGGACTAAATAACATATGTGGGTTGTGCTATATTTAATTTTTAATATCGCGTAACGAATGTATCTCCAGTTTGCCTTAATGGCTTAAGAGATATAAAGTTGGGTGTAGACAATGAATTAGAATGTTGGCCAGTTCGTAGAGGTTAGTAGCGCGGTAGTTTTAAGGGCACTGGGAGAGCTAGCCCCATGGTAATGGATTTCCTGGGTGATTCATGGGCATATCGACGCAGAGGAATAATAGTATCATTGGCTGAAGACGTTTCCTTCATCTTAGTTTTCCTTGTAAACTGAAGTATCTTTACTTGAGGCTAAGCAGGGATTCTCACTTGGGGAAGAAAGAAAAAACTAAGTATAGCAACTCATCAATTTGAATAATCTGAACTTGATGAGGTCACAAAGTCCAGATAAAGTGTCTGCTGTACACCAGGCAATGCCAAAAAACTACACTCGGCTATAAAAATATACTCTTAGTTTATTCCGATGTTCCTGTTGCTACTACTGAACGACTCAGGTGTCTGCATTACTTCTGCTGATCGGCTGATGACCCCGCTACTCTGAATGATCGACTGAGATGTCCCATCGCTATTAATCATCAACTCAGGTGTCTATATTGATGCCACTGATCACCTCCAGCTTCCCATTGCTACTGATAATCGACTGAAGTGTATTACCACGTCTACTGACCGACTATGATGTCGAACTGCAACCACTCGACAATTGTGATGTCATTATTATACTGCAGATCGACTGAGAAATGCTAACGTAGTTTTTACTCACTGAATGAAGTGTCCCTATTGCTACCAAAATGGTCCATTGCAATCAACAATTGGTTCAAGTAGCCATGTTGCTATTATTGATCACTCAAATGTCCCTATTGCTTCTACTGATGGATTAAAGCGTCCTAATGCTACAACTGATTGACCCAGCTGCCCTTGTAGATTTAACTGTTTGACTCAAACATCCCCATCGCTACTGCCGATCAAATCATGTCACTGAATCACAGGTAGTAGTTGTCCCATAACGACCACTCATCAACTCAAATGTTCCTATTGTTACTACTGGTCTACTTGAACGTCCGTAGAGTGTAACTGATCATCTCTGGCAGATGTACTGGCGCCTTACCGGGCAAATGTTATGCCTAACGAAGGCCGCGTTAGCAAATAATGCCACGAAGCTATAACTACTCGAGAGCCAGCTAAAAGAACCAGGGATGCCAGAAGACTGTGCGGTAATTCCTACATAAGCTAGACATAGTTTTCATTGCCGTATCTGGCAACGCTGCACAGACGACGACAACAAGAAGGACCATAATACTCTGGAGTACCATCTGGCGCCTGTGAAAACCTTCAGACAAACAAAAAACCCAACCGCGGTAACCCCACGAAGAGCTGCCTAAAGGCTACAAGAAGAAAGTTTTAACATCCTTCTACCTGGTCAGTTTTAGCGCCTATTACACTCTTAACATCTCAAAACTTAACCTAATGGAATGACCCGACATTATAAATCAGTGTTTAAAAAAAAAATAAAGAAGGAAAACCAGATGGCAACCGTACAATCGACGCTTCCTTCTTAATCCAATCTATTCGCCCGCGTTTCTGTCATTGATAGTTTTGTTTATAACTAAACGAAAACGGTTGTTTGCTTCTTTATATCCACGATAACATTCTGAACTTTCTAATAATACCCGACCGAGCTATTTTAAGTAATTCCCAATTAAACAAATCGAAATATCCCTTTCATGAGGTCGCGGTATCGTAGTACGTCTACACAAATTACCGCGTTCGTGTTGCATACAGAGGGGAAAAAAAGAAGAGAAGGCGAGAAGAAGACGAAAAAAAAATCAAAACGTGTAATAATTGGTGAAAGCGAGATGTAACTTAATGGATGACTGTAATCGTAGGCCGAATGATATACTTTGTCAGTTGTAACTTGTTATAAATGCAATTCACGTCGCATTTTGATCGCATTGTTTCGCCTTGTGAGGCATGGGTAATTTTAATTAATGCGAGGGACGTGGGAAAAGTTTGAAGAACTTTATTATATTGTATACACATCTTCATATACATATGGAGCAACGTGGGAGAGTGCGGATATCGAATCTGGGGCGATGTGCATTTTATTTTGATTTTTTATTTTTTCGGGGAAAATTAATTGATTGGAGTCTCGACGTGCCAGAATTGCCACGGTCACTCGGGATTATGAAAAAAAAAAAAAACTTGACTTATTTTTTTGATGAAAAAAAAAGCTTAAAGGAGTGTGAAAAAAATTTTAAGAGTCAGAATGGGGTCAGAGATTCTAATAAAATTACGGGATCTCGTAAAAAAAAAAGATGGAGAAATTCGTTGTATAATTTTATATTTTATGAGTTTTTCTTTTTGTCTGTCACGGAGGTTTTGACGTTTTATTGCGGAGCCGTCCAAAAGCTTCTGATGGAAGATTTAAGCACTTTCAAAGGGAAATAAAATTGGGCTTGGTTTGATGTTTTGATTTCATTTCTTTTGCGGAATGTAGATTGATTAACTGATCGGCGCCAAAAATCAGAGTTTGACGAATGGTCTGGTTCCAAGTTTGTTATTTACCAAGGCTGCCTAGCGCTCTCTAAGTGAATCCTAGAATGACCCTGTGGCTCTAAGCCAGCCACTTGACCGACCATGAATTCCTATTGATTTACAATCTCATTGGCAATAAAATCAAGATGGCTCCGTATAAATCAAGAACCCAATGAAAGGGTACAGCAGCAGCTGTCAATCAGTGAGGAGCTTTCACTTATGAGGGTGCTAATACTATATTAGCTTGTAAAATAGCCGCCAGAGAGCAAAGTTCCAAGGTAGAGTCTGAAGCATACGGTTGGGTGTCGCTGAAATTGCTATAGCTTGGAAAAGAGCTTCTTCTTCTTTGGGTGCCCTGCTCGTACAACACAAGCTTAGGCGATCGGCCCAACAAGCTCCTTGAATCTTTCACAATCGGTGGCCATGCGGAATAACTCCTCTACGGTTAACTCGGTCCAATTCCAGATATTGCGCAACTAGGAGAGATTCTTACGCCCAAGTCTTCTTTTACCCTCGACCTTGCCCTGCATGATGATCTGCAGCAACCTGTACTTGGGTCCCCGCAACGTATACCCAAGGTACTTCAACTTCCTGCGTTTTACGGTCGCAAGTAATTCACGGTCCTTGTGCAACCGACGCAAGGAAAGAGCTACTATCATTATAATTTGAGGAGTAATCGTAATGCAATGAATGAGGCTTCGGAGCTCAGAGGCCAGCGGCCAAAAGGAACTGGTAGAAATACTATTTTAGAGGCACCGAGGCACTGGTCCTCACTGATTCTGAGCATAGAAGTACTGGTCCTCAATGGTTTGCAGGGTAAGATGTTGCAAGTACAGGTTCAAGAGGAACTCGAGTCTCTCTTTCTCTGAGACAGATTTGCCAGAGTTGTATGCTGCATGGCCTGGCAGAATTCAGGGGATATAGACTGGTAGGCAGAAGGCCATGTTAGAATCCTTATAGAGGCCATAATTGGGAAACACTGGTCAACGTAAGAGTTTAGTGGATTATTCCACTGTTCAAAAATGGCGGACAGGTCTCTGCCTCTGAAAAACACATTCAACGCATTTAAATTTCTTCTTCTGTACGTGCCGCCTCCGCGTCGGAGATTGGCGACAGTGGCGTAACAATTAGCAGTGCTGGTGGTGCAATGCACCAGGGCGCAGACCTGAAAATTCCTGGAGGGGCGCAGGAAGGCGAATAAAAATTCCTCGACAGCGCAGAAAGGAAAATAAAAAAAAAATGAAAAAAATTCCAAGAAATATAGTTGTATCCATTTTTGTTTGTCGGCTAATTTAAAAAAAAATGTAAATTAATCATTGGATAGATTTATTGGTAATTATTAGATGGTTTATAACCGAAAAGAGGGGGGGGGGCGCACCTCCAAATCTTGCACTAGGGCGCCGGTAAATGTAATTACGCCTCTGATTGGCGATCATCATCGCCGGATGATGCTGCTGTGGAATTCAGTCCATACCAGACCCTTAAATTCTTAAGATTTTCCGTCTGTCTGGTGTGCGCTGTCCCTAGATCCTCACTGAATGCGGAGAATGCGGCGGTAAAGCCACATCGCATTCAATCTAAAAATCCTCTAATATTGACCTTCGCTTACAAATTCAAAAAAAAACTTCCCCACAAGCCTGATACATTTCCCAAGCTGCCCATTAATTACAATTGAAAATCGGGTTTACTCCATCGTAAATTTAAATGTCTTGTGATGTAAAATTACATATCCTTTTCCTTCTCAGAAATCCCTTTTTATCAACTAAATAAAAAGAAGGGTGGCCCGAATGTCTCCAAAAGCGAAAACATGTTATTTTATATCCAATACCGTCTGTTATATATTTATTACATTTTTCTAATAACAGCAACAAAAAAAAAATACAAAGAAAGTAAGTCGAACCCAAACCACCATCAGTCACTTTATACCATGAACCCGAGTGAAAGGAACCCCCTACGGGCAAAGATCTAGCAGGTATACACTTATTGATATTAATGCAAAGGGTCGAATGCATCTGGACGAAATATTTTTCTATTCATGTCAGCCCCTTGAAATATTTTTATATTGTATCAATCCAAAAAAAAAAAAAAAAAAAAAAGGGTGGTAAGGAAAAAAAAATCCCGTTACATTTTTTTTTCAACAATTTACGAATTTACTTCCTGTCATTTTTTTTGCATTTATCTTGATTTCGTTTTATCTCTCAAACTGATTAGAGAAGAGAGGATCGATTTTCCTGAAATGTGTCAGTTAATCAGCCCTCAAAAGGTTATTCATTTTAATGTCTAAATGATACGAGCTATCTCGTGTTTATATAAAAATATTTGACAGATAACAGGCGTCACTGTGTAAAGAGAAGAAATATGGTTATCATTTACACCTGGAGCCGGGCCATTGCTTTTAGGTCATTTACATTTTAGGTATACAACGGTAACGGACCGCTCAACGTAACATCCCAACGGGTTCTCAAACACCGCAGAACTTCGCCCAAGCTCGAGAAAATTAGTTTATATGACCTTGACTGCGGGCGAAATGAAATTTTAATTTAAATTACTCGATGAATATTGAATAACTGCAAAATAGATCGGAAATGAGGAGGGTAATAATAGAAGTGACATGGCCCCATCGTGCACACAAAGTGTATTCGTATATGTCAAGGTAGCTCGATTCAACTAATTTTTTTTTTTTTTTTCGTCGGGCCAAGTTTTTATTTTATGTGGTTCATTTATGTGGTCGTGACATTTTACCTTGGTATTTTTATGTTATCGTGTTTTTTTCGAGTAAAATTTCTAACTTTTTTCTTTTATTGGCTATGATCGGATTCCAGTTACAATGTTTATAAAAGAACCGGTCGCTTAATGGTTTAGATTCAGGTTTTTTTTTTGAAATTCTAATTACCAGTTTTATGTAATTGGTCTTCCCTGCACGACAACTATCTCGTAAGTCCTATTCATCATTTCTACGACTTCCAGACGGAATTGATTTCCTTGTTGTCGTTAAATGGAGTGTTTATAGGTTAATTTATAAAAATGCGAAGACAGGTAGCTAGAAGCGTTGTAGCCAGAAGCGGATGAGGCTAAAGAGTATTCGAGTTAAAATGCCTGGAGAGGTCTTCGAGTATTGAACTTTGGTCTCTGGTTCTTTTGCAAGAGTTCCGCTCTCTTTGAGACAGATTTCAGGATACTTGGACTTGGGCGCCGGGACACTGGATCAACTTTAGTGCCCTGAAAGAGGCACTAGATCTGTTGTAAATGCACGGGATCACATCTAGTGCCCTGCCAAGGATTGTGGATTATCTCTAGTGCCCTGCCACGGGCACGGGATCAACTCTAGTTTCCTGAAAGGCACAGTAGGTCTATCGTAGAAACACGGGGTCATCCGTACAGTCTTGCCAAGGACACTGGATTGTCTCTGGTGTCACGCCAGGTATACCAGATCCCTCAAGGTTACCCTGGATCATCGCTCGTATCCTTTTGAGGACACTGTATTATCTCTAGTGTCCTGCCAAGTACACTGGATCAATTCTAGTGTCCTACCAGGTACAACAGATCATCTCTAGTGTCCTGCCAGGTACACCAGATCATCTCTAGTGCACTACCGGGCACACTAGATCTCTCACAGTTATACTGGATCATTTCTAGTGTCAGGCCAGGTACACCAGATCATCTCTAGTGCACTGCCAGACACACTAGATCTCTCACAGTTACACTGGATCATCTCTAGTGTCCTGACATGCACCCTAGATCTGTCGTAGACTCACTGGATCATTACCTCTAGTGTCCTAGCGATCACTCTGTAGCACCTAGCAAGCACACGCTATCATCTTTTGAGTCCTAAATCGTCTCTAGCGACTTGACGCGAAATATAAATAACCAGGGCAACGCAAAAAACATAAAACTACATCGTTTGATCTTTAAAATAATCAAAAACTGAACTTTACGAAAAACTCTTTCCATTCTCCTTGAAAATTTCAAAAGGAAGTGAAATCACAAACTTAAAAGCCATTTATATTCTGCAAAGCAAACCGATACAACTTTATAAAAAGAAAAACGAATGAAATCGGCTTTCTTCAACCTCCCACAAACTAAATAATTTATTTCACAACTCAGCTCTTTAAAACAAGCCAAAGCAATTTTTCAACTGACAAATTTTTTTTCCCCTCCCTTCTCCGTTCAATTATATAACTTCTAAATCTGAATTTAACATGAAGATCAGAGAGTCCTCATCCCCTTTGGCAATTACATCCCTCATCTTCCTCCAACCCTTTCAAACTTCAAATTACCGTCATAAACACACTTTATTTCCTGGTTCGAGAGCATAGTATCATTTAATTACGCTTTTTCATAAATTCAATTAAAACATCTTTGCTTTTTTAAAAAATAAAACGGGGTCAATCCTTTTAAAAAAAAATTAAGCGATAGGGATAGGTAAGATGCGTTTTAATAATCTACGACATCCTGTTTCCCGACAACTCAAAAAGAGATAAGCAAATACAAACAAGTTTTTCGGAACAAAATAAACACACGAAAAAAAGAGAAAGAGGGGGCAAGCTAAATATCGAATAAAATAAACAAAGAAAACATTGCCAGATGAAATCCATCATCTATCTCTCTCTCCTTTTTTTTTTTTTCATCATCTCTCACTTATGCAAACAAACTTTTCTTTCGATTTATAGAAAGACTTAATTCTTCCTGAAAAAACCCGTTATCTTATCAAGTTATGAAAAATATTTTGCGTTTACCAATGTCATCGACTTGTTTGCTTTTAGTTAACGACTTTACCGTTATCAAAGTCCAGCCACAATGGGAGTACCATTTTTTTTTTTTTAAATTTATCTATAATTTTAAAATAATATTTTTCTTTCAAAAACTCAAGGTCGAATGCGGGAGATTGTCTACTATTGAGCGGGTAGAGTTGATTGGCCGAGTTTTGCAGAGCATAGATTACTTAGGGATGGAGCAGTCGAGACGGGAAATGAGTACATCCCTAGATTACTAGTGGTCGCATTAAATTATCTCTAACTGTCATATCTAAAACTTTCCTGACGGACTCCTTGTATCGTCTTCAGTGTTCTGAGGAGGATATCCTGCTTAGTACTTAGTGCTTAGAGTCACGAGAGGCACGTGGCATCATCTCTAGCTCCTAATGCGCATGCTGCATCATATCTAGTGCCCTGACAGACACACTAGATCCTTTCTAGTTGTCTGACAAGAACACTGGGTCATCTCTAGTGCCCTGAGAGGCACTTAGCACACTGAATCATTTCTAGTTCTTTGGCTGGTCACTGCATTATCTCTTGTGTCCTGACAGGCACACTAGATTTGTCGTAAACTCACTGGATCATCTCTAGTGCCTTGCCAGGGACACTAAATCAACTCTAGTGAATCACTAAATCATGTGTAGTGCCTTGATGGGCATGCTGTATCATATCTAGTGCCCTGTTAGGCACACCAGGTCCTTTCTAGTTGTCTGACAAGAACACTGCGTCATCTCTAGTGCCCTGGGAGGCACTTAGCTCCTAACGAGCACACTGAATAATTTCTAGTTCTTTGGCTGGGCACTGCATCATCTCTTGTGTCCTGACAGGCACACTAGATTTGTCGTAAACTCACTGGATCATCTCTAGTGCCTTGCCAGGGACACTAAATCAACTCTAGTGTCCTGGGAGGCACCTAGAAGCACACCAAATCATTTCTAGTTCCCTGAAAGACACACTGGATCATTTCTAGTTCTTTGGCAGGACACTGCATCATCTCTAGTTAGCTGAGAGCCCCAATAGGTCTGCCTTGGACAAACTGGATCATCTCCAGTGTACTGCTAGACACACTGGATCATCTCTAGTGCCCTGACAGGACACTGGATCATCTCTAGTCTCCGGAGATGGTCTCTGGAGTCTCTGAAGATGATCCAGTGTCCCTCGCAGGGCACTAAAAGTGATCCAGGGTCCTGCTAGTGTCCTACCAGGCACACTACCATCTCTCTCGCCATCTCTAATGCTCTGAAGAGCACACTTTACCATTTCTAGTGGCATGAATGGCACACTACCATATGTAGAGCTATGGCAGCACTAGAATATAGAGCAATAAATTATTTCTAGAGTCCTGTTTGACCCACAGTATTATCCCTAGCGCATTAGCAGGCACACTATATAAATTCTAATGCCCAAATCCGCAAGATGTATCACACATATTGCTCTTACCTAAAAACTTTCAAGTATTTTGGAAGTTCCAGATGTGACTAACCCGCTTGGCACCATAAATCAACACTGGGGCGAGGGGAAATCCCACCTGACACTAAACCAAGCTTAGGTCAGGCCTTCAAATGATAGATATGCTTCCTCTATAACTTCAAAATGATATTTTTCTTCAAAAACTCAAGGTCGAAATCAAGAAATTATCCTTTACCACGCGGACAGACCATCTAATCGAACAATGAATGACATTTAGGATTAAAAAGAAGAAGAAAAGCGCCAAGTCACCTTTCAAAAAAAAAAAAAAAGGAAAAAAAAAGAGGAACAAAACATTTGAGTTATTTAACACGAATTGATTAATGAGACTCCATATATGGCGGACATGGCAGTGCCCACTTTATCATGGAGCTTGAGTATGCTTCATCATCTTTCTCTCCTCTCCTTGCCCATGACTTGGCACTTTTTATCCTTGGCAACATTATATGTGCATATACAAGATGCAATAACACGTCCTAGATGGAATCGATTAATTATGCCAAAGCGATAATCACATTGTATAAATAAAATAGGCTTATGTATAATAAAATCTCTTTCTTACCTTTTTCGCATGTATCCTGTTTTAAAGCTGTTGTTTCTGGAACTCCAGCGGATAATTTACCGGTTTTCTGTTTACGATTATTAAGATGTACCGCGTTAGTTTGATGTCTTGGTAAACTCACACGTCCGACTCGCGTGCCCTGCAACGAGAAGAAATAAAAAAAGAAATTAGCAACCTCCGCATGTGGATGAATCTTCCTCAAAGGCTTTTTTTTCTTTATTACAAGACAGTCATCGCTTAATAAATTTCAATTTACGTGAGCTACGACCTTGAAAATTTTATTTTATTAAAAAAAAAATCATCTATCGACAATAGAGTGAGTTCAGGGATTAAATATTAAAATAGAATAAATTCTAGAATAAAAAATGTATTTTTAAAATGCATAATTTAGATGAGCCATCACCCAAAGGATATATCTAAAATGGCTTGTTAAATATTCAGATCGAGTTCACTTAAAGTCACTGGACTCTAATATATATTCGAAAACAAGTTTTCATCTTGAATTTCGTTTTAACATGTACTTTATGAACGTGATATTATCAGTATAAAACCAGTTGCTATTTATTAGCCCCTTTGCCTCCGGATGATCCATCTGTGAATCTCAGGAAAAGAGAACGCATCCCTTCGGTTGAACTAAATAAGGAATTCTGGTATTTAATTATTTATGACTTCCGATTGATGGTATCTTGCCTAAAGGATTTAAATTTTTTAGTGATAAATATATATATTTTTTAAAATTTGGGGTTTGATGGGCCATCAATGTTAATTGACGATTTCAAGGAAAGAAGTTTAGATTTTTGTATGAAATAATTCTTGTTCAGGTGTAAAAATCAATTTTAGACAAAAAATGGCTTGTGATGGTTCAAACCGCCTTATTTTAGGATTCTAACAGAGCTACAGGCTTTAAAGAGATGCAGGCACGGACTGGGTTACCTTTGGGGCGCGGGCAGTGCTGATGAAAAGGGCGCCTACAGAATAAACGATTTTTCCAGTGGCGTGGGGCAAGAGGGAGCAGGAGGGGGCATTGCCCTGGGGCCCCAGCCTCTGAGGAGCCCCCAAATTTTTTGTTTCTAGCTACTACAAAATTTTTGGCAACTAAATTTGGATTTGGAACTTTTGGAAAAAGGGAGGGCCCCATTAAAATTTTTGCCCATGGACTCTCGAATTCTGGCCCTTTGACTTTTGACCTTTATTTGAAAAATTCAAAAAAATACCCTAAAATAGCCCTTTGAAAATACTTTCATCTCATAAAAAGTTTTTTTGAAATCGAACAAACCGTTCTGCCCAAAAAAAAAAATAAAAAATCTGAGAAATGTTATTAATTCCAGCTGGGCCAGCACAACCCTGGCCTTTTCCTCTCAATCCCTAACTCCAAAAGCTACGCCTCGCCACCATTTCCTCAAGTATTGCCCTACAGTCGATCATTAAACACCGAACCAGTCAGGCCATTGAATACCAATAAAAAAAAAACTAGTCGAGTCATTGAATCGATTTGTTGACAGAAAGTATAGTAATTTTGTTTCAAGTGAAGATTTGAATTGCATGTTTTTGATCTTTAATTCGCAAACGTGATTGCGATTCAATACTTTTCTTATCTTTTCATTTTAAAAAAAAAGCCACTTTTTAAATAAAAAGTACAAGTGTTCACGGAAAACGAGGTCATGTCAGAGGTGTCGTTTCAGATTATCGTTAATCCCTCAGGGTTTTTTCGAACTGACAACGCGTTAAAAATGCTCTTCATACTGAGAATAATATGGTACAGGTTTTTTTTTTATAATAACATCTGCTCTTCTGTTTTTTTTTTTAATAGTCGGAATGAATAATCGTCATCGATCATCGGCGGTGATAAAGTATCGTTAACTATTTATAGATTTCGATTTGGGCGTATCCAATTTTTTTTCTGGTTTTTAGGGAGGTGACTTTTTTTTGATTTTTTATTATTATTATCATTATTAATAAATAAGCATAAGAGATTATGCTAATTCGATATGCCGGGAAAACAAGACTTTGGGAAAATATTCGTGACGCATGTTGAATTCCAGGACTGAATAAAAAAAAAAAGTTGATTCTCTAAAGCGGAGGGATTGTATATATAGTAATAAAATTCCACGCATGCGACGTCATTCCTAAAGGTCACTAATTTTTATTTCAACCTATTTTTATTATTCCTTTCTAGGAATTGGTATAAAATACGAGATTGAAGATAAGGTTTTTAGTAATTAAGTTGCGGTTTTCTTTTATAGTCGCCTCTTTTACGATAGAAATATGCGAGATGGGTTCATTCTTTTTTTTTTCTTTCCTTTTCATATGTTCCCTAAATGAAATATTCACAACACGTTTAAGCCATCAAGGGAAAGGGGGCTTCTTTTTTTAAATTAAAATGATCTATAGTAGTATCCTCCACTTTTTTTCACCCTTGGATTTCCTGTTTTGGTTTGGAATGAAGGGGAAGAAAATAGGCTTGTTGGAAACTGGTTTAAGTGTTTTAAGAATAGCCGGATGTGTTTCATTTTTTTATTAGGTTAAATGCACTAAGGTGAAAAGTAGATTAGGTGGCTCTGGGCCTGACCATGTAGCTAACTGAAAAAGCCTGAAACTTTTGATGCAAAAAAAATAGGCCTGTGCATTGGAAGGGACCATAAAAGCTTTGCAAAGCCAATAGAATAGCTGTCAGTGACTCAAGCTGTGACCTCAACCACTGCTTGGGTTCTGGTTGGGCTTTCTTGGGCTGGTAACAACTCAAAAAAGCTAATCTATGTATCCAGAAGCACTATTTATATTTTCACTTTTTTTCCAGACCGGCCCCCAAAAAGCCAAAAATCATTAATTTTTTTAAAGGAGCTAAAATAGCCGTGACCGAAAATTCATTGTATATACTCTTATAGTATTCACCATCTATAAGAAACGTATTTTTTTTCGGGTAAATCTATTTTGCAGACCGGCCCAGTATTTGCCAGCAACCCAGAACCATACATTTTTTCTTGCCGGCGACCCCGGATTCGGTTTCTCCTCCTCGAGAAGAACCTTTTCCACTTCCCCCCCCCCACCCCCTTTCGAAATTTCCCAATCTTTTATCCTTGCCAGCGACCTTGAATTTTTTCGATTTTCTTGCCGGCGACCCCGTAAGGGGGGAAAGTGGAAAGCCTGTTTATACTGAATTTCAATGCCTCCTGGACTTTAGCTTAAACTTTAAAAACTTGTGCAAAGTGTCTTTGAGTTTCCGACGCCTACACGACCGGGCCCTGCCGCCGTTCACAATCCACGGATTTCACTCACAACGCTAAATAAAAATAAATAACGCCTCCCAGGTTTATTTGCTCAACCCTTTTTTTTTCAACAATTAAAAAAAAAAAAATAAGAGAAACATTGCGTGACACGATTAAACAATTTCCGCAACGTAAATAAACAACACACACGGTAAACAAAAGCTAAAACTTGTCAAACAATAATCGAAATTAATTAAGAATTATTAGTGTTATTTAGACTGGGGATAAATAGGTACAAAGGCAAACGTAACAGTTTTCCGCAACATTTGTTGTTACGACTCCCTAAGAAGTTTTGCATTTAATCGGATTCCAACGAAAAAGGTTATCAGGAAGAGGAAGAGGGTGGAAAAGGAAAAACGAGAGGAGAGATGGGCCTCCCTCGTCCCCCGTGCTTCCCTCTCATCCCACGCCGGGAGGGATCGGTCGGCGGGATGACGTATACAAGGGGATGAGGGGACGTATTCAACGATTCACGTATAACAGTAAATAGACTGGAGTTTCAAAACGTGGAAGAGGAAAGGGTTTTATGGTGCTACCCAGGGTGTGGCTCTGCCCGCCTGCACCCTCTTTTATGAGCTTTTAGGATGTGAGGTTAGCAATGAAAATCAAAAGGAAAGCAGCAAAAAAAAAAAAAGTTTCGGAGGAAAAAAAAACGCTTTGTTCTCTTCTCCTCCTTTTCCTTATAATTTTTTTTTCCGAGGGGGAAAAAAACGAGACCGAAAATAGCAAACAAGAGTTGTCACTTTCCATGGTTTATGTCATTTCTGTTCTCGAAATCTCGATGTAGCATGAAATCTACAACGCAATAGAAAAAAAAAAACTTTTACCGTAATTCAAGCTTTCTCCTTAAAAAGAGGATTTTAAAAGATATCTAAAGAATTTTTTAACCAAGGTCATGGAAGGCAAATTTTTTGAACTCGTTAGTTTGAATTACAACGGATACGCCCTTTTGCGAAAATGGAAGATATATCGTGAAAAGGTCATAAGGTGCAGTCGTAGGGATTAAGGAGATACATGACAACGTCATTGGCGTTGGATATATTTCTTTTTTTTCAAAGACGGCAACGAGGTTGATAAGTATAATTCGCACAGATACAGATTAAATTACACAACTCAGCAGATTTTCATAGAAGAATAGAGAAAAATGAAACTTTGGCAGACGCGTTAATTATTTAATTTGTGAAGATCCGTTAATACAATAGCAAAATTAACACTTAAGTTACTGTCATGGCTTCAAAACCACAATAGCACTCTTTGGTGTAGAGCTGACAGATGTCAAGTAGGATCGGAAAGTTTCCCCTATTGTCAGTAGCGGATTGGCAATAGAGACGCTAAGGGCTTGAGAGCAATGAGTCGTTAAATTGAATTAAAGTTTCCTAGCTATCCCGACGGTTTTAATGGGCCCCATAATAAGCCGCATGGCGGTTAAGAGTCTCTACAAGACCAAAGTTTACTTTAGGAGTACAACTACCACTCTATGAGCATGTATCAGGATCACTATGAGTCTCCCGCCTTCAGTGACTTTGACTTAAACGCAAGAAAACTTTCATCTGTTTAGCTGAGCTTTTTTGGAGCTTTAGCCAAGGCAATTTCAACAATTCAGGCTCCATGGACTTCAGGATTTCATGGGCTTCGTTAAAGTCTCTCATCAGGCTTAGATCAGGGTACTAATGATTCAAACAAGGTTATTCAAGTCTCTAATGAGCTAATCTTCGCCTTAAATGGCTAAAATAGACCTGAACAGGCCCTAAATGGCTTTTAGGGCTTAAGTTGGGCTGTTAACTGGTCTTACTAGCTTACCCAAGTCTCTGATAAGCTTTCCTTCCAACGTTTATTAATCTTAAGAATGTGGCTTTGGCTTAAAAAAAGCTCTGATGGGTTTGATGAGGCCTTTATCATTGCCAGTAAGCTTAGGCCAAGCCTTAACAACTCTGTTGGGCTTTTTCTGCCTATTTCAATCCCTCCCCAGCAAATCAGATCTTTGAAATCTGATTCTTAAGCCTAATATAGTCACAGCGAAGATATTAAAATATTATGCCACTGAGTTTTTCCTGTCAAGCTTAGAGTTATTCCTGTCTGAAAATTGACGAAGAAAAAAGGGTGGGCTGTGAAACACGGGTGTAATTCCCTTCGGCTTATACAAAAAGATTATAAGAAAAAAGGTAAATCTTCATTCAAACTCCTTAACCTTCTCAAAATCCTTTCCTCATGATACCAAGGATCTTTATCATGGAAGAAACCTCGCATCTGGAGCGTTAAACAAAAAATAAAAGAATTACAGAAGCAGATCAAACTGGAAGACTAAGCAGATGAAAGATATCAAAACCCGTAAAGGGATTATATTCAGAAAAAAAATATATATACTGAATAAAATAAAACCAGATGAGGAAAAGATAAATCGTCGATCGCAATCAAATCTTCAGGTCTGGAGCATTATCAAAATTAAAAAAAAAAAAACCATAATGAAAAATCCAGACACAAGAAGCTTTGCAAAGAAATTAAATGCAATCATTTAATATCCATAAAAAATTTTTAGCACGACCTAAATCTAATCCTTATGCACGATCTCCCAAAAAAAATTTATGTTTCCCCTTTTAACCGGTTCAAAAGCCATAAAATTTGCAACTGAATTTTTATTTCGGAAAACAACCATGTAATGACTTGTTAACATTTGATAAACTACTCCTGACAATTGAATAATACAACTGCTTAACTGGATGGGCCATATATACACATACACCCAGCCTAAAAATAAGTGGGCAGTAAATCTAAACCGGTCGATTTAATAGCTAAGGCCAAATCATGTGGTAAAAGGGCTATATTCAAAAATTTTTATAACCGTGACTGCTCATCGTTAAGTAAATATTTTCCAAAACGAAAACTTGTTTAAATAAATTATCTAAAAATAAAGAAGGAAAAAAATATATTATAAATGAAGTTTCATCATCAGGATACAATCAATAACAATTCAAGCATTAAACTTTTAATTAAAAAATCATTTTGTATTTTCAAAGAAATTTTTTTTTTTTGATAAAAAAAAACTAAATTGTTAAAATATTAAATGTTATCGTCTCTGAAAATTCATAGCTCAAAAATGCCTCAAGAAAATATCTCAGTAGGAAAAGTAATTTTGAAACACGACTCACTTTGTTACAAACATGGCAACTCCATCCTTTTTCCCCCATGGGTCCCTGTGAAAATCCTCCCTCTTTCGTATATTCTACTTTCAGTTTAAAAACTCCCCCCTCCTCCCCTTTTCATCCCCCCACGCTTTCCTTCAAAGCCCATCCAACAGTTAAAACATGAAGGGTGAGGAGGCCTACAAGAATTTCTTCATTACTTTCTTTTTTACTAAAAAACAAACGTTTTTTTTTATCATATTTTTTTCCTGGAATTTTTCCGTTTTGACGTCAATAAAAACGAGAAAGAGAAGAAAAGAAAAAAGAAAAAAGAAAAAAAGTAAAAAAAGTAACGAGTTTGCATTTTGGAAAATGACAGAGTAAGAATTTATTTTGCTAATGATTCATGTAAAGTCATTCGATAAAAAACTGATTATATTTCACCACCTGAATTCATTACAAAAAAATTTTTTTTTAAAGCAGCACAAATCAATCAAAAGGGGTTTGGGATGGTGGGTGAGCTATGAAAAGGAGTAATGGGTCATATTTCAGCTTGAAAGATTGCAAAAAGGGATGAGAGAAGGGGTTGGTAGGGTTGTATCGAATGAAAACAACACTTTTTTTTATCCCACCAAAAGGAAAATGTTAATAAAAACTGCCTTTGGGTTATTTATTCATGATTAGTTCTATTCAAAAGGTACAATATGCAATTCAAGGTCTAGTCAACATCTAGTTCAAAGGTCAACTATTAAATCAGACGTGACTTTCTATTCTATTCTCTTTTTTTTTTTTTTAAATATTCCAACATTATCTTATTAAAACATGTTTGAATGCATTTCCTGATGCAAGTATTCATTTATCTCACTTACAATACCTGTTTTAATCGATTGATTGTATATTTTACATAAGCTGCATTGATTTGCTCCTTGATTTTATAATTACCTCAGTGATTTTCATTAGAACTGATTTCGATGAATGGCTTAACCGTAAAGGATAATTAAATGAAGCTGCAATCAATTCATCATTCAATCATGAGATTATTAAAAATTAATAAATGCAATTATAATGTGAACTTGCAATAATTTCCTCGAACTTTGTGGTTTGATACATAGAATCTAGATTAAGAAAATTAAATCTCATTACTGGACAGAGGCATCTGTTTTGGTTTATATCTTCCAGGAAAAAAAAAACGAGGAGCTATTGGGAATTGGAATGTTCATCGAAACACTAAAATGAATCAGTCTTGATGCACAAAATGGCCTAGACCTTGCACAAATGCAACCAATCAAATACCTTCGGCTAAACAAAAGGACAAACATTTACTCTCTCTTACAAAAAAAAAATGAATGCATTAAATGGCCATGAAGCTACCATAGCCTATCAATTAACCTCATGAATTATTAAAAACCTAACCTAACAAAAAAACTACTTACGTTTTTACAAGATTAAGAATTTTAAAAAAATGCTTCGGTTATCTGCAAATCCAAAGAAATAATCCTATTTTGGAACACAAAACATATATAACACACATAAATTACACAATTCACATATAAACATAAAAAAGAAAATTAAAAAGCGAATCAAAATTAAAATAATAAAAACACAACGACAGGAAAAAAAAAAATACCTATTTAATTAACTGAAAACGATTATTTATGGCCAAGATCCCAAAATGGCTGACAGACGATTAAATTTTTTTTTCTCGAAAAAAAAAAAACAAAAGAATGTGCGATTCTCTTTTTTTTCTTCTCTTTTTTATTTAATCTTAATTAACGGAAATGCACCTTAGTTTATTCGTATCCAATAAAATCGGGGTAAAAAAATTGATCGAAATAAAATTAATATGCACCGATAAAAAGTTCGTAAACACAAAAAAAAAATAACTGACAAAAACTCAATTCATTGAATCGAACTTGTATCAATTTAACAAACGCAACTACACCGGCTCTTTGCTATTCTGCGGGAGCCTCGCCTGGGAACAACCAAGATGGCCGTCATACAATGGAGTTAATGCTGGAGTTCGTGATGCAGAAACCTTTTCCAAGTCTACATTGGTCGTCACGGTCTATAAACTCGTTTCGTGTAATTATATTCATTTAAATATTCTATTTTCGTCTTTTTTTTCCCCATTATAATTGGATATTGTTGATAAGTTCGTATTTATTCATCCTTAAAATGATCTACGGCTGGTGATTGTTCACGCGCTTGGTCAAGGTTAGGTTATGTGTTAAATTTTTTAGAGATGAGAATTGTTTTTTTTTCACCGTCTTGAAAAAAGTGAAATGAGTGGATATGCAGAGTTTGCTTGTTCGAGGATTATTGTGTCGGGTTTTGAGAGGGTTCAAGGTTATCAAAGAATTTAAAGGAAGAGGAAGGAGGAATAAAATGTAGAAATGTGCTGCTTGTGAATCTTAATATGTTTTTACTGTGCTTTAAATATTTTTTAATGTGATCGATGGTCGAATAATGTGGATCTTTGCTTTGAAATAAGAAATGTTCAAGGTCACCAGATCAGTTACAATAGTGCTTGAACTGTGTGCATGTTTGAGAAAATCAGACGCAGCCTCAAGGCGCCAGAGCAGAATTTTATTGGCTGAAGCTGCGTAGAGGTTTGACCTTAGTTCAAATAAGAGTTACTAGGCCATAGAAACCTGAATTAAGCCTGGACTAAATCCGTTAGTCTATTAGCGGCCACAAGTAAGTCCTGATTCAAATTGCTGAAATAATCTGACCAGTTGGAAGCCTAAGCAGATTTTTGGCAAAACTTGAAGGCAATAAAAGGCCAAATTAAGACATATTGACCTGAATGGAGCCTACGAAGGCCTGCCCGAGAATTAGAAGCTTAAGGTAAGTCAACTGAAGGAAGCGAGAGTTAATCCTTGGCTAAGCTAGTTGGAGCCATTTTGGCTTCCTAGATCGAGGGAGCATACTATCATCTTGGAATGGCGCTGACTCGCCTGACCTGAAGAGGCCATTTAAGGTGACATAACCAAACAAGGGATTCGGGAATTAACTGAGAGAGAGCAGCCAGAAAGACTTTCTTTGATCTTTCAAAGGCAGGAATGCTGTTTACTTGTAAGGAGGAAAAAATATCAAGAATCAGATAAAAAACCAACTTCTGCAGTAGAGGGAAGTGATTGTTATCCTCTTTGTTCAAAGTGAAAGACAATTTTTCAAGTAAATTCTGCGCTATAAATGTAACGAAGTCTGCTCTCGGAATCTGGATGACACGACTCGAGGGAGCGTGAGTAGTCAGAAAGAGAGAGAGGTAGGGGGACGGTTCGGGAAAACGAGGTGAAAGGGAAAAGAGGGAGGAAAATAGGAGGATCGCGTCAGGGAGCAGAGAGGAAGAGGAAAGAAGGGAGGAACAAAACGATTTCAGTAGGATAACGTGGAGAGATATGTGAAATGTAGAAGGTTGAGGTTACCAAGCTAAAACGAGAGAAAGAGAGATAAAAAGAGGGATGGAAAATATGGGGAGCAACCGAGGGGGGCGCGGGATAGACAAAGAGGGAGACTGTATCGTCCGTTTAGATTGGAATTAACCCGAGTTTTTAAAAATACATCACTTTCTAATTGTCTGTATACAAACAGGATTGGGTGGCCTGCGCTATTCTGCGTGTGCATTTTTTTCTTTCCTTTTTTTTTTTTTTTTTTGGAATTTATTGATACGATCCATACAGATTTATTGACACTGTTTACCGGCTTGGGAGAATTTTTTAAACCGATCGATTGTGGAGGGTGATAAGCTTATCCATTTGTCAGTGAAGTCGTTTTCTTTTTTAATTTGAAGTTTCATGAGTGGAGGAAATGGAAACTTGACATGCAGGGGCGTAATTACTTTATGAATTTTTTTTTTGGGAAGTTTTGAGTTCACTACGGTACACAAAGCTGTCAAAGAAGATGTGAAGAAGAATAGACGTGTGTTGTTGGTGGCAGCAGAAGCTATGTTTTGATGTGTCTGTTCAGAGGAGACATGGTCACGGAGACGTCATAAGTTGCCTTTGGTCAAAAAAGACTCCCAAATTCTGAAATGGGGAATAAAAGGGAGAGTGGTTCTGAATTGCAATCAGACGAGTTCGGCTAGGAAAGAAGTAAAACTGGAAGTCATATAAAGCGAGATGAATGGAGTATTGTGGAGAAGTAATCTAATGCAGAAAGTCAGAGGGCGAAAAGAGTAGCTAGGTAGCCAGGTCGAGCGCACAGCTCAAGAATCTGAAAGACTGATGTGGCAATATTTGCAGTCGACCCCGTGGACTAAGGAGTGAAACTAGAAAGAGACTAACAACCAGATGGTATGATGACGTCAAGAGAAATGATGGGGTTATATTGAGTGAAAGCAGCGGACAACCAAGATACGAGTTAAGGGATGCTTATCTGCAGCAATGGTCATAAGCATTGCTTCAACTGTTAAATGGACAAAACTTGATGCAGAGTGCAGACTTGACGCTGACGAAAAACGTTTTTAAATTAAATCAGCAAAGACCTTGTTGCAACATTTACTTGGTTAAGTTCTTTGACTCCCACAAATAACTTCCCAAAGCGTTCTCTTGATCATTTACCTATTTTCCAGTCGCCGATTTTTATCACGAAAGGTCATCGTCCAGTCGTCAATGTTTCAGCAAGAAACAAATCAATAAAAACTTTCTCTTGTTCCTGAAACTTCAGAAATAGCAACTAGTTTTTACTTTTTATGTATCTACCGCTGACCTATCACAAAGCAGGAATATAATTCATTAAAGAAAAATTACCCTAACCTTATCCATACCAACGTAAAAACGTTTTAAAACAAAAATTTAAAAAAAAAAAAACGATTATCTAATAAAATGTTAATGAGATGCGTGTAGGGGTAAAATGGGGTTTCAATGGTCACGCAATTCACAAAAACTTTAGTAAGGCTTTAAGAAAAAAGAATAACACACTCACACACAAAAAAAAATTCAAAACACCGGAGACCAGTTCTTATTTCACGCAAACCTTCTTTCCACCATTCTTCCCCTTCCGGCCTAAAAATTTAAACGTGATCACTCATTACACTTCGGGTTTTTTAACGTCGTTTACATTTTACATCCGGCGCGTGCATGGATTTTTTTAAGGGGGGAGAAAAAAAAGCGGAAATACGGCAAATATGATTAAACATAAAAAGAAAGCAAAAAAAAGGGGTTCGAAGGTGCCGCAGTTCTCCCAAAGGGCTCTTTCTCTTCATTCGTCATTCTGCATGCGCCAAAGTTATTTAGAAAAAAAAAGAGAGAGGGAAATCGGAAAATGCGTTCATAACTTTAAAGCCAACGGGGGAATACATGCGTGACTTCTTATACACCCGCCATTGACACAATTTATATAAGTTATTTTTCAGCGCGATAACATTCCATCTTTTTTTATAAAAAGGGTTTTGGAAATATTTTAGGTGGAAATCGAATGGTGGATTCTGGTATGATGGATTTATAGGGTTAGAAGTTCTAGAGCTTCGCTGCTTGGATGTGATCCCTGCTGGCTTACTTTGAAATATGTGGGATCGGTTTAGAAATGAAGAGAGTCGCAGGAGGAATCGAGAGGTGGATGTTAACAGGAGCGCTGCAGAGCTAAAGTGGCGAAGGATCGACCACATGGCCAGGAGTGCTGAACGGCGAAAGTAATAGAATGGATTTTGTGGTCATTGGTGGGGAGGAGGAGCAGAAGACCTTAAAACAAGTGGCTCAAATCAGAGAAAGGAGTGGATGACCAAACAACACGGAAGAGATTCGGATAGACCTGTGTCCAGTAGTTCATAAAGAACTACTAAAGAAGAAGTGGAGGATTAATTTTTAGATTATTGCATGTGTCAGAATACTGGCTGATCAAAGCTTTTATGAACAATGAGTTTATTCATTAAAAACAATACTGGTTTTCTGAGATGGGTGATCATCATGGCGATTCTAACTTTGGAGGCTGCCGAACAAAAAAGGGATACCAAATCTTGGCCGTACCTCTCTCTCTTAGATTCTTGAGCCAGGAGGTTTTCCTCCTGAGTCTGCCCTCTACCTCAATCAGAGAAAAACCAGATGCGTCAATGTAAGACTGACCACACTTTCTGTGGCAGGAATCCGCTGCTGTCTTCTGCTATTTACGTATCTCAGGCCAACAGAATTAAACGCAGCAAAATCGACTACACGTTCCATACATCCTTTACTACCGATTATCGTTAAATTATAGGTCTACTGACCAAAAACTACGTGAGAATTCAAACGAGAAAAAAAAATCACGGTTTATTAGCGTTTTAATGATTAAAGCCTGCTTAATCATTTAAAAATTTTTAATAGATCGACTATCCTTTGATATAAAGGTAGGTCACGCTTTTCCCTTTTGTGAAGAAATCGTGATATGCACAAAATAATGGGACGAAAAATTATTGAAATTTATTATTATTTTTTTTTCCTTATATCGAAAGTAATAACGCGGGGAGATGGTTAGGGATAACCTTTTCACGATATTTCCACCTCAAGGGGGTAGATTCAATCGTAAGACCTTGACTAAAAAATATTTATACCGTATTTTTAGCGTTTCCCCCAATTTAATGAGTTTCTATTTTAAAATAAAGAAACGGGAAAATTTTCCATAGATTTTTTTTTGAACTTACCGGATGCGGCTGGTGTTGCGTTAAAACAGCAGATGATCTAGATCTTCTAGGAGTAATGCCTACAACTTCTCCCCGCATTATGGAATCGACAACTGGAAGTAAATTGAAAAGAAAAGAATCATTGTTAAATGGAATTTCGAAGAAGAAGTAAGGAAAGAAACCGGAGGAAAAACAAACAAAAAGTTTATTGATGAGATTATAAAACTTTTCGAAGAACTAATGCGTTTCTATGATAAATTAATGAAAGTTAAATTTGTTGGGTCGAACTAAAACTATTGTTACTGCTTTCGGATTTTCAATCGTTTTTTCTTATTTTTTAGAAGTTGAAGTATTATACGAACCTCCATCGCCGATTAATCTCATTTGTACTAAGGATGGATCTTCGTTGTGTTCTTCGAGCACTGTGTCGTCTGTTACGGTCAGATCCTGAAAAGAAAAAGAAAATAGAATTTAGCTTTAGCTACAAAAATGTGAAGAAGCTACTCAAGACGATGTAGAAGAGATAGCAGTTCACGGGCTATGATTAAAATCTGGTGGCAGAGGAGCGATTGAGGATGCAAGCGGCAGCAATCGCAATCTCAGTCGTTAATGCCTTAAGACTTGCATTTAAACGCCAAGATATCTCGATTTGAGATAAGGAAAGTTGTCTGTTTCCCAGGAGCAGACAGAAAAAGTTTGAGGAAGTGACATTCGGACGTCCTCTCATCGCCCCTTTGATTTTTAGATTTCATCAACCACGTTAGAGGCAAAAAATATACACGAATTTAAAAAGCCTTTCGATCAAATAGTAATCACAAAACCCACCATGCACTTTTCCTAACCCTAAATTTTTACTTTTAACATTCTCTAAAAAAAAAAAATATCCCCGACAGCTATTCTATAATTGCAACATTTGTGCTCTGAAACGTTACAAAGAATCCCAAGAAAAAAACCTTCCCTCATCATTTTCCCCCTCAGCGAAGGAAAAAAAAAGAATAAGCAAACTCCATGTTTGAAAGGTCAGTTTGAACATATCCAATGATCGTAATCTGAAATGAAACTCTTGCTTGTTTCCCTGGAGACTCCTTTTTCTTACAAGGACACCTTCTATTTTCCTATCTTCATTAGTGTCTCCTTTTTCCTCCTCTTTCTCTCGTTCTTTGTTCGATTCGACATTGACGCTGCTCATTCCCTCTTTTTTTTCATCATCCTCATCTTTTTCCTTTTTATTTTCGCCTGTCATATTTTTTTCCTCCTCCTCTCTCTCTTCTTTTATGTTAAATTCTTTAAAAGTTTTCCTCGAAAAAACCTTTTGTTTCATCCTCCTTCTCCCGCGAAAATTCCAACCCCGCCATGTTAATATCCCCTTTTAACTTTAAAATTATTAGTTTGAAGCGTTAACTCGGTGGATTTCCACATTAATAGAGGTAACAAAGAAACTTTTACCTCATTTATTCAAAAGGAAATATAAGTTTCAATGTAAAACCTGAATAAGTTCTCAAGAAATTTTCATTGAAAAGTTTTTTTTTTTTTTCAGGAAAAGTATTAACGTTAAAAAAATTTCCCTCTTTTTCGAAGGAAAAAAAAATGTTTTCTATATAAGATTGATATGAGTTTGGATCTAATTTTCCGGGATATAAACTACGTCACTAACTCAAACAAAAACGCTTTTCTTTCTCCTTATAAAACGGTTTTTCCCCCTCAAAATTAAGAGCGGTTCCCGATATCATATCAAAATATTTATTTTATCAAGAACGGAAGGTAAAGAAGGTTTAAATTTTCGGGTTGGAAGCTAATTAGAACCTCAAAAGCTACTTTTAGATTTTAACCTTGCGAAATGTTAAGGGTCGTTTTCCTCGTTATGAATCGCTAACCGAGATTCTATTTAATCGGAGTAAAGATACGATTAATTAATTAATTGAAGAAGTCAGGGAGAAGGTTCTCAGTTTTATCATTTGACATCATCTCCCTCCTATTTATTTTCCCTTTTATTTTTTTATAAAGGGTTATCGTGTCAGCTTAAAAATCGGTAGGTTAAAAATATTTTTTTTCTTTTTTCAGAGAAATGTATTTTTGTAAAAAATTATAATCCCTCTAGGCGGGGGGTTGAAAAGTTGAATGTTGATAAAAATGGAAAAAAAACAGCTTTTTAAAAAAAATAAATATAAAGACGGAGGAAAAAGTAATTCATTCGTTTTAAGAAAATGTTAAATCTTTATAGCGTATTTACTTAAGGTACGGAAAAATGAGGAGGAAGAAAAAATTTGGTTTGAATATTTTAGGATTAAGGATTTTTCCTTGAGTCTGTTTAATGTATAATCTTAAGGCTTTTCTTTTCCGTTGTCATTGGAGTTGTTTAACTTTTTTTAGCGCATTGCATTTATTGCTGAACATAGGTCTCTCTCAGCTCATGGCTTTTCTCTGGGTCTTCCGCTGCCACCACCCACAGCTACAGTTAAACTCATTACATCAACCATATTTCTCTGGCAACTATCGGAAGAAGCTCTTAACAGAGGCTAAGAAGATTGCAGAAACCAGTAAAACCTGCGTATGTTTGACGCAGATGAATAGGTAAACCCTGGGGCGGATACAGAGGACAATCGTCTGACGATTGCCTTTGGTATCCGCTGCAGGGCCATCCGGTCAATTGTCCGATAATTGGGTTTTGCAGTGGAAACCAAGGACAACTGTCAGACGATTGACTAGACAGGCCGACAATAATTGTCCTTGGTATCCACTGCAGGTCACAATTTTCAGATAACTGGCCTGACGAATTAACAATTGTCTTAGGTATCCACTACAGGTCCCGTCGGACCGAAAATTGTCCGTGGTATCCACTGCAGGGCCGTCCAGTCAATTGTCCGGACATCCCAAAAATTGTCCTACCAAGTCAATGGATACCTTGTCAGTAGATACTAAGGACAATGGACCAGACAGGTCTGTCTTGGACAGACTAGACTGACCATTGTCCTTGGTATCCACTACAGGTGTTCGGGATGTTCCGGAACGTCCCTACCAAACAATTGTGAGATGTTACGGTCTCAACAACAGGGTTTGCCTATTCCAGCTGCGTCCAACATATGACAGGTTCTACTGCTTTTTCCGGTCTGCTTAGCCTCTGTTAAGGGCTTCTTGATATAAGTACCAGTACTGGCTTTCCTGGCTTAGGTTCAGACCTAAGGCCAAGCTACGACAATGTGCCAGATTGATCTAATCATTCGGTACATTAGCTGCATTTAATTGCCCTCTACCATTTCCCAAATCCCCTCCTATTTTCCGACATGCCTCAACTATTTAATCTTTTTCACATTAGCAACTCCGCATCCCCACGAAATCTCCGGAGCGTGCCGCAATATCCTCAAACTTTCACAAATAATAAAAAAAAAGAAGGAAAAAGGATTCTTATGTCATCAATGAAAATGACATTAGGTAATCAAGTCCGAAAGGCGTCCGAGCTAAAGACTTCAAGTGTGTCACGTGCACTATCCCCATCCGTCAGTTCGCACCGCCCCACTTAAATACAGTACAATGGCTTTTATCAAAAGGGGTTCATGAAACCATGACATTGAACCCCTTGCTGTTCTTTGTTTACTCACTAAATGCGTCTTTCTCTTTTTACTTTTTTTTTTTCGTCTTCAATTTCCATCAGCGGTTTCGCTGACGTATGACGACATTTCCGACCTTGAAGAAATTCTCTTCTTTTTTTAAAAAAAATAACTTTTTTTTAAGGTCACCGACATGAAAACGTCGTTTAATTTGGATCGTTAAATTATTAAAATGGGATGAGGAATCGGTTTTGCATGTACATTGAATCAACATTTGGCTAAACGCATATAAGCGTCACTGGGGAATCGGTCATGCACGAGTGAGATGTATTACGGACAGGATGTTAATTTCTTCATTATAACGTCCCGTAGCTCTAGGTTTAAATTTTGATAAGGCTTCTTGGTATTGGATTGTTCTAATTAACAGAAGGAGAAAGTAATTAGGGGTCGGTAAGAGCCGGAAAAATCCAGAGTGGTTGAGCCGGAACCAGAATGACAAAAATTAGGCACTATTGGCCTCAAATTCAACCTAAGTTAGGAATAAGACAGAGAGAGATGATAATGGGATGGGGGCGGCTCAGACGACAGTCGTTGATCATCAGTATGATCAACGCCGGCTTTAGTGGGCGGAGCATGTCCGAGTGCGTCCCCCGTTATGGACGATAAAGCGGGTTCTCGATGGACGCTATACAAGTCCTCAGCTCAGACCGGGAAAAGAATGTAACCAGAGATGCGGGTCAGACTGGCGGGCCACCTACCAGTAAAGAGCCATCTGCAGAAACATCAGTGTTTTGGCGATAGGGCTTCAGGTCTTGCAACGCCATCGATAGATCCCAACGATAGGGCTTTGGTCTTGATCTGTGGCTTATCCCGTACTAACCCCTAGAAACGTTGCAATAAAAAATGCAACAATGCTCATTTAATTTCGCTGAATTTCCTGTTGTCATGTGATTCTCCTAGATGATATTTCCCCCTTTCCCTCTTCTTCTATCTCTCTCTAGTACGCATTTCATTAATCACAACCCCAACCTCTGCGTAGTGGACATTGTTTATTGTTATTTCCCTTCCCTCCTCCCCTTTCCTCTAAATGCATAACTCCACGATACATTTCGCTTTCTTCTTCATAATCGATCAATTTTTTTTTTTGAAGTTTCAAATTTAAATATTAAAGAATTTCCCAAAGTACAAAGCACGTTTATAATATTATTGTATAACATTATCGTGAGTAATAATTCATAAAACCCCGTGCTGCAGGCGGGGGCGAGGGACCATTCTAAGAATAACACAATTGTTAGAATGAAGGGAAACGAAAAATCACCCTCCCGTTACACCCCCCCGCGCTGCCGACGTCGTCAACCCCCTATCCTTTTAATCAAACTCCCTCATCCCATTCTTTACCTATTATCCTCTTTTCCCAACCCTTGAAAACACAAGGCAAGGTCGTCAACCTTTTTTTCTTTTTTTTATTCCTTTTCCTTTGTTACCTTCATTTCGGTTGAGAAAGGAATTAGATTCCGTTTTCTAATTTGCGAAAAGTTTCTTCTCTACGCTTTCGGGTTTTATTCGAAATTATTGCCATCGTCGAGGATGATGAAAGAATTTTAAAAGGTTTTGCGGATTTCGTGTTTCGTTTAAATGGGATAGCTTTTCCCGTTGGGATTTTGAAGAAAAGGAAGCGGGAAATTTGGGATAGGAATGCTGAAAGTTGAAGAATGAGAAAGAGCGGATCGTATGTTTATTAAATGCTATGTTTGGGACTTGACAAGGTTCAGAGTTGTAAGAGCAGCTGGTGACTGATGGTGACTGGGAATCTGGGTCGGGGCAAGCCCTTGGTGCTTCCCGTTCCCCCGCAACAGAGAGTGTCCTTTTTTCTCTAAAAAATTTTTAGACTTGAAGCAAAAAAAGGTCTTCAGGTATCTGTGCAGTGCCCCTTGCTGTTAGCGCCTCCTGCGACCTCATCTCGCTACTCTGTTGTCCCTGCCCTGCTCAGAATTTTGGGAAAAGTCCGGAGGAGACTGGGATCTGATATAAACCGCGTAAGCGGCGGAGTGGATGTCAACGAATAAGGAACGTCAGGAGACTCGCTGCCTTCTGCCACAAACGTGATCAAGTTCAAGAGGCTGAAGTGGGTGGTGGGCCAAGTGGCACATGCTATACCTAAGAGGACTATGAAGACACTGCGTCGCAGCAGTATTATAGTGATCAATTAGCACTGTTCGAGTCGGCACTAGCTCCCATGAGCAACTCATGCGGAACCAGTCTTCACCTGAACAGTGTAGAGGATTATAATACTAGTGCCAAGCAGTCCTCACTGCTTCGCAGAGTAAGGCTATGGGAATATGCTTCCACAAGAGCAACCTGGGCTTTTTCCTTGCCAAGATTATGTTGGATGGACGAGCCGTACGCACTACTAGACCTTGCAGGTCTCTGTGGATCAAGACCAGAAGTTCGGAAATCATCTCTTAGTGGGTAAAAGTAGTACCAAGTAAGAGTTTCAGCTCACTGAGACCAAAACGTAGCGGTTAAGCTACAAATGGTTTTAGTGAATCCGACTGTACAAAGGTGGTGGACAAGTCTCAGACTTGGTGGCGGAGGAGCTTATTTCTGAAAGGCCAACACTTAATCAGATAGAATACCACACGAATCCTCTTACTACATGGGAAAATTTAAAAAAATCTATTGCTCCCAAAAATTAAAACTTCTTTTCTTCTCGGATCCTTCCACAAAACTCTACAAAAGCCTTGGTATGAATTAGATTATCAACTAAGAGGAGCAGTTTACGTTGGAACGTCAAACAACAGCCCTGAGGGTGTTAGAGGAAAACTTTCCTCAAAACATCACATTAGTTCTACATCCACGAAACTTGAAGAGATGCAGCATCCCCGAACAAACTTTGTGTAAACTTCTAGGAAATTGATGCTCAAAACTGTCACCCGCAGGTCTTAGAAGAATCCGCTGCTTTTTCACTCGAGATGACGTTTTTTCTTCATCTGGTCGGGATTTCCCTTTCCCCCCCTTCTACATAAAAACGAACGGGATATGAAAGAAGAATTTATCACGAAATAAAAAAAAAAACAACAAAGAGGAAAGAATGATCTAATTAGGGTTGGGATATAACGCGTATGCAACTGTATTGAATATTTATGGGTCTCCAAGAGTACGGTTCTTCTATTGATCGCCCAGGAAGCATGCGGAGTGAATCAAGACCCTAGAGAGAGGGCGAGTAACGGGAGAAGAGGAGGAGGAGGAAAGAGGAGGACAGGGAGTTCATTTAAAACTTTAACTTTCAAGGGGATATACTCTTTCATATTTACGCTATCGGTCTATTACTTACGCTTAAGGGGGTTTTATTTAGTTTTAACACAAATTCCGATCTATTTCGCCTCCGGACTAAATCCGGAGAATCCCGTTTTTTTTTATTTATAAAAAAAGAAGAGTTAATAAATTAGTTTAATGAAAGTTACGGTTAACCTCATAATTCTTGCATAAAGGTTTTGGGAGAATAATCTGCAATTGTCAGTAAAACAAAAGAATATAATAACCTTCGGTTGCTATTCTGGAAACTGGGGAATATTAAAGCAAGTCGGTCTAAGCGAGCCCGCCGGGGGGTTTTCGGGAGAGAGAGAGAGAGAAAAGTGTGGGTTGTTGGCAAGGGGGAGGTTATAGGGTGGAGGTAGACAGGTGAAGCTTTCAAAGTGCTATACAGGCAGGAAATTGAGGAAAAGTCTCTCTTTTCCCTCTCTCTCTTGCTTTTGATTTATATAATGATGCAAAATTATGATTACGTAAAAACCTCTGTTATTATTAAATATTTAATATTAATAGCGTTATGCATTACGGGTTAAAATGCACTTGATTTTAATTGTTTTGCGTTTCTTTCGTGGTCCAGTGCGTTTTTAGGTGAGGTGCTCATCAGTAAGAGAAGATATATGATGTGCGGAATTAAAGCTGAGCTAAATTGGGCCTAGCAGCTCTTTGTGCTTTGTGTTGAGCCTGCAGCAGCTAAGTGGCAATGAGCAGGTCATGTCGCCATAAAGGATCCGGGATCCGGATAGGTGGACAGCACGTGTGATAAGATGGAGACCTCGAGCGTCGGTATGTCGATTGAAGTTGTTGGTTGCAAAGAGCCCAAGACAAGGAAGTGGGGCAAAATTTGAGAGAGAGACCTTCGTTCAGGAGTGGACGGATACAGGTTGAAAGAAGAAGAAGAAGAAGAACAAGAAGAAGAAGAAGCTCTTTGTGATATGGGGACTTGCAGATGTTTGGCCTTTGAATAAAGCTAGGAAGTCGAGGTGCTAGGTGCTCTTCGAGATCAAGCGGCAAAGGCTTGAATATTTCGGCCATATTATTCGTAACGGGAAATATCGCCTTCTGCAGCTGGTGATGGAGGGGAAGACTGAAGGCAGGCGTAGACCGGGTCGGAGAAAAACATCCTGGCTCAAGAATCTAAGAGACTGGTACAGCCAAAATTCAGTATCCCTTTTTCGTTCGGCAGCCTCCAAAGTTAGGATCGGCATGACGATCGCCAATCTCCGACGAGGAGCGGGCATTTAAAGAAGAAGAAGAAGAAGAAGGAAGTCAAGCAGCACTTAGGGTCCAAAATACTTGGACGTAGCTATCTGAGCAGTCATCGATCAGATTCAGGACCTGAAGACAGAATAAAGGGCAGGAAATTGAAGCTATGGCCAAGAGGCCTCTATTTCACAACTGGAAATCTTTAGCTAAGCCCAAATGATATCTTAAGAACAGCTTGGAGGTCTCTACCCCACACCAAGAAGCTGAATGCTAAGAAAGGTTAAATTTGGGGCCAATGTCGAAGGTCTTAGAAACTCAGAAACTCAAAGCCATCAGTCAGACCGCAGTCAACGCCCAAAAAACTTCCATCCAATGCTAAAAATGTCGCAGGAAGCACAAACCTGAACCCACACTAAGGCTAAAAGCTCCATGGTCAGTGGACGACCACGTTCAGACCCAAAAAACTTTTAGTCAAGGCTAAGAAGGCAGCAGCTCAAAGAAAACTCCTAATAGAATTTTCAACAAGCCCGAGAGATCCGCAATTAAGCTCAAAGTTTCTTAGCCAGTAACAGAAAAATTTATTAAGAGTAGGAGTATGCTTATCAGCGTTAAGAAACTCTCTCTGACATCCAGAGACTTGTGGCTATGAATAACCTTACAAGACAACTCAGATTCTATCAGTGACAGAAGCCGATTTTTAGCCTCCCTTGTTTTCCCCAATTTTCGGCCAAACACACCCCGTAACAAGTGATGACATCATCAATCCAGCATCCGAACTCTAAAATTTCAAACGAAAACATCCCGATCCCCAAAAATTCCAAACAAGGTCTTCATACCAAATAACATGACCCTTAAATCACCCCTCTGGGTAATGAAAAGGATCTCAGAGAATTTCGAATTGGGAAATAGAGATTAGAGAGAAAAGCGAGGACGAAGAGATGATGAAAAGATAAAGATCACGTGATCCTCACTGAGCATGCCTTTCAAAACAGAAGTTAACCGATTCCGTATGAAAACATTGTTTTTATTGATTTTCAGTCGAGAATGCAGGGGAAATGTCTCACAAAAGCGAGTTCGTCCAAGGGGAAGAAATGGGGAGTTTTTGATTTACATTTCCCTGCACGCGAGCGGAATATTTGAGCTTCTGCATTCTTTATACCCTCTCTTCGTCTTTTTACTTTTATTATTCATACATCATTCTCAATTTTCCAACGTTGTTCCTTTTTCCTCCTTCTCCTCTATCTCTCTCCTTCACGTGGAGAATAAAGTCGCAAGTTTTCCCTATCAATTTCCTTATCGTTTCCGAATTCCTATCGTGACTTGACCTTCAACCTATATTGTAATTTTCTTTTTTTCAACGTGAAAAAAAAAATAAAACTTTCGATATTGGATGTTGAATTCTCTGACACCGAACCGCCACAGGCTGATGATATTGAACCGAATTGACATTTCTGGGCGGTTGCAGGTCTTACGTTATACGTGAAGCCTGAAAATTCCCAATAAGATTCATATCACGTTAAGACTGGTCAAGGCAAGATGAATGTACAACGCTTCGAAGCGACAGTTTGATTACCAGCTATGCCGGTTCCTAAGCGGTTGATTAAGAGTGGGATGTAATATTAAATTCCGTACGGTCTTTCATTTTAATTCGGTTGCATTGGCGTTGAGCCAGTTGCAGGTGTCCTCTTTTGTTCCGTTCGAACATTCAACTATTAATTGGGTGTTAGCAAGGAATTCGGTCAAAAATAGAGAGCGCAGTACGATGAATTATTTGGAAGTTCTGGTTTTTCAATGGGGATCACCAAAGCATCTCTGGAAATATATTGATAAACTATCAAAGATGTGCAGAATTTTTATTCTTCACACTGATGAGTATCAAAATCAGTTATCAAAATATTCTGTTCAGCAAGAAAAATTTATCAAAAGATTTGTTCGACTACAAAAATTCTGGAATATGTTGTTCGACTACAAAAATTCTGGAATATGTTGTTCGACTATAAAAATTCTGGAATATGTTGTTCGACTATAAAAATTCTGGAATATGTTGTTCGACTACAAAAATTCTGGAATATGTTGTTCGACTATAAAAATTCTGGAATATGTTGTTCGACTACAAAAATTCTGGAATATGTTGTTCGACTACAAAAATTCTGGAATATGTTGTTCGACTATAAAAATTCTGGAATATGTTGTTCGAATACAAAAATTCTGGAATATGTTGTTCGACTACAAAAATTCTGGAATATGTTGTTCGACTATAAAAATTCTGGAATATGTTGTTCGACTATAAAAATTCTGGAATATGTTGTTCGACTACAAAAATTCTGGAATATGTTGTTCGACTACAAAAATTCTGGAATATGTTGTTCGACTACAAAAATTCTGGAATATGTTGTTCGACTATAAAAATTCTGGAATATGTTGTTCGACTACAAAAATTCTGGAATATGTTGTTCGACTATAAAAATTCTGGAATATGTTGTTCGAATACAAAAATTCTGGAATATGTTGTTCGACTACAAAAATTCTGGAATATGTTGTTCGACTATAAAAATTCTGGAATATGTTGTTCGACTATAAAAATTCTGGAATATGTTGTTCGACTACAAAAATTCTGGAATATGTTGTTCGAGTACAAAAATTCTGGAATATGTTGTTCGACTACAAAAATTCTGGAATATGTTGTTCGACTATAAAAATTCTGGAATATGTTGTTCGACTACAAAAATTCTGGAATATGTTGTTCGACTATAAAAATTCTGGAATATGTTGTCCAAGATCCAAGATGGTCGCCAATTCCCGTCACTGGAAGGCGCTGTAAGAAGAACGCGTCTCATTGCATCCTATTAATCACATCTGCCAGCAAATTGTTTCATTTCTAAACCGATCTCGCAGGCTTGGGTTAAAATTTAATATCCCCATTGCACTGGTTTGATTGGCGAGTTTGATGGTTAGGGTCATCATTCGCTCTCTGGGTTTCCTTGCCCACTTTGATGGGAAATAAATGTATTCCTGAACATTTTCCATGACTAAATTTTGCTTGCCCTCTGAATAAATTACCCCGCGCCGCTATTTCGAATTTTTTTAATATTTTCCTCTAAACAATTTCAACCAACAACTCCGAAACTATTCTACATTAAAAGCTGATTAGATCTTACTCAGGAATTAGATAACCATTTGGACTTTCAATAGCGGTCTTATCTCATTTTGTAAATACTTGATCGCGAACTCGGTATTGAATCGATAACCTAATTTACTCAATTTCAAGTGTCTTATTCATAGCACAATGCTATTAATAGAGTATTTAAAGAGCTTATTTAACCTAAGATCGGTTTCCGAATGTAAAATCCCCCTCCACACCCGGCCAGATTACATCGAACGAAAAATATCCCGCGTTATATGAAAACGTAAACAACTGAAAAACTCATTGTGAAAGTAATTTAAAATCGGCAATAGAGAAAACATTTAATAAAAATTCCATGCCAGATCTCCAGGAAACAGCATTCAGCGAACACGAAAGGTTGAGTTATTGATTTTGACATCGCCCAACAACCACCTCATCAAAAGCCTCTCCCCCATTCCACCCGTTTTCGTTCGTTTCGCTTTATCCCCATTCCTCACGCACTCCGATCCTCAAAGGATTGCAATTTTACAACCCGCAGTCCCGCACAATTTAAAGGGTGGTTGGGCGGTTCCAAAGCGAAAACGGAACAAGACCTTTTAATTTGATTAATAATAATTGTCAGTTATATTTTTCGTTTTTAAAACATTTTAAATGTCATTGTCCCTTTATCGATTTTGGTATTAGGCTAAAAGGTGTTTAGTGGATTATGTTAGAGATAGATGCGATGATAGATAAATCTGGGTGAGATTAAGGCTGTATGTTATTAATATAATGGATGGTTTTAGCTGAGAACGTGGGGCATGCACGTGTTGTGGGAAGTGAAACAGCTGATGAAGGAGTTGAGAAAGGTGCGGATGTAAATAATTCCGGAATGAGGTACTTAATTTTGGCACTAACGAAATGATTTTAGGAATTTTAGTAGCTAAGGTCACCTATTGTCACCTACGGCTGTGAAACTTGGAATCTGACCGTCCGTGCACAACAGAGGCTGTTGACTTTTGAGAATAAGGTCCTACGTCGGATTCTTGGGCCTAAGCGGGATCCGCTTACGGGGCGCTTGCGTATGCGATCAAATGAAGAAACCCGAAGGCTTACCGGCCAGCCCTTGATTACTGGTATAATCAAGTCGCATAGGCTTCGGTGGGCGGGGCATGTCGCGCGGGCGCCGCCGACGCGGTATATGCGTCAGGTCCTTGACGGGAGGCCTACTAGTCCCAGGCCTCAAGGCAGGCCACGGCTTCGATGGGAGGATAACGTGTCAGCAGATGCGGGTCGGCTGGGGATCCCTGATTGGAGGGTTTCGTGCCAGGATAGGTCCGCCTGGCGAACGATCTCGGATGCGGCAATAGGGCTTCAGGCCCTGTAAATGCCATAGTTAGTTAGTTTTAGTAGCTAAGGAATAACGCTTTAAAAAGATGAGGAAGTCAAGGTAACTTATCAGATTTTTGGGGATTGTCGGTGACCTCTAGTTGCGGTTAACGGGTCGTGCGGCAAGTGCACATCAAACCTTGATACTAAGGCAAATTCTGGATGGACGCTCTACAAATTCTAGATCTCGAGAAAGACCTTGTCTTCGCTGGAAGGAAAACGTATTTACGGAACGAATCAGTTGAGTGTCACCGACTGGCGTGCACGTTCCCAGGCATAGAGTAGTGTGGCTCTTGTGGTGTGACGGTACGTAGCTTCGTATTCTCGGAATCTCTACAGTTCATTTTTCCCACTTTTGGCGTCTTTCCGTTTTTCAGTCTCTATATAACTTTGTAAAACTCTATCTAATATTTTTTTTCGGTATTTTCAACTTTCGTTTCGTAAACTTATGCCAAATTTATATAAGAAATATAACCAAAAGAAGAAGATACGTGGTCGGAATTTTCATAAACGCTTGCGGGTTTGTCATCCTGCTTGAATCAAATTAAAGATCATTGGTATTAAAATCTTGGCACCGCTCGGAATAATAAAATGACGGAAGTTTTATTCATGAAAAGTGACATTATTTCCTCCCAAGTTGAATGGCTTCGGGTTTTATAGGTGGGCATGTCGAGATTTTTTCGGACTAGTTTCTCCTTTTTCAATTCTTTCACGGACGCAATTTGCCTAATGTCTACTTTAACTATCTTTGAAATTTCCAAACTTCATATTGTTTCCTGAATCATCTTTTAAAGTAAGTAAAGTAGCTATTAGTAATCTACCCGTGCCTGTACAGCGCCAGTGTTCAATTCAATGAACTATGTGCGCACTATTGGTCACTTTTCAATTTATAATATCTTAAACCAAGAGTCAATGATAATTTAACACTTAACAAAGTTCCGAGTCGAGTCAGATAAGTTTAAGCAAACAACCGCTATTAATTATTACGAATATGGAGTAACGGTGACCGCAAGGGCCGGAAGGGATTCGGCAGATCCATTCTACGTTTGAAAATTTCAAAGGGGTTTGCTCTTGATACCGGGGTGCTTATACTAAGGAATATTACCCTCCGGGGGCTTTTTAAACTCGTTTTCATTCAAAACAAAATTCATCCCTATATATAATTTGTCCATAAGCATAAAAGTCAGGGAAATTCTCCTTTTTTTTATTAATTTGATGAAAGGTTAAAAGGAGAAAAAAAAATGTCAATTTTTCCGGTAAAAAGAGATAAATGAAATAAAGAAAAAAGATATCAACCAGGAAATGACAACGGGATTCCGAGAAATGGAAACGAGAAGGCAGGCGAGGGTAAAACCATAATGTTGAAGAAATTGGGCTTTTCTCGAAAGTTGTTTCGACCTTTCATTCGCAGACAGATTCTTGACCCGACTATAATTCAAAACTTTTTTATTTTATTCGATGGAATCAAGACACGAAAAGGGAAAATATTCCATGCAGTCGGTTGAATCTTTGAAAGTTTGGGAAGAGGATGTCAGTTTTGACTCTTCGTTATTTATTGTTTTTTTTTACCATGCAGTGGAAAATTTGAAAATTTCCAAAGCACGGGCTTCTTGTTGTGGCTTCAGGCACATTGAATGTTCGTTTAGGAGAAAAGTCGTGGTCTCTCGTTAGACCAAGTTTAAATTGAACAGTGACTTATTCGTTTAAGTTTACTGCTATATCTAGTAAGATCAGCGGTCCAAAGTTTGAGCCCTGCAGTTCCTTAGACCTCTTTTGCCCCATTTGAAGGCGGAAGGGGGCGTATACAAGGCCCTGTACGGCCACAGGGCAGGCCTAGGATGAGGTGGATCGATAACGTTCGTCAGGATGCCCTCTCCATGGGATTCACGGCCTTGGATAGCGGTCAGTGGGGGAATTTGGTGGAGGCGGCGGTAGGGCTTCAGGCTCTCTAGTGCCAGCCGTAAGAGTGAGAGGTCCTTCGGGGTGAAATTAAGAGGCGTAGCAACCACCTCTGCAGTTCACTGAGTTGCAGGGACATCTGCATTGTTCTTTGAGTAGAAAAATAATTCTGCAAATAGTATACTAGAAAAAAATGAGAAAGGGGCCTGAAATCAACATTTAGCAGGAGGGCCCATCTGGATATTTCTACACTACCAGTGAAATTACACGGCTAACATGTTTGTTGACATGTTCTTCAACCTTCTGTCATGCACTCCTCTCCTAAAATTGCGGTCCTCTGCTCTTCAGAGCCAATCTCTTCCTCCAATCTTGATGACATTGTTTAACCATTTCTTCTGAAGTCGACTTTTGCGTCTTGCCGATTGCCTTAGTCTCATTGCCGGATTGTCTTGGTATCCCTTCTCTCAACATGGCCCCACTTCACCTCAGTAATAAGTAGTGGTCTACGAATCTTGTCAGTGAAGATGTTAAATCATCAGGAACCGAAAAATGACAATGTACAAGTTTTTTCTAGATGAGTAGTTCGTCTTTCAGGAAGTTCAATCTTACAGTCTTATAAAAATCGATTAGCTAACTTGTTAAGTAGCCAAAACAACCCCCTTCAAACTTTGTCGTGCGCCTTTGACCATGCCCTGCGGCCCTCTGCTCTTCAGAACCAATCTCTTCCTCCGATCTTGATTTCAGTTTCAGTTTCCGGATTTTTCTTTCCAACTTACCCGAGTAGATTCGTTGTATCCCACAATACAAGCCGTATACCATTGAGTGGTACCTTCCGCTCTGTACACCTCAACCCGGTAACCAACCAAAACACTCGGAGTAGTCAAAAGAATCCTCTGACCATCCTGATATTCCAACCACCTCCTTACGGCGGTTACAACTTCAGGATAATCCCGAATCCCCGGGATCTTTTGATCGAAATCCTGAAACAAAAAAAACAAAAATATAACAGTAACAAAACAAGACAACTGGACGCTGACTAAACCTCTACAATCCCATAAAACGTTTCCAGAGTGAGAGAGAGAAATAAAACGGGGGGGCAAGAGCAACTCAGGATGAAAAAAAAAAAACTTTCCCCGTTATTAAAATGAGATACCCCTTGTTGTTATGACGTAATGTTGCCTGAATTCATAATAACTTTTCACAAACTTTGAGTTTCCAACTGATTATCCCATGGTAGGCTGAGCTTTCGCCATAAACTTTCTAATCAAACTTTTATACATTTGTTTTGTTGTTCTTCGAGCTCAACTTCGATGATATTCCATCTCAGAGACGACTCTAAAAATGATAAAAAAAAAAAACTTTTCTTTTCGAGCTTTTCCTTGAGTCGTTAATTAGTTTCAGGCGCCTTCTAGAAATGTTGTCGCAAAGTTTTTCTCTCCCTATCAAACAGCTTAAAGCGGATACGATTTTTTAAGATTTCGAATTTTAAAATTTTAAATCGCGGTTTTGGAAATAGGAAAAGTTCATTAATTATTATAAAACCTGCCAATTGTCGACGCGGATTCCGTTGGCAGAAATCCTTTTGTTTTCCTAACCGAAGCCAGATTGTAGTATGAATTTTTGGCAAGGACAAATGGCAAATTCATAACAATAAAATAATTCATTCATTCATTGGTATTTAATTTTAGCAAAGCACGTTCCAAAGAAAATTAAGATTTCTTTTAATGCAACGGGTTTTTATTTAACTACGTGGGATGGATGTAATAGTATTTTTTTTTTTTTATTATTGTTTGTCAGGATAAAAATGGAAAGTATTTGATGGTTTTTGTTATTATTGCCAAAAGCAAAAATATTGGATAAATATGTTGGAAGTGTTTTAGGAATGAATGGAAATTTCTAAGAATAAAAAAAAAATCTTGAAAAGACTTAACGGAGAAAAATAATGTTAAACTGAGCTTAGGATATTTCTCAAGATGCTAAAAAAAAAGGGTCAAGGATTTTTTTCTAAGAACTGTAGCAAAAACTTAGTAATGATGAGAAAAAATGGACCGGTTTTTAAAAAATTTTCCATGACGATAAGAGAATTTTTAGGCAGCTAGCTTGAAGGTCTAAGAACGTTCAACAGTATTTTTGGAAATAAGTAGAGCCAGAAATATTCTTTGGGGTTTAGTAGGAGTAGGACCAAAAGATTTTTGGATAGTCGAACAGGTTTCTAAAGCAGTGGTCAAACTCCATTCCTCCAACCAACATTTTTAGAACTTTCAGAATTATTTTTAGTCGAACAAGATTTTCAGAAATTTTATAATCGAACAGTTTTTTTTAGAATTATTCTTAGTCGAACAAGTTCTTTCAGAATTTTTATAGTCGAACAAGTTTTTTCAGAATTTTTATAGTCGAACAAGTTTTTTCAGAATTTTTATAGTCGAACAAGTTTTTTCAGAATTTTTATAGTCGAACAAGTTTTTTCAGAATTTTTATAGTCGAACAAGTTTTTTCAAAATTTCTTTCTGTAGACCAAATCTTTTGATAAATTTTTATAGTTGACCAAATCTATTGATAAATTTTTCTAGTCGACCAAATCTTTAATTAAATTTTTCTAGTCGACCAAATCTTTAATTAAATTTTTCTAGTCGACCAAATCTTTAATTAAATTTTTCTTGTTGACCAAATCTTTAATTAGATTTTTCTTTTTGACCAAATCTTTTGGTAATTTTTTGTTTTTAAATAAACTCAATCAACTTAGTTAATGCGGGACTAGAAACTTTATCTATAAGTTTGAGACAGAAAATGTCAAAAACTATGATCTAAATTCCAGCAACATTTTTGGATACGAACTTAATAAAAAACCCGTTTGGAAAATTTTAAATTGAAAAAGGGCTAAACGAAGATAAACAAAGAATTGTATTATTTTATATAAAGGAATTATCAGGCTAAAGGGGGTAAATCTTAAACAAAGTTTTTTGACTCGAGTTTGAAAGTTTTCTTTTGTTATAAAAGTTTGTTGCTGAGAAAGAACCATCGTATTCTTTGAAAGCTTTCATAAAAGTTTTCCCCCTCATTTTCCTTTTATTTTTCGTGGACTAGGCCAAGCCCGTTCTCTAAAGAATCGGTAAACATGAATCATGATAAACTTTTCGTTTAGGCCGAATGTTCGTGGTTTTTTTTTCTCTTCCAATGGAATTTTTTACTCAGCTCGTGATATCATTTTTTTTTTAAATCGGGTGCTTTATTATTCCTCCTTGAGGAGGAAAAGAATGAATTAAGAAGTATGAATGATCGCACGCTCTTTCCAAGAATATTTTGGTAAGGAGCCAATCTGTTTATGCAGAAATCGAGTTCGAAAATATAAAAGGGGAAAAAACGAAGCGTATAAATTACGGGGAAATACGATCATTTAAAAATAAATAGTTGTTTTTTTTTTGTTTGTGTAATACGCGTTGCCGGGTTTTAAGCGTGGGTTTAATTATGTATATAGCGAACTAGACCTTGAATGTTTGTCTCTTGAAAAATGTTTTTTTAATCATAATCCCGTGTAGTGTTTGCGGAATTGTTTAACCGTTTCTATACGATGCTTGCAGCCATGTGACATAATTATCTCTTTTTCTAATCTGCT
Source organism: Liposcelis brunnea (assembly GCA_023512825.1). Lineage (NCBI taxonomy): Eukaryota > Metazoa > Arthropoda > Insecta > Psocodea > Liposcelididae > Liposcelis > Liposcelis brunnea. The sequence goes on from CM042073.1 coordinate 17,035,189, forward strand.
GGCGCCCTTTTTATTAATTTTATCAAAGCGGGAATGATTTTTAGAAGTTCCGTAATGCAAAATCTGAATATAATGTCGTTTAAGTTGGAGACAAGAAGTCTACAGCGGTTTTTTCCCCTAGTCAGCGTGAGAATAAATTAGTTGAATTAGAATTTAATCTGGAAGTTTCTATGTTAACAAATCATTTTGGCGAAAATTCGTCTTTTTTGGGGATAATCCTTTTTAAATGAAGCAGGTTTTGAAAAAAAAAAGTCCACTCATAAAGACTGATGCTCTGATGAGTTTTTTTTTTAAATTCGGTTACTTTTTTCAAATACAAAGGGATTTTCCCATTAACAGAAAAAATCCAGTGATCAAATTCCATTCGTTCCCAGATTTTTATTTTTAAAGGGGAAACATTTTTACAGGGACTTTATACAATTAAAAAAATTTTCTGGTCAGTTTTCATTTTTTTAAATTTTTTGCCTTGAAGTAAATTCTTCAAAACTTATTGTCAAACAAGTTTTTTCAATGAATTTTTCTGCTGAAAAAATCTTTTAATTATTTCTCTATTCGACTAAATCTTTTGATTATTTTTCTATTCGACTAAATTTTTTGATTATTTTTCTATTCGACTAAATCTTTTGATTATTTTTCTATTCGACTAAATCTTTTGATTATTTTTCTATTCGACTAAATCTTTTGATTATTTTTCTATTCGACTAAATCTTTTGATTATTTTTCTATTCGACTAAATCTTTTGATTATTTTTCTATTCGACTAAATCTTTTGATTATTTTTCTATTCGACTAAATCTTTTGATTATTTTTCTATTCGACTAAATCTTTTGATTATTTTTCTATTCGACTAAATCTTTTGATTATTTTTCTATTCGACTAAATCTTTTGATTATTTTTCTATTCGACTAAATCTTTTGATTATTTTTCTATTCGACTAAATCTTTTGATTATTTTTCTATTCGACTAAATCTTTTGATTATTTTTCTATTCGACTAAATCTTTTGATTATTTTTCTATTCGACTAAATCTTTTGATTATTTTTCTATTCGACTAAATCTTTTGATTATTTTTCTATTCGACTAAATCTTTTGATTATTTTTCTATTCGACTAAATCTTTTGATTATTTTTCTATTCGACTAAATCTTTTGATTATTTTTCTATTCGACTAAATCTTTTGATTATTTTTCTATTCGACTAAATCTTTTGATTATTTTTCTATTCGACTAAATCTTTTCATAATTTTTTCTTGTCGACCAAATCTTTACATAAATTTTTCTTGTCCTATCAGTTTTTTCTTTTTTCAAATGAAAATAAAAATATTATATATCAAATAAATTCTAAAGAAATTCTACGAGCACAGAAAAATTTTGAAGAAATTTCTTGAAAAGTTAATAATGAACACCTCAAAAATTCAGGATGAACTTTCTTTCTCAAGAAAATATTCATCATAAAATTTTCACGGTTTGTGAAAAAAAAGACTTTTATAGAGAAAATTCGTGAAAACAGGGATCTAATTCGATCTCTGAAAATCCAAACCTACCAAAAAAGGTTGTATCCGTGTGTAATCCCGGAAAGCAAGTTCTCGATCTGCCAAAAATTCGACGGGCTGAAGCTGTGTTTTCATATCAACCGAATCCACTAAAGCCGTGAAGCTCTGAAAAGAAAAAGACAAAAAAATAAAAATCCAAGTAAACCCTTTTTAAAATATTCATTCCTAAGCAAAACCAACGGAAATGACTAGTGGGGATTAATATCATGAAACTTTATGAAAGAGGAAATAATACAAAGTAATCTATTAGACTATTAGCATTATAAGAGGAAAAGAGAGGGAGGAAGAAAAATGACAGTTTTAATAGTTTTAGAAGAGTCATCAGCGAACCGAGAACTCAAAAGAAAAAAAACGAATTATTTTCGAGTGAAACGGAATTAAGGATGTTGAAGATTTGCCTAATCCGATTTTTTTTTCCACCGGAAGGTTAAGATTTTTTATTCATAAGCCTAAACAATATCATTCATGATTATCGTACTGACATTTGATTAGGGAACGTTACGCAATATTATATTAAAATGTAACTCGGGCTATGTCATTTTTTATGATTTAAAGGTCAATTAAAATGTTCCTTAATCGAGCGATTAGCTAGTTTACATCTTTAAGGTGTGAAATGTTTATTTGGTTGCTGAAGGATATTTCTTCGGGTTGAAAGTCCGTAGGAAGCCATTTCTAGCTCTCAACCTGAGGACTAAATTTATGCAGCAACCCTGGCTAATTTTTGGCTAAATATTATTTTCCCTGTCAAGTGCTAAAAAAAGCACGTAAAGGAAAAATTCCAATTTAAAAATGTTTCCGTGACAATAAATGCATGAAAATATTTTCCTCGAAGACAAGAATAGATTTTCACTACATTGCAGAAAATAAACTTTTCAGCGATATTAAGATAATTTATAAACAAACAAACATTTTCCTTTAAAATTAAACCCGACTTTTCTCCCACATATAAAATCTGTCAGGGTCAATTGGAGGTTTCATAAAACCAGCAAGCCAGACCTTTTAGTTCCCTAAACTTTTCTTAAAATTGAACATGACAGGTTCCTTCCATTTTCGAAATATTATAATAATAATAATTTCTCCTTTGTTTGTCTTTCATGCGGGTATTTTTAAGAGAAAATAATGTGTGAATGTGTTTTTTTTTTTTTTTGTAAACTTACCAGAGCTGGCCAGACTCCCGTCGAATTCGAAGACGAGTACGGGTCGATCCGATCAGACCATACGAGATCATCCTCAACCATAAAAAGATGGAAAAGTGAATCTTTGTATATGCTGATCCATTCTCTTCGATGCCATTCTACGTCATCATATTCGACTAAAACCTAAAGCAAAAGCAAAAAAAAAAATTAATTTGGGGCTAATAATTTGGTTTAGTCAAAAGCGATTTGAAGAGGGCAATAGCAGGCTAAGAATTGGCTTGAAAAAAATTTCAAGGAATTCATGAACGTGAAGAAATATTTTTTTTTGAAATTTCTGAGGTTTGGAAAAATTTTTACATAATTTCGGAGATCAAAAAAAATTTGAAAAAAAATTTTTAAGAACAAAAAAAATTTGAAAAAAAATTTTTAACAGAAAAAAATTAAAAAAATTTAAAAAAATTTCTTGAGCAAGAGAAAAATTTTTGAAAAGATTCTTCAACCCAAAAAAATCCAGAAAAATTTCTAAAAATTTTTGAGCTTGAAAAAATTTAAAAAAAAATCCCGGAGGACATAGAAAAGAATTCTAAAAAAATTTCAAGATTTCAAATTTCAAGATTTCAAATTTCAAGATCTGCAAGAGCCATTAAGCTGTTTGGAAAGCCTTCCCTGACCCCTTCACCCCCACCCCCTGATTATTACTACCCATCAAATAGATATATCTTGGCCCTAACCGAATTAAAATTCATCAATACTTTTACTTTTTAACTTTTTCTCTTCGAAAATTTTTTACTTTTCATTTTAGCCGTCGCCCTAGTTTCCCCGACCAGATTAATATTTCCTCCCACTCTCATCTCATTCCACTATTTTATCTCTTCAGCTTTTTCCTATTTCCGATAAAACATCATCACGACACAAAAATAAACTCGCCCTAGCGTTAATCTCTTAACCTCTCCGTAATGTAATTCAATTTTTTTCACATGGTTATTTTTCATTGTTCCGTCGTCGTCGCTGCCGTTATTTAAGTGATAAAATTAATTTACATTAATAATAACAAACGAAACAAGCGACTGTTTTATTTTTAGACAGGACAATAAGTCTCCCCGTTCACTAATTGAATTTTTTTTCTCTCCACTTCTCTTTCCCTTTGTCCTCTCTCTCTCTCTCTCTCTATCTCCCATAAAAACGACATCTTACCCATTGTTCTCAGTTAAAATCATTGATAATTAAATCATTAATAATCCTCAGCATAATATCATGACCCGCATAAATTTAATGTTTAGCCTTTTCGAGATGACAAGTTGTATACATACGCGGACGGTTTTGCATTTTGCTATTAACATACCTTGGAGGAATGCCAATAAAATAACGTGTGTTTTGTACACACATCTCCTCTAGATAGAGGATCAATAAAAGACCTTGTACTGTATATATCATAATAAAGAATGCACGATTTATTTTATTATTATTATAATATTTTTTTAGTCATTTTGATGGCCTATATATTCATAAGCGCCAGAGAAATGACATGATTTATTCAACTTTGATTAAACGTTTTTTGTGAGTTTTTTGGAAGAAAATATGAATTCGTAATGAGCTTATATGAATGAATTTTTATAACGAAAATCCTTGAACAAGGGCCGAAAATGATATATACAGTCAGTGAATTTTAAATTGTAAAGTGAAAAATGAACGTGTGCGCCTTGTACGGGTCACTTTTCCCGCTGCGCAGTTCGTTGTGATGAACAAAAAGGTGAGTTGCTGGATGTATAATCAAAAAGTTGCATTGGTAATTTTTTTTGAAAGAATTAAAGCGGTAGGATATTGCTTTACGGTTCCAGTCAGTTTTGGAACCATAATTTTTACTTTTAAAAAAAATTCCACACATCAGGGGGCACCAATTCACTGAAATCTTGGGGGGAGGGACGGCAAAAACTCTTGACATTTAAAGAAAGGCTAAAATTCATGCAATGCTTAGCTTATGGAAGCTAAAATCCTTGGCTACCCGACCCCCCAACTAACGCCCCTGCCTTAGATACGTGTTTTGCACAAACTGGCTTAGGGTCTTCTTAAATTTTATTTAAGAAGAGGGTATTTAGACCCTGAGAGACCCTGAAGGTCCGTGTTTAGATCCTGAGAGACCCTTCAGGTCTATATTTAGACCCTGAGAGACCCTTAAGGTCCATGTTTAGATCCTGAGAGACCCTTAAGGTCCATATTTAGACCCTGAGAGACCCTTAAGGTCAATCTTTAGACCCTGATAGACCCTTAAGGTCCATATTTAGACCCTGATAGACCCTTAAGGTCCATATTTAGACCCTGAGAGACCCTTAAGGTCCATGTTTAGATCCTGAGAGATCCTTAAGGATGCTGTAGACCTCGACCTTGCCGGTGGAAGACCTGATCGTAAGAATCTCTCCTGGTTGCGGAATATCCGAAATTGGACCGGGTTAACCGCAGAGGAGTTATTCCGCATGGCCGCCGATCGTGAAAGATTCAAGGAGCTCGTCGGATCGATCGCGTAAGCTCGTGTGAGAGCAGAGCACCCCCAAAAAAAGGCCTGTCCAAAGAATTCTTTGCGCCCTTAGGCAAAACTAAATCTGGGTGCCCCTTTCTTCGGCTCTTTATTTTGGATTGCGGCGCCTTTGGCCGTTGCTCACGATGCCTTTATGATTTGGACACTCCTGAAGTCCCCCTTCAAAAAATACTCCCCTATTAAACTTCCACTTTGGGCAGCCTCCTCGGTACAGAAAACAGGAAACGGTTGCAAAGTAAATTAACGACCCAATTTATAACCCTAAACTTTACATTAAAAGCTCACTAAATATTAAAACTTTTCGGAACCTAAATCCACTATCTGTTTCCCTCGACGAGACAAAAGTTTCACGGTTAATAGTTCTCTAATTCCCAAAGCATTAAACAACACAAAAGAATCATAGCGCCAAGCACACACCTTGAATCTCACTTAATTGCCAATAACTAAAAATCACGCGCCACACTACAAAAAAAAAAAATTTAACATTCACGAAAATGGTATACAAATGTGACCTTTTACGTCATGTACGAGATTTGTTGTCTTATGGAAGTTGGATAAAATAAGGAGAAAACAAAAAAGTTAAAAAAAAAAAATTAAGAGAACATTGTGGGAAGTGACAAATGGTCTAAACGTTTCGATGTCACAGACCTGTAGACCTATTGTTAGCGCCTGGGTTTTTTTTATTTATTGTCTCTAAAAGAACCGATCGGACCTGCAAGGACAACAATGCATTTCGGGGTCTAACAAAATAAATTAAATAAATAAATTACGGTAACCTTTTTTTTTATGGGAAAATTTTTGTTAAAGTGGCATTTTTTTTAAAGCAATAAAATCACGGTACGAATTTTTCTAACCTAACCTTAACCATAAAGCTTTTTAATTAAACCGTGAAGGTAACTTAAAACCATTAAACGGGTACCAGACGGCGATAAAATCGGTCAAAAATAACTTCTTAAAAAAGATTTACATCACCGAAGTCGTCATGCGATCACTTTAAATAAACCATGTGATTTGTAACGGCAATAGGTCGTTTTAGTTCCTTATAATAACCATCAGGCGGCAGCATCTTACTGTATTGTCCGTGACGTCACAAACGATAATCATGGCCGCCGAGTGGTAACGCCTACATATCCCTCACAACCTCTCAACAACCAACACGATATTCCTCATCATCCCCGATTAAATTTCCCGAATTCCCAAATATCCAAAAACTAATGATTCGAATTTAAATCAACATCAGTTAAAATTAAAATCCCCATGGGGAAATCATCGAATCAACGAAATTACTAAAATCAAACGAGTCGGATCGTTGTGAATATAACGACCGCGCCTTTTTTTAAACGTGAAAACCCGACCGGATTGCTATGACAACAAGAAACACATGGTATGGATCGGCCATTTTGAATACGAAATTATTCAATACGAAAACAAGTGTCTTCGGGAATGTTCGGGTAACAAGCCGAAGATTCACGATCCCTGACTCGCAGGAGTGAGTCAGTAGTGGCAAGGAGGTCAAGTGATTGGAACGAACGACTGTGAACGATGCCACGCAACGAAGCATTACAAACGGGAAATCGATGTTTTTGTTATGATTATATCAAAGTCATGACATTCATTTTGAACTGTATTTAAGGGTTGCAAGTCCATGGGAATTGCCTGCGAAAATAATTATTGGAAATTGCTTTAACGCTAACAGGTGGCCTGCACGTTTTTAAACTGATTTGGTCAAGGTTCCTGATTTTTTTCTGTTCAGTCTTTCGTGGATGCAATTATGGTTTCGACAGAATTTTTTTGATAGAAAAATTTTGGAGCAATGACCGATGAGGTATCTCTGTAGTTAAGCAACTTTAACCTGATGAACATTTTTGGAAAATGCACGGCTAAATTAAAAGAGTCTGGAAAAGTTTTAGTCATTACGAAAATTGAACACCGTATCATGGCGACTTCCACACGAAGAATATTTGGCAGCCAAGATGATACACACCACTTTCTATTAAAGAACATTCTTGGACAAACACGCAGCGATCACTGTGTGAAAGTTTCTTTTTTTCATGAATCTGAATGGAATGGGCGATTCACCATCATGGCTGCCGAATATTCTTCTTGTGGCATAGCAGTCGCCATGACACTTAATATGGCGTTCAATTTTTGTTATGGCTAACAGTTTGCCAGTTGTTAATTTAGGGTCACTAGCGGTCACCACCAACTGAATTATAGGATTAAGCGACTGAAGCCACAGTTTTTGAGTTATGTGACACTCAATGAAAATTATGATCTTTTACACCTAGATTGAGGGACACCGGAGACCGGGCAGAAGAAAAACTTAGTTGCTCAGAAATTAAAGAATTGGTTTAGATTCCACCTCCCTCTTCCAAGCTGGAATGCTCCAATGCACATCCCTCTTCCAATGCAGCAAGGTATGCTGGTGAAGAAAGTAGCTCCACCAGCATAGCTATAGCTGTAGCTATGATAGTGCAAGTTGCACCAAATTTTTTGGGGGGCAGTGAAAGTTGCTCCAAAATTTTTTCAAAGGAAGTGAGAGACGCTCCAAAATTTTTTTGGAGGAAGTACAAGTCGGTCCGAAATTTTTTCTAGAGGAAGTGCATGTTGTTCCAAAATTTTCTGGAGGAAGTGATAGTTGATCAGATATTAGCGATCATTATATATGAATGATCACCAATCTCTGACGATGAGGCGGCACGTGAAGCAGAAATTATCTGCCTCTTCTCGACAATGTGATACAACCTCAACAAAAAAAACAGGAAAATAAGAAATAGGGGTCTGCATGGGTCAATTTTATTAGCCTGGGCCCGTGGCTTTGCTTCTTTTAGCGATGGCGTCATTTGGCGCACAGTTACCCTCCCCAAGCTCCTTTGGCCCCTAAATACAGCAACCATTTTTATTCCCACTCAAGCATTTTTTACACCTCAGCGCCTAAGAAATGTCTGCAATGACACTCTCCCAGCTTAGTCCAGCGAACCCGCCTTCTTTTTCCCTTCAACCAAATCAGCCATTCCGTTAGCCAGCTACCTAAAAAAACCTTGGCCCGTGCAGACCTCTAGGAAGAAGAAAAAATATTTGGGCGGAAACGGTCGATGGGTTTCTTCCGTTGAACAGTTAACTTTACGGCTTCTTCACGCTGTATGGGTATAAAAGAAAAAGGTGTAATTAGTTAGCTCATCGCCAGATTGATAGGTAGTACGAATGTCGTTGGAATGACGATACGGGAAGTCTAGTTTCATGCACCTGTTATTTCCCAGGCTATTTGACCTTGCAGTGGACAATATTCGTATTTGCATGATTTAAATTGTTATGAGGAATTTGTCTCGATTTAGAAAGAATCAATAATATCAAGCGCAAGGCAACGATTGGAAACTTATTAATTATCTAACGACCTTTGAAGTCGTGGAAGAGGGTTGATTCTTGTTGCAAAGTTCATAGGCATTTGTAGTATGACTCAAGTTCGATTTAGGAATTAAAAGATATTAGCACCAGTGAAGAAGTAATTTTGTGCAATACTGTCTTCCAATGGCCATTTTCAGGTCTTGTAATATAATTTTCTTAATGGCAGCCCGGAGGGAGGAGGAGACAGGGGAGGCCGAGGGCTAGTTGGAAGGGTGGTGTTGTGGAAGAAACGAGGGCTTGCAACTTAAGAGAGAGGAAGAGTGTCTAAACCGTGAGGAATGGCGCTTGGCAGTCGGAAGACGTCATTGTACGTTGTAAAACCGACCGTGTTATAACTTTCACAAGATTACTTTATGGTCAAAGGCAAGACTATGTCTCTACCTATTGACTATTTCACGCATCACTGACTAAAATTACACTATCACTCGACTTTTTCACTGTCCTTGAAAACACTACGGCGCTTTTCTGTGATCATTTCACAAATTTCGATCTCCAACCGTTGTTTCACTGTCACTGACGTCACTGAGTCATTTCACAAACAAGAGCACTGGCGCTCTCCACAATCGTTTCACAAACTTAAAAAAAAAATCCTGCACTTTCCAACGATTGTTTCAGTCGACGGGTAAACGCTAATGGCACAACCCAACAACCATTTTACAAGCGAAAATCAGCATCTCTAAGACAGAGATGGCAATCATCATGGTGATTTTTCACAGGCCACCAGAGGAACAGGAATCTGCCCCACCAGTTTTGCAGATTTTTAAACCATGAGCTTTTCCTTCACCATCTAAAGTCGCTGGGAGCTGTACTTCCAGTAAAACTAGCCAGCATCTCTCTAAGGTTGTTCACTAATTTAAACAACACTAGAGCTCTTCATAAACTTCCAAAGTAAAAGAAATGAACATTGCAAACATACTGAAGCGTTCCCAGCAAGGATGAAAACGCAGAAGGGCTAATGGAAGTAGAAAAGGAGAAGAATATGAAAAGCGCAAAAGATACAGCAGTTTGAAGCAGATATAAATAGAAGAAAAGGAAGTCAGGACAAGGGTACGGAAATGAATTCGGAAAACATAGCGACACATGACAATATATTGACAGAACAGAAACAGTAAAAGATTTATAGAATGGGCTGCACTTTGGGAAAGTAGTTGATGGAAGTTTTCTTTTACGAACTGCTCAGAAAGTTATGCCCGAAGATCGATTACAAAGAGTGCTCAGAAAATAATTGTTAAGTGGTTAACCAACAAAACTTAATCCTCACCGTTCTCTGACGAACTCGATTCAAAAAAAAAAACGACCCTAGCTGCAACTCTTAGTTGTTTGCTATTTCAAACTAAAATTGTTGGAACTAGAACCCTAAGAGAATTTAAATTCTCAATCAAAGGCACAGACAAGAACCGTTTAAAGCCGAAGAGACGCTCAAGCTAAATTTTTGCTTAAGAAAGAAGAATATCTTTTGCAAGCAAATCTAGTCAGGAAATTAATTTCAAGAACACACAGAAACAAATGATAAATATTTTTAATCAGGACATCGAAAGATAAGATTATATACAGAATTTCAAAAGACCCTCAACAAATTGTTAAAAGAACCTAATATCAACATGAGCATATTTTCTATATTTCAAGAAAAAAAACCGGCTGTGACCTTACGAAAGAAGAAAAATATGATCTTACGAAATACGCGAATAGATGACACGAAAATTCCCAAAAATATTAAATTTAGCAATATCCTCCAAGCTATTTCCGTCTCTTCAATTTTTATCAGAAAAAAATCTCTCGAAGATCCTACGATCTAAAAAAAAAAAAAACTCCCTATACTAAACACAATTAGGAAAATCTCAAAACCTACACACTCTTACATTAAGACATTTCAAGGCTACATCATCTCTTCTTCATCAAAAATTAAGACATTACATTTATCTCTAATTTTATCAAAAACGATTTATCATAATTATGCAATGACCGAAAATACTTTATCAATTACCATTGTCGAGCATAGCAAGCAGTCCCATGCTGGTTTTCAAATCCAACTATTCCACAATCAAAACCCCCGCTCGCACACTACTTCCCTAATGACAATTTCAAAGGCAACATCAACAAGAACCTCAAAACAAATGTAATCCGCACCCTTTTGCTTAAAACAATGAGAGAGGGATTCGAAGATGTAAATCCTAAATGGAGAGGAATAAGCAACTCGGAACAGCTTAAAAGACAAAGCAAAGCTAGGAATGTAATCAGAATGTTATAATGACTTGGAATAAGCTTTCCCATAAACCCCCCTCTTGTATGAACTTTCAAAATCAGATAATTAACCGACTTCCTATTTTCCTCCGGGGATATTGAAACTGCATCAGCTAATTAAACTCCCGAAAATTTCTTGGAAATCCATCCTAATATAGCATACCTGAAACAAAAAGAAAAAATCATGTTAGCAATCGTATTATTTGAATTAAAATCGATGATAAAAGCAGATTTCGAACTAGATCACGGTCTCAAAATAAAAAAAAGTTAAAAGTTTAAAACTTAAAATTTTTTTAAATATCAAAAAACTGCATACATCTTCACAATAAAATACTTCAAGATTAAAAATTTTAAAAAATTAGAAATTTTAATAATCTGTTCATTTAAATTTTTTTAAATTTAAAATAAAAAATTAAAAAATTAAAAATTTCTAAAATTAAAAATTGAAAATTTTAAAAATTAAAAAATAAAAATGAAAAATTTTTAAAATTTTAATTTTAATTGAAAATTGAAAATTTTTAAAATTAAAAATTGAAAATTTTTAAAATTTAAAATTAAAATTTTGTAATTTTTTTTAAACTTATGATTATGAACATTAAAATAAAAAAAAATTGTGATGATGAATTTCAAGAAAATTTTTAAATTTATAAACTTTCAGAGACTTGAGACAAACAAGAGACCTTAAAAGTTTTCAGAGACCAAGTTTGAGCCCTGAAAAAAAATTTTGGAACCAGACTCTATTAGACCCAGCAAAAAATATAAAAGAAATAACATTCATGATTAAAATTCAAGATATCAAACAGGAATTGGTAATATCTTCGGGTTACGTTCGTCAAATACGAAGAAATGGAGACTTTTCAAGCTCGCTGAACTCGACTCTCATTGAATTACGTAACCAGGCGGAATGGGAAGAGAGGCTTCATTCTCCGCGTTTCGGAAAAAAAATTTTTTTTTATATATATTTACTGTATAGCGCATTTTTTTTCCAGATCCTTGATAAAAATATATCAAAGGGAAAAAAGAAAGAACCGGAGGGAAAAAAAAGGGTACCATCGTATATCCAGTACATTATTGCATGACCAAAAGAGATAAATCTCCGACAAGATTTTCCATTCTCCTCTCTTTCTCTTCTCTGTGCTGAAGGTGAGATCAAAGCACCACATGAAAGGATTTATGCCCATTACCGGCTTCTACTGATAGTAAACAACAAAGAAAAATCAATGCGAAAACAGATGCGGGCTAATGCTGGAGACGTGTTTTCGAATTCATCATTTTGCCTTGTACCCCTTTCTCTCCTTTCTTCTCTCAGCTCTTATAATTTGAGGATTGTGTCTCGTTAAAATTGTTAAATTAGAATAAAATTTTTCTTGAAAAGAAGGTATTGTTAATTTGGGAGTGTTTCTTGGAATTCGGATGGCTATTTCGGGTTGTTAAATCCATCATCTTCAGAGCTAAAATGAAGACTTTGGAAGATGCTCCTACAAAATGGGTTGTTTTCTAGCTACGAATTTTCCTGATAGAGAAGACCGAAACATAACTTTACTGCTGGCTAAAAAATTTCAGCCATATTGTCTGCAAATACCCCTCCTACGAGCAACTGGTGATGGACTCAGTTGGATGGACTGATCTGATGAAGGAAGTGGGTGCATCATGCCTGGGACGAAGTGCTCGGTACCGGGCACGATGTAAAGGACGATGCCGGGCAATGTGCATAGTAATTCCACAATCCTTTTCCATGTGGGCCCTTCCTTAATCTTCTATCTTTTCGGCCCTTTTTTGATCCTTTTTCCGATGTAGAGTTCGATCGTACACGACTGCTCTTGTTTTTTCACCTCAAAATTTCTACGCGTTAACCGGTTCTTCTTATGTTTTCCTTGTGCCGACCCTGTCAAGAAGAAAACCTTTGCTTGATGCGGATTAACGATTAACATGTCAAAAACCGAAATGATGGTAATGAGAAGAGATGTTAAGCTACCGGGAAGGGTTTTGCATATACGCGAAGGGAAAACTTAACGCGTTTACATATTTCAAATACCTGGGAGCGAGGCTTATAAAGGCTTAAAGAAATTCAAACAAAGATTGAAACATGAAAATCAGCTTTTACTCGGATAAATCCGATATTAGAGGCTCAAAACTGCGTCCGTCCGACTAAATCTGTAGTGCATGCTCTTGGCTGGTGCATCTAGTTAAAGTGCGAATGTTTAATTCCGCGGGAAAGGATTAGGACAGTGATAGGGTTCCCGGTTAACGTCCTCGAAACAACCAAAGCAGGAGAATGGCTTGTTTGTGAATAATTTGGAATGATGGATATTCTTCAACAAAATGGCCGGGAATTTCTTGGGTATTTTGTCAAACTGGAGGGAAAAAGTAAGAAACCAGAAGGTCCTCGATGGAAAAGAATGGTTTTCGATTAGAAAAAAAGAGGTAATCACAGATGGATGAAAGGTGAAGAAGAAGCTACAGTCTGCAGAACTTTTCTAGTCACAGAAAGAGACAAACCTAAAAAAATTCCTTGTGTAAAAGAATCGTGTTTTCGCTGCAACCTTGAACCTTGGATCATTTGTAGTAGCCTTGAATGTTAGGTAGCAAGTCACTCAGCTGGACCAAAGATGTAGTGGGTCAGTAATATTCGGCAAAATGGCGGCGATTTTCGCACTATTGGTTTCGCAGAAAACAGAGCAGTTTGCGAGCTTCAATTAAAGAGCTAAGCTGTGTACTTTTAAAGAAAAGCGATCCATAATTCCCAAGCACATTCTCATCCTAACCCTACCCACAAAAATCATAATCCGAGAAAGAGGCCCTTAACGGGATGTTATAAAGATAGATTTAAATGAAATATGACAAGATATCTTCGCGCTAGAATCTATTTTTTTTCTCATAAAAAATTCCTACACAAAGATTTTTCTTCTTTTTTCCTTTCCCCTTTTTTTCTTAAATGTAATTAAAAACGTAATTTGATTTATATTTACTCGCTCTATTGCAGTCACCTCAGTTTATTCTCATCTAACATCGTAGGAAAGGTGACAACTTGGCACTCACAATTTTATTCCGGGAAAGTTCATTTTCAACCTCGAAATTCCTTCAAAAGTTTAACACACTAAGTCAAGGCTGAACAATCGAGCGCGCGCGGGAGAATTTAAAAAAAATAAAAATGGAAAAAAAAAATCCGCATGCGAAGTGATAAAACGTGACTATCGCGATTTATATTACAACTTAACCACGGTTAATTAAATTCATATCAGCAAATGAGAATCAAGGTCAAGGTCAGACAATAAATCAATCCATTCGGTCTTCAACTACCGTAAATGTTATAATTAACGATGATAGTAACACTTGAGGAGTCCTTTTTTTTTTCGTTATCAATTTTACCCGAAAATAGCTTCCGTTGTGATATAAACGGAAGCGTTATTTTCGAAGGGAATTCCACCGTATTGATTTATGTTGGGAGAGTGTGTAACTGAGAGGTAATAATTCACATGTGGGTGCTACAGACATTTACCGTGATTGACCAGACCCAGAGTCGTCTTCAAACTGCTTTGAATGGGAAAGGATTCGACGATTAATTTTAAAAAGGAATGAATGAGTCTGGCGGGTAAGTCACGATTTTTTTCTCTTCTTTAAACCGTCTGCGAGCTCGTTTCCTTGCCAAAAATGGATGTTAATGTTTTGCAAATGACTTTTCGTAATGAATGAGTCTGGATTATTAAATTTTGTTTAGGTGAGATTTGTAGGGATGAGGTGGGTGGAGGAAGGAGGGGATAGCAGCGGCTTTTATTGTTTTAGCTTTAGCATTTATAGCCTGGACAGGATCGGCGCCAAAAAGGGGGGACCAGCTGGGGCCGCGGCCTCACCTGGTCCCCCCTTTGCTCCACCTATTTGGGAAGAACAGTAATATTGCTGTAATGTAACACTGTTCGACTTTGGTCCCGCATGAAAATTTGTGGAACACCCTTGAATTTTTTCTGGTGCCACCACTGAGCCTGCAGCTTTGGGTGCACAGAGTTAATACGGAAAAAGATGAAAGTGGCTGAGAAGATGGAGAGTACAAAATAATTTAGTTCAGGGTAGTTTTTTTTTAGCCCTTAATGCGTCCAATTTTGAACATAGGCCTCCCTCAAGGAATGCCATCTGTCTCGGTCCTCCGCTGTCCTCACCCAGTGCAAACCCGCCGTTCTCTTTAAGTCATCATACCAGCGGGTTATTGGTCTCCCTCTACTTCGCTGCCCAGCCCATGGCCTCCACTGCAGGATTTTCCTGTTCCACCTGCCATCATTTCTCCTTGCCACGTGTCCCGCGTAATCCCATTTCAGCCTCGCCGCTCGAACAATGACGTCAGGATAGTTATGTCAACTAATATCCAAACAAAGAGCAGAGAGCTGTCAAGGGGCATTGTGGGCACCAGAAAAAAGTCAGGTTTAGGAAACCAGTGAAGTCCAGTCTGACCGTCAGGGCCCAGGAGAGGTGGTTGGCTTTCGAAAATAAAGTGTTATGTCGAATTCTGGGGCCAAAAAGGGATCCGGTGACGGGGTTTTTAAGGATGCTCTCGAATGAAGAGATTCGGAGGCTCACGGGACATATAGCGCTCGGACGATAAGGCAGGTCCTTGATAGACGCCCTACAAGTCCAAGACCTCAGGGAAGACCGCGGCTTTGTTGGGAGGACAACGTGGCGAAGGGTCGGTTAGAAGTCCCCGACTGGCGGGACACCTGTCAGGATAGAGCCGCCTAAAAGGGAATTTGTAGAGAGACTAGATAGAAAGGGAGGGAGCACTCTTGCACGGCCTTATGGATTATTTAAGATTCTGCCGCCATTTTATGTTATCGCCATTAAGTTATGTTCAAGTTGCTGTATCCAGAGGAGATCAGTGGCTGCAACTGGAGTGCTTTCTCCCTCTCTATCTAGTTTCTCTAGGAATCTGCGATGCGGCGATAGAGCTTTAAGCTTTGCAAAGCCATAGAATAGAATAGAAAAGAAAATCCCAGTGGAGTCACCAGTGGATTACCATTGGCTAAACCGGTGTAGTTACTGGTCTGCAGAAATCTTGCACTAAGTTTCTAAAAGTTTTCAAATTTTTTCTTTACTACTTTCGGGTTCCGGGTGATCACCTCAACTCCCTCACCAAAAAAATTAAATCTCCTTACAACTCAAATTTAACGCCCTTGAATTTTTTCTTTCAGGTACCGAAAAAAAAAATTAATTCGACTGATAACGATCATGATGGCTTCAAATCATTCTAATGATTATTGACATTTTATAAAGAAAACAAGCGAAACATGACCTATTTCAAACAATGAATAATTAACACAAAACCGACCTTGATATAGAGCGAAAGTACAATATTTACGAATTTTTTTTTCTTTTACAAAAAAAAAAAAAGCATTAAAGCTTTCCATTAAGAACTACAAAGGGAACTTTTATTAAAACGGACCATCTTTGCCTTCGTAGTGAATTGTACCTCTGGGGAATTTTTCTTATCAAGAACTCTCTAGCCACATTTTAGAAGGGAAAAAAAGGGTTCGGGGATTCAAGGATCAAGTAAATCGCTCGAGCTCTTCTTTCATCCCGAATGTAGAAGAGCAAAAAGAAAGTTCATTTCGTAAGATGGAATTATATTTTTATTTTTAGGGAAAGAAATGAATTTTCTATTTTGGAGGTATTGAAATATTTCCATAATTCATAAGATTTCTAAAATTTTTTTGAAGGATTCTTTCAAACTTTTCCTTACGGTTTAAAGCCGTGATAAGAGCATAGATTCTTCGAAAATCGAAACAACAGTTAAAATTTTTGAAGTGAAACTTCAAAAAAAAAAATTAAAAAATTGGAAAGGGCCGAAAATGAAAAGGGCCGAAAATGAAAAGGGCCGAAAATGAAAAGGGCCGAAAATGAAAAGGGCCGAAAATGAAAAGGGCCGAAAATGAAAAGGGCCGAAAATGAAAAGGGCCGAAAATGAAAAGGGCCGAAAATGAAAAGGGCCGAAAATGAAAAGGGCCGAAAATGAAAAGGGCCGAAAATGAAAAGGGCCGAAAATGAAAAGGGCCGAAAATGAAAAGGGCCGAAAATGAAAAGGGCCGAAAATGAAAAGGGCCGAAAATGAAAAGGGCCGAAAATGAAAAGGGCCGAAAATGAAAAGGGCCGAAAATGAAAAGGGCCGAAAATGAAAAGGGCCGAAAATGAAAAAGGCCGAAATTATTCGGCCCTTTTCATTTTCGGCCCTTCTGGTCTTTCTACTAAGCTTTAAGTGCCGAAGTTTTCTGCAGATACAAAATGTGAACTTTTCAAAAATTTTCCTGTAAAAAAAGTCTACGCTTTTTGCTAAACTTTGTGGGGCCTACGGTTTAGCCACAAGACCCATTTCAAACTCAAACTCAAATTTTTCATAATAATAAAGTCGATGGTCCAAGCTATCAATTATTATTTTACAATTGCGCAATTTTTATTGATCCCTCTAACTAGATTTGCGGTAACTTTTATTATCCCTTTAAAAATCTTTCCTTTATCTCCCGAGAAGGAAAACAAAAATGGTGAAAAAAAGGCTTTAAGCATAAATTCTAAGCTGTAATTATAAATGAAACCGAAATTTAAAAAACAAAAAAAAAAAAAAAAGATACACTAACATGGACGAAACGATGTAACCGGTTGTACGAGTTATGCATGGCAAATAGCGCCCTAATTTAAAAATCCCCTCGGGGAATTATCAAAAATAACGTTATGTTTAAACGAAGCATCATACTGCCAGAGGATACGTAACGAAAGATGAAAGAGGCTGCGGAAAAAAAAGACCTCTCCGTTGTGTTGTTGTATAGCTCGTGGAAATCGTATTAGAGTCTTGGAAAAGGGCAGAGCTTCCGACTTTTAGGAAAATAAGTAGCGTCTATGGCAAAGAAGATTTTTACCCTTTAGGGCTGCAGGAAATTTTCCCCAACGAGGTAACCTTCAACTTTTGCAATTATTACACAAAAAAAAAATTCTTCCCTTCCTGAAGATGATTAATGTTTGATGTATCTGGCAACAAAGTTGCAATTTTAAACGGTTGATTAATGAATAAACTATTGTCAGGATTAAAAACACAAGGTAGACGACCGAGATCTTTTTTTTTTTTAAATAGGGGGCCCGAACGGGATCTTTAGGAAGAATCGACAAGAAATAAAAAACAAGAATACTCAAACAAGTGTGATAATGGTTAAGTGATTATTTTTTAATGGAAATAAGGACATCCATAATTAAAAGCAACAAAACGATCTTACGCAATATTCTTGCTTCATGGGACAGGCGATGGAAAAAAAAACGGAATGGTTGATAGTTGTGCTGGGCTTTGTATATATCATCGAAGGTAAACCAATCTCCATTCAGGTGTTTCGCGGAAAAATATTTCGTCATCGTTTTTCCAAGGACTCGCTTAAACGAACATGTCATTAATGTTATTTTCTTTTTTTTTTTTTTTTACTACGCTCTGTAATTTTAATCGTGAATCACTAGTACGTGGATTTTTTTTGTAATTTCCCGAAGTGGTTCTTCAATGGAATTTCTAACGAGTAACATGTAGGCTTCATTCTCACGCGTTTTTGAACAACGAAAAGAGAGGATGTACCCTCCAGGGGAGAAAACAAAGATGATTTTTCGTTGGAATTTTAAAGTAGAGAGTTGGAAGATGTTATGAAGTTAATAGTTCACTGTAAAGGCTTAATAGGCGATTATAATGGCTATCTAGTTCTCAAATCTCAACCTAGCAGCTCAAGGGCTGAAGGTGGACACCGGGAAAACGGGAGGATCTAGGATGTCGAAGAAGGAGCCCTGCGGATCGAAGGCGAATTCCAAAATAAATTTCCTCTAGCTAAGTCATTAAAAAGGATATGGGAAGGTGGACGTTGTGAGCACAGTTGGCACCACCGGAGCTTTGCCGAAGCTTTGACACAATGGTGGTTTAAAAAAATTGGTATTTTTTGTTTGAAGTGCTCATGAAGTAAGTGCAGTCCAGTCATTAGAGTCAAAAAAATAATTCAAATATGAAATAATTCCGAAGCAGAATTTTTTTCGATAAAAGCTTCAGAAACGTCAGAAAAAATGAAGCAACCAAATACGAGGGTGCGTTTAAAAGTATCGCGCCTAAAAAGGTCCAAATTTTTTACTTTTTAACTTATAAGTCAAAATCCTTTAATGATATCAAAAAATCGATTACACCATGTTATTCTACGTAAAATTCTGCGTTAGGTAACATTTTATTTGACTCCTGTCCGATGACGGAGATCAAAGTTATTATTTTTTGAAAAAAAAAAATAAAAAAAATGGCGAAAATCGTAAAAAAAATTAAGTTTTTTGTTTTTCCCCTGCGACACGATTTTTTCGATGGAATGCCAAAAATCGCTTTGCATATGTAAAACTAGACTAATTTTGAGGTGTAACGGTGTGTCGACCGAATTTTTATCTTCAGTACGTACGGCTGATATAGGGCCTCAAAGTCGGGTCAGAACGATAAAAATGTACAATTAACGCAAAAATAACGGATAAAGTTGCAAAATCTTGGTTGATTATGCTCAAAAATGATTTCTAGGATCTATTATTTTTAAATAAAAAATTATTGCGGATTGTCTACGTTCCTGAGCAAGCCTTGCCCCATTAAAGAAGCCTTCTCCAATAGCTAAAAACCCCAACTAAACAAACCTTCACACTGCAACAAAACAAGTTCAAACTTGTAACTCACACCTAACCCAGATTTCAAATTTCATGACTCCCACGAATTCCACATGCACCAACTGTCTGAGCTAAACACTTAAAGAATGTCAACAAAAAAAATATTGAAACAGATCCTTCCGTACGAAAATATGTTAGTAGAATAAAAAAAAAAAAAAGGAAATTTGAAATATAACCGGCTTAAAACATCTGGTCAACATATGGTTTTCTCTGATTACGAATGCAGTAGGGGAAGGTGTCGACTGTCGACGTCTCCAGTTTCTGATTTACTACCCATCGACACGTAACATAAGGACTTTCTCCCAATTTTCCCTTTTATTTTCCGCGATTTTTCTCTTCTTCCCCATATAAAAAAAAAAAAATTATGAAAAACGAAACTGAAATTTAAGAATTTTATATCTCGACTCTCGTTTCCAAGGTTGTTACAATTCCACGCTTCACTAATCTAAAAACCGTTATTTTCTATAAACACGCTTTTTTTTCTGGACTTGCTAAATTCGTTTTCGTGATCGCTAACTTTTCTGATCTTCATCTTTTGGAATGTTTACTTGAAATTATTATTTTTTCATTTTCTCGAATGCCATGAAGGAAATTCGATACGTTCCCCCCTAGTTTTTGGTATTTATAAGGCTTCTCGAATCACGGTTATTGAAACCCTTAGAAACTGGGTTGCATAATTCTTATACAACACGCACTGCCGACCTCGCCCGGGTTCTTTTATTTTTTTTTTACTTCTGCAGTAAACCGTGCTCATTGTAGCGTTTTTTTGCGATCTCAGCTTTGTAAAAAGATTTTTTTTTTTCAAAACCGAGCTGAAATTTCATATCTGATATTTTTTCTATTGTAAAAAAAGATAACGGAGGATTCAAGTAGGCGGAAAAATTAAAACGATGGGGGTAGATTTCCGTAAAAAAAAAAGTGAGTTTTACGGAATCCGAAATCGGAATTGAAAATCTTTCACAAAAAATTTTTTTTATTGTTATCTTTTGAAAATTGTCTGGCTTCAATTTATTCAAAGAAAAGTGGGGAGTTTTTTAAATAAAAAAAATTTTATTTCATAGGGGTTGTTTACATCAAAATATTAAATGAGGGATTTTCTGATTTTTTTTTTTTTTGAAGTTATATAAAGGGCACAACTTTCAACCTACACGAGGATCCGAGTAGAATAAGCTTTTTGAAAATTATTAAAAGCTGAAATGTTAACGAATTTCAATGATGAAAGTTATTAAAAAAATTAGAGTGAACTTCAAAAAGAGATTTCATAGGCCGCGATTAAGAGTTTTCCATTAATTAGGATTTTAAATCATATTATTTTGTTCTCAATATTTTTCCTCCCCAGCAGGGTTGAATTACCCGCACAAAAGAGCCCTAAAAATATTTCCTCTTCATCTTTCGTAGCGACTTCTAAAATTCAGTTGAGTTTCTACAGCAATTCGATCACTTTCCTCCCCTTGTCTCATCAAGGCCTGAAATCTCTTGACATAATGACTTAAAAACCAAAGCCTTCAATTTCGCTTCCTGGAAATCCTTGCAACGTAAACAGAACCTCCTACCTCCTACAAACCAAGCTTCTTTTACATCCTCACTCATCCATTTAAGTCATTCGTTTTATTATTTGCTAACTCAGTCTTAATGTCATTACGTGCATTCATTTCATAATTGAAATATTAGTCAAATTGTATATACAATGTCCTTTCAGACGAACAAGATCTTACGTCCTACGTACGCCCATAAAAGGACAGAGCAAAATTTAAAAAAAAAAAAAAATAGCATTAATATTCATAGCAAAAACCAACATATCGGCTATTCACTTTCTATTACATTGTTATCAATTATGCGTGATCAACTTGACCTTGAAATCCTTATCTTGCGGGAGTATTATGATTTTATTTTGTACGAATGTTGTTGATGTAACGTTGTAAACAATATCTGCACATGGGTCACATCACATCCTACTTTATTTTAACTGACTCGGTGGCTCGACATTAAGTCTAGCCTTGCTGTGATATTTACCTGATTATGGATTGAGGTTGGAATATAGATTGAGTTTATATGGCCATTTTAAAATATAGGCCAACTATAGGGCTTAAGATTTTTTTTTAATGTCAGTTTTGGGTTCATGAATTTTTTTAGAATTTTTCTTCGTGCTCTGAAATTCCTGCCTCCCTTCCTTTTTCATTCATTTCCTACTCAGTGATCTAACTAGATTCCTTCCAAGATTATTGGGACTTTAAACTTTCTAAAAAAGAGAATTAAGGACTTTTCGGGGACTCATTGAAATCGTTTTCTGGCAAAATTCCATTTTTCTAAACTTTCTGGCTTTTAGCAAACTTTTGACTGTTTTTATAACTAAATACATTTTTTATTAATTTTTCTTGTCAACCAAATCTTTTCATAAATTTTTCTTCTTGAACAAATTTTTATGATTTTTTCATGTCGAACAAATCTTTTGAAAATTTTTTCATGTCGAACAAATCTTTTGAAAATTTTTTCATGTCGAACAAATCTTTTGAAAATTTTTTCATGTCGAACAAATCTTTTGAAAATTTTTTCATGTCGAACAAATCTTTTGAAAATTTTTTCATGTCGAACAAATCTTTTGAAAATTTTTTCATGTCGAACAAATCTTTTGAAAATTTTTTCATGTCGAACAAATCTTTTGAAAATTTTTTCATGTCGAACAAATCTTTTGAAAATTTTTTCATGTCGAACAAATCTTTTGAAAATTTTTTCATGTCGAACAAATCTTAAGGTATGAATTTTACTATTCAACCAAATTTTAAGATAAATATTCCTAGACAATTTTGATGAAAAATTTTTCATGTTGAACAAATCTTGTGAAATTTTTCCTAATCGAACAAGTCTTTTGATGAATTTTACTAGCCGACCAAATCTTCAGCTAAATATTAATGGTCCATTAGATCTTTTAATAAATGTTTCTAGTTGAACAAATCTTTTGATAAATTTTTCTAGTCGAACAAATCTTTAAAAAAATTTTCTTAAAAAACCAAACCTTTCGATAAATTTTTGAAAAAAAAAATATCTTTATACTTAAAAGATTCTGAATAAATCCTTGCCACAAAAAAATCCTGCAAATCTCCGATTAATTTCTAATTTCATTAAATCTCAACTTTTTCTTTCTAGTGAATGAAAGTGAATACAATAGCACAATATGATGTAAACAAAAATTACGTGTCCATAAAAAAAAGAGAGAGGGAGATGTAGGGACACTCTCAATCCATCGAATTAGGCATAGTTCATGCTTTAAACTAAACTTATGGTTTGTTCCGCCTTTGCTTCGGCCATTTCCATCGAGCACACTTCGCCTCGAGAGAAAATTCATTTTACGAGCGTAATAATCCCTACGTAAACCTCCTCTTCCTTTTTAATTTCTTCATTTGATCGAATGCGCTCGATATTTTTTTTTTTTTTTTAAAAACCCCCCAATCAGGATGATTAATGACGAACAAAAGGACTAATAGCCCTCAAGGTTTAATGGGCGAACTGTGTACATACCCAGAAATATCAAATGCGTACGTTTGACATTTTTATTGAATGGGTAAAAACCCTAAACAAAAATAAATATAAATATTTCCACGGGTTTTTAAAATGATTCCATTTGCAGATTCATGTTGACCTTTGATCGGTAGGTTTTGTGCGAGCATTAGGTCAACTACACCTGAATGCTTTTAGTAAATTACTACGTGAGTCATTTCTTATTACATAATTAATCGGAGGCAAAATTTATTTCTTTTGCTAAAAAAAAAAATTATCCACAAAAATATTCGATTCGTGTCTTACATAATTATCGATACTATAAGGTCCTTTCACTCTACATTTTTTTTGCCAAGATGTGTATGTAAATGGCTATTACTTAGAACTGGTATTGTGTATTTAAATAGTGGCCTGAGGGAAAATTTTAAATTTTAATTTTTGGGATAATATCAAAGACGAACTATGCTAAGATCCTCCCAATTAATTATTTTCTATTATAATTCCTTAAAGCAGAATGGTTAAAACTTGACTCAGACTTCAATTTTCTTTTCTGAGAAATAAAATTATTGAGCTATTTGAATATAATTGCCTTTATAAAATTCAAAAAGAAGAAAAATATAAAAATATTACAAAAAAAATATATTTCACCTCCAAAATCAACGTAAACAAGAAAGGAAAGGATCCTCCGTAAGAAAATTTTATACGGCCTTGTCCTTGGGATGCTTACAAACTTTCTAAGAACTTTTAACTTTCCTCTAACTTTCAAAAAGCCGTTACCTTTTGCTCTTTAAAGTCAAAAGATCTCTCCCTCTAAAATTTTCTTCTAACCTATATAAAAGGGAAAATAATAAAATTTTAAAGAGAATTTCTCCCCCTCCGTGTTGTTCAATCACCCTCATAGAAAAAGAAGAGAAAATCACCTTAATTTCACCGATATTTCAATTTTTAATTCTCTTTTTTTCAGCGATTTGAACTCCACAGACATGTGTCCTCGGTGCAAGACAAGAATAACTTGAATAAGGCCTTGACTTGTTCAACGGACTTGTTATTTTTACGTGAACTGGATATGAGCCAAAGTATTTATTCTGTATATTAATAATGGGATGTAGATAAGTTCGAAAAAACCATGCGATCGACCTATTCGCCTTCTTCCACCTTCAATCTCGTATTTGACAATTTCTCTTTAGAGTTTTTTCGTGAAATGCCGACTTGGAAAAAACATCAACGCCTACCTGAGTGTGTATCTAAAATAAAGCGAGAGTGAATACGTCTTCTCCCATCGTACAAAAAAAGCAGAAAAAAATTTGGGGGGGGGGGGGGGTAAGTAGAAGATCGTAGAAATTTCACAGGTTTAAAGGCCAATAATTATGTGAACTTCTTAACCGTTTTCTTCCTCAAACACTTAAATTTTTTCAGGATTTTCCTTGTCGACTAAGTTTTTTGATAGTTTTTTCTTTTCAATTAAATTTTTTGATAATATTTTCTTGTTGACTAAATTTTTTGATAATATTTTCTTGTTGACTAAATTTTTTGATAATATTTTCTTGTCGACTAAATTTTTTGATAATTTTTTCTAGTCGAACCAATCTTTTAGTAATTTTCTTAGTCGAACAAATCTTTTGGTAATTTTCTTAGTCGAACAAATCTTTTGGTAATTTTCTTAGTCGAACAAATCTTTTGGTAATTTTCTTAGTCGAACAAATCTTTTGGTAATTTTCTTAGTCGAGCTAATAATTTGGTGATTTTCTTAGTCCAACAAATCTTTTGGTAATTTTCTTAGTCTAACAAATCTTTTAATAAATCTTTTTTGTCCAATCAATTTTTTGAAAGGAAAATATTCCAAAAGAAAGATCTTCCAGAAAAATCTACAAGCTTAAAAATTTCTGAAAAGAGAATTTCTTCAAAACCTGAAAATTGTAAATTTCAATGACAAGCAAATCTGCATAAAATTTTTACGGTTTGTGGAAAAAAAAAGGACTTTTACGGGAAACTGCAAGTCCGATCTCTGCAAATGACGTTACTGCACACACTACGAACTTCAAACCTAAAAAATGAAAAAAACTCCTAGAAAATATTCATAATTACAAATATTCGGATTTCCCAACAGCATATATCAAACAACTTTCAAACCTAACCCCACATTAGCTCAATCGATCTTTAGCTCCAACGACGGTTTGTCCTTTTAATCATACAACTCTGCAGTTTTTCATTCAAACTCCCTTGCGATTCTTACTATACCCTTCTCTCTCTTCATATAAGCACATTACATGGTCAGCAAATCTCTACAGCTCAACAGAATACCCTTTTTACCCCCGCATTTTCGTTTTCCTAATATAAAGCAGAAGGTCTTGCGGATTTTCGAAAATCGATCTTTTGAAATAATTAAACCGAAGTGATCGGATAACGAAGTCGTTCATTTAAGAAATTTATATGGAAACCCCAAATGGGAATAGAAAGCGTTCTCGTTTTGCACAAAAGTCCTTTTGTACATGTTCTTCGATCCATTTCATTCTTTTTTTCTCCCTCTCTTCTCTTTTTCTCCTTTTCCTTTTGAAGGTTATAAGTTCGAATTCAGAAAACGTATCCAGCAAAAGATTAAGCCTGATCATTAATTGACTGAAATGAAAAAAGACTCGGAATAATTCATGACGGGAGTTTCCCGACAAAAAGAAAATAAAACGAAGAAACTACCTTCTCATTTGATTTTTTTTTCTTTGCTTCCACTTCAATTAACAAATTTTTAGGCACACAGCAAAAAATTTTTGAAAGGAAGAAAATATTGTAAAAAGTAAATTCCGAGCTGAATAGCAATTGCAAGGAATAAGCACTGCTGACTGTGGTGTTTTCATCCGTTCATTCACCTCCTCTACCCTTCATCGATCGAGCTGTGGCAGCATTTTGTAAACATACACCTCGCGAAGTTTTTAGCCTACATTTGGAAAGCAATGGATTTCAACTCCAACTCGTTTTTTAAAGTTTTATTTTTTAAATTTTGATCCTTTCAGTAGCGACCCCTGGAAATTTTTTTTTTGGGGATATTAATTTTGTAAGAAGAGAGTAATGTTTGATTGAGGTTGGGTGAAAATGTAAAAGAGAGCAGGCACGTAGCTATAGAAAGAGGATAAAAAATTTAATCATTCTTGAAATTTTTTTTCCACTTTTTCAAATTTTCTGGCTTTGAGCAAAATGTCAAAAATTTTTCTTGACCAAATTTTTGATAAATTTTTCTAGTCGAACAAATCTTTTGGTAATTTTATCATGTCGAACAAATCTTTTGGTAATTTTATCATGTCGAACAAATCTTTTGGTAATTTTATCATGTCGAACAAATCTTTTGGTAATTTTATCATGTCGAACAAATCTTTTGGTAATTTTATCATGTCGAACAAATCTTTTGGTAATTTTATCATGTCGAACAAATCTTTTGGTAATTTTATCATGTCGAACAAATCTTTTGGTAATTTTATCATGTCGAACAAATCTTTTGGTAATTTTATCATGTCGAACAAATCTTTTGGTAATTTTATCATGTCGAACAAATCTTTTGGTAATTTTATCATGTCGAACAAATCTTTTGGTAATTTTATCATGTCGAACAAATCTTTTGGTAATTTTATCATGTCGAACAAATCTTTTGGTAATTTTATCATGTCGAACAAATCTTTTGGTAATTTTTATAGTCATACAAATATTTTCCTTGCCAAGAAAAT
The DNA here is from genome assembly GCA_023512825.1 of Liposcelis brunnea. Classification (NCBI taxonomy): domain Eukaryota; kingdom Metazoa; phylum Arthropoda; class Insecta; order Psocodea; family Liposcelididae; genus Liposcelis; species Liposcelis brunnea. Next base: position 17,061,946 of record CM042073.1, read on the forward strand.
ATTCATTATAGGAACTTTTACGAAATTACCTTTAAGACTTTATTAGGAAATTTCAAAACCTCAGTTCGAAAAATGGGACTTTTCAGGAAAATAGGAACCAAGTTCATTCTCTGACTTCAATCAAAACTTTCTCACTAATCCCCTCTAAAAATATTTTTGGCTACGCCTCTTCACTACTACCAATTTAGAATTTTAAATTCGCTCTTAAATGGTTGAGCGAGCATGTTCCAATAGACTAAATTCACTTTCGAAACAAGTCTCATACATACTTCATACGCAATTGATTCCCGAGTAAATGATAGCTTCAATATAAAGTTTCGTAAAAAAAAAATTAGTGAAGAGTGATGTAAAATTTAAAAGAAAATTGAAAATCAATGTTGTTGATTGAAGAGATAATGTTTACGAATCTAGGATATCAGGATCGGGCAAGGTCACTAACCCAGCCCGAAACAAAGCATATTATTTTTTTTTTTTTTAATTCAAGAGCTCCCACTGGCACATGTTTAACTTGGAAGAGAGGTTTGTTTATTATAAATTAAATGCATGGAACAGGTGTATGGAGCCATTAAAAAAAGGAGAAAAAAACGCATCTTGGAGTTTGAACGCATCGTATATGCGGAGGCGAAGGCGGATTTTTTTTTTTATTACGTATTCATTAAAATTTAAAATACAAAAGGAGTACTTTAACGAACAATTGAGATTTTGTGATATTTGTTCATGAATCAGGTGTTTTTTGAAAAGAGATAATGTTACGGTCATGAAATGCAACCGCTTGAAGTTTGAGTGCAACGTAAGATTAGTGTCAGATAAGAGATTCAAAATCAGCAAGCTTAAAAATCTATAGCAATAAAATTTCAAGGTAAAATTCCCAAATTTTGCATGTGGTCCCTTTAAATCTTCATTTAATATTCGTTTTAACTTTGGAATTTGAAATCAAATCAATAATGGCTTTAAATCAAAAATTTCTCTTGCCAAATTCCATTTTTTCAGATTTCTTGGCTGTGGGAAAATTTTTTCATAATTTTTTCTTGCCCACCAAATTTTTTTATAAATTTTTCTTGTATAACAAACTGTTTGATAATTTTTTCTTGCCCACCAAATTTTTTTATAAATTTTTCTTGTATAACAAACTGTTTGATAATTTTTTCTTGCAAGCCAAATCTTTTAATAATTTTTCATGTCGAACAAATCATTTGGTGATTTTTGCAGTCGAACAGATCATTTGGTGATTTTTGTAGTCGAACAAATCTTTTGGTGATTTTTGTAGTCGAACAAATCTTTTGGTGATTTTTGTAGTCGAACAAATCTTTTGGTGATTTTTGTAGTCGAACAAATCTTTTGGTGATTTTTGTAGTTGAACAAATCTTTTGGTGATTTTTGTAGTCGAACAAATCTTTTGGTGATTTTTGTAGTCGAACAAATCTTTTGGTGATTTTTGTAGTCGAACAAATCTTTTGGTGATTTTTGTAGTCGAACAAATCTTTTGGTGATTTTTGTAGTCGAACAAATCTTTTGGTGATTTTTGTAGTCGAACAAATCTTTTGGTGATTTTTGCAGTCGAACAAATCTTTTGGTGATTTTGGTAGTCGAACAAATAATTGGTAATATTTTCATGTCGAACAAATCTTTTGATTTTTTTTTAGTGAATAAATCTTTTGATAAATTTTTTCAAGAGGCTAAATTCAAAAAAATTGGGAAAACTCTTCTCAGTCTTCATGAAGACTGTTTGAGGCCTCCAAAATTGGCTAACTAGTTTACCAAAACCAACAAAAAAAAACTTTCGACTTATAAAAATTCAACTACGTCTAAAATCCTTAATTAATTCTTATCATTCATTTAGCAGCAATAATAATCGTGATTGTTTTGGCAAATAAAAACACAGGAACCCACGAACGAGCAATAAAAAAAAATTCGTAAATTCATTTGCAAGGTCGAGTTGTTAAAAACAGAAGACGGTCCATAAATGTCTTTTTAATTCCCCCATTTCTGTAAAAACCTGCTGACTGATCCTTAATTTAAGGAAAATAATTTAAACATCCAAAGGGATTTTCTTTCGCCCATCGTCATTCTCAACACTTTTCAATTAACTAACTCATTTATTTCCCTGCTGAGGAGGAATTCCTTACAAGTCCCAAGGTACAAATAAGTTTTATCGAACGTATATAAATTTCCTTCCAAAGAATAAAAGGCGAAAAGAGAAGAGAAGTCGCGAACGGTATCATTTTCGGAATAATACGACCTCATCGGTTCTTTTCATTTTCTATCTTTTTTTCCTTCCCTTTTTTTTTTGCTCCCGTCCCATGTATTCGTAGAATGATTTTTCAGCCCATTGGAAACTCAAAGAAATTAGATCACGAATTCAAAAGTTCAAAAGAAAAACTACGAAACGATTCTTGAATTTTGATGGATCCGTTTTTATCTTACAGCATTCCTGCAAGGAAAAAAAGAAGAGGGGGGGAGAAGAAAAAAAAGAAAAAGAATGATGGATCATCTATTTCGGTCTTATCTTTTTGTCATTTTTTTTACCGTAGCGCCCTTTTTCCTCGAGTGAAAAATAAAAACGAGTATTTTAGAATTTTTTTTTAGTAGTACATATCTGATGTATATGGATCGATTGTCTGATCGGGTGTCCGTGACCTCCAATGCGTACATAATTTCGATATCATTTGAATTGCTTCCGGCAACATCGTGTTGTATGGGCACGAAACTTCATATTGCTTCAACCTTTTTAGCCACACACGGAAAGACGATCATGTTCCATGGCTCGAAGGGTGGATACTATTGGAAAAAAAGTTTTCGAGAAGATCAAGATTGTTTTTTTTTGGAGTGCTGGTGGGGGGGATCGTGAAGGAATTGCTTCTGTTTTTTTTTCCTTTCTGAAGTACAATTGCTGAGTTAATTGTTTTTTTTTTCTTTTTCTTGTAATGCCTCGAAGTGATTGGATTTTTAATTAAAGTTTGTAACAGGTCAGTATTCCGTCAGTGACGTAATTAAAAGAGTGTAGTTAATATTACATTCTCTAAGGGGGTTTCCTAAGTAAATCGAACTTAAATGTTGTTTGGTGCTTGGTTTTTACATGGATCAAACTCGATTATTTGTCAGATTTTTGGGACTTCAGGGTCTTCTGAGTGAAAATATACGGATTTCTCAGAGAATTTTTAAAACCAAAAAATTTCCTGGCAAAATTTCATTTTTTTCAGAATTTAGTTTTGTTGACCAAAACTTTTAATGAATTTTTCTGGTTTACCAAATCCTTCGATACATTTTTCTAATCGAACAAATCTTTTGATAAATTTTCTAAGTCAAACTAATCTTTTCATCAACTTTGTCTTGTCGGACAAATATTTGATAAAACTTTCAACAGTAAAAAACCTCTAGTTTTCCTAGCAGAAATTTTTTCAACAATTTTACTAGTCGAACAATTCTTTGTATCAATTTTTCTAGTCAAACAAAACTTTGCATCAATTTTCTAGTCAAACAAAAGTTGGCATCAATTTTTCTTGTCGAACAAAACTTGGCATCAATTTTTCTTGTCGAACAAATCTTAGCATCAATTTTTCTAGTCAAACAAAACTTTGCATCAATTTTCTAGTCAAACAAAAGTTGGCATCAATTTTTCTTGTCGAACAAAACTTTGCATCAATTTTTCTTGTCGAACAAAACTTTGCATCAATTTTTCTTGTCGAACAAAACTTGGCATCAATTTTCTAGTCGAACAAAATTTTGGATCAATTTTTCTAGTCGAACAAAACTTTGCATCAATTTTTCTTGTCGAACAAAACTTGGCATCAATTTTCTACTCGAATAAAACTTTGCATAAATTTTTCTAATCAAACAAACCTTTAGATAAATTTTCCTATTAGACCAAATCTTCTGATCAATTTTTCTAGTCGAACAAATTTTTTTGATGAATTTTTACTGTCAACAAAATCTTTTGATAAATTTTTCTTTTGGTCAGATCTTTATTTTTCATATGGCCACTTTAGGTTCGAAAAAAACAACTATCAGTCTGGCCACTTATTACAGCCTCCCGGCTTCTGCCGTAACCGCTTATTTCTAACTATGCCTCTCGAATATTTACAAAAATAATTTTCCCAGCTCTTTTCTATTTCTCCCCTTAAACTAAATCCACTTAAATTTTTTCACAAAAAGCAAAAAAAAAAAAATGATAAAAAATTATAGATTTAGATAATGGCTCAAAATCGACGTGCCATTAACTTTTACTTTCCCCACATTTCCATTTATTTAATTTTTCTAAAAAGGAGATTTAAAATAATAAGCAGAAGAAAAGTAATCCCCTCGACCTATTTTCTAATAACGATCCTCGAAGAACGGAAATAAAACGAAAATAACATTTAATCCGCTTATCAAGAACAAAAAGAAGAAAAGCGCAAATATTGATATCTCCGGTAGTAACAAATCTTCAATTTCCTCTAAAACTGCATGATCGCATCAGCTCGAGCACTCATAATCCGTTCTCCATCATCAACTTATAAATACATTCATTCCTTCTCTCGGAAACTTTTCCAAAACGTAAAACTTGACGACCCGGACCTGGAACACCCTCAGCTTACCAGATACTGCGGGCTTTTTCAAAAGGATCCTAGCAACTTCTCCCCGGGGGATGTTAAGACTCTCAAAATCCGTTTGTTGTAAATTTTCTTTGTTCTCACGTATACAGTATTTAATTAGTTGAAACACGGGATTAAATGCCGGAGCAGCTTAAAAAACTAAAAAAAAAAAAAAAGATTCTTTTGCATTCGAGTTTCAAAGAGAGGATGTCTGCGTTTAAGAAAATTGGCTGTGCACAATTTAGCGATGCAGGTCATGTCTATCTTGAGCCATGACGTGTTAATGTTGGTCAGCTGCTGTCGCTTATGGGTTGTACAGTTTGGAATTAATACTTTGTAAAATCGTTATTCGGTATACAAATGACGACCTGTTACATGGTATGTGTGTGTGTGTGAGTGCGTTATTTTAAACATGAGAAATAGCGTGAAAGGGACGGATATCGTATATTACCATCAAACCCGTAGATAATCTTTAATTATCGAGGTTTAATTTTGTAAAAATATTGATTTTTAGCTCCTGAGGTTAAAAAAATTTAGTCTTTTAGTGAGTTGATTTCGCTGCACAATATTTCTGCTGCAGCCAGGCGCGGACTGCACCAGAGTCCTCTGGTGGTTTTCGGTGGCCCTATGGGCCAATCCGTGCCTGTGGATAGCAGTGTAGGCCCAAGCCCAATACCTCAATTTAAAATTACTTAAAGAAATTTAATTCTCAGCATTTTACAATCATCATCAAAGCTCCATATGAGCGTCTTACTTAAATATTTTGAGTGATATAACAGCTTCGTAAATAATCACACGCAGAGAGAGAGAAAGGTGATTGGCATCCAAGTTTGTGGTGCAAGCTCCAAGGGATAAATACTTGGCAACAAATAAACATGCGGCTGTATAAATATATGCCTACATGAATTTGGCCGGCCAGCCAAGTTTACGACTGGAAAGTTTCTTTTTCTAAAAAAAAAAAAACTTTGAGGATCACGTTTTGCGGTTTTTTTTTTTTGAATGGGAGAGACATATTCCTCTCTCTGTTTTCAAAACTATCAATTCAACTTACGCATTGATATGAATAACAAACATGTTAACGCTCTTAATATTACATCATGTTCCTCCTGGACAACAGGAAAATCTTTTTCCATATCCCCCTTTTTACAAAACTCCCTCAGCATTACTATTTATCCATTTACAATGCCGTTTGCTGTCACTCGAAAAATTTTCAGATGAAAGTAATATATCCAGCTTTTGAGGTTTAATCCCTCGGGTTTTTTTTCTACGCAGCAAAAAAAAAAAAAATAAAACATTCCCGGGGCTTTGGAAATTATATAGCTCAGCCGTGGATCTTGTCTGATAATGCAGTGAGTCGTGAATTTTTTTTTTTTTTTCATTATTTGCGCTCGGTATGATTATCAAAAAATTATGAGGGCACAAAAAAAGCGGAGAGAATGATCCGAAGCGAAGTTAGTGAGGCTAACGCGTATGGAGCTGATCACCTTGGCTTGCATTTTTCAATTCATGTCTTCTTTTCTTTTTCGATCTGGCCCGGGGGGCATTTATAATATACATATAAGACCGCCATAGTGATGAATCTGAAAAACGTTTTCTGTGGTATAATGATCTGATCCAACATTTAAAGGCATGTTTAGGTTTTTTTTTAAAATGCGTATGCATGAAAGGCTTTGCCTTTATTGTATATATGGTTTTTTACAGGTGACTATTATTATGGTAATGAAGGTACATCCCTTGTCTTGTTTAATGATTTCATGGTGTCGGTGATAGATGCACCTGCGATGGTATTACTTTCGCGAGGATTTTTTATTTTATTTCAGTGAAGCATAAATGGAACAATTTCTTAATGATCTTTTCAACATCACACAGCGAGATGAAACCAGAAGAACAACCAGTGCTTATGACGTTATCAAGCGAATGTCTGAACTAAAAATTTTGTCTACGTTTTATAATTTTGCCTTTTGCGCCATAAATTTGACTAAAAATGCCTCTTCCAGGCCGGTCATCTTCACCCCAATTTACGGTATCAACATTACTTTTATGGAGCTTTCCCAAAAATTGGCTATATAGTTATGCTCCCCGTAGTACATAAAAGTTTGCAAATTGCATAACTGTTTAAAAATTTTAAAACTAGGCCGCCATAATGAATTTTCCGTTTGAAATTTCAGGCTTCTTCGCTTAGATGTGAATTTACTGACCCTGAAAACCCCTTCAACGATTTAAAAACCAATAAAAAAAATTTTCATGGAAATTGGCAATTTATATGCACACATTTGCTGCAAGTTGCATATCCATGATTCAGGCGTTACCATGTTTCTGGCTGACTTACTGGGCCTAGTGCTTCACTATGTTGTTGGTCAGTCAAAATTAAATTTGGTAAATTTGTAATAGCTGAAGTGGGAAAATGGCTGGTCAAAAGGTTAAACAAGAAAATCTCATACCTTTTTCATAGAGAAATGCTCAAACCCTACATATCCTTCCTCACTTCTTTTAAATTATTGGAGCCACCTTGGAATTAAAACATCACAAAAAAAGATGCCAATAACATCTACGCCTCTTTTCCTCTCATAATCAACATTTTAAAAAAAACAAGTTCCTCTTATTGAAATGCCTTGAATTATTAAGAAAGCGATCGTTGATAACTTATTATTACAAATATAATCGCAATGTAATATCAAATCATGCTCCTCTCGCCTTTCCATTTGCGAATCGATATCTCCGTCATAAATCGAAATCGATTAAAAAACGTTTCAGAAAAAAAAAAATAAAACTAAACCCGTTAAAAGGAATATAAATAAAAAGAAAAGAAAATCATGAAAAACCAGTCAAAATTTCAATTGTATAAACATGAAAAGTTTCACAAAACGAAAGGAATCCCTCAATGAAAAGATAATATTATCCCGACCCGAAAAGAAAAAAAATAAATATATATAAGCGGCAATGTTTCCGCGAATAATAAATTTTCAATCGACGGGGGAGGGAGGATTTCAAATTGTATAAATGAAACATGAATAAGTTTCATGCAAAGAAAGTAATTAAAATTTCCTCTCCTCGATAACCACGCCCTGGATTCATTCGCCCGGGAAAATAAAAAAAAAAAGAAAATACGGGATGGGCATCGGACAACTCCCGATTTTTTTCCAAAGATAAAAAGGAAAAAAAAAATGGGATAAGAAGTAGAGGAGGAAAAAAAAAAAAAAAGGTGACTTCGGAATATTGCTCCGTGACATAACTTGGGAGAATCAAATTAATGGGGCACGCAGTCCCTCGTAATCTAGAACCAGGTCAGCCAGCCCGATGGAGAATCAACCCCTAGCGCTGCAACCCTTGTTCGGGGTGTATTCAACTCTCGCTTTTTAGTTTCTCTATCCTTCTTTTTTTATTTATCTTTGACGTTTTTTTTTTGAGAATTTTGAAATGTATACTCGACGTCAGTTTATGTGTCTGGGTTTGGATGGGTGTTACATGGAAGTATGGAATAGCAGAGTCGATTTCTATTGTCGGAAAGTTTGTTTTTTTTTTTTAAAAAAATATTTGCATATCTTTTAGCAATTTTTTTTTGGAGCAAGCGGCGCCGGGACGTTATTTTGCGTGGGCGCAGAAAAAAAAGTTTATCTCTGTAATATTTTTCCAAGCGATGGAAATTTGGACGGAAAATGTTTCCGAAAAGAGTTTCACGGACGACGTGGGTGTTTTGATCGTTAGAAAACAGAGTTGAGGTGAGAAATGGTAGATGTTTTTTAAAGGGAGAGGCTCATTGCCAAATTTTTGAATTTTGGAGACTTTTTAGTTATGAAACATCAGCAAATCAGCTGGAGGTAGATTCGATTTCTAAAGGCTTTACACAGTACTGCTTAAGGTAGTGAAAGTTCTAACACATGCAGTTAGTTGCATACTTTATTAAAGTCAGTTTTATAAGCTTTAGCGTCCACTTTGACAGCTTGAGCTTCCATTCCATCAGCTTTAGCGTCCATTCTGCCAATTGAAGCGTTCATTTTGTTCTAAAGCGTCCACCCTGGACCCTGCTAGCTTGAGTCTCCATTTCATCAGTTTGAGCGTCCATTCTATTAACTTGAGCGTCCATTTTGCCAACTTGAGCGTTCATTTTGTTCATAACCGTCCACCCTGCTAGCTTGAGCCTCCATTTCATCACATTTGGCGTCCACTTCATCAGCTTGAGCGTCCATTTTGTCAACTTGAGCGTTCATTTTGTTCTTAAGCGTCCACCCTTCTAGCTTGAGCCTACATTCATCACATTTGAGCTTTTCTTCTTCAATTTGGCCTTCTATTCCGTCAGCTTCAGCATCCATTTTACCAACTTGAGCGTCCATTTGGTCAGCTTTGGTGAAGATCTTGTAGGTAGTCGGAGGGAACATTAACAGTCCTGCTTCAGGTTTGGCGCACCTGCCCTTGACGAGCTCCAGATTCCTTCTGACCCGGGAGGTACCAATCTGGTAAGGGTTCTGGTAGGGGGCAGCAGTCCTACCAGTACTGGCTTAAGGCTGAAGACGGTAAAAGTTGGCTAGGCTTAAGTCCAGAAAGCAGGAGGCTGAGTCGTGCAGCGATGCGGAAGGTGTTGGGAAGCCACCGCATTAAGCTCCCTAGTATAGCCATCATGGCCAAGGGTTTGCTGTGCAAGACCCAAGACAGTAGATCCGACTAGGGACTCTTGCCCGCCGCAATAAGCTCTGTAACCATGATGGTCACCAATTCCCGTCGCAGGAAGGCACTCTAAGAAGAAGAAGGTGAAGATCTTGAGAATCAGGACGAAGTTGAGAGACCTCAACGCAATTAAAAGATCTATTTTAGGGATAAGTCTGCGTGATCGGATTGAATCTGAGAAGGTGCACGCCCGAGTAATGGGTGTGCAGTAACAGTAGGCTGGTTATGTGGCGAGGCACGTCAGAAGCGCTGTTAGAACTACAAGTGAGAAATTTAGGCCCAGGAGTGATCAGTAAAAAACTGAAGACGAAAGAAAATCAGTAAAAAAAAGTAAGCCGAAAATGCCAGTTAAGGAGCTTTTGCTTATGGATGATATTTACTCTCCTAACGTCCCTATCCACTACAATCTAACATTACATAATCTTAAAATACAATTAGATCAATCATACGGAGATATTTTTTTAATTGAATTAAACTCCTTATCATTTTTTTTCTCTCTTATTACAACAATAACAACAAAACTTTCAATTTCATCAAAATCCTGATTGCACAAAAAACGTATTTCTCATTCTCTAGTGTATTGTCAAGAATTTTCATTAAGACGACCCGGTACGCTATTCGTGACTTCCTACAGGGGGAAGCGTTATTACGCGCATTTTTTTCCATACTATCATTTTATTATACCGGATCTTTAATGTATCTTGGGAGGCAGAAAAAAAAAGAAGAAAATGAATTTACCACGCACCTGACGACCGCCCAGAGTGCAATTTAAAACCTTTTCAAATGGGGGTTATTCAATGACACTTGATGCATTTAAAAAAAAAAAAAAACAACCCAATATCAAACATTTACATATCTTTTTCTTTCTACCCCGGGTATATTTGCACGAAACATTTCAAAATATTCAGATATTTGCATTACGCATACCTCAACTTTTATTTTTACCTGGAATAGAGCAATAGAATATTATATCCGAGGAAAACTAAGACAACAAAAAGCCCGGGAGAAAGAGAAAAGGAAAAAAAAACAAAAACTAAACGATAGTTTTTCCTTTTTCCTGTTTTTAAATTCCCGGGTTTGTTATTGCGCTAAAGGTAAAACCGAGTTAGCAGCTTAGGATTCTTATGGTGGAAGATAGCAAGGATACATTATGACCATCATAACGCAGCCGGGTACGCAAAAAGAGGGAGAGGCAGCGAATCGGTGTTGTATGATGCGATATTCTGATACATTCCTCCTGTCGCTTTTTGAAAATTTCAAGTGTTCCTTAAGTACTGGAAGCACTTAGCCATTAAAAGAATGAGACTTCCATTTCGGCTGGAGGAGTGTAATACCATATTAAGTGCTTCTCACATTCTACTTTTTTTGAAAGCTTTTCCTTCCCTTCTTTTTTTTCCTACCTTGTTTTCTGCGCTAAGGAGGATAAAGTTTTCTCTTTTCTTAAACTTTCTTCCTCTCCGCTTTTGTGTGGCGCGGTAATCCGTTACTTTCGTTAATGGTGTGTTATTAGAGGGGTGGAAGGTTAAAACGAGATCTTGACCTATAAAAAAAGTATGTTTAACCTATTTTTTGTAAAATTATCTAAATATTTTAATGGTTTAGTTTTTTTATACTTATTTAAAATGGCTTAGCAGAGCTGAAGCTTTTGTACCAGATGGCTCAGTCCTAGCAGGTGGCCTGCCAGTCGGAAAATCCTGACCCACCCGCATCTCTAGATACGCTGTCTTCTTAACAAAGCTTCGAGGTCTTTTGAAAGATCTTTCATGGATTTGTAAGGCGCCCTGGACAGAGAAAATAAGGATGCGGCCTAGGATCGATGATGTTGCACAACGCCATAAATATGGCAGTGGGCGGATTGTGTGAAGAGGATCCGGTGGACAGCACGGATAGTAAGATGGAGACCTCGAGCGTCAAAAAGAAGCGTCGGTAGACATTAAAAAGGTGGCAAGGCTAAAGTGTTTACAAAGAGCCCAAGACAAGGAGATGTGGCAAAGGTTGAGGGTCTCCCGAACTTCAACAAAGGTCTGCCTCAACCCTAACTTCCCTCGTTCTTCCACTCTTTAACGAAGTTCGTTCAGCAAAAGACCCATGCCCTGTCCATCGGAGTCACTGTGTTTTGATCACACTGATGATCAGAGGCTGCCCAACAGCTGAGTTATCTCGATATTTTTTGTCATACCCGCATCCGACTTTCAGGAACGGACATTTATCCTCAAAGATCTTCATTGAAGCTTTAAAGCTTTGTCTTCTTTCTCTTTACGTGCCGCCTCTGCGTCAGAAATTGGCGATCATCGTCGCTATTTGGACCTTGGGTGTCACTGCCCGAAACAAGGACGTGGGATCTAGTCCCTTAAATTCCTGAGCCTCAATGTTCTTCTTCTTCCTGGACGGTCTGCGCAAGGGAGCCTAGTAGGGAGTGGACACTTTGATGAGTCGTCTGATACATAGGGGTACGCCATTTTGAAAACTGTAAGCTGCCATGATCTCGAATTGAAAAGCGAACATCGAGAATGGCTGATTTTTCAATACGAGAATGGCGGCCACCTAATTCGAGATTATGGCAGCTTCCAATTTTCAAAATGGCGTACCCCTGTGTAGCAGACGACTTATCGAAGCGTCCACTCCCTAGGCTCCCTAGTCTGCGCTGTTCCTGGATCTTCCATTTTATAATTAGGTGCAGGAGCCGGTATTTTTTATTGCGCAACACATGGCCGAAATATTAGCGCTAAAGCTCTATACTCTTTCTTATTTTCAGAAGTCAGGAACTTTATCAGGAAGTAATAAGACGGGTTGAACCGTTTTTTAATAAAGCACACTAAGTAATGTTTCTTTTACAGTGTCCATACACTTTACATGCTTAGCTCCAGACATCTGACATTGAGACAGGCTATAGGCCCAGAGTTCTATTCAAGTATGATCAAAGAGCCGCTTGTGACCTTGGCTGATATAAAATGCAAAGCCTTGCGAATGCCTTCGAAATGGCCATAGGCAATTAAAAAGAAAATCAATACAGTTAATTTTTGTGACTTATAAGGAGAAGATTTAATTTTTACCAGAGTTCTGTCTTTACCCGAGCCCCTAGTTTGAACCTGAATCCTCATTTGAGCCCTTGGCAAGGGTTTTATCCTCACCAGCGCCACTAATATGGACGTTCCGACTTTTGCCTGAGGCCTCTAAGTTCATTGGAGCCCCTAACACCCATTTCCATTCTCGCTAGGCCTCAACTCTAGCTAGACGAAAATTTACCGTACCTGGCATGAACGTCTATCATCGCCCGAACTCCTTACACGGACTTCTATTCTCACCTCACCACTTAACACTGACCTTTAACCTCACCCGAGCTCCTAGCACAGACTTTCATCCTCCCTTGAGAGTTTGGCTCTAGCTTTTACCTTCCCCTTGAGCCCATGGCACAAAAACCATGCCATCGTATCATGACCTTACTCAGACTTGGGACCTGGAAAACTCAGTGGTGCAAAGCTTACGATAAACCTTACTAACAGATTTTTAAATGCGATTCAACGCATAAACATTTTACGTTTCATTTTATGACACATGACGTAGGAAAGAATTTAAATCGTTTACGATATAGTAATAATTTAAAACGAGTATCACTCATGGAAACTCCCTACATAACGGCTCCGTATAAAAGCTTTCAATTTAAATCTTACACTTGTATATTCAAATGTTCAACATCCCGCATGCTAAAAACTTTTCCATCCGAATAAAATTCAATGTGACACATATCTAAACATTACGGCTCCGTTATAGGAGATTCCAGAAAAAAAAAAAAATAATAATAATCTCCATGAAAACAAGACCTTGATTTTAAGGTCAACTACTCCGTTCAGAGACCTATATGTATAAACTCGCGGTTTAATCTAACTGCTGGAGAGAGAGAGAGAGAGAGAGAGAGAGAATTATAAAAAACAACGAACGATGTTTACATATTTTATTTATGCCCTTTTTCTTATTCTCCATAAGGACCCTGAGCATGTATTTCATTTAATCGATGACTTGCAAAAATTATATAATTGATAAATTCGACCTTATATGAACAAAAAATTGGGATTGGATTTTTTTGAAAAACATTTTTGAATTACCGTTGCTTAGTTTCGCGTGACCGATGAAAGCTGTAAAAATGCATATAAAATCGTTTAGCATATTTAAAATTTTTTTCTTAATTTTTATTTTATTTAAATTAGAGCGTTTAGTTGGAAATGTGGATTTCTCTTTGACAACTTTATGGCAATTATTATTTCGTTTTGGTATTTTATAAACAATCGAGATGATGAGGGAGATAAAATTGGCAAGAGAGTATTTCTGAAGCCCGCATTTCTTTTATACCCGAATGTAACGGCCTTGTAGCCAAAAAATTTTCACGTGAGGGCAAATGGAAGTTTTGGGGGAGGCAAAAATTTTCCGTAATCAGTTGTGCCCTAAAACTCTTCCAAACTTCCCCGTTACACACACACGGCTCTACAGGACACGGAAGCCTATTGCTGCAGCACGAACACAGCGCCAAGAGGCTCTATCCTGGCGTCGGGGATCCCCAGACGTCCCGCATCCATCGACACATTATCCTCCCGCGGTTTTCCAAGAGGTCTAGGGCTATAATCGGACGCCAATCCAGGACATGCCGAATCCTCCGTGTTGGAGGCGCTCGTGCTACGTGCCCTGCCCACTGAAGTCTAAGAGCTTTGATCACACTAGTAATCAACGAAGGGTAACCAGTGAGGCATGTTTTGTCTTGCTTAAGGAATGGCGTCCTTGACCTGTGATGAGCTCCCTTCTCAGGGTTATGAATTAGTGGAGGGCAGCAGCTTCGCTAATACTGACCTAGGGCTGAAGATGGTAGTAATCGGCAAGGCCTAGGCTCAGATACCGGGAGGCAGAGTTGGATCAAAGATCATCAATGGTTTGCCATGATGATCGCCAATCTCCGACGAGGAGCGGGCATTTAAAGAAGAAGTAATCAACGGCTGCTCAAAAAGCCTTTAGGTCTTTTCATTACATCGCATACTTAACTGCCAACCCGTCAATGGATCACTCTTCGGCCCCAGAATCCAACTCAAAGCCTTATTTTCGAAGACCAACTCCGAAAAAATTGGAAAATGCAATTATACTCGTTTCTTTCTGCAAGGGAGACAAAGAGGCCTTTTTATGCCTCTCCGCTGGGTACGGGCTTGCCGTGCAAACTAATTAAAAATCTACTTCTGTAAAATTCAGTAATTTCAACAGCCGCTTCCTTCCTTTCTTTTACTGTCTCTAAAATTAATAAAATAAATCCAAACGTATCCACATCAAACCTGAGACAATTTCCTCCCCGAGAATCGCCCACCCTAACGAATTAAAACCAGATTAACCTCAGCTATTCCTTCCCAAAATCGGATATAATTCCCTTAATCTCTCCAAAGAGCTTCCTGACAAAAATTAAAACCAAATTAAAGGTTAATGACCGAATTATATAAGCTAGGTCATCGCATTAAAATCAAGGTCAAAAATTTTTTTTTTTATCATAATAAAAACGAAGCAACAACCCCTCTCTTACAACTCTTTAAGGTAAATTAATTTTTAATAGCTCATTCCGCATTAGCATGCGAAATGAAGACTCGAAGCAATGGTCCATGTTTTATGGCCATGGCCAAACCGCCTATAAAAAAAATTTTAAAACATTTTTACTGCTTTAGTACAGTTTTAATCCGCCGCGCAATTCGCATGATCCTAAAATTAACTCTCGGGCTAATTCCATCAGTGGGGATCACCCCTAAAAATTCAAAAAAATTTTAAATTAATCAAATCCCTGACTTTCATTTTCCTTCCTTATAAACAAAAAAAAAATCCTTTCACATTTCCCAAAATCATTCAAAAAACAAAAGAATCACCCGAAAGAAACGGTCCTCCTTGAAAGAGTACGTTCACTAAGTCATGGTGCATAGCTAAGAGAATAGAGTAGCAAGCAGCGACGTAATGACAATGACATAAAAAGCCTAAAATGTGCCCAGTAACAGGAAAAAAAAAAAAAAAATAAAAGTTCACTGGCACTAAATCAGGTTGTTTTGGTTTCTCTAATATAAAATCCACGTGCCGATCTCGAATCCTCTGCTTAGCCTAACCCATTCCCCTAATTTCGTTTTTTTATTTTATTTTATAAGAACCCAAAGAGGGTTGAAGGGATATAGTGAAATCGAGTTTTCAAAGCGGCGTAGAGGGAAAATGACATGCTGACCTTTACTGATCTAATTACAGAGGATGTTATAATACCAGACGGAGAATCGTATAAGGACGAGAGAATTACCCTTAAGGAAACTTTTAAAGAAGGCGATATTTCATCATGATGAGCAACTTGATGCCTATGAGGTTTGAACCGTATCATACATCTAATTATTGTATAACAAAATAATACCTTCTTTGCTTCGCCCACAGATAAAAATAGGATTGTTTTAAAAATTGAAATTTCATTATCCTTGACGGGTACATGCTCAGCTAATATATGGGTAAGATTTAGGCAGAAAGCTTGATCAAGCTTAGGGTTATTCTAAAATTCGAATGGGCCTCACGATCCCGACCTAAAATCTACGGACCAAGAAAAGTTGAAATCAATAAGAATTTGCCAATTGATTTTTCAATGAAACTAGTCCACAAATTTTAAGGTTAGTTTCTCGGCTGAAACTCTGCTTGCCATCTGCTTAAAAGAAAAGTTAAAAGAAATTTGAGCTGCTGACTTCTGTAGAGGCTTTTGAAAAGATAGTCGCATAAATTGCCACCGGACCCTCAATTTTTGTTTGGCCAAGTTCAGAAGCATCACCCAGTTCTTGGTAGACGATGAACTAGGTTAACAAAAATCAACTCTTTTAGGATTTTACGGACATTTAATTATTTCTTGCTCAAAAAAAAAAAATTAATTTTTAACCTGGCTTTGGCTCTGGCTCAAATACCTTGTTCAATGAATTACTATAAACAATCCGTGTAAAATCTATGTAAAATTCACCAAAATTTTGATTCAATTTTCAAAATTTATAATTTTTATAATTCTTGAAACAAACTTTAAATCGTATTTCGAATGCTTCAAAATATTATTTTTGATTTAATATTCTACTTTAACACTTTTAAAAAAAAGTCATTCTTTTATTTCAAAACCCTTTGGCCCGATCGTGTAATTCAGTACATTTTAAGTGCCCAGTTCATGAAGTGGGCAATTTTGGTCAATTTTTCTGCCCAATTCATGAACTGGGCAATTACACAATCGGGGCGTGACATATATAAATAACGGTGCCAGATGCCAGATAGCAGTGCCAGCTACACTAGCGCCATCAAGCAGCAACTGACAGTGGGTAGATGGCTGCTAGATTGCACTGAGGTGAGGTCTGGGGCTGGTAGGTCTTCCGCCAAGAACCTGATCGACGATTGGCAAATTTTTCAATTTGAGAATGGTGGCCACCAAACTCAAGATCAAGACAGCTTCCAGTTTTCAAAATTGCGTGCCCCTAAGTAGCAGATGACCCATCGAAGTGTCCTCTCTCTACTTCAGGCTCCCTCATCTAATCCCTCTCTTCAAAGTCGAAGAAAAAAAAAATGTTCCAAGAAACCCAAATAAGCACCTGATCTGCAAATCCCAGCTCTACAAGAAACCTGCTTTTTATATTCCTTCATGAAATTACAAACAATTTCCCCCCCGAAGGCTTAATTATAATTCTGTTCAAAAAAAAAAGCTTTTTATATCAAGAGAAAACCCCCAGAAATATATTTAATATTCTGGAAAAAAAAATGTTAACAAGAATTTCAACCGAATTACTAACTCGTAACCGCGTACAAGAGTTGAATGAACGACCTTATCCGCAGGCAATGATCGACTTTCACCTACCAGCTCGCTTTGACTAAATTCAACTGCCTTCTATACCACATCAAACATATTATTTTCTTTCCTTGTATTGTGTGCTTTTGATATTGTAATATTTAAATTTATCTCCATAATATGGCACCTACCCCCCCATTTCGTTTAAACGAACATAATTTAAAAACCCTACGGTTAGAATAGAGAAGAGGATTTAAGGTTATTTATTGTCTTATAATCTCAAAAGAGCTGTTTTATATTGGAGGATAGCATCTTTTGTGGGAAGAAGAAGAAAAAAAAAGGGGTTGGCTTAATGAGGTTTGGCAGAGCAAAAAAGATATGATGAGGGAGATATTAATTTGCGTTTTAAAATTTTCCGTTTGGGGGAAGGGGGGGGAATATATTTTTTTTTTGGAAGAGGAAGGTTTTGCATTTGATTATGAAAGTAGGCCAAGGAGGTTTGTGGCTTATGTTAATGAGGGGAAAAAATTGGGAGTTTGAATCAAGAAAAAAAATTAAAATCGTAGTATTGGAATTAAAAAATTATTGATGAAAGAAGAAGATAAAAACTTAATGGAAAAAGTGGATTGTCAATGAAAAGCTGGAGGCCTAGTTATGGTTGTTAGTCTCCTCATTAGGCCTGATATAGCAAGCTAAGCTTAAATAACACAACTAGCTAATAGCAGTTACTATTTGAATGAACTGGCCGTTTCACAACTTTTTTTTAGCTGACAAAAGCTGCTGGTAAACTTTGTACTCTCCACTAGTTGAAAAAAAAGCTCAACATTAACTCCTTTTCTCCATTTTCTCCCAACGAACATTCACAACAAATTAAAATTATTAGATCAATCTATTTCCAATCCACAGGACCTAATATTAAACGCTCCTACATTCACAGGGTTAACCCTTTTACTACCATTTTTTTGAATGAAGTGTGGGTCACTCCAGCCAAATTTTATATTTTCACCTTTAGCCCTCTATAGTAAAGCTTAGTGCCGGAAAAAAAAATTGAATATCTAAAACTCCTAAATCTCTTCAATTAGGCAACCATCAATACACCGTAATCGGGTTTTTTGCTCTAAAATGTCTTTTTTCTTAAATAAAATTTTTCTAAGGGGTTTGAAGAATTATTAGGGTCTCTATTTTCGAATCTGATGTCAAATTTCAATAATTCAAAATGGCCGATCCAATATGGCCGACAATTCGGACTAAAAATGTCGAGTTGTGACCTAAAAAAAATTAGGAAATCTTGTTTTCGTGGTAGAATATTCAAAAGTAAGTAAGTTCTACGTTGTCAAGGTTGTAGATTTTAAATCTGACATTAATTTTTATGTGGGGGGCCAATATAAGTCACTAAGCAGGGTCCCCCCCAATTTTTAGAATTTATAAAATCCTTCATAGTATTCTTTTATTAGGTTTTCGAGGTCGTAGAATTCAAATCTCGCAATAATTTTCATGTGGGGGGCAGCTGGAAGCCACTAAACTGGATCCCCAATTTTTTAAATCAAATATATTGCATTTCTAAATAAATAAGATTCATAAAAAACCATATTCAATTCAAAAATATAACCCAAAAATTGGAAAAAAGCTGATAGAAATTTTTTATAAGCGCTTCATAAGCTAAACATAGGTGAGACAATTTCAATAGAGCAATCTTTTGGTGCCTAAACATGCCAACCTTTTGTGTTACAATGGAGTTATTGATTTATGATACTTTGAAAAAATGTATTACACCGATTCCTTTAAAAAATTTTACCTGCCATAAGTTGAATATAGGATAAATATACCATGTGTTTTTTCATTGCCAACGCTCTTTTTTACACACTATTTTGCTTCTGGATGGTAACCAGGGCTTGATAGCAACGGGTATTGACATAAAAAAACTGATGAAGTCACAATAATGAACAAATTAACCCTTTGCCTACCGAGGGTTCGTATACGAACCCTTCGAAAAAAGTGCGTTCCCTACCGAGGGTTCGTATACGAACCCTTAATAAAAAAATTGATTCCCGTTTTATTTTCTATCCGATTTGCATTAAAATTTCAGTTTAGGGGTATTTTTGGGTCTAGATTTCGAATATTAAGTCAGAATTTCAAAAAAATGTAAATTCAAGATGGCGGAAGGCCTTTTTCAAGAGTACCACTGTAATGTCTTAATTTGTTCATTATTGTGACTTCATCAGTTTTTTTATGTCAATACCCGTTGCTATCAAGCCCTGGTTACCATCCAGAAGCAAAATAGTGTGTAAAAAAGAGCGTTGGCAATGAAAAAACACATGGTATATTTATCCTATATTCAACTTATGGCAGGTAAAAATTTTTAAAGGAATCGGTGTAATACATTTTTTCAAAGTATCATAAGTCAATAACTCCATTGTAACACAAAAGGTTGGCATGTTTAGGCACCAAAAGATTGCTCTATTGAAATTGTCTCACCTATGTTTAGCTTATGAAGCGCTTATAAAAAATTTCTATCAGCTTTTTTTCCAATTTTTGGGTTATATTTTTGAATTGAATATGGTTTTTTATGAATCTTATTTATTTAGAAATGCAATATATTTGATTTAAAAAATTGGGGATCCAGTTTAGTGGCTTCCAGCTGCCCCCCACATGAAAATTATTGCGAGATTTGAATTCTACGACCTCGAAAACCTAATAAAAGAATACTATGAAGGATTTTATAAATTCTAAAAATTGGGGGGGACCCTGCTTAGTGACTTATATTGGCCCCCCACATAAAAATTAATGTCAGATTTAAAATCTACAACCTTGACAACGTAGAACTTACTTACTTTTGAATATTCTACCACGAAAACAAGATTTCCTAATTTTTTTTAGGTCACAACTCGATATTTTTAGTCCGAATTGTCGACCATATTGGATCGGCCATTTTGAATTATTGAAATTTGACATCAGATTCGAAAATAGAGACCCTAATAATTCTTCAAACCCCTTAGAAAAATTTTATTTAAGAAAAAAGACATTTTAGAGCAAAAAACCCGATTACGGTGTATTGATGGTTGCCTAATTGAAGCGATTTAGGAGTTTTAGATATTCAATTTTTTTTTCCGGCACTAAGCTTTACTATAGAGGGCTAAAGGTGAAAATATAAAATTTGGCTGGAGTGACCCACACTTCATTCAAAAAAATGGTAGTAAAAGGGTTAACCCTTTGCCTACCGAGGGTTCGTATACGAACCCTTCGAAAAAAGTGCGTTCCCTACCGAGGGTTCGTATACGAACCCTTAATAAAAAAATTGATTCCCGTTTTATTTTCTATCCGATTTGCATTAAAATTTCAGTGTAGGGGTATTTTTGGGTCTAGATTTCGAATATTAAGTCAGAATTTCAAAAAAATGTAAATTCAAGATGGCGGAAGGCCTTTTTCAAGAGTACCACTGTAATGTCTTAAAAAACCGAAGCTACACCGCTTTATGGGTTTCCTAACCTCAAAAAGGAACATCACTTAAATATAACGACTCATAAATTAGCTATTTGAAAGATAATAGATACTTAAAATTTCGAATTACCCACGTTTAACCTCAAAAAACTCCGAAACTTCACACAAGTTCAAGATATTCTAACCCTGACAGCAAAAATATTTTCCTAACCTCAAATTGAAAATAAAAGTAATCCAACTCATTATTACAAACTAAAACTTCGAACTCATACAAACTAAGGTCGAAAAAACATTCATTAATATTCATATAAAAAGGGTGTAGACTTTATTTGTGAACATACGAATTCTACATGTTTAATTAATTTTGACCAAAAAACTAACCACAATTTAGTTAATTAAATCTCCCATCCGAATAAGTATTCTACCCCCGAAGCCGAAATTAAAAAATCACCAAAATGCCATTCAACACCTAACCTTAAAAAAAAATTACAGACCATTCTGAAGAAAAAAAAAATCAGTAACAATGAACTTGCATTTCGTGTTTGTAAAGGACGTTTGAAATCAGAAAGTACTGACTTGGATACCACCTGTTGTCTATCACCTCTATGTTCAATATGGCAAGGCAAGGTTGAAAAGTTCCAGGCAAGGAAATTGAATGAGGGGGGAGAAAATGGTCATTATTATGATGTTTTAAGCATTAAGTGATTTATACTGTATATTTTTGTTAAAAATGAAATTGAAAGCTCCCACGATCCGGAGAAAAAAAAAGGTCAAAATGATGCAAAAAAGAATAACAAAAGGGAATCAAATTCTATTGAAATGTCAAGTGAAAAGCTTTGATTAATAGCGTTGCAATGTACACCTGCAGAGCTACCCTAATAACGAAAAGATGTCAACCATAAAATAAGAACTGGCGACACCCATTCTACTATTTCCTAGTCGCATTCCAATAATATGTGTGTATATGTTGAGTTTTGTCTAGTCAATATGAAAAAATTTAGGGGAAAGTAACAGTTGTTGGTTTAAAAATTTTTTTACTAATAGGGTTTTGTTTGAAATGTTTGTTTTTCGGATTAAATCAGCTGGGTAGGCTTTAGTCAATTTTCGTTATGAAAACTTTCACTGATGAAGAGTGAAATATGCAACAAATTGCAAAATTCTACAAAGGCTTTGAGGATTGTAGGGGAAGGTGCCAAAAATGATTTACAGTCGAATGTGAAATCAAAAATCCTAAATTTTGAATTTTTCAGTTGGCGACTAGCAAGAAATTTAAAATGACTAATAGCGTAACTTACTTAACTCTTCAGACCATGAAATCAGTTGCAAAAGTTCTGCAGCCAAAGTATGTTCATCAAAAAAGCTTGCTAGCCATACTGAACACAAACCTAATAGCAAATATCTACCTCTAATTTATTTAACCGACCAGCATAGCCAATTTTCAAGCACAGATGCTAAAAAATCAAAAGCCATGACCCTTCTGACAACCTGAATGCTGTCAAATGATGAAAATCCGTTTTTACCATCGAAAAATATCAATATAACCCATGCAAAATCAAAACTGTTAGGCAAATTCTCAAGGGCGTTTTTCTTTTAAATTATGACCTACATATAACCCTTTGATTTTTTCTCAAATTGACCCAATAAGGAGTAAATCGAGAGATTAAAAATCAACTTTGTGTTCATTTACAAGCAGTTACTAGCATTCTTTTATTGTAAAACTATAGTAAGATTCATCCTGAAATCTTGAAACAGCAGCTAGCTTAATTTTTTTACTATCAATAAATTTGTTCAAGGTCAAGTTCCAGAACAAATGCTCGTAGCAGAGCAAATTCTCATGAGGTCAAGTTGATTATATTAAATTTAGCCTAAATTTACAATATGGTCAGATTCATAAGGCCAATAGGCTACCAGAACCCAAATTTGCTTCATAATATGCTATCAAAAAATTTTGCATTGATAAGCAAAAAAAATTTGCTTACTTCAATAAATACTTCATTTGAACTTTCATCGTCATTGCCTCCTAAACCCTTCAACTCATCCCAATTACCTAATTTAAAAAAAAAAAACCTACATAACATTACACCTTAACATCTACCTGTCATTGATGATAACAATGATAAAAATAACATAATAGTTACGATCCTAATTACAAAGATCAACGTCCTAACATCAAAACAAAATATGTCATTAAAATCCATAAAACTGTCACACGAGCAACTTGCAAAAAACTCAGCG
Organism: Liposcelis brunnea; assembly: GCA_023512825.1. NCBI lineage: Eukaryota > Metazoa > Arthropoda > Insecta > Psocodea > Liposcelididae > Liposcelis > Liposcelis brunnea. Next base: position 17,084,647 of record CM042073.1, read on the forward strand.
AAAACGGGGGTAAAAGAAAACAAGAAAACACAGTTCCCAAGACCATCCCAGTTTTAAAATCGCCTGTCAAATGTTTTCGACAAGAGTAGTAATATACGAGGTAAAAGTTTGCGTAATGAAAAAAAAAATTTGTCTAAAAACCAAAACCAAATCCAGGTCCTGAATGTTTTTATATGATAAAAACGTTACCGTTCGCCAAATGGATCCGTGGATATTATTTACCTGGAGATCTGGGTGTTTGTTATCCCTATGACTCGAGGCTCGTATAACTCCTGCCCTCCAACCCCATTCGCTGATTTTGTTTTGTTTTAACTTAATAAAACCACTAACACTTAAAAATCTTTTACCCACTATTTCTTCACGTTTCATGATTGATTATATACACTTCATCACTAAATTTTAAAACACAGAAAATCATAACTTTCAAAAACACTTTTGCGACCTCGATATTTACGTGGATCCACTTAACGAATACGCGGAGTAATACTACTACGACAAGTGTAATGTGCACCTGATAACATTCATTTCTCCGCGAAGCAGAATACAAAGATTAGATATGGCAAGTGTAATGGCGGTCGCTAGGATATTGGCGCGTAAAACTTGTTTATCATTCCGTTTTCAAATGTAAATTTAGTTTTTTTTTTCATTTAGTATTTTAGTTTTTAAAGCATAATTTTCATTCGAAAATGTTTCCTTTCCACAATTTCTTTAACGGGCGCCTATTCCCACTCGTCTTTTTCTCCGCCATGTTTGATTTTTCGTGCTAAAGCTAAATCAGGAAATGGCTGAAACGAATTAAATACGATCTAGCCTAACCAAGATCTTGTAAAGCAAGGCAAGCGTATTAAAAAAAAAAAAAATGATAACGAATTGTGTAAGCAATGTACGGTTAGTAGTCGTTTTTTTAAAAAAAAAAAAGATCTATTTAGTTTTTGGAAATCTGAGGTTATATGTACAGTATCGTCTGCTTTGGAGAACATGGTCCACTCTTCGAGGTTATTGCTGCGCGATACTTTTCTTTTGGCAGACACGAAATTTTTCAGTAGCTTTGTGGCAACAATATAGCCGTAAGGAATCTTTTATGCTGTGGATTCATTTTTAAAGATGAAGCTTAATTGGGAAGCTTTTAAATGCAAGGGGAAGTGAACTGAACTACTGTGCTTGAATTTTTGAGAAAAATGGTAAGATTTTAAGAAATCAGAAGAACCACATGTGTGGTCATTAGAATTGCTTTGTCTTTTCATATGTAAGACTGTTAATAGATCCTTGTTTTACAGGATTATGGAAGGAGTTCTAAATGATTGGAATTAGGAATCATATCAAATGCATCTCAGTTCTAATGTTACATTACATATCTGCGAATACTCATCTACAGAAATAATGGGTAAGTATATTAATTTAGCATATTTTAAGGGAAAATTTTAATGAAGAATTTTATAGGGAAGATGAGTTGCAATGCAAGGATAGGATAGTATGCCAGTCGCAATGGACTTCTAAAAACAGTTTTTTTGGCAAAGAGTATTTCCCAAATTTTTGAAACTTGATTTTAAAATAGAAAATTCTGAAAGAGGTTCACTTTCTGCTTTGTAAGAGGTGCTTCAAAGTCGTAGATTTTAGCTTTGAGTTTTGGTTTTCTCTCTTGGCTTGATATTATGTTTCATCGACAAAAGGTTTTGGCTCTTGCTAGGGAGTTTTGCCTCAAATCCCTAATCTAGGTCTGCCAATAAAATCTTTTATAGTTTTTGTAGGTGACTGGCTAAAAGGGGAAAAGGGTGCTAAAAAAATGTTTTGCTTGATGCCAGGAATGTTTAGGCTTGCTGACAAGGATTTCAACCCTATAAACAGTAAATGAGAAGAACAGTTGAATCCAGAAATTCAGTTCACCCTTTTAAGCCAAAGTTGATTCTTTTGTAGAAAAATCTTGCTTGAGCAAGTGTACTTCTGACCAAACTCGATTAAAACTTCTACAAAAACGGCATGAAGGAAACAAAATCTGACTAAAACAGGTGAAGTTATAAGTAGCAATGTCATTATTTAAGAAGGGTGCATATAGGCCTTTAGTTTTTCCCCTTTTTACAATAAAAATCTTATCTCCCTTCCCTTCTAAAAAAAATTTTCAGCTAAAACCCAATGGTTGAAAAGTTTCAAATTATTTTTCTTTACTTGAGCCAACATTTTTGAAAAGCTATTTGATTAAAGGAACTAAAAAAAAATTTTGCTACTGTTGGGTCACTTAATTGAAATAATAAAAAAATTATCACTCATGGGCTTTCCTATAAACAGTATAAATGTTACGCCCCGATTGTGTAATTGCCCCGTTCATGAACGGGGCAGAAAAATCGGCCGGTTCATGAACGGGTCAGGCTCCTTGCCCCGTTCATGAACTGGGCAGAAAAATGGACCAGTTTTGCCCAGTTCATGAACTGGGCACTTAAAATGTACTGAATTACACGATCGGGCCAAAGGGTTTTGAAATAAAGGAATGACTTTTTTTAAAGTGTTAAAGTAGAATATTAAATCAAAAATAATATTTTGAAGCATTCGAAATACAATTTACAGTTTGTTTCAAGAATTATAAAAATGATAAATTTTGAAAATTGAATCAAAATTTTGCTGAATCTTACATAGATTTTACACAGATCGTGTAGTAGTTCATTGAACAAGGTAGGTTGAGCCAGACCCAAAGCAAGGTTAAAAATTAATTTTGTTGTGAGCGAAAAATAACTAAATGTCTGTTAAATTCTAAAAGAGTTGATTTTTGTTAACCTAGCTACGACTCTACCAGGAACTGGGTGATGCTTCTGAACTTGGCCAAACAAAAATTTAGGGTCTGGTGGCAACTGGCAATTTATGCGGCTGTCTGCTCAAAAGCTCTACAGACGTCAGCAGCTCACATTTTTGTTAACTTTGAAATCTTTTTTGCCTATCAGCATGCCATACGGTATTTTTTGAACAATAAAAATATACAGTATTGTTAAATTTTTATTTCTTAATTATTTAATTGTATATTTAATTTTTTTCAATTCAAATGCAAATTTATTTTATTCAGTATGCACCTTAATATATTAATTCAATCGTAATTCTAAAAAATAGTCTTTCTTCCACACGGGAAGGCATTGCCCCGTTCGTGTAATTAAGTATTTTTTAGGTGCCCAGTTCATGAACTGGGCAAAAAATGGCTGCCCAGTTCATGAACTGGTCAATTTGTCTGCCCCGTTCATGAACGGGGCAAGGAGCCTGACCCGTTCATGAACCGGCCGATTTTTCTGCCCCGTTCATGAACGGGGCAATTTCACAATCGGGGCGTAACATAAACATTAAAACCATTTGAGAACTTTATAATTGAAAAATCACTAAACACAAATTACAATAAATAACGAACTAATAAACTCGGGCTTTGAACATATTGATAACACCCGCCAGTTAACACAGCTGATTGTAACTAGTATTACAGCTGATATTTCATTACCGCGCCAAAACGAATTTTAAAAAAACCAACGGTTACGTGGCTATCGATCACCCAAATCCACAACATCCCCACAATAATCCACGCATGATCTTCACTTATTTTTTTCCGCGATCCTCTAAAATTAAACATTTTACATAAAATGAAAATAAAATCGGACTACCTTGCAAACAAGAATACAAGAATTTTTAAATTTGACAAGAATGTTGATAGTGAGGAAAAAAGTAGTCCCAGATCACGTGACCGTTAAAAACAGTTATTACGTCACAATTAATGCAACATGGCTGCAGCTTAAACAAGATTTTGCATCATGTATCTGTGATCACGATTTTTTAAATGTTTTTGTTAAGTGGAATGAGTGAGTGCTGGCAATTTTAAAAAATGATATCTTCCATTATCTCTCGGCTAGTGATGTAAGTATTTTGAACGTGATAATTTCATTAGGAATAACGATTTAAATAACGTTGGCATTTTACCTTACGATTCGTTTACGGATGCTTTAGAATGGATGTTGTCTAAAAATGTTGGCCGGGGTATAGGGATATATTTACTTCCCTGGGCAGATCCGTTGTTCGTTATTGATTTGTAATATCATTCTCTTAATACGCGTTAAATAAAAAAAATCTCAAATTACGGATTTTTTTTAAACATGTAGAAAAAAAAATTATTAAAATGTAGTGGATTCGGTTGATATGCGATGGGTTTGTTTAGATTGTAAACAAATCATTAATTGGATTCGTTCACGTTGAACCCTCGTTATTTTAACGACATTTCAGTAAAAACATTTAAGAGAATGAAAAACAAAACGATTCGTTGAAATGAAATGAAATGCAATTGAAGTTTTGAGCTATTGAGTGTTATTTTGTCGAGGAATAGGTTTTTGTTGCTAGGGAAAATTTGGTTTCGTTTTCTTCATAGGAAATGAGACAGAATTTTGTGTATGAGATTTTTTGGAAGAAGTATTGTAAGGCTTGAAGTGGCTTTCGTGAACAAGTTGGGTCATGCATAACTATATGAAAATTTACCGCTTTGAATTTCATGTGGTGATGCTTGAAAAAATTCACCAACTTGCTTTTTTAATAATAAATGGTTCCAGTGAGTTCAGACACTGTTATTTTGTTTATTTTGACTTCATTTAATCATTCTTTTGCTTACGTATGGTTTCATAAAGGAGTCAATCCATATTGCTTGGCAAGAATCCAGTGTTTTGTGTTTTTTTTCCTGCTTTTGAAAAAAAAAAGTTAGGAGTGTAGCATTTGATTCGAAAAAGCTGAGTGAGAGTAAATCTTGGTTATTATTTGTGTCATGTTTTGGTTAGGTCATATTTAATTTAGATTCATGTCAATTTTTCTGCTTTATGATTTGATTCTGTAACTGCGAATTTATTTTCTGCATTTCTGGGTGCATGCAATCTAATGTGAGTTGTTTATGAACAAAATTAAGTTGAAATGATTTGAATTCATGAATATAGTTCCGGTTATGAGATGATAATTGCTGACAGGTGTTTTTTTGTGTATAGAGGAATTGCAGATATTTGATGGGAATTTTTTTTTACATCATTGGGACAGTTTCATGTTACTCCGTCTTTTTAATTTATTTGTGTTTGTGGATAAATTTTTGCTGCAAAACTAGCTGAGGTTGAATGGTTGATGATTGAAAAATGATCGCACTTGAGAAAATTGGAATTTGGAAGCAAGAATTTCAGGTTATGTTTGAGACCTGGTTAGGTTATAAATTTGGTTGGGTTTTGGTGTTTCACAGTGAATTTTTTTTTAGAGAGGGCTGAAGAGGAACAGTTAAATGCAAAAATTGTTGTTTGAATTCAGAAAACTAAATACTCTGTTTATCGTTAATTAAAAACAGTTTGCCAACTGCCCTTTTTTCGCTCATAAATTCATTCACTCCCCCTCAATAACTTTCCTATTGTTTTAGTGCTTTGTGAGGGTGTTTAGAATATTTAGGCCATTTCAAAAACATTTTCCACTTTATTAAATATATCTCTTGGTATTTCGCCAAAATGATTTTGGTAATTTGCCGAAAACATTCGCTAACTTTTCAGTGGCAGAAACAACGTCAAGAGTTTTGTTCGGGTCTCCTGAAAGTAAATGATTTCAAATTCGAAAAAGTTTGAAGTTTTATTTGGCTAAGTTCTTGTGTCGTTAAAATCACAGATAAATTTTAAAAAAAAAGGCTAAAAATAAATCATTCTGCAGTCATTTCGAATCACTCTTTTCAAAGATGCTGATACAGGCGCCTTGCAATAAATTAATTTTCTTTTCAAGTGTTTACAAAAATATTAAAATAAAAATTAAAAGTGACCGAAAATTATTATCATTATTATTCTTTTTTTTTATTGAATTAATTCAAATGCGGAATGGGTTAAAGGGAACGGAAGGCATAAACTAAAGCTATTATAGTCAGCTATCAATCTTTTATTCGATGTGATTTTCTAATCCGGAAATATGTATGACAGTCATGGGGCGAAACTTTATATGATGCATGGGTTGTTTGTTCTGGATGCTGCATTGTTTCCGCACAAAACCCAGTCATATCGTGAAACCAAGTTGCATCCGGTTTTCTCAAAAATTAAAAAAAAAAATTCGGCGCCTTTTTACTGCAGCTTTTTTTTGCATATCAGTAAAATAAAAAAGAGGGGAAGAAACACACCTGACCTATTTTTATTTATATTTTTAAAATTTATAGCGTAGGAGAAAATAAAAAAAAATGTCGTCCAGGGTAAAACTGGATATCCGAATAACTGTGATTTATCACGATCATGTTGTCTACGTATATATTTAACGGTGAGTTCATGAAAAATTTTTTAAGCTATTTTTTATATTTAATTAAATTCGCATTTGGTAATTAGGAAATATGTCAACTTGGCGTCTATTTTTTTTTTTTAGGCTTTTCCCAAACTTGGGCGGTTTAAATTATTTTAACCGGAATAATGTTTTTCAGCCGGTCAACATTTAATGCTTGACCGTGAACTTGCTCACTTCCTACGTATCAGTTAATGGAACTGTTATGTAGGAAGTTTCAAAAACTTTCGCAAATTATTTTGGCATAGTTGAGTATGTTGATATTTTCCAGGATAGGATTTTTGATTTATGTGATTGGTGATATGAAAGCTAGGGAGCTAAGCTGAAACCCGATGGGAGATGCCAGCTTGAATATGGATTAATTCGTGATTGGTAGCTTGATGCCGATTCCAGTATTTAATAGGCTTCGCAGCCCTGCCAGATAAAAATCTGAAGAATTCTTTTCAAGCAGCTTCTCTAAGTTTCTAGAAATTTTTTTTTGTGTTCAAGAATAATTTTTAAACGTTTTTTTGTGCTCCAAAATTTTTTTAGAGCTTTCTTTGTGCTTGGGAATTTTAAAAAATTACTTTAATTCTGGCTCAGGAATCTTTGTAAAATTTCTTTTTGGCGGTCAAAAATTATTTTTCGGCTAAACCTTTTTTTTTGGAAAACTGTTTAATACTCAGAATTTTTTTTAGAATTTACCATTATCAAAAATTTTTTAAGTATTGTTTTTGCGTCCAAAAAATTTAAATCTGTTTTTTTTTTCATTCTCCAATTTAAAAATTTAGGCTTAATGCTCGTAACAAATTTGGGGGAGCCTGATGCCAGCTGCTGGGGCAGGCTAAAGATTTCCCACTGTTCCAATCCGAGACAGATTTCATCGACTTTACAGCCCTGAAGAGTCATAAAACTGATCATTAAACCATATGACTAATCCAGGAGAGATCACACACGATTTCTCTTTTACCTGAAGATCAAATAAGAATGTGCCATGCCCAGATTTCAGAGTTCCTAATAAAAAACCTTAATAGTTTTCATTTTGATCATAAAAAAGCTCTTCAAACTTTTTGAAATCTCCTCGTAAATTGCTGCCTTCCATAATTTGCCACTTTCGTGAAATCTTTCAATAGTAGGCGGACTAGATGTAAAATCGCAAATCATCCTCGATGAATCCCATAAGGAAATGAATGTGAAAATGGAGCGATGGTCGATAATTGAATGGGCTATTTAGGCGAAAGCTGTGGGTTTCAAAAACAGGCATTCAGGCTTTCTTTACGGGTGAAAATTTCGAATACCAATTCCTTTCTTAAATGTAAAACTCACGATCATTTTCTTAACCAATTGCACAGTTGATTAACGTGGTTTGAATAACTGAATAGGCATCATTGAAACAAACAGATCAGTAACCACTTCACTTGTGTGGTGACTTAGTTTGCATTACGTACTTTGCAATTAAAGATCTAGTTGAAAAAAAAAGTTGTGCTGTGTGGTGCTTTAATTTTTTTTCGAAATGCTATCAAAATGCTAAAAGTACTTTAAGAAAATGGATTGTTTTTGTTCTGTATTTTAAATAGGGTTACCTCGATTTTTTTTTTCCGAAATAAGAAGATAAGCCTGAGTTTATAGATAAAAAAAGGGAAAAAGGATCTGATGATAGATGCTTGAATTATTTACAAAGTTTAAAGTCCGATATTGGAATTTATGTCAGAAATAGTTATAACAAAGGAAAATATCAGGAATGTATAAAATGAAATCGATTCAAAGACATTTTTTTATGTCAGGAACATGTATATTTGAATATGCATTTCATTTTTTGATTTTAAAAGTAAATTCTTTTCTATTTTTTTGAAGCGTAAAATTTTGAACATGAAAAGGAAATTTTGAGATTGCCAGAGAAGTTCGAAATTGGAAGGACTGGGTTTAGCTTTTGTGTGTTGAGCGGAAAAAAATAATAAAGTTCATGGCAATAGGGTTGTTTCGGAACAGGAGTTAAGAAAAAAATTATAGGAGCCTTGTAGCAACGAAAATTGTTACTTGGTCCTTGCAGCTCTTGAAAATGATTTATTACGGCTTGAAATTTGCGGTATATGTGCGTTTGTCTTTCAACGAAGAGGAAGAGACATTTTTTTTATTCTAAACGAAAAACTCTGAAATTCAGAATAATATCGAATTCATTAGAATATATTTTCTTTTCTCTTCAGAATTTTGATATAAAATAAAATCGAAAAATGAAAAACTTTATTCAAGTTTTTTAACCAACGCTCACTTTCACCGCAAACTTTTTCCTTGAAACCTCTGCCACCAATTTTTTTTAAAAGGTTGATTCTCTTTTTGTGAAGAGAGGTTTTCTCCTGAATTTCCGGCCTATTGCTTCACCTTTTGGATTTTATTTTGACATTTAACTTAAAAAGGTAGTCAAGGTTAATTTCCGGGTCCTCGCCCAAATCAAAAAGAACTTTCTTCAAAGATCTTCCATCTAATTTCATTTTTTCGCCCTGGATTCGCCCCTGCTCTGGCTAATTAAATATTTCTATCAAGTTTATTTAAAACAATAGCACCACGTGTAAAAATTCACTCCCCTTTTCTTTTCCTTTCAAATGTAATCCTGTCAACAAGAATAATCCGATGATTTTAACACCAATAAATCGATCATTCGAAACGAAAATAAAATCACCGCAGCGATAATTTTATGTTTTCGTCCCCCTCTTCATTGTGAATTCAGCATCTCCCTCTTGTGGTTGAGCTTCGATCATCGATTCAAAACGTATGCTATTTCCGGATTTGAATCGGTAATTATCCATTAGAACCTGCCCTATTCTACCGTCAATTATAACCGCCAAATAACGATTTCGTCATTCTGGGCCGATCCTCCTAAAAGCGAAGAGCAAACTCGGTGATGTGTATCAGAGTCATGGCTCACAGGGAGGAACCAAGTACTTTAAAAAAAAAAGTCTTGATTTATCAGTCGACTTAAGTGTCTTCAGGATGTTGTCGATGACGGTCACGTTGACGATTCGCGTTGTTATGATATGTAACAAAACGGTTAAGAAGGGGTGCCAAAGATTTTTAGTTGTCGTTACGATTGATAAAGTCGAAAGCCCGAATACTTTTGTGTTTTATTCGTGAAATTAAAAAAGGTAACCTTAAATTTGGAATTTTGATAGCATTTTTTAGTTATTTAAATTCTTGAGATAGTGAAGATTTTTAAAGACATGAAAAAAAGTTGAGGACTGGAAATGAGAATGAAAATAAGTCCGTCGTTTGGTCCGTTATAAAATTACGAATTAGGGAAATCGTTGGATGGATTCCAACGAACGTGACTCCAAAGCGTATATCGAATGTTTCCGCGGTTAAAATCGGTCTATGGTCGGCACTCGCAGCCTGGCCATTTTTCCTAATGCGATGGTTTATATCTTGCTATATCCTCTTTTCAGATTACTGTTTGGAACTCTTTACCCAGCTTACGCTTCCTATAAAGCTGTACGGACTAAGAATGTGAAGGAATATGTAAGTAATTTTTTTTTTTTTTTAGTTGCTGATGTGAATTTTTTGTAAATTCAATTTCTGGACTATTAGTAAAAATTTGAAAATAAAGTTAGGCTAAAAATTTCAAAAATATTGTGCTACAGGTCAAGAAGCTCGTTCTCCTAAAGCGACCTCACTAAATTGGCGACTTTTAGTTGCTGATTTGGTCGTATGGTTGGTATGCAGTTGCCCCCTTTGCTCATAAACCACTGATCTTGTTGACTTTCAAATTTTTCAACATCTGGAAAAGTGACCAATGAGAAAGAGTCTCTCAATTCCACTAGCTCCACCTGGAGACCCTAAATTAAAAGAGACTGGCAATCTGTCAGCCATTAAAAAATTTGAACGCCATATTGAGCAAAATGGCGAGTTACACAAAAAGTACGTGGCCTTCCGAATTCAGCAGAAAAACTTAGAGAATAGAATCTATAGAGAGAGCAAACCGGCTTCGGGTCGAACCGGAAAGCTTCGGTTGTTTTCGTCAAGTGGGTCCACTTTTTTGTAAACTAGGTTTTTTTTAATCAATTTGTCATTATATTTTCTCGACTTTATTTCTTCAAATTTTAAAGCATGGGTTCGTGTGGGATCCCCAGGTGTAGAAATAGGACCGAAAATCTGCTATTTGGAAACATTTTGTCTTTCTTCTCCATTGTAGATTTTTTTGTAAACATTTTTTCCAGAAGAACATAAACAAACAATATTTACTTATTTAAAAAGTGGACCCATGTCGTCTGCTTGTTTTGGTATCGCCGCTCAACAATGAAAACTTGGGTTTTGCTCTCTCTATAGATTCTATTCTTTAAGGTAGAAAAAGACAAGTTTTATATGGAAAAAGCAGAAGACCAAACAGTTTAGTGCGTTACTTTTATTTTGGAAAAAAAACCCCTCATGAAGAATCTTTTGAAATTTTTAATTTTTAGTGAAATGGCACAACTTTGTTTTTTTTTGTTTTTAAAGGAAGGGGGTTACTATTATAGAAAAAACTTTGTGAAACATCATAAAACCAATCACAAGAACACACAAGACTATAAAAAAATCTTGCATTCATTCAAGCCTGTAATAAAAAAAAACGTAAGGAAGCCTATTTAATAGGAGTGTATGATAATAATTCAGAAATTGAATTTACGCACTATAATTTTTTTTTAAAAAAAAAAGACGCATTAGATCGCACTGCTTTTCAGTCATAAAAATCGCAGTATGTTCGCATTATAAGAGAGCTATCCTGATACCCTTGAAACGTTTAAAATATTCCTCTATAAGGAATTACTATTGATTCAAAAGATGTTTACCATGTACTTGATTTGTCTCTTTCGCGTTAACTCACCGTGCATGGAGCTTTGAGATCAGAAACAATAAAAAAAAGAGAATGGAATTTTAGATTAAGACCATCTGAATTGAAAGTGATTTTTTTAATTAATTCGTTTTAATTGTTTGATTTCAGGTAAAATGGATGATGTACTGGATCGTGTTTGCGCTGTTCACTTGCGCAGAAACATTTACAGATATATTCCTCAGTTTTTGGTTCCCTTTTTATTATGAAATTAAAATCATATTAGTCATTTATTTACTTTCGCCAGCAACCAAAGGCTCTAGCATTTTATATCGGAAATTCGTCCATCCTGCTCTTACTAAAAGAGAACAGGTAAGTTGAAAAGAGAGTGAAGTTTGCAGGAGACAGAGTTCGTGTGTTTATCAACAGAGATTGAAGGTCAGAATGTCTGATCTATTTTGAGGTTAACGTGATTGGCCATTAGTTTCACGCGGAATCTCTTTGATTTTTTATTTTTAAAAACAAAGTTCCACCTGTTCTTGTCGATAAATTTTGTGTGGACAGGGGAGGAGGGGCAGGGTTGGCAAATGTTTAGGGATGTGTGGCATTATTTGGGCAGCCGTGGCAAAAAAGAATATTGTCTGTTTATATTCAAATTTTGTCTAAAAAGAAAGAATTCTGAAAAAGATTTGTTCGACATAAAAGTTTTCTGAAAAAGATTTGTTCGACATAAAAGTTTTCTGAAAAAGATTTGTTCGACATAAAAGTTTTCTGAAAAAGATTTGTTCGACATAAAAGTTTTCTGAAAAAGATTTGTTCGACATAAAAGTTTTCTGAAAAAGATTTGTTCGCCATAAAAGTTTTCTGGAAAAGATTTGTTCGACATAAAAGTTTTCTGAAAAAGATTTGTTCGACATAAAAGTTTTCTGAAAAAGATTTGTTCGACATAAAAGTTTTCTGAAAAAGATTTGTTCGACATAAAAGTTTTCTGAAAAAGATTTGTTCGACATAAAAGTTTTCTGAAAAAGATTTGTTCGCCATAAAAGTTTTCTGAAAAAGATTTGTTCGACATAAAAGTTTTCTGAAAAAGATTTGTTCGACTAAAAAGAATTTGGAATAAGATTTGAGATTTGTTTGCAAGAAAGAATTTTGAATAAATAAAGATTATTTTGTTCGACTAGATAGAATTTTCAAAAAGATTTGTTCGACTAGAAATAATTCTCAAAAAGATTTGTTCGGCTAGAAATAATTCTCAAAAAGATTTCTTCGACTAGAATTTTCAAAAGATTTATTTGACAAGAAATAATTTTCAAAATACTTGTTTGATTTTAAAAATTCTGGAAAAATTTTCTGAAGGCTAGAAAAAAAAATGACATTTAGCCAAAAATTTAAAATGGAACTAAACTCAAATTATTTTACAGGAAATCGATGAATACATTGCGAAAGCTAAGGAACAGGGTTATCACACAGTGCTCAATTTAGGAACTAAGGGCGTTAATTATGCCACTACAATTATTATGCAGACTGCTATTAAGGTATGTTTAATCGAATCATTTTCAAACGACGTTTTAATTTTTAGCCTTACTAAAAACACTTTCATTATCACCTAGTTCACTAATTTATGTCGTTCATTTTATAAAAATCGGAAAGATCGCTTACATAAACCTTGCAAATGCAAATGGCGATCTTTTTAATTTTACTAAATACATGTGGTGATTGGCCTCTGTAAAAAAAGAGATCTGGTTGAGGGACACGTAGCCTGATTTGCGATTTTCTTTTTTTTCTTGCCTTGCAAGCAGAGCTCATTACTTGTGTATGAGGTAAGGTGTGAATTAAAAAATTAAAAAGTTTAAAAAGCTGCACAGTTTACCCTGGCATGGTATTCGTGCATGCGAGAGTTTTTTTTTAACAATGAAGAAGGAACAGAACAAGGACGAACGCGTAATTTTTTTTTTTTTCGATACCAAATTCTAATTGAATTATTACAATGAATTCTTTATTTGGCTTGATTAGTGTAGTGCGCGAGGATATATAATTTTTACGTGTCATTAACAAAAGGCGATAACATTATAAATTACGTCCAAGTGTTTGGCTTTTTTAAAAATAGCCACGGGAATCCGTCCATCTGATTTTGAATCTTCCGCTTATTTTAGGAAAAAAAAAAATTAACAAGAATTTGGCTGTCGTTCAAGTTCCCGTTCCTGCTTTTACGATTGTACATTGAAATTTGGATTCAAAAGACCATTGTGCTCTTTTTTTACTTTAGATTTACATGTCACTCGCTTTTAACGCACTTGTACAGGATGTAGCAATCGGGAAAGGAAAGGATATGTAGTGTAGGATAAAAGCAAAAAGAGATTGATGCAGTGTAATATTTAATTTAGAATTATAATAATTGTTTTAGCTTGTGGTGGACTGGCCTATATTAAAACTAAGGGCTACAACCCGATAAGTCGATTAAAGAGAAAAAATTGGCTTGGTTGGGGCCTGTAATTAGCTTCACGTGCTTACAAGGCTTTGTTTAAGCCGTCGACTGTCATTATAAGCTACTTTAGGATTTTCAAATGGCCTAAGATGTCTTTTCTGGGCTGTAGAGGGCTTATTTAGCCTTAAAGTGGCCTAATAAGCTACGTTTAAGCCCTTATAAACCCCGCACAATCGATTTAACCTCTGAACAGGATTGATTCTGCCTTTAAATGGCTTAACAGGCTTACGGGTTTAATATGAGCGTGAATCTGCCTTACTAGAGTTGATTTTAGCCTTTTACCAATCGGCGTAAGCCTGAAACTGATTAAAATAAGTCGATTTAGGCCCAATATTAGCGCCACGGATTTAGTTTGAGCCATATCTGGCGACAATCTGCCTAAAAGGCTTAGCAACTGCCTTAATTGAGTCGGCCTGATACTTTTATCAAGCTAAAGGCCTCGGTCTGGCCAAATAAGATAAGCTCTGACCTGCTATTAACCTTAAAGGGCTAAATTTTGGTCTTTAACTGATCCGAACTGATTGATATTACTTTATCGCTCTTGCCTTTAGCCCTAAAAAGTTTAGACCTCGAATTCTTTAGCCAAACTCTCGGCCTTAAATAGAGGTCAAAGATGAGGTGTTGGTTCAGGTTAAGCCAATTTAGCCAGCTATATACCAAAATCACAAACGCAGATAGTGTAACTTTAACTATTGATGACCTGAAAAATTTAGTTTTAATCTTAAATTGGATTAAAGGGGCTAATTGTTGCCTTTAATTGGCTTAAGAGGTTTTGTTAAAGCCTAAAACAGGTCAGATGCTTTTATTTCGAGGCTTAACTGATCTGGAAGGGCTACTCTTAAATTTCAACTCGTATTAATGGCTTAGCTTAAGCCCATAACTGGCGTAACTGGCTTGGTTACAGCCTATAACTGGAATTTAGGCTTACAAGGGAATAAGAGTATCTATTTCGACCCTAGAACTGGCTGACTAGGTTTAGTGTAAGCCTAAATTGGGCTTAATGGGTTTATATTAAGGCAAAAAATTTTTTTAAGGATTGGTCTGGCTTAATATTTATAACTAAAATTGTAAATCAATCTGATGTTCGATTTTCGTAATGGCTAAGCTTGATTTTTGTTTACTTTTGGCCTACCATGAACCTGATTAAGGCTTCCAGTAGCCCTGATCTTAACAATTTAGCTATAGGGCTAAAAACTGCACCTTCTTTTTTTTCTCGATTGTTTAAATCCTGTGTGTTTTTGGCTTATGCACTTGTTTGACACGCACTCGTTAACTTACATTCCTCAGGGCTTGCCATCCTTACCTAAAGCATCGTCCTCCGAATACATATCACTCAAGAATGGGGATAGAGTCGATTCGTTCGATCCCGATGATTTCAACTACTACCTAGAGGAAACATTACCCGTGCCGGATGCAAAACCGGTTACACCGAAAACTTCAGACCCGGATGAGTTTGCATGGATGAAAGATATTACCGATGATGATGACGTGGAATATGTACCGCCTGCTAAGCTTAAATCAGTTGCAGAACCAAAGGCAAAAGGACGTCCAAAACGTGCGAGATCTAGAAAGCGTTGTAAAGATAATAAAGATGATGACTGATAATTAGTAGATCTCTTAATTTTTTTAGTAGTCAGGAAAACCAAATGAGGGGGGTCGAATCTTATGTAAAAGCAGCTTCAAAAAAAAAAAGCAGCTTTAGGAAAATAAATGAATTGTGCCTTTTTAAATTATTTAAGAATTTTAATGACTGAAATTGATCTTGATAAACTGAAATTTTTTTAATGAATTTATTTTTAGATTAGGAATTAGGATAATTTAATATTTTTTTTAAAAATTAAGGCTATACTATGTTAAAGTTAGAAAAATGAAAACTTGGGTGATGTATTAGTTTGTAAAAAAGCTTGCACGGGCTTAAAATTCCGGCTTCAAAGTAGCTTGAGGCCGAAGTTGGCCTAAAGAACCATATTAGCTCGTAATCAGCCTGTTACTGATCTTGTGCGGCTTATTTGGGCTTGCAACTGGCCTGATAGACTTACTTTAAGCCTAAGCCTGATTTTTAGGCTTTGAGCTTTAATTATAAGCAGAGTTACGAGCCGTAGGCCTAATTTAAATTCTCTAAGCCGAGCGTTTGCCCATATAACGTTGTTCGATCTGGCCTATTAATGGCATTAAATAATGATTTTAGGCTGAACTTTGGCCCTTGCAAGATCTTAACTTCTACCCTTAATTTTTTTTAAATGCATGCTGCAGTGAATCCTCATCCGCGAAATTCTCCCCACATCGTAATCAAATCTCATACTTATTAACTACCGTTATTAATTATTATAGCTATATCGAAAATAAGATTTTTTTTAAAAATATAATGACGAAATCATGGAGCTATAAATCATTTGTGCCTTTTGTTGAAAATGAGTCGATTTTATGAATTTTTCTTTTTAAAAAAATCCTTTTATAATTACAATGCTATGAATAATTCTCTCAAACGTCGCAGTTTCGTTAGATTAATAATTAGAACAAAGGATGAAGGTTTTCTTGAAAGCGATTAATCTTAGCTTTTCGTTAAAATAAAATGTTTCTAACGAATCTGTGGTATTTTTACATTTTTTTTTTTTAGATAATAAAGAGTTTGTGTAATGAGAAACTAGAGTGTATAATTGTTAATGAATTTATTTTAGCACATAGTTTTTGGCATTTTAAAATTTTTTATCTCAAAATTTTAAGACTGAAATTTTTGCTTGGACTAACATTGCTTTAGATTAAAAATAATTATTCACTTTTTGCACGGTCACTATTTTTAAATATTTAATTACATTTTTTTTTATTGGATATTAAAATTTTTTAAAATTATTTTATTGTTAAATTATTTTATATTTTAAAAAATTGACATTGTTTTTATAAAATGGTGAGTTGGTTTTAAAGTACGAAGAGTATAATTTACAGTTTTAGTAATTTTGAGTTTTTCTTTTGCAGGGTGGCGGCGGGCTAGTAAACCAAATACGTAAAAGTTATAGTTTAGGGGATTTAAGCACAGAAAAGGAGCTGCGGAAGAAAAAGAGAGATTCGGAAGATGAAGTAGACGAAGCTTACGATGAAGGTATTATTTTAAAGAATTAAGATGCAGATGAATTATAAAAAAAGTTTTGGTTGATGTTAGACACTAAATTAAAAGCATGGGTCGTCAAGGTCGAGAAACTCGGATTGATTTTACTAGAAAATGGCGATCTCTTATCAAAGCCAGAAATTTCGTGTAACTTCTGCCGCTTGGAGCGTGAGAGAATAAAAGGCGACCAATTAGATGTGTTCGAAAATTTGAAATTCAATAAAAGAAAAGCGTTAAAGACTCTCATTGGTCGCCATCTGTCCTTTATTCACTTGCGCTCGCAGCGTTAAATCGGTGAATTACTTTTCTGACTTCAACAACGTCCCTCCTGGACCCGAGTTTCGCGACCTTTACGACCATGATTAAAAGAGACTGGGAAACTGTCAGCCATTACAAAAATTGAACGCCATATTAAGTATCATGGTGACTTTCACAAGAAGCACTGATCTCTGGATACGACAGCTTAAACATTTTCAAAGTTTTTTGAGAGTGTCAAACTAGCGACATCTTTCTGTTGATACCTCTAACAGTTTTCATAACACCGATTAAAACTTAGGAGCTTGCCCCATGCACTGTATATTTTTTCGGTATTAATTATTTAATTAATTTTCTTTTTGTTGATTTTCCAGATCCTCGATTAATAAGACGAAGAAGAGGACTTAGTCCTCGACGAAATACTACTTCTAGTGGAAGTCAAGTCGATTTGTACTTTCCAGAAGTAGATGTTCTTCAGCGACCTAATAGAACTGCAGAACAAAATATTCCTCTAAGGTATATTTTTAGAAGTTATTTTGGTACCTGAGATTACACCGACCATCGATTCCTTATGGAATCAACAGAAGTGTGGAAATCTGTGGAAAATAATTTTATCTTATATTTTCCAGCGAATTTTACCCCGGTGTCTCAATTATCGGAAATTATTTTTTTAATTTTTCTAAAATTAAATTATTATCACGAGTGTGGAATTTTCGTGAATGGTACAATATTTAATTTTTTAAGCTTAAACGGGGCCAAAATATGGACAATATATATATACTGGGAGATGTAATTTGATCTGAGGAATCGATCGTGACTAGCTAGAACACTCAATTTTTCTATTTGAAAAAGATAAGGTTGAAAAACTGATTTTAGCAAACAGCCTTAGTCAAAAATCTATCATTTCTAGTGAAATATTTTTTTCCCTATGCATTCTAGGCGGAAACTAAATTTTTACATATGTGATTTTATGTGAAAAATCCGCCTAGAATGCGTGGGAAAAATGATATTTCACCTGCAATCCCTAGTCCTGTTATTTCTCTGTTTAAAATCAGAATTATTTAATATTAATTGCTTTTCATAGCAGCGAATAAAGAAAAACCCAAAGTCAATCGTAAGTGTAGGTGGGATGAGTTTGAATCCATCCCTAAATAATTTTAAGTATATCACGAGGCCACATACCTTTATCAGAATTAAATCAGACAATGTCAGGGTCCATGGCCCAGGGAGTCATATTTTTAATTAACAAAACTTAATTTTTTGCAGTCATATCCGTTCCTCAGAAGACATTAGTTCAGGTTATTCAAGCACGGAACCACTATACTCCGGTGCCAAAATCGAAGGGAGAGAACCTTTAATAAGAACTGCCTCCGTCGGCGGAACTACTAGAATCAGGACACGAGCATCTGTAAAGACTGGACTTCCTAGAAAATCAATCATGACAGAGGTAGCTTTAGCTCCCTTTCCTTATTCAAACTCCTGAAAAAAAATGGCGTTTAAACGGGAATATAAGAAAATTCTTAATTTTTTTTCTGGCAGTCTTACGAGGATATGTATAACTTTATGTCGTCAAGAGTATAGCTACCGGTGCAGCTACACACCCGGGCTCGGCACTGGTAATGGAAAAAATTTACAGTTTTGAATGAAATTTTTCGGACAGTGGCGTGCCGGCCATTTTTAAACCCGTGGGCAGGGCCTACTAGGTCGGCGTCTGTGGCCTGAGAACCGCCCTCACCTTGGCACGCCTCTGAGTACGATTCATAAAATATTTCGAGGCTTCCATTTGTATATATCCATTAATTTTCTTCTCATCACTATGTAGCTAAATTCGAGTTTATATGGAAGCCCAGCACTTCAAAAAATAACTTTTCCACTGTTTTAAAAAAATATTCCAGCACGATTAGTATCACGTTGCTAAGTAGGTTGTCAAGTTGCACCGGGAGTGATTTTGTGTTTTAACATTATTTTAGTCGATGTGCATAACGCTGCGGGGGGGGATTTTAATTTTTTTGTTGCACTTGATCCGAATATTCTTTTCTCTTTTTGAAGGATGAATCAGGATGGACACCGACGGAACCAGACGAAAGCCAAATTGAAACTGACGATTATCCTATGTCACGCTCATTACCGTTTCCAATTTCTGGTAATTTTATGGCCCCATTTGTGAGACCTGAATATCAATATTTGTTTGGCAACCTTACCCAAGATCAATTATTCACCCTTATTAACAATGCTAACTTTACACCAGTGAGTAACCAGGTTAATTTAGAGGTAAACGTTGATGATAAGAAATCATCGAGGAGTAGCCCTAGTAAATTGTTAAAAGATTTAATTTCTGATAATAGTAGAAAGGCACCGGATTTAGAGCCGGTATCGGGGAACGATGATGAGAAATTACCGGAAATTGAGATTATTTCCGAGAGCTTGGTCATGATTGAAAAGATCCCGGAGGTAGTGGAAGAAGAAAAGAACGTGACTAAAGAAGAAAAAAAAGACATTAAAGAAGAATCTAAAGAGACTAATAATGAAATTCCCATCCCAGTTACAGTTGGCGACCTTGGCAATGTTGAAGAAAAAATTTTGAAGTCAGATTCTGTGGACGAAAAAGAATCGAAAACCCCGGAGGAATTAAAATCTGGCAGGTCCGGGAAGTATAATAAGAGACCTGCGCCTATTCCGCCTAATGGCAGCCTCTTAGATTTACGTCGAGATTCAGCAACGTTCGAAGACGCTGTCGATTTTTCTTTTAACGTCGAAGAAACCGAAATTGAGGCCGAATTTTGCACGCCTGAGGCATCTCCAGTACTTTCGAGAAAAGAATCGAAACCAGAACCGGAAATAGAGCCACGACAGTACGAAACCCCGTCGCCTGAAAAAATTTCAAAGAAAAGTAAAAAACATAAATCTGGGGAATCGAATATTTCAAAAATGCTTCATCTGCCTAAAATTCAGTTTCCATTTTGGCATCAAAAAGGAAGCAATAATAATAAACAAACGGGATCGCCTGGAAATATTTCTAAAAACGATTCTTTTATTTCTTTAAATACTCAAGAAGAAACTGAAATGTTTATACCGTTAAAAGACGTGGAAGATGAAGAAATAAACGAAGTTGAGTCGAAAAATTTGCCAGTTAGAGAAATGTCCCAATCACCTTCTTCGAAAAGAAAATCAACCATATCCTTCGATTAACTTTCCTTTTTTTCCCTCCTTTTTAACCATCATGATTTCCTTAACCTGAAGTTTCTCTTGGCTTTCTACAAATTCGAAAACGACGATTTATCTTTTTCCCGGTGCGTGCAATTCAATAAATCAAAAGAGTCGCGGTTTAATTTTTGCTATTTTTTGACCTTTAGATTTTAGTTCTTTATTAACAGTTTGTGGTTATTTGAGTTAATTACTAACGTTTTCTTTGTACTTTTGATTTATTTCAAAAGTATGCACAAACTGACAAGTTTCTGAAAATTTTTCTTTTGGGATTTTTAATTAGGATTGAGATGTCCCCCGATTAACCGGGTTTTTATTTATTTTATTAATTAATTTTTTCGGGTTTTAAGCTTGGTCTTTAAAATTTTTTGGAGTGGTTTGTTTAATTAATTTTGGATGAATAGTCGATGGTGTTTTTACTACGAAAAAGTTCTAAAGTTTTCGAAATTCTTCGTTAATATTCCCAAAATTGCAAAGGCGGCGCCCAAATAAAGCTAAGAAAAAATGCCCAGGCCCGCCTAGGCTTAACAGCATCACTGTAGATAATTTAAAATAAAATCCCATTTGTTTATTGCCCTTTCCAAAATAAATAATCGAATCTAGGACTGTTCCAATCACCTCCCTCTTTTCATTGTTTTATGCCAATCAATGACCAATTTTTGGCCCAAGTTTAGAAATGTTCCTAGTGTGTAATCTCTTATCATCAAAAAAAATCATCTAAGTACATGAAAAAAAATTTCATAAAAAATATGTTTACAAAAATAGAAAATCAATTATACAGATAAAGGACCATACAAGGTCAAAAACTGAGCCTAGTTTTCTTTATAGAAATGGCGGCAGACCAAGCTTTTCCTTAGTGGATTGCTGCTTATAAGTTTTCAATGATCATGATTTATATTTCCAGCTGTAAATAATTAACAGGGTATTCTTTCAGCTCCGTAGCTAGAAAAAGCCAAAGTGCACTTCCGTTTCCTTGGGCATAGCCTTCTTCTTTGACCACTAAAGCAGACGATATTCACAAGCGACCCTAGCGCTAGCGGTTGAGTTTGCGTCCGGGTTCCTTATTATTAATTCAAAGCCCTATAGGTTCTGGTTCTGCCTGTATTAGTGTTCGCCATTTTGAATTTTTAAAAATCCAAATTTCTGAATTTCTGCTGAAAGTTATAGATTTAGAAAAGCTTTTCTGGCTACGGGGTTAATTACTTGATAAAAAAACACTAAAACCAAAAATTACTTTTAAAAATTCTAAATCCACCAACACTTTGATTGATTTCACAGTTTCAACTAAAAGACCAGTTTCTACTTTTGCCCACTTACACACTATCACAATAAACTTAACTTTTATTTACAGATTCTTCAATTCACTTTAATTTCGCAGCAACTAAATTTTTTTAATTTTTTTTAGGGGACAAACTATGCAACTCTACCCAGAGTCAAGAAAACTGGAAAGAAGACGCAGTGAACCAGTTGAGCTAGATCTCATATTAAAAAATTAATTATAAGAATTTAAGTGCCGTAAACGCGACAAAAAGTGCTTGAATAGATCATTAAATAATTTTGGCGAGTCTGAATTTTTTAGTAAGGATGTGTAGTGTGTTGTGTATCGTTTTTTGGATTTAGTTTTGTATGTAAAAAGAAAGTCAAACGTCTCGCCTTTTGTTTTGTTATAAAACACTCGTAGCCCGTATGGATTGTCCTAGGAAAAATAATTTCAAATTTATAGTCTAGTTGCAGATTTTAATCTCTAATGTTATGGGCTATCCAGCCCAGTTGTTAAAAATGCCATAAATCGAATTTGTATTAATGTTCGCGAATTTATCATACAAGTTCCTAACCGGTGGAAAAATTTCGTTAAACCAAAGTTATATTTAAAAATTATTTTTTACATATCTCTCCGGTTCAGGAACTAACATAGATACATGACAATTTTGCATTTTTCTTAGCTTGAATCGAAAGCGACGAATTAACTTCGCATTCATCGAATTTTAAATTAAATTATTGCTGTTTAAGTAGTTAGATAAAAAAAATTTCTCATGTAGATTGTAAATAATTTTATAAAAACGAATTTATCTTTTTACCTCTTGAAATACATAAGCCATTGCTGTTCGAATTTAAATTAGCCCGTCCAAAAATTTAACGTTCGCTTTTTTTGTTACCGGTTAAGAGTTTTTTCGAAAGAAAATGGTGGCCTTTCTCGCTTTTTTATTGACATTTAAAAGTTAATATTGGAAGTGGAATGAAAATTATATTTTGAGTAGATCCTGCATGAAAGTAAAATATAATCGAGCTGTGATTTCTTTTAATTTTTTTATTTTTTTAAACGTGAATACGTCTTTTCTCTCGATCACACTTAAACAAAGTCCGAGGGACAATCTTCAAAGGACGTCCTTCTGTTGAATTGGGACGCGGCCTAAAGAAGAGAAGAGGTTAAGAGGTTAATACAGTGAACAGGATTTTTTATTTTACTACAGCACACAGGTCCATACTTGTTAAGTTTTATTCTTATATCGTTGCCCCTTTGACTTTTTAAGTGTGATCGAGGGAAACTACATATTCACGTCAAAAATTATGACTTTAGCATCACAATTTTTTTATACAGTTGTGTTTTTATTTAATGTAATCAAATAAAAATCTTAAAAATAAAAGATTTTCCTCATTATTTTATTGAAATTTTATTTCAGAACATCCTTTTCATCCTCCACAAGGATTCCGATTTTCGGAAAGTTAATGAAACAAAGTTAAAAATATTTTAAGCTTGGTCTCTAAAAGCTCAGAATATCTAAATCTGTACCCACAGTCTGTCGACGTGAGATTTTAGATTCGCTTAAATCGCCTTCAAACTTAACTAGTCGAGCTTTTTGAATTAACACAAGCCCTAGTAGCTTTCTAAAAGACTTTTCTTGTCCTTCGATTCTTCTAAGGACGAGGATGAAGGAAAGAATCTTTCCATAAGATCTTTTTGCCTTTTCCATTCAGGCTCTATTAAGCCTCAACAGACTTGTTCTCTTCAATTCCCACGATCTTCTAACTTCTTCTCTTTCATTCATTACTATTTGGTCCAAATGTTACTTTTACATCTCCATTCTTCATGTAAGTTTTACTAACTCCAATGGACTGTCTTAATCTTGGCTTTCTTGCAAGTTCTCCACACACTCTGTGAAACAAATAATTCAAAGAAGCCCAAATATAGCAATTTACTTCGTCTTTCAAAATCCAGGATCTTTTTTTGAATTATCGCCATGAACACATTGTTTCTCCAGAAAGATAGACAAACATAGAAATCCGTTGAAAATGACAGACCACTTTAACTGTTAATTCCGGTTACTGCCGTTCAGGCATCAGCGCCGTTAAAGAGCAGACGATACAACCGCCATTGATGTTTATGGTGTCCATGGATACATATTACTCCTGTTTGTTGTTTATTTTTTTCAATAAAATCGTACCCGGATAATTTTACAACGATCATGACTTCACAAAACTGGTTAATAGCAATTCGTGATGCTGAGAAAACCTGTTTAATTCAAGACGGTGAGTAGCTCGTAAGAAAAAAAAATGAGGCTAAAGGAAATGTCATGCATGTGTTCTCATTTCCATTCTGTTAATTAAAATAGGTAAACGAAAGGTTCATTATAAATTTTCCGACGGAAAGGAAATGGTAGAGGAATATAATTTAGATACGAATGTCGTTGTTCGAAGATCTTGGAAATCTCATAAAAAATTCGGATCTCAACCGCATTGGGATGTGGAAGTTGGTGATCCTGAACCTGTTTTTGCACAGGATTTGGATACAATTGGGATAACAGAAACTTCCACAGCTGTATGTATTAAACAAAGATGATAATATAGGATAGCTAGAGTACTAATTAGATTTTTTTGTTTTAGCCGTTCATGACAAAGAGACTGACAAAAACTGGAATTGAATGGAGGATAAGAAATTTACCGTATCCAATAGACAATTATATAGTTACTGCTAATCCAGAAGGAAATTGCATAACAGTGAAGACAAAAAATAAGAAATTTTTTAAGAACATTCCAGTACCAGATTTAGATAGGTTAGGTTTAAAGCCGGAACAAAGTAGAATAGAAATAACACATCAGTTTAATACATTAATAATTATTGTAAGTAAAATTTTTTTTATAATTAACTGTATGAGATTGCAATGAACAGTTTTCAAGATTTGTAGAAGCATTAACTTGCGCTGGAAGTAGTTATTCAAAATTTTTTGAAGAGCAAGGTGCTGTCCAATGATTTTATGATCCAATGATTTTTTGAGTAAAGATTGACCTTATTGATTTGACTGAGAACTTTCAAAACTTAGGCTTCAAAATTTATAAAAGACTAAAATCAAAATCTAAGATCTGAATTCGTAAATGGATCAGACAGAAGTTTAACTTTAACAAATAACTTTAAGTGAAATAAAAAACTGGATCTTGAAAACCAGAAAACTGTAAATTTGTTCATTTTTTGAATGTGATTAAGAAGTAATTAAATTTTGGTGTGTGCTAACTAGAATCTTCTCTCCCTTTAAATCCTAAATCTGGCCCGATGTAGATCACTAATTAAAATGCCATCGAGGCCCAGGCTCTGTTAGTTCAAATAAGCGCCATTTTCGGACTCAAGACAACTCAAAAATACTAATACTCACCTCAATTTTTTTTCAGTATAAAAAACCTCCAGAACTGCTTCTCTCGGAAAAATTAATATTCGAAGAAATCACCAAACTAAAAACTGTAAAAGAAGGCGACGTCCAGTGTAATCAGCAATAATCACCACAATCATAGGAATAAACAAAAGGATGTATGAGGCCAGGTACTAAATCACCAAAGACTTCATATAATTTGTTAAATTTAATGTATTTTTATGACAAACATTTGCTTGGGAAAGTAATTAATTCATCAATCAATCAAAATTGATAACTTTAATAAAAATCTGTTTTTGACTTACTAGTAAGTGCATTTTACAAGCATTTCATTCAAGTATTTGATATTCAAATAATCCCAGTTAATAATTTGATAATTGACTAGCTACCAATGCAGAACCTTTTGTTTTCCTGTCATAGACAGCATTCCTTTATTTAAAAAAAATAAATGCACTCACTTCTGGAAGAGATAAAATCCTTAAAATATTCGAAAAAAACGTGACTAGTATTTTTTTATTTAAAAAAAAATCTTTTGATAGCTTTTATTTTTAAAAAATAAAAATAACAAATTCTAAATTGAAAAAAATTGTTAACATGAAATATACTTGCACATACATGTTAAAAAGTTGGATGATATCTCTTCTAGGTTAAATGTTCAATTTTTAAAAACTAAAAAAAAAAAATGAAAAAATTGTAAAAACCGATCTACAACAGTAATAATATAAAATATATAATTTTTTATATCTATTAAAACTAGAAAATAATAAAAGCTAAAAATCTATAATTACATTGAATTGGTAAAATATTCATACCGGCAGTTGATTCGTTATTTTTTCAAATAACCACCTTTCAATTTTTTTTCTTTACATACCATGCTTGACTTGATACAAATATTTTTTTTATCACTCGAATAGGAAAATCTAATACTAAACAATATCTTGAATAACGAATTTTTAATTTGTTGAATAAAAAAAAAGGGGGGGGGATTTTTGTTGATGTCTTTTTTTGAGAAAAATTGACCTGATATAGGAGAAATGTTTCAAGTTATCAGAGATTCACAATCGGTAAGATGACGCATGTGTAATGTAGATCTAGTTTTGTGAGCTGATGCATTACAGACAGAGTCCGAGAAGTGCAAATTGTTGTTGCCATGAGCTGTTCATTGTATTTTATGTAAAAAAAATTCTGGCCCGACGTCGAAGATTTGTTATCATTTCAAATTTTTGATAACTCGAAAACTGAAAATTCTTGAGAAAACAAAACCTCTATCGGTGACCGCTGCCACCATTTCAGCTCTACTCGCAACTAACAGAAAATTAACAATCCAAAATTTACTTTACATTTTTTCTCGAATCTTCAAATTTAAATATTTGTCTTTGGCAGAAAATTTACAATTTCTCTTTTCGATAAAAATTATCGGTATAATTTTACTAAAGACCCTAAATTAAACGAGACTGGCAAACTGTCAACCATCACAAAACTCGAAGGCCATATTAAATAGCATGGCGACCTCTACAGAAGAAATTGCGGCAGCCATAATGATACACACCGCTTTCTATTAAAAAAAATTTTTAGACAAAGCCTCCTTGATCGCTCTGAAAGTTCCTTTTTTCATGAATCTGGATGGGCAAGCTCACCATCATGGCTACCGAGTATTCAATATTCTCCTTGTGGCAGTCGCCATGATACTTAATATGGACTTCAATTTTTGTGATGGCTGACAGTTTGCCATTTGCCAATCTCTTTTAATTTAGGGTCTCTAACTTTTACATTTTGAAAAATTAAATCGAAAATTGGAAAATCTTAACAAAATTAAAAATAGTTAATATTTCTCATTTCAAATTTCAAAATATTTATTTCATAAAATCTTTTAATTTTTACTCTTACAGATAATTTTAAAAGTTTCAAAAAATGACTAGGTTCTGCCAAATACATACAACTAAATTCTGATTATGAATTTACAATCATCTCACAATATTAGACAAACATTGCAAAATTAAAAAATTTTCTTTCATTTAATCTAAGCGTCATCTTAACTACCAGGCATCAACATTTTATATCCACGAAACTATTCCAAAACTTTTTTTAGAAAATAAACCGCAATATCAATAAGTCTCGTTGGGAACAGTCTATTAATTTTTTTTTATACCGAATATAAACTCGTTTAATGTTACTACAAAAAAGAAAAAAAAGACAGTAAATAATTTTTTTTTTTTTTTTTAAACAGTCATCATTTTTAAAACATGTCCAATAAGTTACATTATGGATTACGATTATTACAAAAATATGCCATTTTAAAATCGAATAGGCCTACTTCCTACTACTTTTTTCATCTACTGTTATTATTATTTTTCTTATTAATTACTTTCACTGTTTTTTTTTGTATTTTTTTTTCTACGACAATAATCTATTTTTAACACTTATGAGTAAAAACTTAAGGGCACGATTTTTAAAAAAAAAGAAATAAACGCATTCGAACAAGAGATCCATTGCTTAAAAAAAAAAAAAAAAAAACTTTGACGTTTAAATAAAGTCCCTGACCCAAATAGCAAATTTAGATGTTTGATCAGCGATAAAAAGAAAAAAAAAAGTAAATTAACTTTTATCGGCAGCTCTACAGAGTAAAATGTTGAAAAAAAAAAATCGCACTGCATATGTAATCTGGAGCGGTCACATAATTACAAATCCCATTGTTAAAATAAATTGCAATAGTTCTCTCGCGATAATTGAAAAAAAAAAAAAATTGATTATTTTCAGTTCATTGACTTTCATCACGAGATCGCCCTTTTCGTAAAAAATATTCAAGTAATCCATAACCTGAAAATTTATTGTACTTGTTAACATTTTTCAAAAATACACTCATTCTGTGATTCATACTGACCGCGTTAAAGGCCCCTCCCGAAATGTAAAAAAAAAATTACTTCCGTGAAATAAATTTCAAAAATCGGGGTTTTTTTTTTAAAAAAAATAAAAGCGTGGGCCAAAGCTTTTAAACGGTTGTTTTATTTTTGTAATATTTACGATGACGACAGCTATGAATTGTACCGATTAATAAGCTTTGCAATCGTGAATTTGAATTTTTGCCTTGGGTTTGGTTTATGCTAATTCTTGCACTTGCTTCTTGTGACGTCTACAGATATGTCTATTTTTTTATTTATAATATGAGAAAAGTAGCTAATTATAATAGTTTGTATTTTCGAATACTAGAATAGCACATTTTTCGAATGTGATTACCCGAAGAGCACATTCAGTTTCTGTAACGTCTTAAAGACGTTTCTGTAACGTCTGAGTACGACTTTTCATTATAATGTTTCTGCGATGGTCAAAAAACGTTTTAGCATAGAATTTTTTAAACTTCTTAAAAAACAAAACATTGCAATACTTTTCAGAAACTGCTCAACAGAACAGGCTGACGGAAAATTCTTCCGCCAAGTCGCTAAAGGGACCAGATAGATAAAGAGGGAGTGAGCACTCGTGCACCGCCTTGTGGATTAATTAAGATTCAGCCGCCATGTTGCATCTAGCTGTGGATATCGAAACTTAGCTCAGCCAAAGCCTTCATTAAAACAAGCCGGACCGTTCAATCTGGCAACAAGGCTCAGAGGAATCCAAAATGACTGCTATGAGTTGTTGTATCTAATAAGATAAACATGGTTTGCAGCCATTTTGGATTCCTCAGACGCTTTGATTGCCAGATTGCACGGTCCGCCTTATTATGAAGAAGGTTATGGCTCGCATACTCTCACAGCCTGAACAATAAATTAATCTACAACATGGCGAATTTCCATTATGGCGCAGCTCATTACCGTCTGCTGCAGGCGGAATGCTCCCTTCTTATCTAGTGTCTCTAGGAGTATTCTCTAGTCATTGTTGCGGGCCAATCAATTGAAAGTAAACAAAATTTCTATTAGCGGACAATAATTACGATGTTCCTCTGTCGCAGACTATCTTCATCTCTCTTCGACTCATGCTGTTAAAAAGAGATAGAGATAGTCTCTTTTTGACGCAGATGGGCAAAGGAACAAAGTTAATGTCGCAGCTATGGCAGACAGTATTCGCTAACGACTCCTAGCGGATGAATTTTTCATTAATTGACGTCATTACGTTTCACTAAAAACTTGAATTTTCGTAACCGCTTAAAAACCTTCCACAAACCGAATGTGCTGCTAAAATTATTTAACAATTTAGCATAAATCTCACCCCGGATTTTTTAATTTAATTGATTTTATTCACCGCGTGATATAATATGCTTTTTAAAATCTCTTACGTATAATAGCAGTAAATGATTTTTTAAACAGAGCTAAAGGTACTTGATAAATAAGACATTCGAATTAATACAGTTAAAAGCCAGTTTTTGATTTTAAACTAAAGTCAACAATTTTTTTCCTTAGTCAAAATAATTTTTAGTAGCAATCTGTAATGGATTTATTAAACTTGATCTTTTATTGAGTTTGATTGCTGATTTTTATGCTTGAAGATTGATTTTGACTGGTGAAAAAAATACACGAAGATTGAAAATGGCACTAGATGCTACACTTTACCGCTAGAAGCGCTATGTGTCTTTAGAAGACACAATGGCGTCAATTCAGATTTTTCCTGGGTTGGGGAAATAAACCTAGAGTAAAGTAAAATAAAAATGATGCCTGGATTTAAATTAATGGCAAATTTGGCCTAAGTTCGTATGCGAGCTTAGGTGACCGTCTGCACGATCTCTCTAAACAGTTCCTTATCGAAGACCAACCGTGAAAACTCTTTAAAACCCTAACTTTCGAAACTCAGAGAGACAAGCTGGAAAAATTTAAATCTCGATGAGCCAAGCACTATAATTAACAAAAACCGAATTTTCATATTTTATAAACTAAATGCTAAATTTCTTAGGCAAGAAAATTTTTCAACAAGGACGACGGCATGTTTTGTAAGAGTCACACTCACCACTTACTAAATAATTCTCATTCAGAAACCAAAATAAACTGGCCTTAAACCGAGCTATACAAAAAAAAACATTCATAAGGAAAAAAATTATGATTTTTTTACCTCCCACAATATTTTTAAATAAACACAATTTGATCGATTTTTATAAATAAATTCCAATAAAAACAAAATCCCCACGATTCTATATAGTACCTTTAGATCCATTATCAAACACAATATAAACCCGTTCACACTAACAATATGCATTTGTTAATATTGTCCCAAAAAATAAAATCCGACAAATCTCTTAAAAAGTTACAAATAATCCTACAGAGTTATAATTATAGTACATTTTTTCTTTTTTCAAAAAAATTTTTTTTTCATCTTAAAAAAATTATGGAAAAAATCTTAGAGCAACAAACTTATTCGTTAACACGATAAAGCATTTTTTTTAACAAGTAAACAGCCCTTTTTTTTGTTTTAATTTTTCAAATATGTCATATAAAAGATCACTTCTCTGTTTTAATTCTTTTTTGAAAATTTTTAAATACGGTCCCAACCGTCCAATTAGCACACATTATATCTCTGCACTAAGCAACGAGGCATTAATTAATAATAAAAAAAAATTAGGTGCTACCGCCTAAAAAATCAACACTTTAAAAAGAAAAAAAAAAAAAGGAAACTCATCACATTGATATTTTTTTTTTTTTGTACGAAATCAGTCCTTTTTTCTCATTTTTGCACCAAAAAATTTCAACCAGTTCTTCCAGTAGAAGGTAAATTATCATCCTTCGAGTCTCTCAAAGCAAATACAGGATACATTAAAGTAGTTCTCAGCTCTTCGTTATGTTCCTCCAGGGAATTCCTAGCGTAATGTAGCACGAGTTGTTTTAAACTTGGATAAATATTATATGGTTCGGAAAATCCGAAGCCTCTATCGGTTTCGTAAATAATACAATGGTTAACAACTCCATTGCATACGATTGAGAGGGCGTATTGCCCGGAACTACTAGGTCTAATTAAAAACGTTCCATCCGGTTTGTTTTCTAACAGATTAGTAGCTTGGACTCTTGAGCAATCCGGCAAATTCCAAAGCTGTTCTTTTTGATGAGGTAAAAGCTCTAAATCTTCATCCGTTTCTAATTCCCTGGAGCCCCATGGCGTCAAGCTTTCCGGAGCTAGAAAATGATCTATTTGACTTTGCTTAACCCCTTTTATACGTAGCCACCTAATATGTTGTTCTTTTTGCTTCCCCAAAGATATAACCTCGCTTTTCAGTGAAATCATTTCTCTTTCTAGCGTTAAATAAAAAGCGACTTGTTGTTTTAAATTTTCCTTTAACATTTCTCGACTTTCCTCTAATGATTTAATTCTTTGTTTTAATAATTCGCAGTTAAGCATTAAGGATTTGATTTCGTGGGGTTGAGCCTCTTTTTTGAATTTTTCCTGCTGTTCTTGTTGTTCTTTGAACATGTTGGTGAGCTCTTCGAACGCGTCCATTGTAGGTCCCCGTTTAACGTCGATTTCTTTAGCTATCCTATTGAAATCTTCTTTGTATTTTAAATATGTTCTACTTTTATCCTGAAAGAGCGCGTCGATTTCTGCGAGTTTCTTAGCTACTTTTTCGATGTCCCAGGAACTTGCTATTTCATCTTCTTGTTGGAAACGAGAGACTGGATAAAGGAGTTTGATGTCTAGAGTTGAGTTGTACTGTGCCAAGGATTGAGTCCGGTAGAAGTTGACTAACTCGACTACTGATGAAAATTTGTAAGGTTCTGAGAAGCCGTATTTCCCATTTTTGTGGCAGATTTTGATTAGTTTGTTTGTTCCTCCTTTTCGAAGTGTTAGAGTATACTCACCACCTTTACTGGAAGCGTTTCTAACAAGGAAAGTACCTGAAACAGTTTAAGAGAAACAAAATTTTAATCGCAGCAGCTTAAATTAAAACTACATTAAAGTTTCATTCTGATAAATACCATCCGAAGTCTCCATTAATTTCTCATTCACTTCCTCTCTTGTTATGTCACCCCAATACCACTCCGCATCTTGGAGCTGTTGTAACGCATTATCTCTCTGTTCTCTCTCCAATTCCAATTCTGAAATCAGAGGAAGTCCAGGCCTTGAGACCTTACGAGGGGGTAAGGCAGGTGCAGACATAAATTCTGGTAATTTTTCTCCCCAGTCCCCATGCAATAACAGAAGTTCTAAAATTCGAACGTGTGCTTGTAGATTATGAACAATTTGACTGAACTGTTCCCACGAAGGACGCAGAAACACAATGCAAAAAACTTGAACAAGAATATTCTGCGGATTTTTTTCCCCATATGCATGATGTAACTGGCAAAGACGAATGCAATGGGCTAGCAAAAACCGCAAAGTGAGCCTGTGATGCTCCGGCAGTTCTTGAACAAGGCCTGCTAACCTGGCAGCGCACTGAATATCGTTTCCACACAACGCAGCTTCTATAAACAATTGATACGACTGCACTGGTATTACTGGATCCGGTAATTCTAATAAAAATTGTCTTAAAGCACCTGCTACAATATTCGAACTGAAATCACTTAACTCTACACTATAAATGTCTTCTATTAATTTTTGTTTCAATACTTTAACAGATTCATCGATACAAGATGCATAAAGTTTATTGATGTCAATAGAAGGAAGATTACGTGCTCTATTTTCCAGCTCTTGAGTTAACCTCATCACCAGATAAGGTGCTGGTCTTTCAGCGGGGTCGAACTGTGCACATAACCCGACACCAAATAATGTCTGTTTATTTGAAAAATGTTCAAGGCCACTAGAGTACAATGGATTAGGTGAAGAACATGCTTTATGAGCCTGTAATCCACAATCATAGCACAGATACCCTTCGTGTAACACTCCGTGTAAATATTTTTTACATTTGTCACAGCGTTCTTGACATGAAAAGCTTTCTTGGTCCCGTATACAATGGACCAAGCTTCCCAGAGCATCTCCTTCCCAACCTTCCTCCCGGTCCAAACGCACACGACTCGCCGGAGTAGTTGACATCCGTCATTGTTGGATTAGAGCAGGCGAGAGAAAACTCCACTGGGCTGCAATTTTGTAATATCTACCTCGGTTTCATGTAAAGCACCTTTTTTAACTATTCTTTTAAAACCACAATATAACCAGTTTACTTAACCACCGTCCGTCCTTGTTGTTGCTCGGATAACATCGATCTCATATACTGGAGGGAAATTTAACGTTGTTATGTTGGCAGCATGTAAAATCATCCGCTTCGCTTTGCTCTAATTTTTTTTTTTAAATTTTATATTTAGATTTTTAATTTTGTTATCGTGATTGAAAATGAAGAATAAGAATAATTCAATTGGAAAAGGCATGCCGAATAGGTAATTAAGCGTTTTCAAATGACGAAGGAGATACTTTATGTGAAAATTAAATATGTCAGCCACGTTTCTTTGTCATGGAGGTTAGGTTTCACATAAAAATTATGGAATTAAAAGCGTCTATAAAAAACTCGGATTTTACATTACATTTACGAACATACTGAGTATTGTAACTGACATTAGAAAATATTTAAATGATTGTAATAGTGGTCACCATCTATAAATAATTTACATGAGGAAAATTTTAAAAATGATTTTCAAAGGCTGTCAATGTTTTTTTTTCTTTCCATATGAAGTCCTGAGGATTTTATTGTAAATCAGTACATTGTTGATGGCAATAGGTACATAAGGCTTCAATATATTTATATTAAGCATTTAAAAAAAATATGTATTTAATTTAACGAGGAAGTAAGTTAATGCATCAGAACTTATAAAATTTTGCTGATGCAAATTAAAAATTAATTCATAACATGCAGTTTTATAAGTCATATCAGTAACATATCAGGCTTAGGTCGCTCTAATGATGTATTAACCAACACCATGAGTAAATTTAACTAGCAATATTTGTAGTTTTGCATAAAGCAACCATTAACAGCCACAAGCATGTTACGAAGTAATTTTTTTTCTAAAACAATTTGTAGCGAAATTGAATTTTTAGAGGGCGTTAGTTTCCTATGAATCTTTGTCCTTTCTAAGCCACCTTTAAAGATCCAGGGCTTGAATCTATTTTTCGATAGATAACCTAACGACAGTCTTGCATAATTATTGCACAACATGATGAAAATTTTTAAATCATTTCATAGCAGATTTCATCCTAAGATTTTTTTCTAATTTGAGTCATTTTTAGTGCGAGATGAAGGATTTTATTGTTTATGCCAGCTACAAAAGTGCCACAATTAGGGAAAAGTGCAATGATCTCTGGGAAATTATTTACCACTTGCAATGTTGTTCAAAGAGAATGAAAAAAATTGGCAGCATTAGGATGTAACTGTTTGCTTGTTCTAAATTGTTCAGACATAACAAAAAGGATAGGATGTTGGTTTTAGGTTAATTAAAGGAAGCTAGGAATTCTACGATAAAATTCTTGCTTTGCCTAAAAGGTTAAAAAAGGGTAGCTGAAGAGTTAATGATGTTCCAGTTGAATAATTTCATTTTATCATTCTTCACGAACAATATTAACTTTTTGCAGTGCTGAAAAATTACATTAGGTTTTTTTCGACTGAAATTAAAATAGTAAAATGGCAAGTGAAGCATCAAGAAGGAGCTAGAGCTTAGTTTGAGGATTCAAAAATTTTTCTTAATATTACTGGCTATTCAAGTTGCCTTCACAATGGCAATGGGTTTGGCTGGCAGAAAACTCATCTGGCAGGTGGTAGAGAATATTGTTTTTCAACCTAATTGGATACAAAAACATGATCGCAGTTCCTGTATCAAACAACTTCTGTTGAATAAGTTTTCACCAGCCCCTCCATTTTTTAAATACAGCATTTCGATAAAATTTTTGAACCTTTTCTGATAAACTAATTCTGTTTTTATATTTTTCAGGTGGCTGCAATATAAACCCATGAGTGATCGCATTCCAGGGACCAATTTCATAGCGTTCAAAGTTCCTCTCAGCGAGGTAAGATTTTTTAAACATTTTATATATTTCCTTGCTACAAGCGAAATCGTATTGGCATCATCAAACGCCTACAGACAATCGCTAATTGAATCTTAATCAAATGAATCGTTTCATTGTAAAATAACCCCCAGGCCTAAACATATGATCATGATCTTATCATTTGTCTTTGATCTTTTATCAGTTATCGATTTTAAAAAGGCTACTCTTCTTAGACGTTAGCTTTTAAATCCTGTTCAATTTACAATTATCTGATTTAGGTTATCGAATTTCGTCTGGTTTTATAATTAGATAAACTTCCTTGTGTTCTAAGAATTTTTTCGCTGAAGCGCAAATAAAAAGGGAATTCTTCCTAACCGGTAAAAGTGGGAAACTTATTAAACCCTCCAGTTTTTCTCCCCTAAACGTTTTTATCGACCATTGATCCTTTTTGTTTGGTTTAAGGAATCAAATTTCAAGAAATCTGTCTTAAATAGCACCTTATATATATAAAGACCACTCAATACGATGATCCTTTTCGAAATATTTTCTCTACATTTATGAAACGAATCTCCCCCTCCTTAATGCGCATCATTAACTAAGAAGGACACATTTTCAATTGCTATAACCATCGTATTAATTCATATGTCGGCCCATGCAAATTAACCGTGGCGTGAGGGTTCCAAACAAAGGAAACTTGGACCATGATTCAATTCAATATATATCGGGGAGTATAATTCATCGAAATTAAAATAAATGTTAGAAAATATCCAATCCATTGGTCACGTCGTTTTATTTCATCTCGGCAACTTCTCAAAGTTTTAGGGTTTCCAATCGGTGTTGTGGGATTTTTCGGGGTTCTTGGGATTATTTTAAATATTAAAAGGAAAAATTAATCGCATGCGTTGGTTATTCCTTTTGCAATTAGACTGGAGATCCGAGATTGAAAATGCTACTGGGAAGTTAAAACTTTTCCAAAGTTGTCGCCCCAGATTATTTTTCTTTTTGTAGTAAAAAACCATTTTCCCCGAAAAATCGATTTTATTAAGTCGATTATCATCGTAAGAAAATCCATTAGCCAATATCCGAGGGCTTTTGCCTTATCTTTCGCTAATTATCTCTATTAGATATACTGAAAACGGTTTTATATTAAAAAGATTCGAGAGTTTTAAATCCTTTTATATATTGAAAGAAAAAGGGTCGGGGAAGGAGAGAGAATTTTTGATAAAGAGGAATCGAATAAATAGAAAAACAATTAAGAAGGAGGCATCAAGGGAACCGACACTTAAGAAAATTTTGACAGTTAAATCAGATCTCTTGAAAAGCGGAACATTTCTTATGATTTAATTTTTCGAAATGACTGCGGTGGGTCCCCATCACATCACCTGCTGTTCCATCAACGAAAATTTGCCATTCTTAATGTATTGTCTTGCACGGATTCATTTTTCAAAGATTTGAGCATTAATCTCACGGCAAGCGTCGGGTTGTCAATTAATTCAATAAAATTCGGTAGTAGCTGTAGGTGGTTTTGAATAATGGTTTTAGGAAGAGTAATTGTTTTTGATTTAGCAGACTTCGAATTTTACAGAAAGGATTCTTTCTTGAATGTTGCGTCGAGTTTATGGCTTTCCACCGCAAAGGTTTACATTGCACAAAAAAATTAATAACAAACAGAGAAATTTTTAGCGCGTTATGGTAGTGAGGCGTAAGGATTAAATAAATTTTGATGGTTACATGTATGTCTTGTTGTTTCCTCCAGCTCTGGCTAATACTTTTAAATAAGAATGGGAGAGTTTGCACTTCAAGATGCAGGAGGTGATTTTATCAGGGACGGAGCCAAGGGGGGGCCAGGTGAGGCTGTGGCTCCAGCTGGAAAAAATTTGGCCCCACTTTTTGGGGAAGAACAGTAATATTGCTGTAATGTAACACTGTTCGACTTTGGCCCCACATGAAACTTTGGGGCCCCATCCAGAATTTTTTTCTGGCGCCGTCACTGGATTTTATCTAGTTTAAGATTTTTCTATTAAACTGTCACTTTTGCTTTTCCTTCAACGATAGCTTGACCTCTTAACTAGACGTCTCCCTTATAATTAAGTTCCCTTTAAAATTAGCCAGGTTTTTTTTTCCAAAAAATACCAGACTGGAAACTCATCTCCTTTGTGGCCAGTCCGCAACTGCCAAAAAGTAGCCTCAATAGTGTATATCATCGTCACCTGGATCTTTTATGAAAAAAAAAACCGCCTTCAAAAAATCAGTTATGCGACTTGTCGCACTCCACCTCATTTTATTGGTAAATCGTGAAATGAAGGCGAACTCTGTGAATGAGTTTGGCCTACGCATACTTTTTAATCAACAGGCACTGGTATGCGACATTGGCAGCCGTTGTCTTGGATTAATAAGCTTGTTAGTTTACGACAATGCTTATCAATTTATAATTTCGGTTTCTTCTTTTCCAGAGTCTTTAAGCTGACTTTGTATCTATGCTGCAGATTTTTTTTTGCGTAGCCATCTCTTGCCACAAATTACAATTAGGTAGGCTTTTCCCTCAAAAATGTCTTATGCTGCCGAGGATTCAAAATTCCCATTCGTCTAAGTCTAAATGTCTTGAGGACAGGGGGAGACCAGCTCTGAGGAAAACATCCTGACTCAAAAATTTAAGAGACTGGTTCGGGCAAAATTCGGTATCTCTTTTTTTGTTCGGCAGCCTCCAAAGTTACAGTCGCCATGATGATTGCCAATCTCCGACGAGGAGCGGGCATTTAAAGAAGAAGAGAGGCGCAGCAAAAAAAAAATGACCTGACAAAATTTTGTATTACCTGCCGGATTGGGAAGACATCTGGTCAAGTCTTCTTTACGTCTGCGAAACTTGGTCGCTCAAAGTTGCCATGATGAACCGTCTGGAAGAGTTCGAGATGTGGTGTTACAGAAAAATCCTTCGAATATCCTCGACCCAACATATGACCAACGAGGTCTTGCGTCAGTTGCACAAGGACCGTGAACTACTTGCGACCATAAAATGCAGGAAGTTGCAGTAACTTGGGCATTTGTTGCGGGGACCCAAGTACAGGCTGCTGCAGATCATCATGCAGGGCAAGGTCGAGGGTAAAAGAAGACTTGGTTGTACGAATCTCTCTTGGTTGCAGAGTATCCGGAATTGGACCGGAACTGGCCGCCGATCGTGAAAGATTCAAGGAGCTCGACAAATTAATCTAAGCTGGTGTGCAAGCAGGGCACCCAAAGAAGCACCGTCCCATTCAACCTGGAAAAGTTTTAAAAAGGCTTAAATTCAGGAGTGGATGGCTAAATTTTGAAGCTGAAGAAGAATTTTATTCACAGACTGGGCTCAAACTTTGCACTTTTAGGTTCAGGAGCTTCTAGCACGATACAGGGAAATTTCTGTCATTAGATCCAGACAATTGTCGTGGACCATTTATTTTAATTGGAAGTTGATCAACATTACTTATTTATTTCTGATAAAAATTAATGTTTAAGGTACTCAATGCAAAAATGGCACATCTTGAGATTAGCTTTTTTGGGCAAATCGGAAAAATTAGAGCAACCGGCCGATTTTGAGTTTGAATAATATTTTTATTTTAGTAGCTCCAAACAAAATAAAATCCTTTTAAAAAAAAAGTTCTCGTTTAAAACAGCCGGTACACCACAGATCATTTGTCACTCTTTTTTATTGGCAATATCAACGGTATGAGGTCTTGTACGTCTCCTCGTATCTTAATCTCAACGCATTGTGTGTTCCAAAGCGTAACGGCTACCATCTCTAAATTCGACATTGTTACATCAAGCTTGACCCTTTTCGGGTCAAACTCTTCTCGTCTTCTTGATTTATCTCTTCGCGACGAAAATTCTTGGGTTAGGTAAAAACGGTAAACCCCCCCCAAAAAAAAATAACAAGAGAAAACGGTTTCGGACGAATGAAATTAGGACAAACGCCACAAAGGGAGAATATAAGAAAAAAGGAGGGGAAAATATCTTGTCAACCCCCCCAGTATGATTTTTGTTTAAGGGTTAAAGTTCACAACGTAATAAATCAGATAAGATTAAGATTTGTGAGTCATAATTCAACTAACGATAAACCCCGTGTTTTAGGTAAGGGAATCATGGATGAAAATTTTTTTTTTTTAATCGGCATTTCCATACACAAGAGGCCAAACCAACATGAGACTGTTTTTATTTTTATTCTTTTTTTTTAAAAGAAGAGAAAAAGGACAACAAAGGGTGGAAATGAGTCAGAAGGAGAGAAAAGTCATTTTTCATTATTTTATGTAACAGAAAACAGTGAATCAAAATGCAGTATAAAATTTTTGGGCGCCAATGGGACATAAAACGGGTTGAACCTGAGCGACAGGAGGTCTTTTGAAAAAGCATTAAAATAAAAATATACTAAATTATGGAAGGATCAAATTGACAATCACGCCTGGTATGATTATTCATTAGAGGAGATGACAACTACCTTTTAGGTGGAAAACAAATATTGATTTTATGATGAAACGGTTCAGTGATTGAAAAATGGTAGAAGAAAGGAAGAAGAATGTTTAATCAAGTTACGATGTGACTGGGGATTTTAAAATTGTGAACCGGTTCAGGTGCACGGGTAAAGAACTGAGCAAGCCGCAGGAAAATAGGGTTTCGTATGTACCAGAGAATGAAGAAAAAAGACTTCAGAAGTTTTTATCTACATAGAATGCAGTGCGTAGCAATAGTAGCAGCAGTTGGTTGTTTAAGTTTCCAGGTCTTTTGATCTGATCGTTTGTTTGTCTCGTTCAAAAAAACTTTGTACACCAGTGGGGCTGTTTGTAAGAGCTAGTGAAAATCTATTTTTAACAAGCGCATGTTGGGCTCAAGCCCGATTAAAAGAGTCTTCATAAGTGTTGGCAAAGAAAGCATTTGGGTTTAGCAGGGGTCGTGAGGAATCAAAGAGAATCGAAAAAACCGTGGCGAAGTTGCAAAGAAAAATCCGAAATGTAAAAATGGACGAGGAGGAAACTTAATAGCGTTTACATTTGCCTAATGAATGTCAATAGCAGCAGTCGGGAAGCAAAGTTGGCGGATGTTCGCTTGTAGATACCTTAAATTCTGGCTGAACAATCTTCATCTTCT
Source organism: Liposcelis brunnea (assembly GCA_023512825.1). Classification (NCBI taxonomy): domain Eukaryota; kingdom Metazoa; phylum Arthropoda; class Insecta; order Psocodea; family Liposcelididae; genus Liposcelis; species Liposcelis brunnea. The sequence continues at coordinate 17,124,387 of CM042073.1, forward strand.
TTAAATGCCCGCTCCTCGTCGGAGATTGGCGATCATCATGGCCAACCATTGATGATTTTACTAGGAATATCAAATAATATGGTGACTTTCCACATTCTTCCAACTCTGCCTCCCGGTATCTGAGCCTAGGCCTTGCCGATTACTACCATCTTCAGCCCTAAATCAGTATTAGCGAAGCTGCTGCCCTTCACTAACTCATAACCATGAGAAGGGAGCTCACCACAGGGCAAGGACGCCATTCCTTGAGCAAGACAAAACATGCCTTACTGGTTACCCTCTGAACAATACGTGGGGCTAAAGCCAGGATGATAAAGTTCAAATTAAACGAGTCATAGAAGTCTTCAGAAAGGTGAGATTTGTTGTGCCAATTGTTGTAGCTACAGATCTTACCCGAACCTAATAATGTTAATTATAAGGCGCCATGTGCCTTCTGTTCTTATCTGTGAACTTAAGGGTGGACATTATTAACCACGGCACAGGAGAAATAATCGGCGGCTTATACTGCCTTGAAGCCTCCTTGAACCGCATTTGTATGAGACTGGTGAAAGCGGCAACAGGACTGCAGGCCCTGTCTTCTTCTTCTTCCATTTTGTCACTCCTGAACATGGGCATCTTTCAATCTTTTGGGACTGGCTTCTTTCTGCTGTTTCGACCATGTCGTTGAGCCACTGTTTTTAGTGTCTTCCTCTTTTTCTCGCTGTTAATTGCGGTCTGCGTTAATGCCACCGCTCACCGCTCCTCTTGCAGGGCCGAATGGCGTACTCCAATACAGACCTTGTTGATACTGCAAAACTCACCCAATTATTGGAAGTTAAAAATCAAAGACACTAAAGAAATATTTTAAATCATCGGTAACTTCAACCTTGGTAGGATTTAATTTGTCACTTACGATCATCTTCAACTGTCGGTTCCGTTTCGAAATTATTTGCAAACAATTGATAAGATAATGTTAAAAATTTAACAGACACGCAATAAAGAAATTAATCCGCGTGTCAAGAGATGAAAGAATCCCGAGCATCAATTTACAATCTTCAGCATTAACCATTTTTTTTTCTCCCAACTTAACTACCATGACAGGTGACCTGAAAATAAAGCTGCTGCATTAATTCCTATGTACTCGCTCCCAACATATTTTTCTTTGAAAACATTTACTTCCGGTATCCCTCAGACGATCCTTCATGTGATTATTATTCAACGCCGTGTATCTCCCGCAGCCGACTCTCCACATGACAAAGGGGTAAATATTTTTTTTTTTTCTTAAAAAACACGATATCAACCACTCCAAGCACACTCCCACACAAGATGATTAGAAAGAAGACTCGTAATTGAAAAAAAAAAAAAGAAGAGAGAAAAAAAAAGAACGAAATGAAAAAAGTAACAGTCAAACAATAAAAATTAATCCGCGGCAAATAAAAAAAGTCAAAAGAAGTTCAAAAGACAACAAAATAAAAGGGAAACATTCTTCTCGCAGCAGGGCGGTTAGATTTCTTGTGCGACTATAACACAATTTAAGTCTTTCTCCTTCGGAAGAAAAAAAAAAAATATATAAAAAAGGCGATGCATTTTTGCTTCATTCATATCCTACCCATTTAGGGTTTGATATCAATCAAACCATCCCCATATAAAACTTCGTATCTGTTAAAAGAGAAATGCCATAACAAAAGTTATGGTCTTTAAAAAAAACTTAGCTAAATCAAAAGTAGGCTCCACAAATTAATGAAAAATTTTTAAATTAAAAATTTTCGACTCGAAATTTATGAGGATCGAGATTTGTTTAGGAGTCCTTTTTTTCTGTTACGAAAAAATTAAACGGTTTAAGTCCGACTTGGATGACAACGTTGCATCTCAAGCCGATGACTCAATACAACAACAAAAAAAAAAAAGGATGAGACCTGGCTGTGCCGCTAATGGAACCAATGATGATTATTAAACGGATTAAAATTTAGTCACGGTTATGCTAAAAATGCGAGGGGGAAAAATGCCAATCGTTTTTCCCATGCGCGGCTAGGTTCAACAAATTCTAAACAGTTATAAAAACCGTTGCGGAATCTACACCTTAAATATTGGTGTAGGTCCCGTCACCGGTTTTTAAAAAAAAAATATACTTCGATAACCTCTTTACTGACAAAACCATTGCTACATAAAAACGATTTAAAATCCAGATATCAAAATAATTGAAGAATTTAAGTTTTGGCCACACAAAAAGTCAAGGTGGACTAACAAATGAGACTCGAATATCTTTGACACCATCTGCAATTAATCTGACACTCTCTTGTTAACCCTTGCTTGCATTCCAAACAAGAAACATTTAACCATTTCGAATTATTTTATCCTAAATGTCTTTATTCATTCTTAATTTTTTTCTTCCACGGGCCCGCTGATTTAAAAAAAAAAAAAATGTTATTATACATCCCCCTTTGACAAAATAACGTGAGGAAGGTAAGGAAGGTAATTTCATCGAGTTTCATCAGGCTTTAAGCTGTCAAACCGATCAACCTTCTGACATCTTCATCCCTTTAGTTATTATTCTTCTGTCTTAACGGCACAACTCAGCAGCAGGTCCGTATGGGTCACCATCTCCAATCTTCAATAGCTTGTTTTTGTATCATGTTTTAATTTTATAAATTGATGTAAACAAGGTTTTCGTTTGAAGAAGAAAAAAAAAAACGTTCAGTTCCTTTATTTTCGCTTGATTAATAAAAATGGACCTTAAACTTCCAAGCCATGACAATTAACGGCAACACTGCGTCGGAGTATGAGGAGTTAAGGGCACTTTTTGCGCACCTGCCTTTGACGAGCTCCAGATTCCTTCTGACCCGGAAGGTAGTAATCTGGTAAGGGGTTTGGTAGGGGGCAGCAGTCCTGCCAGTATTGGCAAAGGGTTAAGACTGTAGACGGTAAAAGTTGGCTAGGCTTAAGTTCAGAAAGCAGGAGGCTGAGTCGAGGACTGACGGTATGGCTCCTGTGCTGCGATGCGGAAGGTGTTAGGAAGCCACCGCACTAAGCTTCCTAGTATAGCCATCATGGCCAAGGGTTTGCTGTGCAAGACCCAAGACAGTAGATCCGGCTAGGAACTCTTGCCCGCCGCAATAAGCTCTGTAATCATGATGGTCGCCAATTCCCGTCGCGGGAAGGCACTGTAAGAAGAATTCGCTGTCAAGACTTTGACTTCAATTAACAATTAACAATTAACAATTCGTACACAGACTCAGACCTTTCTCCTAGACTTTTCTCTAAACTATGGCATTTACAGGGCCTGAAGCCCTATTGCCGCATCCGAGATCGTTCGCCAGGCGGACCTATCCTGGCACGAAACCCTCCAATCAGGGATCCCCAGCCGACCCGCATCTGCTGACACGTTATCCTCCCATCGAAGCCGTGGCCTGCCTTGAGGCCTGGGACTAGTAGGCCGCCCGTCAAGGACCTGACGCATATACCGCGTCGGCGGCGCCCGCGCGACATGCCCCGCCCACCGAAGCCTATGCGACTTGATTATACCAGTAATCAACGGCTGGCCGGTAAGCCTTCGGGTTTCTTCATTTGATCGCATACGCAAGCGCCCCGTAAGCGGATCCCGCTTGGGCCCAAGAATCCGACGTAGGACCTTATTCTCAAAAGTCAACAGCCTCTTTTGTGCACGGACGGTCAGATTCCAAGTTTCACAGCCGTAGGTGACAATAGGGCGAAGAACGGCGTTATAGATACGACTTTTCTCTAAATCTAGGAATTTCCTGCATTGTCACATATATTTTACCTCCCCGACACTTTATTCCCATTTATCAAACATTTCTAAATTATTACCAAGAATCAAGATTCCACCACTCTTCATTCCAACCTATTCCAACATAACCGATAGTAACCTTAACTCGCAATCAATAAGCATAAATCGTTATACATCTAAATCCTAATATGGCACATTAATTAAGTACATTAATCCATTTCAAGACAAGTAACCTCAAGCCTTATAACTTATTAAGAGTAAGAATCTCTTAACGTTGATGAATCCCCAAAGCTACGATTTACTATTACCCATTATACACGCTCCATATTTCAAGTAAAAAAAAAAAAATGATTTTCCGATGGCGTTTAATACTCCAGACAACTTCCCATCGAAAGAAATAAAATAAAGGAGCTAAAGAGGCTGATTTTAGGGAATAATATATGTGACATGTTTACACTTGAGGTCACACATTCAGTCTATTATCATTTTCTTAGAACATTCTGCAGAGGCTTTTGTCTGTATAAAAATGATGTTAAAAATTTATCAAAAGGAACTACCTGGTCCCCCCCTCCGCTTCCCCCTTCCCTAAAACCCATTCTGGTCAGTTGCAATGTTATTAACAAAAACTCCGTAACATGATTTTTATTATAACAATAGAATTTATTTTTTTTGCCCAACGGTCGCGAATTTCACACCGTTCCTGCCGGGTTTAAATGCACTTAACGTACAATTCTCCTTCGGGGTAAATCCGACCTTTTCCTTGATTTTTATTGCAAAACGCCCAAAAACGAGGATAGATTTACCGCCGCAAAGAATCGATTATGTCGTATCAAATAAGTCGAGTGGAAACATGCATGGTTTTTATTGGCCCAAGCTGCGGTGTTGTGTTGTGTGAGTGAGTGTGTTTGTGTGTGCGCTAAGGGTAACCTCAATAAACACTAAACCCCTAAAATTGAATGCAGTAAAATTTTTAAAAGAGTCATTTATTTTAAACGGTATCAATGGGGAAACGGACAAGGCGCGTGCGTATATTAAATCCATTCAATAAAAATAAACCCGGACATGTGAAATTTTATAAAAATTTCAAGCATTTGCCAAAAGTGATTTTATGGTTTGAGAGTTTGAAAGGGGGAAAAAAAAATCTTTATTATTGTATGTTTTCCAGGAGAGATGATCAAGGACCCGTGACCGATTATGCCTACGGATTTTGGTTGACCACCCGCATTCTTTGTTTGCATTCCCTTTTTATTCTTTATAATGCTAAATAAACAAATAGCTCAGAAGCTGAATTGCGCCAAGATGTTTTTCTTTGAACTTTGTAGAATGTATCGTCTGAATTTTTCGCACTGCAAAAACTGGAATTTAAAAAATTCACATAGTGGAGGATTGGCAACGCAGTAGATAATAACTGATTTCCAAAAATTTTTTAGCGCTTTTTTCATTTGACACCCAGTGTAGTGGTAAAAATGGCCGATGTCCCAGTAAAGTGTTCTGGTGTTCAGAGCAGAGCCCGCCAGGATTGAGCTTGGTGGAAGATCTTGGTGATGCTGCAATAGGGCGGAAATTTGTAAACGCTGAGCGAGAAGAGAGAGTTGATGATTGCAGAGATGGGCCAGAACAGATCATGGTTCGGGCCTCTTTCTCCTACCATCTTATGAACCGACTAAGTGAGAATTACTGAAACGCGGAGTAAGATACTAAGGACATGGAATCAAGCCATCTCGATTGGATCAAGCTCAAAAGCTCCAATATTTTCACTATATGCTACATAATCAGAAATACCGGCTCCTGCGCTTCATTATGATGGAAAAATGTGCCACGGCACCTTCTAGTTCAAGAATTTACAAGAATTAACTGCGGCCTTGGCCCACAGTGTAGGCCCAAGATGAGGTCGATCGATAACATTTACCAGGATTTGGGAATTGGGACTTTACAACCTTAAAAACATAAGTTGAAAGCATTTTGAAACCCAAAAACATAAATCCGAAGAAATAAATCGATAAAAATGTCAAAAATTTTTGAAAAATCCCCATTTTTTAGGGCTAAACTTGATTTTGCCGTTTTGCCTTAAGTTTGTCGCAACTAATTCCGTCAGATTCGGACTCTACGACCTTGAAAACATTAAAAAACACTATTTCCCGAAAGTTAAGAACCGCTGGGGTAAAGTAAATGGCTAAAGTTCGTGATTTTTTTTCAAAAAATCGCTTCTGAGGGCCGAAAACTCGAGATTATCAAATCCCACGTAAATTTAACGTAAAAACGGAGTCCATATTCGAGTTCTACGACCTTAAAAACATAAACCTACCAAGTTTCACGAAAAAATTCGCATTGGAAAAGAATAATATTAATATGGCTAAAATAGGTGAAAAATTCAGTAGCCATTTTTTCGGAATTCGAGTTTTGGAAGGCTTTGCCCGTTGAGGAAAATTTTTTTATAATTTTTTTCCTTCGTTTGGTATTATTTGGGACCCATTTTAGCTGGAGCCCCTCAACATTTCAAACATTGTTGCAAAATGACCCACCCTAGTGGATACAGTCGCACGGGATGCAGATCGTGTGGGAGCGCCGGACTGGAGGGCGGCGGCCCAGGATACGTCTGAATGGCGGAAACTCTGTGATGCGGCAATAAGACTTCCAGCCTTGCAACGCCGGATAAGTAAGCAATAACGCTAGTAGTAACCAGATCTTGATTGTTTTTTTCGACTGGTTGCTCTTGCAACCATTGCTTGGATAACCCTTGCTTGGTGAAGATATCGCCTAATCTCCATTTTCCTTCCCATACCACTTAACCAAACTAAATTCTCTCAGCGGGCTTAAATTGCTCCCGTATTCTCCGAAAAAATTCCCAAAACCCTTCAGATACCATTAAACTTGTTATAAAACGTTAAAAGAAAAACAAAATAAAAACAGCTATTACATTAGGTTGACATTTTGACTATTTAATGCCGATACTAGTCTTCTTTTATTTACTCATATCTCTTTTTTTATGGCTTTTTTATATCGATTTATATAATAAGTTCCTTTAAATCGCGGTGAAGTCGTGGTGAATATTATATTTATTTTGACACAGAGAAATAATCTCCAGCTGATGTTGCATAATTGGGGCCACCTTGAATATTATTTACGATTATGTCCAACCCTCTAGTATCCCTTGCGACATTCTTCCCCCCACCCCTCAACCCCCACAATTCAAAAAAAATAAAAATAATAATACTAAACGCGATTACATTTTCGATAGGCTTTATTAGATTCAAATATACGATTCTTTCTGTAAATTTTTAATTAGACAGCTTGTTTAACTTTTGCATAAACATCGCCATGAAGGCGTTTCCTTTTTTTTCACGACAAATATTCAGGTACGTCTGCTAATCAGAATCGAGGTTACAAGCGAAGGGAGAAAAAATTAGTTTCGCCAATTGTCATGTAAATTTGTTACCGTTTTCGTTTTTTTTTTTGGCCGTGTTATTGCATAATTCGCCGTTAGGTGTAATATACCTGTCCGATACATCTTTTTATTTATTAGTATATCCGGGGCAGACCGACAAACTGGACTATTATATAATAAAGGTAGCGACAACCGTATTACGTTTCCGAGAGTGACATTTTAGAATGCGCACAAGAAGTCTGGTGATTAGGTTAGGTTTGTTTGTGTTCTCCATACCGACGTTGTTTTTTTCCTGGCGGATTTTTTTTTTTTTTGAAAAGTTCGGTGATGTTTTATTTAGGTAAATCCGTTTTGGTTTGTTTGAGAGGTGAGATGATGTTAGAGGTGAATCTGTCATCAGGATTGTGAGTGCTTTGATGAAATGTCTGAAAGTTTTTAGAAGAGGGATTTACGTGATATCTTTTGATATAGGATTGGAGCGGTTGTCAGCAGGTTTCAAGGCACATTTGATTTAAGGATCATGAGACATTCTTCTTTTTTGGGTGCCCTGCTCGCACACAGTTCAAAATATTTGAGAAAAACCGAAACCTTTTCGATTTCAAATTTAAATGTAAACGAGTTTCAAATTTAGGGGCACGGAGTGCCCCCAGCCAAGTTAAGAGAAAAAACGACTTTAAGCGAAAACCGACTGCAAATACCCCGACTGTCCTATCATCCAACCTGCAAACAAAGGGCACTCCACTCGCCCCTATTTACTCCTGTCACTACATGGCCGGTTTCAGACCTCTCTAGCTCCTAAAATAATATAGCCACTTTATTTTTTTTTTCACTGTCATATTACCGCTTCCCTTCTGAGAAAGTGTTTTAAGTTACAGCTTTTTATCTTTAACGGTTTTCGAGATTTAAGGGCCTAAACTTACCGATTTTGAGCGTCAGATATATATATATATAGAGAAGAAGAATAGCGATGATCATAATGTTTGGCCTCTTCAGAGTGACTTAGGAGGTTGAAATTAAGCCTGGTTATAGTTTCTAATAAGTAATGAAAGGAAAAATTGCAAAATGCTAAAAAACTTTTATGGGGGGCAGAAAAAAGCTGATTTTTCCTGTTCCCCTGCAGAATCCTGACTATACTACCGGGTAAAAAGGTGTTAATGCATTGTGTAGTGGAACAAGTGCAAAAAGGCAACAAATGCTTCCTTTTGTTGTTTTCGTAGGTTTATTTTATTGTCTTCTTTGTTCGTTTTTCAAAAGATTCAAAACTTTTTTTTTTTTTTTTTTTTTAAATATTAATTTTAAGGAAACGGAACAAAGTCGCCGAAAATTTGTCTATTACTTTTTTAAAAAATTGGCCGATTTTTTGTAAAGTGATTAAAAAATAATAATAACTAATTTTTGATGACCCCCATATCAAATTTTACCATCCGGATAAAATTCAGAATTTTTTTGGAGGCACAAAAAAAGAGGAATTCGCACCTAATCCTGATCGTGAAAAATGTCTCTGTTCCTAAGTTTGGTTGCTGTTGCACCTAAAACTGATCCTTGAAATCATATGAATGAAAAATTGTTTTTGGGCCGAAATTAATGGCGAAAATTCTGTCTTCGGGTTTTTGAGGTCGAGGATTTTGGATCTGATGAGATCGGGAATTCAAAATTTTCAATTTCTCATTTTTTTACTCTTTACACTTTAGCAGGAGTGCCAAACTAATATTTGCATTATAACTTAGTGCCTCTATAGTGATTATTGCGAATTTCATACTTTGCTATGTTGCCTTATTTTGCAAGCTTTTTTAACGATTGGTCAGGCTTTGGTGCTCGGTCAGCCACTGGTGCTTTTACCTACACAGGGTTTTTTGGCAAGTCCACTAGCCTCTAGTTTTCAGGACGCTAGCATTATTCATGCCTGATTGGTAACTTCAGCGGTTATATCCTTTTGGAAGAAATTAGCATATGCTTTACTGAGTTTTATTGCCTATTACGCACGATGATAGTGAACGGACTGTAGTTTAATTTTTTTAAAACTTTATTCCATTCTTTTACCCTTTTTTTATGAAACGGAGTTTTGACTGATTTTATTAAAAGCCATAGTGGTTAATGCAAACATTTGTTTCTCAAGAATGTAAAAAATTTTTCTATTCTAGTTTCTTAAGGCCAACATTTAGGTATTGATATTGATACGGGTGAAATAAAGTAGAAAACGAAGAAAAAGGTGGAAGAAGACTTGTGAAGAAAGAATGCGAAAAGGCGAAAAGTAAAAAATAATTGGTTTATGCGGTCTATGACCATTGACCAGATGTTTTTGGGGTCTATGAATCCTTGTAAAGAAAGGATAAAAGCAAATTAGTTCCTTCCTTTCTGACAAACAACGCAACAAAAATTTCTTAATTTAAATGGTATAAGTGAATGCACTAACGCCTTTACAAAAACAAATGATATCCCTCAAAAAACACTTCCTTGTAAAAAAAACAGCCAAGTTAATCTCCTACTCTCGACAAAAACCAAAATTGTTTCTGCCAATCATCTTGCAAAAAACCTGCAAGTTTCTGCCCTTTAAAGTTCTGATATCAAAAAGGGCAGCCAAGTATCCTAAAAATAGCCGAATGTTTCTGCCTTCAAAAGCCATGATATCAAAAAGGGCAGCCAAGTATCTGAAAATAGTTAAATGTTTCTGCCCTTAAAAGCCATGATATCAAGAAGGGCAGCCAAGCTTTTTTAATGACAGCTTTTGTTTAAAATGCCATTTCTTTACAAAATAACTTGGCCGCTTTTCCCCTAATCTTATTTCCCTTGCAAAAATACTTTTAATAACAAGCATCACTTTAACAAGGTTGAAAACTTACGAAAAATGGAAGATGGGATCCCAAGGTAATTGAAAATCCAGTACCCACACCAATCAAATAAGCCTGACTTTCTTTTTTTTTTAAATATTCAGGCTTCCAGTTGCCATTACTTTCAGGTTCCGGCTAGATCGGTATGGTCTTCGCTTAAAAATTAATTTCCGTCGTCCATTTGAGCGAGTTTCAATATTACAATATATCGTAAGCTCTATTTTAACTTCTCAAATATAGATTAAAGTTAAATTTTAGCGAGCGCAAAATTGCAAGCCACATGTAAAAACCTTAGAAACCGCACAACAGGCCTTCTCATTTAGTTAGTAGTTTATCTCGTTAAGAAAAAGCGGCCAAGTTATTTTGTAAAGAAATGGCATTTTAAACAAAAGCTGTCATTAAAAAAGCTTGGCTGCCCTTCTTGATATCATGGCTTTTAAGGGCAGAAACATTTAACTATTTTCAGATACTTGGCTGCCCTTTTTGATATCATGGCTTTTGAAGGCAGAAACATTCGGCTATTTTTAGGATACTTGGCTGCCCTTTTTGATATCAGAACTTTAAAGGGCAGAAACTTGCAGGTTTTTTGCAAGATGATTGGCAGAAACAATTTTGGTTTTTGTCGAGAGTAGGAGATTAACTTGGCTGTTTTTTTTACAAGGAAGTGTTTTTTGAGGGATGATACTTTCATGAAACTATTTACAAAAAAGTTTCAATTTGAAGTTAAAAAGTTTCAATTTTGAAACTTTTTGAATTTCTAATTGAAACTTTTAGGTTGAAATTCTTTTTTTTCTCAAATGAGAATATTATTTTGAACTGTGCACACCAGCTTAGGCAATCGATCCATCGAGCTCCTTGGATCTTCCACGATCGGCAACTATGCGGAATAACTTCTCTGCGGATAACCCCGTCCAACTCCGGATATTCCGCAACCAGGAGAGATTCTTGCGGCCAAGTCTTCTTTTACCATCGACCTTGTCCTGCATGATGGCCTGCAGCAGCCTGTACTTGGGTTCCCGCAACATATGCTTAAGGTACTCCAACTTTTTGAGCTTTATGGTCGCAACCAATTCACGGTCCTTGTGCAACTGACGCTTGGCGAACCGCGAAAAGGCGAAAAACCCCGAAACCGGCTACCTCCAGACTTTGCTAGTCCAGATTAGTAGCTTTGCCACTGGTCGTGGTGATTTTCCTACATCATCACAGATATAAGCTGAAAAAAAAAGAGAAAAAACATCAGACTAAGCTCACTTTATCTCACAGCTGATTCATAATCATAGTCAATTTTTAACAAGTTCGATGACCAAACAATCCAATTTCGTTCCTTCTTCAACTCACTAAAATTCATAAAAAATTACAACATTAAAATGGCACCGTTACTTGAAAACCCAGGACAAGCTCATATCCATAGCTTTATTATTCTGTCTCCAGTTACATACACGCCTGAAAAAAAAAACCATTAAAAATCATTTCGAATTATTTTTCATAACCGTCGAGTAAAAGAACACCTAATTACCAAAACATGATCTATCCCAAAAACCAATTAAGACTTCAAAATATTTTTTTCTTGAAAAAAAAAAACTCCTGCGAACAAAATACCTGAAAAAAATCTTAAGTTTTTCATTAGCGCGCCTACAACAAAGTGCAGCTCATCTTGATTCATAGCCTAATCTAAATTTTAAAACCATTTATTATTTCGAGTTATCGTAAAACAAACACAAGAATTTAGAAATTGAAACAAGGGACCTTCCTTAGCATGGGGCCCGTCCGAAAATTTACATTTATCAACAGAAAAATCCTGGTAGGACGTCCTTTTTCTATATGTATCGTTTTTTAATGAAAATCCCACATTTATTGCCCTATTATTTTATTATTATTATTTTTCCAGCCTATTAATGGATTTTTAAGGGAAGCCTTTCTTGTAGAATGTTTTCCCAGACACAAAACGGGCAGTAAATATCCTTTTAATATAAATTACCGTAATAAAATTCTAATACCGGGCTAAAACAAACAATTTTAAAAAAAACAAAAAATCATTTTTCATTAGCTCAAAAAACCGCGGCCCAGAATTATTACTTCATTTGTTATATCCATAAGTATTTAGTAACCTAGTTTAACAAGAATGCGTCATCAGCTAGCACCCTATTAATCTAAACCTCAAAAACGCATTTTGAAAAAGAAAAAAAAATATATAAAAGAAATGAAATCACAGGTATTTCTAACACCAAGGGATCATTAATAATTAGATACCGTGTTTGTTTTCCTTCGGTTTTTTTTTATTACCAGTTTCTTTTGAAGAAACTTTGCGACTGCGTGAATAACATTAAAATCCAATCGACTAGTGTCAATATCGGCGCTTCGAAATTAACTTTTATATTATTTATGGTTTTTTTTTCTCTAAATCTTATTAAGTTTTGAATCTGGGTTTATTTCTTCTTTTCGTTTTTGGTATACCTACTGGTTTTTCGTTGTCGGGTATGAGTTGGCATAATTTTTTGTTTTGTGAGGAGTCGAAGTATGTGCTGAGGAATTCTGTGTATTATAAAATTATATTTGAAACATTTTCTTATTTGGAATTTTTGAAGTCCAAAGTTTTATTTCTTGTTAGTGTCATTATCGGGTTTGTTTAAGGAGCCTGATAGGAAATGGACACTGTGATAAGTCGTCTGCTGTACACGGTGGTGCCGTATTCTCAAACTGGCAATGGACGTCATCGTCCCATAAACTTTTTATTAAGAGGACGCATCAGTGAAATTCAGGCGATCATCGATCTTTAAGTGGCACATAAGTGAAAAAATGAAATCGTGGCAGCAGACAGGCTACTGATGCGTCCTCTTAAGCTATCATGGTAGCCGGACTCCAATTCGAGAACGTGGCATCTAGAAACTTTATACTGAAAGAGACTTGCGAACTCGCAGCCATTAAAAAATTGAACGCCATTTTAATTCGTCTTCTGTTCTCATTTTTGAAGAATCAGCTCCTGCTAACAGCAAAAGACAAAACTTTTACGGGCATTTTTAGGAGGAAAACTGAGTATTCGTATGTTGGCACACATGATTTTCTCGAATATTTCTTTCAATTTCCAATACGGCGACCTATCATGGCGATCAAAATCGGTTGATTTATCAGTTTCTCGGTAACTATTCGTCAGTCTCTTTCTTTATAGGGTCTCTAGTGGCATTCCATGTTTAGCAGACGATTCATCGAGGTATCCACTGTCCAGTCCCTGTTAGGCTCCCTAGGTCTGTTGGGGCGCATAGTGTTTGAAGATTCTGCATAGATTTTAAAGTTCCCTATGCTTTCTATTGATCTAAAACTTGAACAGACGAGACTGGGGCTGCTGACCCACTCAGTTCGCTTGGCTAGCATTCAACTCATCATTTTCCTGCCATGTGCACCTTAAGACAATAGCAGCTCCACCGTGAAAGGTAATCCTCCAACCTTATTTTTACTTTTTGCTGGTCCACAAGGCCAGAAGTCATAATTCCATCTCATTATAAGTCATCAGTAAACTCTATCCATTGGAAAAATTTCTTGCCCTTCCAGGGGTAAAACCCCCACCCGACATTCCTTAAAGTCCTATTAGGTCCAGCTCTGGGCATCCCAGCTTCTTTCCAAAAAACAGACCACAACTTTCTGTCTGAACTCGCCAATGAGCGACATTTCAAAGCCACACTTCCCTAAAAAAAAATCCCCGTAAAGAGAAGGAAAAGAATTAAGGGAGAAAAAAAACCTTTATTAATCTTTTAATTTTACTGTCATGAAAGTTAAAGTGCCGCTGTCAAAGAACCATCATCGTGTTTATAAAATTTAAAGTAATTAATTCAGCGTACCAAGGAGTATAAAAAGAATGAGCTCGTACGTTAGATGCGTGAGAAGAAAGCACAACTGCTCGTGTCGGAATCAATTAATCATACTTACCGCCATGCGCATGCGCCATTGGTTTCTTTTCGGGTGTTCAGCTCTTGTTCCATCTCCTTCTTCCCGTTAATTTTCCCCTGGATTTTCTTTTCGGCGCATTTTTTTTTCTTCAGTGTCGGGTTTCAAAATACGCACATACGATTAATTAAATAGAAAAAGACTAGTCGTGCGAGATGAAATCATAACCAGCAAAAAAAATTACATAAGAAGTCATAAAGATGTTGGGAAGACATGACGTTATGTGGGAGATTCTTGTTTATTTCAAACCAGCTATAATTCATAATCATATCAGTTAAATTATAATCTTGCAACGGAGATGGACTTGTTTGCATATATCTATACTAGTAATTAATGGTATTTAAATCATTAATTAAGTATTAGCGCTTTTTATATTGATTTCAGGTATCAATGCTACTTAATGATTTAGTGCTTTTTTTAAAATCAAGTATTGCTGCAATGTTGCAGTTCGTTTCACGCCTCCTCATGTATTAAAAAATATTTTCTCGTAACAAAAAATCTCTTTTACATATTTTGTAAAAAAAGTCGGTGACGAGTTTTTTTTTTTTTTTGAGAAAATTTAATGATGACAGAGACAACGAAGACTTTCCTTCATTTTGTTCTCACGTCAGTACGGCGCCCACAACTTGCCCTATGCTCTTGCTTTCACCGAACTTGTTGTTTCAACACCGTCTCGACTTAAAAAGTAAACGGATTTTATGATGCCCATTTTTTCGGTTGGTTTTTTTTTTGGCGAAGAAGTAAAAACACAAAAAAAAAAAGATGTGGAGGAATCACGAAATTGATATTTCAAGTATGTGCTTCGGTAAAGATTTGGACGTTGCCATGAGGTTCGTGTTAGTCATCAATCATTTGTTCAAAGGGTGGCGATAACATCTTTATGACAGCTTGTTCATCAAAGCACACTACCTCTGCGTACCTATTTAATTCTACCTTTATTCGGGTAACATTCATGTTGATGGTTGTAATTCTTTGGGAGTTTGATATTGAAGGTTTGAAGTGATATGTAAAAACAATCAGGGACGTCTTTGGGAAAAGAAATATTTGAGAAAGTTTAATTATAAATGCTGAGGTATATGTTAAGGACACCCAGCGTTTGGGCACTGATTTTGACTTGTAAACTTTTTTGTTAGTTAATTAAGGTGACGTTTTAGCTTCTAGACTTATGACCGCCTACTCAAGAATTGTGGCATTGGTATTAATTGTAAATGCATTAGAGGAAAATCGGAATTGTCTTAAACTGGGATCTTTCTTAGTTTTTTTTCACGGCGCTAGTAAAGAATGATCCTATGTTCCAACTCTATGCTGAGATTCTTTGCTAGCCTCTCCCATTTCCTATTTTGCTGCAATCGAGTTGCTCATTTCTCACGGCCATTGCTCATTTCCAGCTACCAATTTTTCATTACTAATTTCCGATTGCCAATGTTTCATTGCTCATTTTCAACAGCCACTTTCCGATTGCTTATTTCCAAAAGCTCATTTCCAATTGCTCATTTCCAACTGCCAATTTCCGATTGCTCATTTCCAACTGCCGATTTTTCATGGCTCATTTCCAACAGCCAATTTCTGATTGCTCATTTCCAACTGCCGATTTTTCATGGCTCATTTCCAACAGCCAATTTCTGATTGCTCATTTCCAACAGCCAATTTCTGATTGACTTTGTGTTAAAAATTTCAGCCAATTTCTGATTGCTCATTTCCAGCAGCCACTTTTCGATTTCTTATTTCCAAACGCTCATTTCCAATTGCTCATTTCCTATTGCTCATTTCTAACTGCCAATTTTTCATTGCTCATTTCCAATCGTTCATTCCCAGTTTCTCATTTCCGACAGCCAATTTCCGATTGCTCATTTCCATCAGCCACTTTCCGATTGATCATTTCCAACAGCTAATTTCCGATTGCTCATTTCCTATTGCTCATTTCTAACCGTCAATTTTTTATTGCTCATTTCAATTTCCATTTTTTCATTGCTCATTTCCAATATCACAGCTCAAAGTTGTAATCCCTTCACTTCTCAATTTCATCACCCAAATATTCACTTACTGCAACCCGAACAAATCCACGCCAACTTAACAGTATCACACGAAGCAATTTTAAAAAAAAATTATACAAAATTATACATTATCAAATTTGTATATTAATAACTTAATCTCTTGATATGCACCGCAAAGGCGACTATAAAATCTTTTAATTTAAATTACCGAGCATAATGAACTTGCGTAAAAACGTAATCGTGAAAAAGCAATAACATCTTACGGATCACTTTTCAAAACTGATATTAACACACATACGCGCACACAAAAAAAATTGTTTTTAAAAAAGGCGAAGAAAGATTAAACGTTTTCTCTTCTTTCCTAAAAGATAAACGGTGGTTGAAATACTTAACCATTTCAAAATGCTTCTTAAATAACTGGTATTAACTGGCAATCATTCAAATTTAAATACTATGTTTGTGTTGATAAAACCGCCTTTAATGGTAAATGTAATGTCTTCATTTTTCTTCTTCTTCTTTCCAATGCTTAATTTTCGCTTTGTTTTGTACAAGTTTTAAGATGCAGTATTTTGTTTGAGTGCATGATGCGTTATTATTGGTGATAGTGGAATTAATTTCTTCTATGCACTTCCGATTGCGAAGACAATGGAGAACAACTCATTATTAGAATACAGAAAGCAATGACAGGAGCAATTATCGATATCAGCCTAAGAGATCACCTCAGAGTGAAAAGATATTAAAGCATACAAAGGTAGACAACGTTGCACAATGCGACCTAGAGAAGGTAAAGGACGGTGGACCTCGCGACCAACAAAATAGAGCGTCGATAGACCCTAAAAGCGATGACACAACTGCACTTTCCAACGAACTGGCTGGACTTTGATGGATTCAGAGAGCTTAAGATGAAAAGGTTTTACAGAAATTGAGAACCACCTATCGACTGCTCATTTTCATCAGCCACTTTCCGATTGATCATTTCCAAAAGCTCATTTCCAACTGCCAATTTCCGACTGCTCATTTCCTATTGCTCATTTCCAGCTGCCAATTTCCGACTGCTCATTTCCAGCTGCCAATTTCCGACTGCTCATTTCCAATTGCTCATTTCTAACTGCCAATTTCCGACTGCTCATTTTCATCAGCCACTTTCCGATTGATCATTTCCAAAAGCTCATTTCCAACTGCCAATTTCCGACTGCTCATTTTCATCAGCCACTTTCCGATTGATCATTTCCAAAAGCTCATTTCCAGCTGCCAATTTCCGACTGCTCATTTCCAGCTGCCAATTTCCGACTGCTCATTTCCAATTGCTCATTTCTAACTGCCAATTTCCTATTGCTCATTTCCAACTGCCAATTTTTCATTGCTCATTTCCAATCGTTCATTCCCAGTTTCTCATTTCCAGCAGCCAATGTCCGATAGCTCATTTCCAACAGCCAATTTCCGATTGCTCACTTCCAAAAACTCATTTCAAAGCAGACCTTTGGCCTAATCAGCATTTGCAATTTGCCTTCCTGTCCAAATTTTATTGTATTATTTGGATAATACATCCGACATACTCAAGTTTTATTGCAAAAAATTTTTAGTCCTGCTGCTTTTTTTTTTTTCATTAAATGCGGAGGAGGCTCCATATTTTTAAACACAAGGCGGCCGACTTTTTTTCCCCGACCTTCAAATTTAATTTTTTTCCCATTCGAGGGCGTGACGCTCCCCTTTACACAATTAAGCTAATTTTTGTAAAAATATTAACCGATTAATTTTTTTTTTAAAAAATGTTTTAATTCGAGTTTTAAAGGCCTCGTTATAGGTGTTTTATGCTATGATCGACAAGAGAGTTGATTATATTAGATGACATTGAGTTACAAGTTCTTGTCAAAGATGATTTCTTCATCAGATAGTTGGCCTCGTGTAAAATATAGCCACAAGATTTACTGATTGACTTAAAGATATGCAAACTGGTATGGTATATATTTTTTTCTTCTTCCCAATGTGACTGCTATTAATCCATTTTAACGCAACTTGCGTAGCCTAAAGCCTACTTTTTATGTCATTATTAATTTTAATTTATTACGCCGTAGTTTCTAATTTTTCTTCTTTTAGGATCATTAAGCTTTAAAGCAGTCAGATCATAAATTATTTAATACATTTCAATTAATTAATCAATTACGGTGCCATAATATTGCAGATGACTATAGCACTAATAACGCCCCTCGGGGGGACTCTGGATTTTTCGACGACAATTTGAATAATTTGTTAAAAGTGAGTGACACTACACATGTTAGAAGCCGGGCGAGTTCGGTGTACGGTATGTTTTTGGATTCAAAAAATTTTGTCGAGCCTGGCTTCCAGTTATCATATATCACGTATCGAAGTAGCCGACAAATCAAACATAAACACCACTTGAAATGTATAGCAGACCACCCAGTAGTCGGACGGTTGTGCCCACTCGATGCACTGGGAGCGTGGGTTTAAAGACCCTGTTTAACACCCACCCTGTGTTAAATCCCCGGTTTTTTTCGAACCACGGAATTGGGAAGTTCATTACGCTTCCTTGCTGTTTTATGTCTCCATTAAGATCAGATTCGTGTTCGTGTGATCTCCGCTCATTAAATTATGTCCCCAAATAAAATTTGTTAAAGGTATTTAAAGTATTTACGACGCAATGGGAGACGCCTTTGTTGGATTTTAAAAGACCGAACAAGGTTGATGGAAATTTTTGTTTTCTTTGAAAGAAATGGGAGGTGTTGCTGGGAGCTGGGAGGAAGAACAGAGTGAGACGAGAAGATTTGAATAGTTGACTTTACAGTCGACACTGCCCAGAGTCCAGTCAACACTGTTCAGAGTATAGTTGACACTGTTCAGAATATAGTTGACACTGTCAAACGAACAGTCGACATTGTCCAGAGTACAGTCAACACTGTTCAGAGTGTAGTTGACACTGCCAGAAGAACACAACACCGTCCAGAGTACAACGACACTGTCCAGAGTACAGTCGACACTGTTCAGAGTGTAGTTGATACTGTCAACACTGAATTGTTGACACTGTCCAGAGTACAGCGACACTGTCTGGAGTACAGTCGACACTGTTCAGAATATAGTTGACACTGTCAACACTGAATCGTTGACACTGTCTGGAGTACAGTCAACACTGCTCAGAGTGTAGTTGACACTGCCAGAAGAACACAACACTGTCCAGAGTACAACGACACTGTCCAGAGTACAACGACACTGTCCAGAGTACAGTCGACACTGTTCAGAGTACAGTCGACACTGTTCAGAGTGTAGTTGATACTGTCAACACTGAATCGTTGACACTGTCTGGAGTACAGTCGACACTGTCTAGAGTATAGTCGACCCTGTCAATTGACACTGACACGTGTATAGTTGACATTGTCAGTTTAAGGTGGCAATAAGCGAAAAAACGAGATCTTCCAGAGCCTGTCAAATGAAGATGACGATTAAAGTCGTGCTGAAAGGTCCTGAAGAAATGATCAGAAAATCATCATTGTCGCAAAATCAATGTAGAGGAACAAGATATTAAATCATCGCGGAGGCGTATACAAACAAACGACTTCTAACCCTTCTTGATCTGAAATTTTCAAAAATCAAATTAATTCTCAATTACCTACAAGGGAGGTCCAACGCACTTAACTATCCAAAGGAAAAAAATACTTCAGAAGTCACACCTGGTTTTGCATTGGAATCAAAGAAATAGATAACAACAATCGACTGACCGTTACTAAATATGTTTATTTTGTTTAAAGATCAAGAAGCTCATTGTTGAATGAGAAAAATACTTTACAAAATCGGACACTTGACCAAGACGGTAAAGAATGGACCGAAAAAAAAAGGAGCATTATCTCGGTACTCGTGTTCCCTGACCTCTCAACTTTGTAACAATGTTATTCATATCCAGTAGCTGCTAACGATTTTTTAAATGTCTCTTGTTAGAATTCAAAAAAAAAATTTCACATAACAGACCACCAATGGAGTTTTAAAATGACATGATTAGAGAGGTGAAAAAATGGACAATTAACGTTTTTGTTGGATTTGGCCCGTTGGATGAAAACCACCCGACACCTAAACGTTTTCTTAATTCCATCGATAACAATAACTCACCGCTTCTAAACTGCCTAGAAGGTAAATTGAGTCTTCAAGAATAACAATCAACCCAATGATTAATTACTCCCTAATTACAGGATCCTGACTTACAATCAATGCAGACGCACACACAGATTAAGACATTTTAAGTTTTCGGCATCTCGCATGGTGGTATCCGCAACATAATTGATACTTTTCAACAATTATAAAATAAAAGGTTTATCCGTGGAGTTGCGACTTTGAATCGGAGGCGCCGAGGCAAGCTGATAAAATCTTTGTAACATGATTTTACAACGTTTTAAAGAAATGAGAATGGTCAATAAATTTATCGCACACGGGTTTCATTATACTACCATTTTGTCCAAGGGAATGTTGAAATGAAGAAAACATTAAAATTACAGATCATTTATTTTTCAAACGAATTTTTTTTTTTTCGTTTCTTCATTTTCAAGGAGGTCAAGACGTGACGAGACGAGGCGCTGCCAGTTTCATTTTTAAAATTAAATTTTTCTAAACCTTTACGTTTTGTTGGTATAAATTATATAATTAGGCTCTGAATTTTGATTTTGAACTAAATATGTTTATAAGGAGTGCGAGAAAAGAAGGTACGGATGAAAGAGAGAGGGAAATGTGTGTTTGTAGCCACACACGGGCTCAAGGATAAAATTTACAATGTAATTAAAACGAATCCGTAGGTTGGTTGAGTAGTTCTAGCTTTGAGGATTTTGGTGGCATTGCTTATTTTATGTAATATGACAGACGAAGTTAAGAAAATTTGTTGGGGGTTTGTGTATGTTTGTGTGCTAAAGAAGCAGGTTTTTGATGGATGCCCTGCAAGTCGAAGACCTAAGGTTCGTTGGGAGGACAACGTATCGAAAGTTGCGGGCCACCTGAAAGGGAATCTGAGGAGTTATGTGCAAAAAGGGCACTTTTGCCATAAGCTAAACATTAAAAAAAAGCCCTTTTTGCACATAACTCCTCATCTGCATGCGGCGATAAGGCTTTGCAAGTTATTGCAAGGAAAGCGTTGGCTTGCTGTATTTGAACATTAATTTCCTGGCGGTAGTGCTATGGTTCATTCGGCCAGAAAACAAGATTTTCGTGGGTCCGCAATCAATCGCTCTTCATCGCCGCCAGCCATCCTATTAAAAGCGCGGGAGAAAGTGGAATGAAAAACAGTGGAAAGAATCAATCGCGCACGAAAAGGCGCGAAAAAGTCCCTCATCGACCCAAAATGTTTTTGCAGCCTCCCTGAGAGCTATCTTAAGTTAGTTCTTAGATACTAGGAAGATAAACAGAAAGTCTTAACATGGGGCAGAGAACCCGGCCTAAGACACTCAAAGCAGTTTATAGGCGGGTACTCCAGAAGCGGTGTAGGGTAACCGGTGAGGCATGTTTTGTCTTGCTCAAGGAATGGCGTCCTTGCCCTGTGGTGAGTTCCCTTCTCAGGGTTATGAGTTAGTGGAGGGGAGCAGCTTCGCTAATACTGACCTAGGGCTGAAGAGAAGATGGTAGTAATCGGCAAGGTCTAGGTTGAGATACTGGGAGGCAGAGTTGGATCAATGGTATGGCTCCCGTACTGCGATGTGGAAGATTATGGAAAGTCACCACATTATTTGATATTCCTAGTAAAATTATCAATGGTTGGCCATGATGATCACCAATCTCCGACTAGGAGCGGGCTGTAATCCCAATCAACAACTTCTTCAATGCCTTCCCTCGACGGGGATTGGCGAACATCCCGGTTAGAGAGCTTATTGAGGCATGCAAGAGACCTTATCCGAATCGACAGTCTTGGATCTTGCACAGCAAATTCTCAGCCATAATGGCTGTACTAGGGAGATTATTGCGGTGGCTTCCCAACACCTTCCGCATCGCAGCACAGGAGCCATACCGTCCTCGACTCAGCCTCCTGCTTTCTGGACTTAAGTCTAGCCAATTTTTACCATCTTTAGCCTTAAGCCAGTACTGGTAGGACTGGTATCAATTTTTTTTCGAACTTTGGCAAGCTCAATTGTTCTTCACTCGAACCCTACAATTCTTCCCAAAGAAAAATAATTTCATCAACTTTAAAATGAAAGTCACAAATATAACACCGCAAATAATCTGTACGGAATTCCGATGTCATGTTTTTATAACCCCGAACAATGCGCCAAAATCATCATTTGAACATCGCCCTTGAAAATCAAAAAAAAAAAAAAAACAATCATCAAATATTTTTTCGCGATATTCTCACCTTCCGCTTTATTATATAAATCCCATCGCGGCGCCGTTGGCATTGTTGAATTATAATTACAAGATAATAAATTAATCTAGCAATGGATGATGTATGTGGTTGGCACTCGCCACTAACAATCCGCTGTTGTAGGTTTAAATTCTTAGCATTCCGAATTATTATCAACATATCACTCTTCCCTCGCGCGTCCACGCGTTTCCCATTAACTCTTTCGGCTTCTCTTTTTCTGTTTTTCATACATGGAAGATTTCTTCAATGTAAACACGGGGTGACGCGTTTTTTGACTCCGTCGGGAGTCTGGAGGTCAACATTTTCCATGTTTACTCCAATATCATTGTAATCGGTTTTTGAATAATTACCCGACGCAACGCGAGAGAAGTTGATCGATTGAAGTAATTATTCTTTAATCATTATTTTATTAAAAATTATTTCTTGCCGGTTTCGGCTTGGGATGGTTTTACGCGTAAGCGGAACATGAGCGGGCACTTCCTTGGGAACATTTTGTTAATATTAATGATATTATAAATTTTTCCGATAATAGGGCTTTATATTTTTGAAATATTGAAAGAAGGTTTTATTGCCGCTGTCTATTTACATGCGTGGTCTTTTGTTTTTGTTTATACGCCGGAAGCGTCTTAACGAGATGACATGTATGAGGTAACCGTGATTATTTTTTAGTGGTTAGCCCGATGCTGATGCTCGAACGCGGATTGAGTTTTTTCAAGGGTCCTAAATTTTTTTGGGTCTGCGACCATAATTCGAATTTTTGATTATTCTATTTTTTACATTTTACATAAAAATAACGAAGATACGCTGTTTTGTCGATAAACTTCGGATTACAAAAGGGGGAGAAACATGAGCACTGAGATCTGTATCTAAGTGAGAATCAGTAACATATTTTATATTAATGATAATGAATTCGATCGGCGCACCCCGTGGACCGTGCGTTCAAGTGATGTATGGCATTCGGTTATTTGTTTGAGTAATTCGATACCTTAGATATCAAACCAGCTGATTTATCGATATATTCAATCCTTTATGGAGTTTTAATTTATCGGATTCCGAGCTAGTCCGAAAATATTTTCTAATCATCTCAATAAAGAAGAAAGGTAGCGGAAGCTCTTGTGATGTAACGGTATTATAGGAAAACGGGGGGTAACCGGTTTCTTTTTTTTTGTAATTGAAAATGGTTTTTAGTGTCTCTGGGATGGAGCACGTGGTAGGGGGAAGATTTCGTTTGGAATTTTTTATTTTGAGGCTTTTAGGAAAAGGAAAATCTCCTTTGAACTAGATTGAAACTATAGAAAGTCAACGTAATTGAATTGTCTTTTGATTTCCGGGTTCTTCCCTTAAATAATTTCATCTTTGAAAGTATCGGGAAGATATGGTAGGAATTGGAAGAATTTCCGATTTCAAAGTTAATATAAGTTGGTTTTGGAAGGTCCGCATCTTAAGGGTGTGGTCAGATTTTAAAGGGGAGAGTTGTGATCTTTCAAAGAAATTTTTTGGGAAGTTTTTGAAATAATTTTGTGTTTTTTTTTTCGTTCCAGGAGTTTTGCAACGGATTGCCAATCGGGAAAAAGTGAGTTTTTATTTTTATTTTCTTACATAACAATATTTGTAGCTGAACTCTTTCCCTCCCAACGGCTCCTTCTGAAAAAATTTTATTTCCTATTGCATTTTCTATTAGATTTTCATGAAAATTGAGTTACATGTGTAGTTTTATGCCAGATTTCGAAAAATGAGTCAAAATCTCCCCAAAAATTGTAAATCCAAGATGGCGGAAGGCCGGCCATTTTCCCGACATATCCTACATTTTTGTTTAAAAGTTATTTTCTGCAGCTCTTTGCTACAAGGTTCATCACTCAGATTACTATAGATGGAGCATTTGCCCCTTCAAAATATGTCCTAAAAATCTTCGGCTTGCTTCGGGTTTTTTCGTAAAAGTAGATGCAATTCAATTGTTTATATTTTTAGCTTATGGAAAAACAAAACAAAACAACGAAATAAACGAGGCGCATTCGAAATTTCGAACGCTTTCTACTGTGCCCCGTAAGCTAAGAACTATTTTGTGTACGGTCATGGTTTTTCCGACCCGAAGATGGCTAATGCTCCAACTAATAATCTGAGGTTCATCATGAACATTCATAAAGATAACTCACTTTTGTAAAGCTTTTTCAAAAATTGGCTCACTAAAATGCAGTTATGCTACCCGTAGTACATAAAAGTTTGAACATTGCATAATTGTTTAAAAGTTTTTGGAATTTCCATTCAAAATATCTGGATTATACCCTCAGATTTGAATTTACTGGCTCTGAAAACCCCTTGAAGAGATTTAGAAACCAATAAAATTATTTTACTTGGAAATCGGCAATTTATATGCACGCATTTACTGCAAGTTGCATATCCATGATTTCTGGCCGACTTACTGGGCTTAGTACTTCATTATAAGGATGTTGGTCATTCAAAGTTAAATTCGGTAAAGAGCAATAGCTCAAGTGGAAAAATTGGTAGTCAAAGGGTTAAATCATTTCTACAAATCAGATATTAGCTTTCGACACCTTTTATTCAAATCTCCCCATTCATTGTCAAAATAAGAAAAAATATCGATTTAAAAAAAACAAATCGGTAACCTGTAAACGACTTGGTCGTGATTTACGCCACCGTAAATTTTATTATTATTTTTTTAAAAGGACCAGTCGACGATCGGTCTACTCATTTTAATATCTTCCAAACATGCGCCAACTAGAGCTCTTTGATGATACCTAATGGGCGACAAGTACATACTTGCTCTTGTAATTTTCAACAATTTCAAACTTAAACGATTCATTCGCGCATTTTAGTTCTTATCGAAAAACGGTAGCCATAAAATTATACGTCTCTTTTAATTTTCTGTTCTTTATTAATGGGATAGTACATCCGATCGAAATTCACGATAAATTGGAAAATTAGGTCAATCGAAGCGACGACATCGAT
This sequence comes from Liposcelis brunnea, assembly GCA_023512825.1. Classification (NCBI taxonomy): domain Eukaryota; kingdom Metazoa; phylum Arthropoda; class Insecta; order Psocodea; family Liposcelididae; genus Liposcelis; species Liposcelis brunnea. Next base: position 17,149,564 of record CM042073.1, read on the forward strand.
CTTGATTTTATTCCGAGAGAGTTAACCCAACATAAATTATGTACCGAATCCGTTGGTTAGGTGATTAAAATTCCTTAACATGTTAAAACGTTTGAAATATAACCGGAATTTGACGATTTGACTTTATACTCTATATACATGTACGTTTGAACCCATATACAATGCGACGTTTTGAAGAAGAACATGATAACCCAATTATTTCTTCTTATTTCATCTCCGTGGTATCTCTAATTAATTAATTTTTTTGATATGATTAATCGAATTGTTCGGATTTTTTGATTTGGGCCAATAAAAGAAGTTTTCCTTCCATTCGGTTCCCCCTCTCGAGAAAAGAAAATTCCATCCTTTTGAAAGGAAATTTTATTTGAAAGATTTCTTTTGAGGGTTATCATTGTCTTGATTAACCGATTATCATCAAATTAGGTCGATAGCAATTCGATTTCGTTCAATTGATAGCGGGTTTAAATATCAGCCGTTCGAATCCGTGACCGATTAAAGAATGCGACATTCATCTCTGGATATTTGAAAATTAATCAAAGCCGAAAAGGATATTTTAATTCGTTTAGTTCATTAAAGGCATGCATGATTTAATTTACGTGACTTACATTAAATTTAGGTTCGATATAGGTTTTATAGGCTTGTAGGCAACGGTTCGTCGGTTTATGCGCTGAGCTTTTAGTGATGGGTTTGAAATCAATGAGGGGAAGAGTGAATACATTCACATGGCGAGGATGAGACCTGATGTGACTCTTCTGGTAGAGGTTTGCATGGGTCACCGCAAGTCCGCCAGCCCGAGGGCCGAGTAAATAGAATAATTTATGCGGGCCGGGCCCAAAATTTCGGAAACCTCTTTTTTTGCTCTTGCGAACGCTATTTCTTTTTCGACTACTTGATCCTATTTTCTTATAATTCTAAAAATTGACCCACCTTTTCGCCAATTTTATAAATTGTTGCCACGCACATTGATGTAAATAAACAACGTTCATTCAACTGTTCGCTGAAGCAAAAAAGAATCTAGGGGAATAGCAGTCCGGGGAGGACTACTCACTTTCTCGCTCAGTTGGGGTATAGCTTCATTCGATTCAGGCATCATTAGGGACTTGGGAGGTCAGGGGGTGACTTGAAATTAGGAAATGGACCGAAAATTTAAAATCCCTAACTATTAATTAGTCGCAATCGAGTCCCATATCACCGCTATTTGTAAAACTTCAAAATTTTTGGTTTTTCAGGATTTTTGGGAAAGGCCGAATTTTCACGAAAAATTGCTGAAGGAAAAAGTTGTTCCTTATAGGGTCAGGTATCTTCACACAAAAAATAAGAAAAATCGTTCGAGCCGTTTTCGAGAAAATTCCCGAAAACTCTAAATTTGGCTTTATTTTGCCCTGCCAAAGCCGTAAATTTGGCCGGATGGTCTTGATCATGGAATAACAGTTTTCCCCCTTCCTGAGTAAGGCGGTCGCCAATTTTCGTTGCGCTGGCTCTTTCGGTTCCGAAAACACAGGCGAAAAACGAAAGTGCACAAACAGACGAACGAACGTCAACCCAAAAACCATTTTTACGCGACCGCATTTTTGACACGACCGCAATACTTCCTCACTCTAGGGAGCTCGAAAGTAAAAAAAAAAGTTGTTAGTATTGCGGGCCGGGCCAGCAAAGCAGACGCGTCTCGAGGGGCCGAGCCTAAAATTAATTGGTGCGGGCCGGTGTGTGTCTGAAATTTTGGCCCGCGCAGACCTCTATCCTCTGGACGTTAAAGGGATAAGATTCAAGAATGTTTCGTTATCTGGGATCTGCCCAGAAAGCCTAGTAGGGAGTGGACACTTCTATAAGTCGTCTGCTACATAGGGGTACGCCATTTTGAAAACTGGTAGCTGTCATAATCTCGAATTTGGTGGCCGCCATTCTCGAACTGAAAAAAATCTGCCAATGTTCGCTTTTGTGACTTCTTCAACTTCTTTACCTCATTCAAATTATCTCAAAAACCCACGATCAATTACCCAAATCACCTCAATTTAATAAAGTAATAACTAATGGAATGCGTGCGACAGAAATTCGATAATGAAGGATAAACAAATACAGCATTAAAAACATATTGAAAAGGTCGTAAAAATCAATTTTATCGAATACTAAAGTGAAATTCGATCCATAGGTGGCGTTTGCAGACGTTTAAAAACAAACACCAAGAAATTAAAAGTAAAAAAAAATTTTTTTTTTTTCAACTTCTTCATCGACCATTCCGAACCTTGTCTGTTTTTATTTACATACAAGCAGTTAATAATTTTTCAGTAAGGATTCCCACGATTATTACGAACCCCTTTAAGAGTAAATATTAACCAGTTGGATAAGAGGAGAAAAAAAAATCAGAATGCACAATACCTTGCCGTATGGTATGGTTTTTTTCGCATTGGAGGGTGGCGCCTAAAACTCCCACAAGGACCATAAACACGCCGTGATTTATGGTGCAAATTTCGAACTAACATGAATATCAATTTTTTTAGTATTTATCAGTTAGACAGAACATTAATAATTTTTACAACGCTCTAAACTATGCAGACTTAAGGATGAATATTTGAAAGATTTTTAGGACAGAATCGGAATTGACATGTTGTTCTTCAACTTTTATTGATTTCTAAATCGATTATGGCTTGTTTGGTCATTTTTCCAACGATTCGATTGCTTCTTTTATGTGTTTATTCCACATTCGGCCGGACCTAAACAATAATGTCTTTTTTTTTTAAGCTTGTGTAAGCGACGTTTACACGTGGATAGGATTTCAGGTTTTTTTTAGGTTCGATGACTGGAACTTTTTAAGAAGAACTTTGTCACATTCCATCGGACAAGTAAGTTACAATACCCTGTTGGCATTATGGCACATACAAGCCATTTGCAGCCCTTTTTTAAGGAATGAAGCTTGAACAAAGAAGATTTTTGATAGAAAATGACAACAAAATCTGAGGAAATCGAAAGATATATAGATATGCACTTCAATGAGAAAAGTCGCGGTTATTGCCCAAAATTTCGCAACCATTTGCGAAATTTGCTGCTAATGTATTTATTTTGTAGGACATGATCTGCCCCTTTTGTCGCCAGTTTGCAGCTCAAACAGAAAATCAGAAATCAGAAATAAAAAATTCAGGCCGCCAAGATTTTTACCTATTACCAGTAAATTATTCTACAGAAACAACACCCAACAAGGGAAGTAAAGCTCCAATGACAGCTCTAATTATCCGTTTGCATTATATACAAATAAAGCACATCTTCAACAAGAACCACCATAAAAAAACTTAAGGAATTTACATTGCCACGGATTACTCCGGAATGACGACTTTTTTTTTAATATTACAATAATCATCGCCATAATAATAAAATGCTTGATATCGACCAATTCATAATTGAAATCAAGTGGAATTTTGAAAGTAAAACAAGTTGTTTATCTGTAACATTTCAAATAAATGTTTTCGAGGGCTATTGAGTCGGATTCGCAATTGTATCTAAATAAAATTAAAAAAAAAAAAAACACCGGTTTTCATGACATCCTACGACGTTTCTTACAACTCATAATTTTAAATCAAGTATTAAATTATACTTCTTTACAAACTTACACCAAGTGAAAAAGAAGTAACGTTTAGTGAAATATTTAAAAGGTTTTACTGTGGCATTAAATTTTTTTTTATAAAGTTTAATGTCGGTGATGTCTCTCGCGAAATTTCCACGCGAGGGAAATTAAATTAATAGCCAGGTCGATTTGTTTTTCTTATGGATTTAATCTGTCGTTTAAATTTTTGTACAAATTATGGAATACAAATTCTTGAACTCCACGACCTCTAGTCGGGCATCCATCCAACACCTGCTGAATTCTCAGCATTGCGGGTCCAGCTCACTGAAGTCATTGGTTTTGCGCTCATCCAGAACGCGTCATATCATCAGTGATGAAGGCGCAAACGCGTATACTTACGACAAGAATCCAACTCAACAATATTTAGGCTAAGAATCTGATTTTGATTCTTCAGACGGAGACGTCCGTCGCGCAGTGGTAAAGTCTTTGACTCCGAAACGAATGGTCGACGGAGTCGAGGTTCGATTCTAGTTCGTAGCTAGGATTTTTTTCCACTGTCGTTCACCGTTGTACGTGTGTCTAGATATACTAAATCCCCTCTTGTTCGAACAGTGATTGTGGGGCATGAGTGAACCTGTCGTCAAGCCAGCCACTCGACACATACCAAGGTCATTGGCTGTGAAATTCCCTCTCATCGCAAGGGAACGGGTAATACGGCTTCAAGCTGTGTCAGTAGGAGTACCGAGCCCAAGAAGCCGATTCAAGAAGTATCGCACTTCCGTTATCTGGGTTGCGATAGAACCTGATAGAGATGTAAAGAAAAAAGTTAAAAAAGTTCCAGTTGATCTGCGGAACCATGAATAGATCTCTAAAAATAAAAGTCGGACACAAAAATAAAGCTATGAAAGACCGTGGCGGCACCATCTCTAATATTTGGAAGTGATACTGGGTGGATACCAAACATAATCAACCGAAGATTCTATAGGTCGAGATGAAATTCCTAAGAAGAGTACAAGGGTTGTTCATTGCTGTACCAGATCCGGAATGAGAATATTCGAGAAGAGCTGAATATCTTCGCTTTGAGCCTGTGGATACGAGAAAACAAGAGCTACTGGATAACGATTGGAGGGATCAACGATTAGAGGACAAAGCTCTCAGTCATACATCCAACTGTCACTTGGCTGTGAATCATGGAATTTTACCGTTTGTGTTCAGGAAAGTTTGTTAGACTTCAAGAATAAGGCGCTGATCACTAGTATGATCAAGGCACGCCGCCTTGAGTCGGCGAGATATGTAGCTCGAGCCCCATTGCCTCGGACAAAAGTCCTTGATGGACGTTTTACAAATCCAAGACCTCAGGGTAGACCGCTGCTTCGTTGGAAGGACAATGTATAGAATGATGCGGGCACTATGATAGAGTCGTCTGGAAGGGAATCTGCGATGCGGCGATAGAGCTTCTGGCTCTGGAAAGCCCGACTGCATCTGCGGCGCAAATCTCTATGATGATCTGAAGATGGAGATCGTAGTTACTTCGTTAAATTCCCCCAAAAACCTCCAGATGCCGCATCGTAAATCAAAACGAAAAAAAAACTCGTACGGTAGGCTCAAATAGAATAAAAATCAAATGAAAACCAACACATTGCTACAACATAGTATCGATATTATCTCACCGGCATAATGGAAATGGGTATATCGATATACGAACCGAATAATAAATCGAAACGTTTCCTATTGAAGCAATCTGCGGTTAACTGAGATTGTTTAATAAACGTCGAGAAAGAGCCCCCGCTATGATAATAAGCGTGAAAAAAGTTAATAATCCTGTAAGAAAACAAAAGTTACCTCTATTATTTCTACACAATGTTTCATCTTCGCCGCTTGCGTGTTCATATTTTAATGGGAAATAAATGCTTCTTTTGAAGTAGTTTGACCCGCGCAACTACAGACGCTAAACGACCTCATCTACTGATGATGGGCACCTTGACCAATTGACCACCGACAGTATAATGTTTTGCTTAATAAGACTCTAATTACTTGATTGTTATCTTTCACGGGTTATATACGCATCATTAATTAGCAGATATTAGGATTTTATAAAAGTTTCGATGGGAAAACCTTTTTTGAATTTCCCGTGAATGCGAAAACTCGTTTCCTGAGACTTGAAAGGAAACAATTATGGGATCCTACTTCCTAGCGTATAGTTGTAAGTCGGAAATAAGGAAACTGGGGTTGAGTAAGAGAAATACAATAAAACTGTAGCTGGATGGGATGACTGTTGTGGTATTATAAAAGAGTTTTTTAATCCCGTCGATGAGATAGAGAAGATGTGGGCCGCGGTTTTTTTGAAAATGAATCATGAGGGACATTCCAATATGAGAGAATGGCTTTGCATCTCCTGGTTTTATTACATATTGAAATGGTAGTTTTATAACCATGTGAACTTTTACTGTTTACCTATTAATAAGCCTGTACTTGGAAGTCATGCTTTTTATTGACTTTAGACGAAAAGAAGCGTTTTGACGTCATTTCATTTCCGTGGAATATTTATGAGATTAAATGGAAGAGGGAAGGTTTTCGCTGGTTTTCTTGTGTTTCGATGAAAAGGTGATGGTGATGACTTTGACGTGTGGGTTGGACGAAGAGTGTAGGGAATTTTCAGAACTGCTCAAGAACACTTATGATCGGAGGTGACCCGAGCCTGAAAGGAGAGAGTCGCCAACTATATTGCTGCTTTTTGATTGGCTGTGACCAAACGTAAGTTAAGCACCGAGAAGCAGATGACGTATGACGTCACCACCAATCAACGGAAGTCAGTTGAAAACGATTTTGGTCACAGCCAATGAGAAGCCAGGTTTTAGATATACAGTAAGGACTCTCTCCTTCCAGGCTCTCTAGGGGTAACTCCGCAGACATAGAGAGAACTCATTCCTTGGTACCGGAATCTAAGCTCGACATCCGATTTATCAGTTTTTACATTCACGTGTCAGGCAAACAGTTAAGTTTATCTTCGCGAAATCTTCTTGAAAGTATTGTGCATATTCTTAAATCGTCAATTTTCAAAATTTCATAACGTGCAAAGTTTCAATGTCTCGATTTTTTTCGGTGGTTTTTAAGATTCAAATTAGGGAGCATAGTAGGGAGTGGACACTTGGACGAGTCGTCTGCTACACACGGGGCTGCCATGTTCTCGAATCGGCATCGCCATCTCGAACTGGGAGTCGCCATGTTAGTCTAATAGAACGCTTATGGGGCAATATGTTGACGTCCACTTTGAGATCATGGCGGATGCTAATTCGAGAACATGGCAGCCTCGTGTGTAGCAAGCGACTCATTGAAGTATCCACTTCCACCTACTTCAAATTGCAAATATGATCGCTAATCCCTGTCTTAGACCCGGCAGTTGAAGAAGAAGAAGAAGAAGAAGAAGAAGAAGAATACTTTACAATCCTACACCACGCGAAAGTCAAAACACGTTCAATCTCACAGAGCTAGATTATTAAAATTTAAAATATCTCAAGGTCGAGCCCTATCCGTAGCCGGTGATTCCTAGTAAACAGACTGTCTTATGGAAAAACGCGGCGCGAAGATAAGTAGCCAAGTTATCTCGGTTGTTGATCAGGTCCATTCATTATTTCAATTCAACCCTTTGGTCAAGTTCCCTCCCCTTTAGAGAATACAAACTATGAATACAAATAAGAACCAAATTAAGCAATTAGTAATTTAAATTTAAACTAAAAATGAAATAGATCTGAATTTATGTTAAGGGAAAAATGCTAACAGTGTGAACAAATTTATTGTTTTAATTAGTCCGGGTATATACCAATATCCCCCAGGAAAAAAAAAAACATTTTCAACTCAAACCGAATTGGAAATAATTAAAATTTCAAGATTTGTTTATATAAGGTGTGAAGGGGTACAAAAAAAAACGAGATGAATATTCGTAAGAGATGGAAATTAATGGGGTGTTTTGTAATTATAAGAAAATAAATGTAATCAATGGCCACGTCCTTTCGATTTCTTTTTTTTTTTTGCATTCAGCACGGCAGACGATGGTAATTATAATGATGATCGACGTAACTGCCGAGGAAAGTCCCTCCTAACACCACATAAAACCCGAAACTGACAGCCTGACAGAAAATTCGAAAAAGGTTCTAATATTATATTAAAAGGGGGAAAATTATAAAACGTAAAATTATTAGTCGAGGTCAGGAAATTAGTCGGTACATCGTCTGTAGTCGTACTACCTCCCCGATGTAATTACATTTTATGAGCCGGGGTTATTTATAAAGATTCCTCCCTCTACATAACTCGTCAGGTTTTAACAATTAATATCCCGGTCAATTGTTTCGTTAATATTCATCCGCATTACAGGTTAACAAAAAGTTAATGCCCAATTATTTAAACGTGATGACTTCTTAGTTTTTTTTTTTTTTTTTTTGCTCCTTCCCCCTCTTGTTATTTTCATCCATTCTTTAATATTCATATGTGAAAGAACTTAAAATTATTGCGTTATGGTTTTTATCGTTTATGAATTTGTGTTTTTGCAAAACGGCTTCCGCGAATGTTTAATTAGCGGACTTTCTCCCATATGTCATGTGAGCGGGGATCACTTTCAAATTTTTGAAGAGTTGTAACGGAATAAAATATGAGAAGCAGGAAAACAAAAATGATGAAAAATGTGCAATGATTTAAATGAATTGTAAATTTTATTTAAAGATTTAGCATGTTATTCTAATTATGCTTTTTGGCAAGACAGTTGTGTCGGTAACTTCTGGTTTAATTCAGTATTGCTGTACATCGGCCATCGAACTAATTATGGCCTTTACAGGGCTTGGAGCCTCATAGGCAATGTGCTCGTGACGTATCTCGTGACGTCACGAATCTAAAACCTATATTTAGCTTATATATTCGAGATCTCAAGTTGATATTGCATAACCTGCGCCTTAATTCGCTTCTGCATAAGCTAAGAATAGGTGATCGTCCTCAAATTGATATTGCCTATCCAGTCGGAGGAAGGAGCACGACATAGCCTATTGTCGCATCCCAAATAGTACTCCAGGCGATCCTGTCCTGGCTTGACCTCCTCCAGTCAGGAACTCGAAGCCACGGCCCGCATCCCCTTCATCCTCCCATCAAAACCACGGCCTGCCCCAAAATCAAGGACCTGACAATACTCTGAACATTAGTAACAGTTTTTGGTTTGATGATTTCAGCACCCTGTCAAATCTGCATTTTACAACCACCACTGCTTTTATCACTACTTTGGAGGTGAAACGGGATATAACTATTGCATTTTTATTTTTCAGATTCACGCCAACCATCCTTCTCCAACAAGTGCCAGATTTATGTGCTGTGATCGATTTAACATACACGACACGATACTACGATTCTCGAGAGGTATGTATTGCAACCTTTGTTTAACACCAAGAATGCACACCATTCGTGTTCATTACCATTCAGTAAGGTGTGCTACAATAATAATATTAATAATACTAACAAGCCATTCTTCTTGATTAAGTTGATTAAATATCTATTGGATGTCATGGTGTCGTTTTTGTGGGACCGTGACGGATCGGCAGATGAAGAGCACGCGCTTCGAAGACAAGAGGTCATTTATAGCTCGGACCTGTTGAAAACTCACATCGTGTAGGCTTTAGGTTTTTATCATTCGTAATTTTGATTTTATTTATTTCGATTTGTTTTAGGCATTCGTAGAAAAAGGAATTAGATACGAAAAAATCTACTGTCCGGGACAGGTCATTCCTCCGGAAAATTTATACAATCAGTAAGTAATAATGTTATGTTAATTTTGCAAATTAATTGCTCTGCGTAAAGGCCAATTCGTTCTCATGAAAAATATGAAAATTGCTTTTGGGGAAAAAACGTACGAAACGGGCCACATTTGTACAATGCGGCGAATTGTAGGTGGCTTTTGTGGGTGTTATAATGCACTTTGCTCGAGTTCTTTCTTCGTCACACCACCCACAGAATGGTCGGATCATATTCCTTATATAAATATCTAAATTTCCATAATTTGACATGTACTCACCCACTTTGAATCTTTGATTCGGGTGGATCCGGAACACCGTGAGGTACTTTTGATATCGAGGGGAGATCGTTGGATTTTTGTGTCGCAAAAATGGCAGGTTTGGTATAGTGCAGAGCTACCAAGAATTCTGAAAGACGATGGATGTAATCAGAGATTGAGATTAGTTGAGAAGGATAGTCGGGTAGGAACTTTGACAGTCCTGCTCCAGGTTTGGCGCATCTGCCCTTGACGACCTCCAGATTCCTTCTGACCCAGGAGGGGGCAATTCTGGTTAGGGTACCATTAGATTAGCAACATGGAATGTGCCCAGTTCGTTTGAGGCAGGCAAGTTCATCAACCACGCGGGTTTATTTTTTTTTTCCCAATCTCCGCCGCGGAGGCGGCACGTAAAGAAGATTAGTCGAGAGCCGCCATCTGGCTTGCTACCTGCCAAGTTAGAGCTGTCTGGAAGTGGTGTTATGTGGCCGTAGGAATTTTTAGCCTTGTAGGGCCATTTATCGATTAATCGATAGATGCCAGTTTTATTGACTCCGACAGATTTCAAAGATGGTGGTCTGAACGCTTCTGCCAGGTGAATGGTTTAAAGTTTCTTGCAGGTTTGATCTTGCTGGACAGCATTGCATTCCAGTAAAAAATCATCAGTGTTGCACAAAAAAGAATTATACACTTATTGACAATATCGAGTGGTCAGACAAAGGCTAGAAAAGAAATAAAAAAAATTGGTTTTTTACACATTAGTCATCAGTCGCTCGGCGATTTTGCGAATCTCGCAGGTGCCACTATTGGCGCCATGTGTGGGCGAAGTTAAAAATGATGAACGTGATTCCTTTCTCATATATTCTCTTTATCCTTCATGTTTTGAATTTTTAAAAAAAAATCTTATATTTAATTTTTTAATTGAGCTATCTGTTATGAGACACCAGTTTTTAATCAATGCCAGCAGTGGCGTCCCAAGGCTGTTTTTGGAGAGGACCATAGTGAAAAAAGATTACCACGTGTTTTTCTAAGTTCTCTCAATCTTGGAAGGAAAAGTTAACTATTCTAAGGTTTTGCGTTGCTTTTATTTCTCTGTTGGAGAGTCTTTGAAGAGCTTTATTTTTGCTCAAGGAATTCTTACTCCAATCCTTCCTAAGCGCGGACAGTCAAATTTTAAATTTCACCCAAGTGACCAGGTACAAAATATTCAGAAAAATTCTGTCAGACTTCTGAAGGAATTTATTAAAGTGAAGGCTTTTGGAATGCAGAGGAAAGAAAATTTTTCTTTTTCTTTTGTTGACATGCACAGCAAAAATTGATCACCCCATCCCATAAAAAAATAATTAACCCCTTCAGCACTATCATAGTTGTAAGTATCGTGACGCCACTAACTGCTACTACTGCAATCGTTTTCAACTCTTTTAAAAAAAAATTATCAAGAAATTCAAATTGTCTCCTCCGAGTAAACTTTAAAAAAGAACAAAGCATTTCCTTCTGATTATTTTACGTAATTTATTTCATTCATAACTTTTCATATTCCGCGTTTCCCGGCGTAAAAAAAAAAAAAAAGAATACGAAAGTAAGGAAAAAGTTCTTTCCCCACTGAACTTGTTTTCGTCATCCATAACATGGTTATTACAGTCCGTTAAGTAAAAGTTAAAACCAATTGACTTAAAGTTTCTTAAAGCTACTTGTTCGACAACAATCTTAGCTGCTGTAGATAATGTAGCGCTCACGGTTTTATTTTCCCTCTGAATTTATTGTGAAAGTTTTGTGTCTAGATAGGTGATATGAGAAACCGAAGGAAAGAAACGGTTCCTTTAGCTTTTATCGATTCAACTCATTTTCCCAAAACTTGGGATAAAAATAACCGGGAGGGAAAAAAGTTGTTTTAAACTTTCGATTAGGTTCGTTGATCTTGCACATTCTTTGAATGAAATATTTTTGTTTGTCCTTAGACCGTGGATACAGATGGGCATTTTTAAATCGCTGACGTGCTCTTTTACGGGTGATAAATGGTTCGCGTGACTGGCCCTTTGGATGAAGAGAGAAGGAAGAAAAAAAAATCAATTCCGGGATGTTGCTCCATTCCCCCCTTCCGATATTTGACCCAGACCTTAAACGAAAACATTAAAAAAAAAAAAAGGGAAAGTCGCCATACTTTTTGAATGTGTCTTGATCGTGTGTGTGTTTGTGCGTATGTGGATATTATTTTAATGAGACAAGATTCCGCGCATAAAATCTAGTTAAAAATTATCGTGAAAGAGGCGCCAAAATTGACATAATTCACCTGGACTCAACGGTGTATCCAAATGCGAAGACAAATTCAATTACCACTTAACTAACAACATGGCAAACCTGGTCACGTGTCTCATTAATTAACTCGGCGTGTAAATCATTTTCTTCGGCCACCACCGCGATCGGTGATTCTTCTAAGTCAGGGGACACAGTTCGGTCAAGGTTGTCTGCAAGGTGTTCTTTTAATTATCATTTCTGTTTGGCGGTATTTAGCTAAAAAAGTTATCTCTGCTTCCTGATCTTTTCTTTAAAAAAAAGAAAAGTTTTTCTCGTTTTCTCACGTTTGAAGAATAATTTTTATGTTTAAAATGAGAAAGTTCAACGACCTCGTTTTTATTAAACGGGTCGGAATATCCCCGATCGTTGATTTTTTTTTTTTTTAGTACGGATCGGGCCGTGTGTCAACACGGAATGCGATTCCTACACAGCTTAAAAAAATAGAAAAGAGAAAAAAAGGATTCGAAAAAAATGTCCGACTGAACTTGTTAGACGACAAGGCAACGGGAATTTGTGATGACCGTGAGTTCTCGTAAATGAGATTAATATCGTAATTTACATGTCTACCCGATGACGCCCCTTTGTGTTTGTCAAAATGTGATGGAGTGTAGTACCCCTTCATGTCCTACACAGTCTCCATCTCGAGTCTCGGAATCGAGTCATGTTCCTTTCAATTTTCACATGGATTTCTGGATCTACGTGTTTATGACCACACCTTTTGTGTTTTGTTATTTAAATCGTTCTGGCATGGCCCCGTGAACGGACCCCATTATTGTACAAAATTGTGGAAACTTAAGAGGTCATTTTTTCGTAAAACGACCGGATTTCAATTTTTTCAATGAATAATCATGTGATATCTGCTCGGGGTTTTTTTTATAAACGCAGAAAACGATGACATGTTTGAAGCAATTACGTTTATCTTAGTATTTACTCGATAGTCACGTTCGTATGAATGATTTTGGAGTGATCATGCCTGGATGAATGCATCGGGTTCAAAATACTCTTTAATGCTGACTTAATGCTTTGACATTAGGTTCATGCCAAAAATCGCCTAATAGTTTTTCTAATGCATTTCCTGACATCACGTCCGCGTTTCCTTCCATCGATGTTACTAAGGCAGGTTCTGGATGGACGCCATTACCCTTTCCTAATCCTCTATTGGCAAGGCGCAGTCTCAGCCTTCGCTTCTGTTCCAGGCTTGCCAGTGAGTCTCCATGTGGAGACCATTTCTCGATGGCCTGTAGCAAATCGTGGCGCCAGTATTATAATGTTCTATTTGCAAAAAAAATCGAAAATCGACTTTTTTGCATAGTCATATTTTATTTGCCGCCCTTGATCATTTCGTGAAAAAAAAATATCCAAAATTAAAAAATGAACTGTTTTATTAGCAAAATAAAATTGTCCTATTTGCATTTCCTTTCAAAATTTCAGGATTAGATTGTTCTATTTGCATAAGACAATTTTCCCCTCTTCTATTCCCCGTTAATTTTTACTTTTTTTGCATTTTTACACAATTGTTAATTGAAAACATGGATTAAAATCCTAAATATGGCCGTATTTTTTTACCTACCAGTCAAAAAATAGAAAATACCGTCATTTGTAATAACCGTTTTAATTTGCTATTTTGATTGTCAACAACAAAGATGGCGGGCGTTCATCTAACTTGCGAGTCAATGCAGCGTCTTTCATTTGAAACATTTTTACTTAAAAATTCTAATAAACTGATTTTAGAGTATTTCAGAAAATAAATAAAATCTTAAAAATATTTATAATAGTCTTTGCAATGAATCGCCAGTAATTTTTTCGTTGATTTTTCAGCTGAATTAGAAGAATTAAACGCTATTCTGATACGACAATATAACACTGAAAGAAACTGAAATTTCTTATTGTTATATTGTTCTGTTTGAGCGATAATTTTTTCGATAATTACGTTTTTCGTTGTTAAAAATAATAAATAATAATACGTATCAGGTTATTGGGGTTATTTATCATCTGGGCAATACATAACAACTTGGTTTGAGGCTGTATAATGTGCGAGTAGTGAAATATTAGAGGTTAAAAATTGCCATCCCTCTACTGTAAAATTTCAAAAAATGCAAATAGAACAATATAATACTGGTGCCACGAAATACTGATGGCATTGCTCCCGATCATTAGTTGATAGCCCTGAGTTGGGGCCTTCTAGGCAGAGCCACCGTGTTCTAGGGGGATTTTCTGTGCAAAATACTACTGATGGTATGATGGTGGTATGATGACATGAAAAAGACAGGGGGATTACACTGGGTGGAAGTGGTGGAGAAGCGAGACAGATGACATGAAATGAGAGAGGCTTATTTACAGCAATGTAAGTACGCAAAGAGGCTGAAAAAAAAATCTCTTAGGTTCCGTCCTCTGCTCTTCCAAACTAGATCCTCCCTGCCGTTTAAATACCTTGTGGAATGTAAAGCCACCTTTTTTTATATCTTCGCATGCTTTTCTCGATAGCCACGGTCTTCATTGCGTTATTCTCACCTTTCAGCGCTTTTGGTTTTGCGTGCCGCTGACTTTTTGAAATTTCAGTTCTCCACTGCGGCCGTCAACATCCATCACTCGAATCTGCCCGAGGATTTCCTCATTTCTAATCCGATCACGCCCATTGCGCTTTGTGCTACTAAGATCTGATTGGCGCTTTGGCCGCCAGTATTCCTAGCGGATACGAAATATTTCCCGGAATCGGGTGCTGACAAGTTCAGCCGGATATCAAAGCATCTGTTAACTATCCTTGATTGCGCCTCGCTGCTCTTGGACGCCAACTAATGACTTTGTGCGCCCATCTCTTTCGCATTCTCCCTCACAAGCAGTGCCATCCCCACGCTTCATCCGTTTTCTCCTTATCCTCGCAATCCTCTCGATGACCGGAAGCACGTTTGTAATTTATTTAATTTTCATGATCTACTCCAGGATGTTGCTATTAATAGCAAACCGTCTTATCATTTCTTTGACGATGTAATGATTTTCATCTTAAAGCAACTAGCCACAGAAATTGCTCTCTAAGCATTTCCATTCTCAGCTTCCCTAATTAAATTTTCTCCCATCATGGACTTTCATCCCATTCATTTCTTACACGACCTTGACTTTGCTTTCAAGTTTGTGATTTTCCTTTTATCGTTCAGGACCTGATTTTCATTTTCAAGTTTATTATCATCTCTGATTCCTTTTTACTCATTTCTTAATCTTCACCGCATTCATCAACTGCATGGTCGGCCTAATCTTTGCGTTGTAATTAATCTCTTAGTAAAAAAAATCTTCCAAAGTGATTCATCAAACCAAATTGAATTACGTGCATTACTCAATAGTAAATACGTGATTCTATCCGAAAATTCGTTCAAAACATCAACATTATAAGCCCACCAACCATAACGATCCTCCTACTTTTAAGCCAGTAGCTTCATCTTTCAAAATAATAATTTTCAAATTTGCACTTTACAAAAAAAATCATTTCCCTGCAGCGGTTTTTAAACAATGAGACGTTATCATCGAAACTGCAGAAAACATTCCATCAGATTTCTCAAGTTCCTACTTATCTTTCCCAAGAAAAAAATACTTTATAAAGGGAAAAAAAAGATGAGACTCCACGTCCTTTTTTTGGGAGGAGGGAGGGAAAAAAAAGGTTTCTTTGAATTTGAAAGCAAATCTTTGCTTTCAGCAAGTTTCTATTCAGATTCACGAATCTAATCTTCCCAACTGTTCAAGTTACTTTTTATTCCTACATCAAAAATATAGATTTTTCTTTAATATCTCTAATATGGATATTTTTCCGATTTTATTTTCCCAAATGAAAAAAAAAAAAACCGGGCGGGCTCTCGAAAAAGAAAAAAAAACGGTTTTTATTAAGTCATTACTAACGACTTAAAGAAAGAGACGGAGAGAAAGAAAGGAGCGAGAGAGAAACTTGTACAAATAATTTTACAAGTCATTAAGTTAGTTTCAACATAAACAGATACAATGATTAATGGAGATATAAACACAGTACTGAGAAAACAATAATGCACTCGTAATGAAGAAGGATAAAAAAAAATTAACCAGACAAGAACCACCCAAAATGCAAGTTAATTTAAGTAGTTTGATTTGTTTGAATTACTATTTCCAATTGTAAAGCCGTAGGCCTATATTCTTCCAAAAAAAAATTATTCTCTCTTTTCTCTCCGTGCGCAATCGATGACGACGTCTTATCTATCAACATTATGGGTTTTATAAAGCAAACAATTCATTGTTCGGAGGAAGTAGATGCAGAGATAAAAAGTGTAACAAAGAAGTCACGCATTGTTCACCGCGTGTTTTTTTTTCCTACTTCAACAAGCGTACGTTGCTTGGAGTCAATCAGTAGTCGATTATAAAAATATCAGTCTTGTACGGGGCACGTTTCGTATGGAGGGAATAATTTTTTTGGTGTTGTTTTGATTGTAACTGGACGCCGCAATGGGAATCTGGAGTTTTTTTTTGGGAGGAAACGAGAGGACGGAGTTTTACAAATATTTTTTGATAAAACAAGGATTTTTCGGTTGGCTGTCTCTAGCTGTGGATGTTCAGCAGACCAGCTTGATGTGATGAAACGAATGTAATTGCCAGGTTGTTTCATTTTGATTAAATGACCCAGATAATCGGCAGAATTCCCATTTGATTTAATTGCCAAACTGGTACAGTGGATTTCCTCTAGTTTTGGTGAAAAGGAAGATTGGTCGATTTCGATTTCCATGTTTGATTGAAGATTCAATTGCAAGGAAAATGGTAGAATCTTATGTGTTCTAGTAAGCAGAACAACCGGTCTTGTTCAATTAGGACACTGCCAAGTCGCTATGTAAACAACAGAACCCTTAAGGCTGATCATCTAGGCAACTGAAACTTTATGTAAACTGGTTAATTGGCCATCTGGACAACTAAAGCACTATGTTAACTGATTGACCGGTTATCTGGACAACTGAACCACTAAACCAACTATGTTAACTGGTCGTCGGGACGAATGGACCATTACTTTAGCTGGTGACCTAGACATCTAAACCACTATGTTAACAGGTTACTGGTCGTCTGGACATCTGAACCACCATGTGAAACTGGTCATCTGGTCATCTGGACATCCTGAACCACCATGTCAACTGGCCATCTGGACATCTGAACCACCATGTTAACTGGTCATCTGTACATTGCTGAACCACTATGTTAATATGCTAACTAGTCATCTGGACATCTGAACCACTATGTTAACAGGCTACTGGTCTTCTGAACATATGAACCACCATGTTAAACTGGTCATCTGGACATCTGAACTTTAAAACACTATGTTAACTGGTCATTTGGACATCTGAGCTACTATGTTAACCGGCCTATTTAGTCATCTAGACAACTGAATCACTAAACCACTATGTTATCTGGTTGTTTGGACAACAGAACCACTAAATGAATATGTCGATTGATCATTTGGACAATTGGACCACTGTGTTAACTAACTAACTGGTCATCTGGACAGCTTAATCACATTGTTGCTGGTCGTCGTGGACAACCGAACAACGATATTAACTGATCGTCCTGGACAACTTCTTCCCGTAATGCCCAGATTCAGAACGGCGAAATACTTGCTGTCGAATGGGCAGGCCAGGATTTGAATGCTACGGCTGCCACTCTGGATCATCGTTTTACTTCATAGTTTACGGCCGTCATTGTACGAAGTTCAATCATGTAAACAAAATTAAGAAAACATTTATTTCAGGAAATGACAATAATCTGCATTAATCAACATCTGTACCTACAAAAGCTCAAACAGGAACAAATACCAAACAACAAATCAAAACTACTAAAAAAATTTAAAAACTCATCATATAAAAACTTCAATAACATTTCTTATTTACTCCCTGCAACCCTGGAACGCCATCAAAGAAGCAAACAGTAATAATTGCAACATGCATAAATCTCAACAAAACTCATCCTCATTTTTTTTTATCAATTAGCCTAACTTTTCTCCATAAATGCACCAAATGACGTATATATTATTCAATTAATATGAATGATAGTAAACAAAAACCTACTTTCCTTGGGTTTTGACTTTTAAACGATCAGTCGAAAAAACGTCATGCAAAATCTATAAATTCTTAAATGGCTTGTGCAACCTGTTCAATTTTATATTTTCCGGATTTCGCCATTGATAAAAATACCGCAAAATCATAGGGTGTGTAAAAGCTTTACGTCATCCAACGACTACACCGATCAGCAGGGTGTTGAATGATTGACGTCAATCACTGACATTTTTTAATGACAGAATTAGACAATTTATAAAAATTTTATTTAAACGTCTTTGTTTTATGAATTTAGTTTCCGGAACAGGTTTAAATAATATGTAAACAAGAATTTTTTTTTTATTAATATTAGGGTACTCCACTTGCCCCAGTTATGAAAAATTATGCTAGGGCACGAACAACCCCGGGTAACTGTACATTCTTCAAGTGATGTCACTGACGCTGACACGGTCTTCATTTTAATAAATTGATTTACTGTCATTGGCTTGTAAACAAATTATTAAATAAGATTAAAAAGAAGTTCTCCAGATTAACGGACTTTTTTTTTTATATCGATAACAAACATGTCGGCGGATTACATGCAACGTCATAAGTCATAACACTTACACCAAAACTCATTCCCATCATGACTAGTCGAAAACAGGAAACTAATTAAGTAAATAACTTATTTAGGTTAATTGCAGTTAATCATTACATAAACTTTTTCTTCGAATTAGTTGAAGAAAAAAAAAAATAAGAAGAAAACTTTCAACAGATCTAAATTCTTGCAAAGGATTCGACTGGGAATCCTTGAAGCGTCAACAAAAGTCGGTGTCTTATTTAAAAAAATAAAACGAGGAGAATATATATGAAAGATTTAACACCGGCTAAGTGTAAAATAAAACCATAAATGGAGGGAAAAAGAGAATTAAGTTTGTTGTTTTCTCTTGAGATATTTGACAAAATACTAAGTTTAATTAATGAATCCGTCAAACAATAATTAAAGATGAATAACAATAAGATGTGTGAATTATGTGAGGATAGTGGATACAGTAATGATGTCACAACTCGGCGCCAGAGTCCGTTTTATTGCTACACGCAAGACATGGGCTTGCCACTTTTATCTTCATTCTATTTCTTTTCCTTTTTTTTTTTTTAAAGTTCTTGTCCGAAAACCCGAAAAGGTCAAATTCAAATCGAAAGAAAAATATTGTTGAGGAGGCTCTTGAACCGCGCTGTGGTGTTTAGAATTTATATTGGGAATGTGATGAGGATTGCCAGCTTAATCCACATTCCTTTATGATTTTTATCCTTATGGTTTTAAGAAGAAACCTTGATGACTAATTGCTCGTAAAATATCGTTCCACAAATAAAACTATAAATGCAATTAAATTAATGTTATGGGAAGGTGGGGCGATTTTTCTAGTTTAGCGAAAAGTTGTGGAAGTTATTTCCTGGTAGTATACTAGAGGAAATTCATTCTACATTCCCGTGGGACACCACAGAACATATTTAAGTGGCTCTGAGGCCATTTTTACTATAAGCTCAGAGACATTTTGGTGTAGGTGTAGTAGTTTCTAGTAGTCCCTATTGTCACTGTCAACTCAACGCATTGATGGTGAACTGAGATATGTCACCTACCTGGTCTGTGTTTCTCAATCGTTAAACGTGAACGTTAGGGTGACCGTTATTTGGGCAATTGCGGAATTTTGCCCTAATTTTTTTTTCGGATTTTTTACTCGACCGGAAAGCGTGCAGACTAGAGCTTAAAGTTTCAAAAACCCCATAAGAGTCTTTCCAACAGCATGAGTGGGAAAGAGATAGAGATAATCTGCAGCTGCAGCCAGCGAGGCCATGGTGAAAAAAGCAACAGTGTCAACGCCAGTACCACGTCCCTCTGGGGTCATCGGCTTTGCAATTTGTAATAAATATCCTCTGCTTTTTTGCAGAGGCTTTTCCGGATTTGCCTTCTGCTTTTTACTAAAGAAGGCTTTGAAGATTCTCCACCATTCTTGAACTAGAAAAAGATAATCATTTCAATTTGCATAAGGTGACGTCATGCGCTAACTGGACGAGTTTCGGACCCCATCTTTGGCACACTAGGTTTTTTTCACTATGGGCGAGGAACAGGGCTATCGATTTTCTGGAATTGCCCAGACATCCGACTACGAGAGATCGTTGAAGAAATAGTCTAACCTCGGTTACGAGTATGGCACCGAAAAAACAAAAACAAGCCGGTACAAAGTTGAACTTATAATTTATTCAGGAGTCCAGAAGCTATTTTTAATCTTTAATAGATAATATACTTTAATTTCTCCTCGTTTTAGCTTCCACAGCTACCACACAAAATCTTTTCAACAACCAAATCCAAACAAACATTAAACCGATTCATCTGATTAGCAAGATGTTTTACAACATTCTCCCCCAAAGGCAAACTAGCACTACCAAAAAAGAATTTTTCAATTTTTATTCCATATTACCTCTGCGATAACAAAAAAAAAAAAGCCTCCCGATAACGATATTGTAATACCGGTGCTTTAAATGCACCGAAAACGACCATTCACCGAACCATTTATCTCTCCTTATTATGCATATTCACATTGATTTTTATTATCCATATGAGAACGAGGAACATTACCAACCCATGTCTTTATGTCAAACATCTTCTTCCTTCGGATAACAATAGAAATTTCCATATCGATTCGAGAAAAATAGCAAAATCATGAACGGTCATTGTAACCGTTAAACACTGACCTAGGATTACTCGAAAAAAAAAAAAAAAAAAACAAAGTTAATGCCTTGAACATATTCAGTAAGATGTCAAGAACGTAAAACCTTGAGCGAGGATATGATAGATCCTCCGTACTTTTTCTTTTGTCATTTACCACATGTTTCAACAAACAAATCAAAGCTAAGATTAAACGACGCAATGCTAAGGTTAATTACGTCTAAACGTGCGTGGAATTTTTTGATTTGTGGCCGAAAAATCACAAGATTTTTTTATATGCGTACACGGTGATATGTCGGAAAGGATGAAGTTCTGAACGGAACAATTACATTTATGCCCCGAGGGCAGTTCATATTTTCTCACTTGCACCTTGTATTTATTAATTTAATGACCCGATGCTGCTTATTTCCTTCAATAAATAATATTTTTTTACCCCTAAATATGTGTTATACCACTCGGTATAATTACACTTTTCCTAGTGGAAGCTTAAGAAGCCGACATTGAAATGTTTAGAGAGAAAAAAAACTGGACGCGTTTGAAAAAATAAATGTATCTTACCCTCGATTAATATTATATGCATGGGCGGCGCCAGTAAGCGGCAAAAGTGGTCCTATATTTGCGTTAGGCCGCGGTTACATTGCTCCGAAATTTCGGACCGATGTAACCAGTTTTTCGGACCGAAATATTTCGAAGCGTTTTGGTCCGAAATTTCGCAGCAATGTAACCGCGGCCTTACTCAAGCTTTCAGCCCTTCCTGCGTATAAGGCAGGCGAAGAGGCCTCTGTCACTTTTTGCCGATCAACTTCTGGCCAACAGGTTCTTTTAGCTTCTTGGCAGCACTAGTGCGGTTG
Source organism: Liposcelis brunnea (assembly GCA_023512825.1). Classification (NCBI taxonomy): domain Eukaryota; kingdom Metazoa; phylum Arthropoda; class Insecta; order Psocodea; family Liposcelididae; genus Liposcelis; species Liposcelis brunnea. The sequence continues at coordinate 17,171,045 of CM042073.1, forward strand.
TGAGGAAGTGGCCAAGAAAATGTACAACTTGGCCACAAAAATACAGCTCGGACAGTCATGTTAAGTTTTGTACATTGTTTAACCAAGGCAAATTCTTGCAGGCGAAATTCGTCTTCCCCTGCTTGATGGCGTGAAGATATTTTTCCAGTAAAAAATTCATTTCTGCTATTCATCATTTTCTGTAAGCGAAAACCTAATCTCACTCCACGTCAAACTACCGAATTTTTTCTCCGGCAAACATTACAAAATAGGCAATAACTCACTTGATAAGTATAATAGAGAAATTAAAAAGGAGAAATAACGAATTAAGGGATTGTTTCTCGACACGGAGGGGGTTGAGAATGTTTAAATGAAAACAAAATTCCGATGAAAAGAAAAAAAAAATTTGATCATCATTTAGAGCTCTTAATCACGGCTAAACGGCATGATATCAGCATTTCTCTGACACATTAGACTTTTTCTTTTAAATCTAATTTATAATGTGAAATAAATTTCCAGGGCTCTTAGTGAAAAGTCAAAGCGGAGAATAATATTTTGAAAATCTGTCTGGGAGATATATTAACACGAACTACGGTGATAAATATCACGTATACTGTGTTACAATGACTACAAATTATCCCTACATTTCTTTTTAAATGGCTATTATAATGAAATTCATCCCTTGTTGCGATCGTAAGGGTTGTTGTCATTTTTTTATGAAATAAGATAGAAATATGGTTTGAAATCAATTGTAATGGTTTGATAATATGCCGACTACAAGTCGTTTAAGGGGTGGTGAAGGGGATGTGGGGAGTGAGGAGATTCGAGAGCGCGCAGGGGTAGATGAAGATAATATTCCTCAAGGTTTAGCAACAGCTGAATGAAAATAAATATCCGCAATCTCATTGCCCAGTCTCTAATCATTAGTGCGATCAAGTCTAGGAGGCTGCGGTGGGCAAGGTATTCTGTACAAGCCAGGCGGCTGGTTCAGCGGCTACAGGGCAGGCCCAGGATGAGGTTGATCGATAGCTTTCGTCAGGATGCTCTCTTCCTGGGGGTCAGGGATTGGCAGATTACAGCCTTCAATTTCAATCAGTGGAGGAATTTAATGGTGGCAGCGTAGAGCTTCAGGCCCTGTAGTGCCAGCGGAGTAAATGAAATTAGCTCGTGCTGCCATTGAGAGAACGCTGGAAAACGGACGCCGCGAGCAGCAATATGGAGACCTCAGGCACTAAAAAAGGAGCAGCGGTTGATTTAGAAGGACATGAAAAGGCATGGCAAAACTTGAATGGATGCAAAAAGACTTGGGACCAATGTTGAAAGAGGGAACTTCATTCTGGAGTGGACATTGATAAGCCGCAAGAAGAAGAAGCAAATTGAAATGGTGCCTTATAGCCACGATATTGGCGTCAGCCTATCCCAGAAGTTCAAACTTCAAACTGAAAAGCGGGAACTCCATTTTTTCTAACGTAAAGATTGTTGGGTATCGTAAGGAGTATCAATATTAAAACTAATGAGGAAATCCGGAGGCTCAGCGGCCAACCTTTTATCCAAGAGTGGTTCAAACCCGGACCGTTGGGGTGGGGGGGACATGTAACGAATGCGTCACCTACCAGAACTGTAAGGAGGTTGCTGAACAACCGCCTAATTAAACCCTAAACCATTAAGAAGGCCACAACTAGTGTAGACGCCAGATTGGAAAATTGGCGACCCTGGGTAGATCTGGCTGGCGACGGCTATGTGTTGCTGCAAGAAGACTTCAAGCCTTCTAACGCCGGATTAGTAACTTAGTAAAGATTGTTGCCATGGCAACCCGTTCTCAGTACGTGAGACAAATATCAAAAGTCAACAGGCCTATTTTCCATACAATTCGCACTAACAGGGTCAACTCCACAGTTTCTAGACTACAATACCCAAACCTAAAAATCAGGGCTCGCCATTCATTTCCCCCATTCTTAAGTACCAAAACACACACAAAAGATACCAAAAACCTTCAATGACCACCCATCCTTCTTCTAGCTTCACACGCGAACTTAATACGAACGCAGCTCACGCGCTTTCATTCATATTAATATCAATAAGAATGAATAAAACACTCAAGGTAGAGTTCTATATTAAAAAGAAAATTCCCAGAACCGTCAGGGTCGTTGTCACTTATGTCAATATTATTAAAAGAAGAGATCACTTTTCAATCGGCCGATAATTGTCACGGTTTGTACACTCTCAAGAAGGGACTCGTATTATTGCACACATTTTATGCGGTGCTGGCCAAAGAAGGACTCCATTGAACCGTTGGAAAGTAATGCATGAAAGTGTTGTTGTGTAAACACTGAACTTCACACCGTCTCTACTTCTTGTTTGTCAACATTACGAGATTCATTCATCATTTCTTTCTTTTTTTTCTTTCCTTCGAAAAATCATACTGTACGTGCTCATTATGCATTTGTCATACGAATCCAAAAGTTGAAGTGTAAGATCATTCTCTCCCCTCGTAAGTATTTAAAAAGAATCTCAAAAGAATTTTTCAATGTACAACGTTTCCAATTAAAGTGACATATTTCCTGAGTACGATTCCGTGAAATCACCTGAACGTAATGAACTCTACATACTTATATCATTTGATAGACAAGAAACGGACCACACATGTGGAAACTTCAAATTAATAATACAAATTTATATTAATACCCGTATAAAAAAGGCATAAATGACTAATTAAAATAGTTGATTATTTGTTCTTTGTGTTAATCGAAGCTTTTATTGACTATAATTTGGTTAATCCAGCCCTTTTTTAATGGTCGTTGTCTTTAGGGAAGTTACCCAGGATTCATTTCTATGCGTGAGGAAATGAAATTCCTATAAGGAAAAAAAAATAACATACACACTAATCAATTTAATAATAATAAAATAATTGGTGCCGGTTATTTGTTTTATATGCAAAGCAGTGGGATTTTCGATAGGTTGAAAAATGATGGCACACCCTGCCGTCGCTTTCGGCGTTGCCGATGGCGAGTTTTTCAGGAGAAAAATATATAATTTTTCGATATGTTACAAATAAATAAAATAATAAAAAAAATCTTCCGCCATGGTTAAAGTGATGTTTCTTTTCAAGACGTGTCATATTTTATTTTAACTAAATTAATCGTTCCAGACCTTTTGAGTTGTTGGCAAAAATGCAAGTCATCACCCTTTGTCAATATTAATCGTAACAAAAGAGTTCTCTTAACATTGTACGTGTCATCACCTTTTCCAAATCTGTTGTTTATGAGTTTTGTAGATGAGGCATGGTCAACTGCTATGTGGTCCATCCTTCTTGTAATATCCCCTCTTGACATTGTTGGCACCGTGGAGAAGTGTCCAATAAAGGTGGGCACTTCGACGAATCGTCTGCTACATACGGAAGACCAATATTTTTCCGATCGAAAGACGCCATAATCTTGAATTGAGTTCTCCGAGGATTAAACAATATTGAGGACTAAAATATAGCGCTTTCAGTTCGAAAATGGCGCAGCAGACAATTTATTGTCAAGCTTGACACGTCCTCTGAAATCGGCAGCATTTCATTTGATGCTTTCAATTCGTTTTCTCTCTTTAGCTTAAGAAAATTTCTTGTGGAGACCATAGGAGCACTTGGTTGCCGAAACTTTAACCTGTTAGCACTTCTTGGGCCAGGCCAGCTTTGGCACTTTATATGGCTCTGAAGCTACTCTTCACAATATTCTCCTAACTAATATCCAGCAATAAAAATAAATAAGATGATATCTTCAAAAAAAAAAAGAATAAAAACGACCCTTTTCTCATCTTTTCAAAAAACTATAAAGAATTTGATCGGTTGAAGAAAAAACCGCAATTAAAACAAATGACCGTTGAATGACTCGTGCGAGTGAAATATTAAATCGGCAAGTTAAGATAAAGCATTCACATAAACTAACGACAGGGGATCCAGTTAAATGCTCAGTGGGGATGCCGCTGCCTTTGCTAAACGTGTTCAACCGAATCATTTCAAATACATTTTAAGCTTTAAGGTGAAATCATCCATCATCAACAATCGTTTTATTTAACATTTCTTCGTAACCCGGGAAATGTTACCTATTTTATTTCGAATAAAAAAAGAAAAATAATACAAGAGGATCTTTTTTTTTTTTTTTTTTCGCGGAAGAGCTGGAAAATATCTTTTAATCAGTTTTGAAAAGAAATTCTGGGAAAATTTAATATCAATCTGAGAATGACATATCCTGTTAATATAGAGGAAAATTTATTCCGAGTGAAAAACGCCATCTGTCAAACAAGAGCAACTCTCAAATTTTTAAAGATGAAAACTGTTCAACAAGAAAGTGATATTGGAAACTAAAAGATTCTGATTTTTTTAAAAATTGTAATATTGTAAGGAGTGATTCTTTAAAAATGATTGATGTTTGATGTCGAAGGAATGATTTTCATGTCCTGAGGTGCTCTTTCCAGCCCATCGAAGTCTTCGCCGGGATTGCTGGTGATTGACATCTCTTGTAGTGGTCACATTGCTGTTGAGGGCTTTGTTTATTTTAAATTTGATTGGATCACAACAATGTGACCCTTCCGAGGGAGCCTAGTAGAAAGTGGACATTTCCATGAGCCGTCTGCTACATAGGGGTACGCCATCTTGAAAACTGTAAGCTGCCATGATCTCGAACTTGACGGCCGCCATTCTCGAGTTGAAAGCGGACATCGTGATTAGCAGATTCTTCAATTCGAGAATGGCGGCCACCAAATTCAAGATAATGGGAGCTTCCAGTTTTCAAAATGGCCTACCCCTGTGTAGGAGATGACTTATCGAAGTGTCCACTCCCAAGCGACCTTGGGGGACTCGTTTTTTGACCCAGATTTTTGCATTGGGGGCAAAGTGAGGGTGGTTTTCTCAAGAAAGGAAAATTCGTTTCTGCAGGGGCAGCGGGATTGGATGAGCGACTTTATAAGTTTGTTGACTGATTTAGGTGCCTGCTGAATACAGGCTAATGTTGCAGAATATGAACCATGCTGAATTCTTATGCCATACCAGTCTCGCAAATTCTTGATTCCTAAAGATTGTCCTTCGGTATGGTCTGTTCTTATCTTCAATTTCTCTCACAATCGTCAGCTGCAAAAAGTAATACTTTTCATTGCTGAGAACATGGCTGGAACACTCGAGCCTTTGAAGCACTAGAGGACCTCCATCTTCTTACTCTTAAAATTTAAGACCTCGTGATTTGACGTTGAAATCCGCGACTTGAGACGGCAAAGTTGTACTTCAAACGGCTGGTTTTGACATTCTGCTTTGCTCAGTCTGAGTCTTCTTTTCTCCTGCAGCCTCATTAGATCCACCAGTGTCCACTGGTTGGGATATTAGCTCAGAGGAAGATTGCTAGATACCTGGTGTGGCACGTGGTTTGAAGGATTGTCGTTATGTTTCTTGTTCAGCAAAATAAACGCTAATTCTATGAACTATCATCTCATCCCCACCTAAAACCTGTCAGCGATTCCTGGAATTTTTACACGGTTTTCCCTTATGAGCATAAATACTCATACCTCAGATTCTTTTTCTAAAAATAACTAACCTCAAGCATTCATTATTAAAAGAATCCAGCTTGTTGCACTTGTTGCAGATGTAAAGCTCTTCGGCTTTTTTCTCTAAACGAGTACTTAACATTCCAGAAATTGTAGGGCCTACCTATGTCACATACAGAACGCCAACACATCATTAACAGTTACCAAGGTTAACGCCCAATTTCTTACATTTTGTCGGGGCAATCAAAGCATAATACAAAAATAACATCTCGAATAAATTTTTCACTTTAACATAGATAAATCCTGGGCAAACTGTAAATGCGCGAATACTTGTATAAATTAATTTTTTATGGCTTTACCTTAGCACTTACCTCAAAAGAGTCCCCGAATCCGTTATTTACCCCTACACGATCCAAAAAAAAAAAAAATACATTTTAATCCTTAATCAAAACAAGTTATGGGACCCGTTAATATTAACTAGTGTTTACAAGCAAATTATCATACTTAGTGATGAGCTACTGATTATAACTTAACCTAAAGGCAATATGTATGCGCTTAGTACATCCTATTAAATAATATATTTATTTAATTTCGAGTTTATAACATTTTTATTGTTGGATATGATATACTTGACTAGAAGCGATGTACCTACACGTGGATTTTTTTTCCCTCCCGATTCGACCTCATCTTAATGCTAATCAGCCTGGTATTGTCATATTATGTTTCGAGGATTTTTATGTTAAATACCTTGACAAATATTGAGAAATGTTTGATCTTCTGTTTGTTTTAGCCTCGGTGCCGTCTTTATTATTCGACGTTACATTCGGTTTCCGGTCGGGAAATTCCTCCTCCTTCCTCTTGTGAGAAGGAAAATCCGTTGTGAATAAATATACGAATATATTAATTGGGTTGTTTTTAATTCTCGGAAAGGATCCTTATCGTGACCGTTATATGGCAGAAGGCTAATTTATTAGGCGGGTCATTAATATACAATAGCTACTTTAAAAGGAGGAAAACAAAGTGAGATGAAGATTGTCAAGTAGGTTGTCCTCGAATTATTATACATACGTTTTCACCGATCAAAATGTTTTTTATTTACATCTTGTTTCATAAGAAAAATGATTTCTTTATTAATAGGCCGAATAAATATTAAATTGGTTAAGTGGTGGAAAAGAAATTTGAATGGTGATTTGATAATTGCGACGTTTTTTTTTTTTAATGAGAAGAATGATGAGGTGTTTTTATTGATTATGGCTTGTGGTAAAATTTGGTTTTCTTTTTTTTTTGCAGGTTTAGGGATTTTGTCGACGATATTTCCCGAACAGCGAAAACAAGTAAGTATTATTTCAGTTAAATATATTAGTTGTTACTTTATTGAATACGGCTTCTAGTCAACGCAATTCTGCTTTTTGCAAAAATGAACTAGTAGTAAACAATTTTTGCGCCCTAATTTTTCTGGGTACATTTCTAAGTCGGAATTGCGAGAGGAAAAAATCGAAATTCTGAAAAAGGAAGGTCAAAAGTATCTGAAAATAATTAAAAATGTAAAGGTGGATCCGGGACATGAAATTCGGACAGATTCCACATCTTTATTTTTGTACCCGAACCCGATAAAAAAATCGATAACAATTTAGGCAGATCTGATAAGATTTGAGCAGACCTGAATTGCGCCAACCGGGAAAGTGAAAACTGCAGATTAAAAGATATATCTGAAGAAGTTTCTAACAATTAATATAGTATTTCTTCATTATCTTTATCAATAACAATCTGAAAACTCTACCAGTTCAGAAAAAATGTCAGAGGAGGAGGCCTGAGCTAAGTCTAGAACCATTAGCGGCCGAAAAGCGTAAATTCTAAGCTGACAAATCGAGCCATTGGCAGCGTATTGGGCTTAACCTGCGTGTTTAAGACTCATATTCACTCTTACTAAACCAGAGTCTGCTTACAGTTGGGTTGAAACAAAAAAATGTATTCTGGATACTGTAAAATTTATGTGAACGGCTATTTTTGGAACAATAATTATATCAGCAAAAACATAGCGCTTTGCATCAAGCTTCCTACCTCTTAAACTCTAAGTCTGCCCTTGAAAAACACTAAGGACATATCTTTTTCATTGCTAAATTGCCAATGTGCCTACCACACGACTAACGGTCAGTGTGTTGTCGATCTTATCTAATCCAGACTGCTAATCTATGTTATTTTATTTCACGGAGGCCCAAAATGGTGATCAGCCTTGTTCCCTTTGCTACCTTGAATAAAAACTTTGATATTTTATCATCACATCAAGCTATCATTTGTAACACTCTCTTGGCTTGGTCAGACAGCAACTCTTTTCCTCCTCTTCAGTCTTTATTTATCCATTCCTGGTAGTTAATTGCTAGTTTTCATTGTCAAACTGAGAGTCCCTGAGACTACTAGGAATCTGATTGGTCGAACAATTTTGAACGACACGACAGGTGGAAAATGATAGAAAAGTTGGAGAAAATTATGTGTGCCAACGTACAAATATTCCGTTTCCCTTCCAAAAAAGATCCACAAAAGTTCTGCAGCTTCAAAAATAAGAACAGCAGACGAATTAAAATGGCGTTCGATTCCTTAATAGGTGCGAGTTTGACAGTCTATTTTTATAAGGGGTTTTAGTCGAACTAAGTTTTTTCCAATCTTTTGTGCTTCTCTCTTCTAGCCGCGCCTCCATTGTGATATTCTTACTTTCATCCAACGTTCCTGGCTCTGCCTTGACACTTGGCTCATCTATTGCCATTTCCATCAGACTTTACCACCAAAATGGATCTCTCCATTTCGAGCTGCGCTACGCAAATCTAGTTGAAACTCTTGATCTCCAGAGTGATTATTTTGACTATATATTAATACTGGCAAAACATTTTTTTTTTAAAAAGAGGAATTTCTTGGTTTTCGCAAAATATGTCTCCAGATTTGCAAACACTTTT